>OX422218.1:249880372-251080372 GCA_949130495.1 Sambucus nigra | reverse complement strand
CGTCTTAATCATATCAACAAATCAAAGTATAAATGATTTCCACACCAATAACATCCAAAACTATGTAATGCTTTTTCATGACTTTCAAGGACGTGAAAACCGTTGAAGATTCCATCCAAACTCCCTCGTTAAAAGATATTGCTTTTTATTTTTCATATGAGGTGATGAAACTAAAAATTATTGGCCCCATTTTTGGCTTAATTTTCTTTTTATTGCCTTGCAATTTTTTCGGGATCTTTTAAACCTCATTGGACCCCAAATAATTTTCCATTTCTCACTTTTTAGGTCCATTTAAACGGTGGCTTAATCACAAATGATAAATGAGTACCTTTCGCAGCTCATCCCCATTTTTCAAAATAAAACACACAATCTCACTAACGATTTATATCATGCACTACTTTTTGTCAAGTTTTATTGCATTTGGTTCGTTATATAGACAAAATTGAGATGGAAACACTCAACCAACATGTGATAGACAAGCACAAAAGTCAAACAAATTCATACATGTGTGAAATAAAGGACAAGAAGAGTTAATCATTTAGGTAGAAACACTATATATCATCTCAATGACTCCAAACTTTATAAAGCACATGAATGACACAATATATTATCTCAAAACACTATCAAATAGTCACATGGATAAGGCATGAAGTTGTGACTTGGTCATCCTAAATGTTAATTCATATAAGGTGTAAACAAAATACAAAAATCTTTTTGGATCTTTCAAAATTTTTCTAAACCAAAAATCTTTTTGTATTTTTTCGAACACTGTTCAGAAACAACCCAATAGTTCCAAATAATATATCAAGATGAAACAGAGGACTGCAAATAGAAAATTAATTCCAGGGGTCGTTCGAATGAGAATCCTTGTCATTTGAATGACAGAGGTTCTTGTGAGAAGGCTTCATTGAAATGGATTCTCGTTAGAACGAGAGAAGCAAAATTTCCAAGGTTATACAGAATGACACGCAGTTTTGTCTAGTGGGAAAATTTCGAAAAAAGACAGTTCCTGGAATGGCCAAACAGATCCAAAACAGTGCTAAAACAGTACCAAAAATAAGAAAAGTAAACAAAAATGATAACAAAGAATAAAACAAATGGTACATACTAGCAATAGGTATAAGATAACATCATGAAAAATCAACCTATGATAGCAAACATGTCTATACCTCAACCGGTGGGTGCGGTGGAGTTTTCCAAAGACGGTGACATCTTTTGAAACAACTCCATCAAATCATGAGAAGTCTTGACCAAAAACTTTACTTGCTCTCGAATATATGCAAACTCTCTATCATTATGTTAAAAAAATGTATCATGGGTGGGTGCATTCGTGCGAATATGTGTAGAAGTAAAGGGTGACACATAACCCAATTTAAAGAAAAATTCTCTAAGGTGTCTCTTTTTTCCATGGGATCAAACATAAACCGGCCTAGGAACACCTCTCTCAAAATGTCTCCTACATGATCTCCCAATAGGCACGGGACACCTAGATGGGTTGGGTCGAGATTCATGTGAATCTAACTCTAAACTAGGAATCGGCGTAGGTGCAACAAAAGAAGTAGACGCACCATCATGACTTATTCCTAAACTCTCACCACTCCTAAAATCGGGATTGAAAACCATATTTACCATCTTCTTAGAGGAGTTCTCCAAAGTGACTTTAGCCTCCAAGGCATGCTTAAGACATGTCTCTAATTGTGACACACGGGCTATAAGCTCACTATTTTCCTTATTCAAAGCAATCAATTGCTCACTCAAAGAAACTTTCACTTTCTTGAGTTGACTTGCTTTTTCCTCAAACTCCTTCAAACTGTCAATTTCTCTCTCCAAGTCTTTCACCTTAAGACCCAATTGTTATTCATTTTTTTTTGTTTTTAAGGTCTTGCTGTACAACTCTCAAAACGCAATCTTGAGCTCACTCTCATCATCACTAGTGCACTCGCTCTCAGACTCTCTAGAAACACTCAAAACCTCCTCGGGGGTATCACATGCACAAGTGTCCGCATCTTCGTGGGACAAAGTGGGTGTGATCTCGGGACTGGCTAAAAAGTCAACACACATACCATGTCCTAAACCTTTATCGGACTCATCGTCCTCATTTCCCTCTTCTCCCTCACTATAACTAAGGGTGGCTGGCATGGCAACTTTATTTCCCTCTCTCCTAAGACTAGTGAGACACTAAAATGACTTGTGCCCTTTCCCCTTACACTCAAAACATTTAAAATTTTTGAACTTTTCTTCACCCTCTTTCTCTTTCTCACCACTTTCTTTGGCCTCGCCTTTCTTTTTTTTCCTCCGAAAATCTTTTGTTGGAAGAATTTTGTTTCGATAATTGGAGAATTTTTTTAAATTCTTTGTAAGCAGGGCCATTTCAAAATCAGACTCATAAAAACTCACTTTCTTTTTCTTAAATTTGGCTTTAAGCGCTATCCCTCTATCCTTAGGTTTGATAGTGTCGGGAAACATGTCAATTTGGTATTTCTGTAGGTCTCCTACCAACTCTTCTAATTTCAGACGATTCAAATTTACTAAGGTATTCAAAATAATCACTTTCGGGATAAAACATTTAGGCAGCACTCTTAAAATATTTTTAACCACTCGTGCATCAGGAATAGGCTCACCAAGGTTAAAACTAGTGTTGGAAATATCAGATAAATATACATAAATCTCATCAAAACACTCAGTCTCTAACATAGTGATTGTCTCAAATTGAGTGGTCAAATTTTGAATTTAGACTCTTTGACCACATTAATGCCCTCGCGGGTGAGTTGCAAAATATCATACTCTTCTTTAGATGTGGTGCACATCATAATACATCGGAACTCGTCAGAGATTATGTGTCCAGAAATTGCACTAAGCCCTCATAAATTGTAAGTGCTCCACTTAAACTCATCCTCAGTTCAGTCTGACACAGGTTTTAAATTCGTGACATTATTTACGATGACAGTGGGAGGATTCCAACCTCTTTCACAAATGACCCAAACTCTTTCATCTATTGCTTTTAAATGGGATTTCATTCGAGCTTTCCAGTAAGCATAATTAGACCCGTCAAAAATTGGCAACCGACTATATAAGTTCTCGTTTGGAAACATTGTGACAAACTTTTAAAAATCAGATTTAAAAAAAAAATTAATATCACACAATTTTTGTGAAAAATAGGAATACGCGATAAATTAGCGTAACCTGCTCTGATGCCAATTTGAGAATGCCTACATGTGATAAAGATTCGAATAGATGCGCAAATTTCAATCACAAACTTATTTAATTAGAGTCAATTAATGAATCAAATCAATTCAGCCCATAAACTCAAATATCTATGTGCGTGCAAGTGTCAAACCATCATAAATAAAGTATGCGACACAAATTTTAGGAAAAATCCCCTCAGGGAAAGACCTTTTTATTTCACTATAATTATAAATCGCAACTTACATGGTTACACTGAAATATAGTTTGGCACTCGAATACCTACAAGCATCGGTCGATGTCGTCAGCAATAAGTCCACACTCAACGAACCTAAATGAACCGCAGTCCAGTCTTTAACCCAGGAACACCGCAGCTCTCAGTTGTAGATATCTCCCCACAAAGTAAGAAAAATAGCAAACTATGTTTTGGTTTCCACAAAACAACTCACACAAAAGCAATTAGGATTTTGAATTGTAAAATAAAAGTTATGAACCCTCAAAAGGTTGGAGAATAGTGTAAAAATGTATTCTGTGAAAACCAGTATTTCTTCACCCGAAATTCAGAAGCCTGACACCCTGTTTATAATAAAATTTAAAGCAGTGACATGTCAGTATAAACCACTGTCATTCGAACGAGGGACGACCCCGTTCGAGCGATACTCCATCTCGTTTGAACGAGATGTGACGTCGCTTGAACGGAAGTCACTTATCCAAGAGAAACTTTAGTCTTTTAAAAATCTTGGAAACCTCAAACTGAAATTGTTCATGGAATCATAAACATTTATCCAAACCTTTTATGATTTAGAAAAATTAAAAATCATTTTAACTTTTATAAAAATATCCCAAAACTTTTAATGTAAAATCTAAATGTAACTTAAACATATTTAACAAATTCATCCTTGCTGGGCTTGAATGTTGAAGTCTTCTTGAAATTTGGATTCGTTTCTGTAAATGTAAGCTTCTTAATCCTCCGGAGACTTGTAGCAACTTGTAACGGTATATGACATAATTAATTGTGACGGACAATGTCCTTACAGAACCCCACATGAATGGCCATATGCTCGCCAAGAAGATCATCCAATAGGGTTACTACTAGACTACCATGGTTCAGGATTACACAGGCTACGTTTGAAGATGGCTCAAATGCTAGCGGTTCTCCAACCTACAACACTTGCCTCCGTGGGAATTGTACAACATGACTTCTCCAAAGCATCCAACGAACATGAATTAATCTTGGTTGCCATTGACTACTTCACTAAATGGGTCGAAGCCGAGTCATATGCAGTGATGAATGCCAATAAGGTAGCTAAGTTCATCATAAGGAATAAAATCTGTCGATATGGGGTCCCGCATGAGCTGGTATCAGACGATGGGTTTCATTTCGAGGCAGAACTGACAGAATTGGTCGATGATTATGGGATTCAGAGACACAAATCCTCCCCCTATCGACCTCAAACCAATGGAGCAGTCAGATACACCAATAAGAACCTCAAATCCATCATCAATAAGATGATTGAAAGTTTTTGAGATTGGGTGTGACACCCCGCCTAATTAATCCCGGGTGATCAATCTTAAATCAAATTAGAACAGGTTTCTCAGTTGGTCCATTCTTAGCATCACTGTCGTCTTTTTAATTACTAACCACCTAAGTGAGAAAAGTAGACTGGTGCCAATTTTTATCTTTCAATTAATTAAATGAAACTCATGCGGAACATACAATAATACACAATCACAGTTAACTGAAATAACCATCCACAAATAAAATACCTAACCGAATAAACCATCGGTCCAAATATCCAATACAAGTAAAGACAAGAAGACAATCTCAACAAGTCTAATACTCATAAATGAACTGTGAGCGACATGCTCAAATAACTACTAGAGAGTCTCTACACGAATGAAAGAAGGACGCGTCTATCAAAAACCCCGCAACATCCACATCTGCTGCAGAAACGGATACCTGGAATAGAGTCAAGCCTGGCGTCCCTGTGACTGGACACCTAAAAGGTTTTTAAAATTTTTATAGCAAGGGTTAGTACCCAAAAACATTTGAAAACATTTAACAAATGATTAACTTGCAGTAATAAATAAGTATACATGCTCTTCATATTTTAGTTAGTGTCGTACTCTCTTGAGGACTTCCTTACCCCTCCTCTAATGTGCACTACTAATGCTTCCATTTAATTTACTAGGTCCTAGGATCCTGACCCAATACTTATGTTAACCTTTGAAATTAACCTACTCTAACCGAGTATGCCTTAAATCATGATTTTTAAGTTATTATAAACGTCAACTTAATTAAATCATTACCCTTTTTTAATTTCATATAACACTCACACCTGTTATGCACATAATACATTTCACACTATGTATTAATTATCCCATATATAATTATTTACCTATTTATATATTTAATCATATTGCAGTATTCACAAACATACTTGAAACAACATTTACTACTAATGTCCCACCGAGTAAAAATACTCACGAAATATAATTTCTCTAAAGTGCTATCCCACTAGGTGTATTCACATAACCTAGCTACCCAAGTCAGATTCGCTTACTAACTTGGTTTAGCATACGATTGGAGGTGGTCATATTCCTTCCCTGAAAGTGAGATGCCCCTCACCCCATATAACGGACGTTATGACCTGAGAATATACTCGCCCTACTCCTTAAGCTAGGGGATTCATCCACTACGCGCAACCTCCCACTATAGCACTAGAGTATTTAATAATAATATTCAATCACTGATATTAATGCACACACTATATATATATACTATCACACTCCGTATATATATATATATATATATAAATATAAAATGTTCCGGCTACACCATGTACTAAATTCGTAACACAAGCCTATTTAATTTATTAAGAGTTTATGATCCAACCCTAACTATTAATTAATTCGCTCATCAATTAATTAAGTCACCTCTGGTGTTGCCCCCACCAATAAATTGGACTTACTCTCATAGTCTGAAATAACTTCACCCAAGTCTAAATTCTCGACTCCCGAATTTTTAATCATGACGTGTCACCCAAAAACTCCCTCAAATCTTAATTAACTTTACTCACGATTAATGAGATTTAAACTCATGTATTAATTTCTCAATAATTAATTACATAAAGATTTTTTTTATATAAAATTTCCTCTTATATACAAAACTGGGCGAACTGCCAGATTCTGCCGACCTTCGATCGATCGACCCCAGACCTTCGATCGATCGATCGAGCAGGTCTTCGTCTTCTTCACGAAGACAGAATCAGCCATGGACGAAATTTCTCAAACCCTAATTTCTTCTACCAGTAACCTCAAGCCCTCTTAGAATTAATACATGTTAGAAACCTTATTAGGGATCTCCAAAGTGTCCATAAACATTATTAATTTGACCATTAACTACGATTTCTGAAATTGGAACAAAAATTCATCTTTAACCCTTAACCCATTTACATCCCAAATTCCTTCATCAAATTCGTTTCTAATTGTCCAGATATCATCCTAACAGATATGTATCAACTCATAAATATGAGGTTTTACATGAATCCTCACCCAAATTCGTAAATCAGATTATTGTCTTTCAAAATCCCATGTTTATGCCATGAACACCCAAAACGAATTTTAATCAGTCACGTCACATGAATATGAATTGAAAAACAGATTCAATACTATTGCAAGTTATCCACTTGCCTTAGGTTTTGTAGTGTCTGATTTGGAGATGAATTCCAAGGTTGAAGATGATCCTTGTTGGCTCTCTAGTGATCCCAAAACTGCCTTCAACTGCTATTAGGGTTCCTTAACACACTTAGCCTTTTTCTAAACTCCCCTCAGCCGTTTCCTTATTTCTTCTAATTTAATAATTAACCTAAATCCCGTTTTTTGCCTAATGGGCCAAGCCCAAGTGACCCAAATGTCCCCGTGTGGGCCCGGCTATGTCTAAAAACGCCCCGTGACCCGTTTACTACCCCCGGGTACACTTTTCCGACTATCTCGGCCCATCCGAACTCAACTGTACACTCAGAATTGGCATCCGAATTAATTTATAAAAATACTTATTCCCCACCCCTTTTTAGTCTATACCGACTCCTGATTGAGATAAGTGCAGACCCCGTCATTAATACTCAAAATGACGTAAATAAATTATTACTATTCACTTAGTAAATAAATTCCCCTAAATATTAACCATTTACTCCCCGATTAATATTTAAATATATTTTGCCATAATTAATTCATTTAAAAATCACAGCACACTAGTAACTTAAAATTCTCGAATTAATTAAATATTAAATGCACCAAAAATACGGGGTGTTACATACTCCCCCCCTTACAAAGGAATTTCGCCCCTGAAATTAGGTCATACCTGTGATGAAAAGCTCTGGATATTGCTCCCGCATATCCTCCTCCCGCTCCCAGGTTGTGATGACCCCACTGTACTGAGAACAACCTTGGATCGTAACTTCCGCTCTCTACGGTCTAGAATATCCACCGGTCTCTCCTCATATGAGATGTCTGGCTGTAAATCAATTTCCTCGAGTGGAATGTGCCAGAAGGCCCTCTCGCTCCTGCGATATTTCTTCAGCGATGCCACATGGAACACGTCGTGTATCCGCTGAAGATGCTTCGGTAATCCCAGCCTGTAGGCTACAGGCCCCACCCTCTTGATAATAGGGAAAGGTCCCACGTACCTCGGTGCTAACTTACCCTTCTTGCCGAACCTCATCACCCTTTTCATAGGGGACACCCGGACCAATACCTGATCCCCAACCTCTAACTCCGCATGTCTCCGTGACGCGTCAGCATAACTTTTCTGCCTATCCTGAGCTATCTGAATCCTCCCTCGGATCAACTCTATCTTGGCAGATGTCTCCTGAACAATCTCCGTCCCCAATAGTTTGTTATCCCCCACCTCTAACCAATAAGCGGGTGAACGACAAGGTCTCCCGTATAGTGCCTCAAATGGTGCCATGCCGATCGTGAATTGGTAAGAGTTGTTATACGCAAACTCTACCAGAGGAAGATATTTCTCCCAACCTCCCCCAAAGTCTAATATGCACATTCTGAGCATATCTTCCAGCATCTGATTGACTCTCTGAGTCTGTCCATCAGTCTGTGGGTGGTAGGCTGTACTCAAACGTAACTCCGTGCCCATGGCCTCCTGAAAACTCTGCCAAAAGTGGGCCACAAAGATCTTATCCCTATCTGACACAATATTTATCGGTACCCCATGCAACTTAACAATATCTTCTATGAATAGCTGCGCATAACGCATCATCTCAAAGTCTGTGCGAACCGACAGGAAGTGGGTCACTTTTGTCAACCGATCCACAATGACCCATATGGAATTTTGACCCTTCTGCGACGTCGGTAACCCTGTAATGAAGTCCATGGAGATGCTCTCCCACTTCACACGGGAATTTTAAGTGCCTGTAGCATCCCTGATGGTCTCTGATGGTCAACTTTCACGAGCTGACACGTGGTACATTTCGAAACAAACTCTGTTTTGTCCCCTTTCATTCCTGCCCACCAATACTGTCTCCTCATATCCTGATACATCTTATCCCCACCGGGATGTACCACGAATCTCGACCCATAAGACTCCATCATAACAGCATGCCTCAACTCCTCATCCTCTGGCACAATCAACCTCCCATTTAGGCGTAAGCCTCCCTCCTACCTGATTGAGTAACCCTCTGCTCCCTCAGCTAGCAACTGGCTCACCTTATCCCGACAGGTCTGATCATCTTCCTGAGCCTTCACAACCCGCATAATAATCTCAGGTGTGATGGACAATGCTGATGCAAGCCCTGGCTACATCATCCTCATATTGAAGTTCTCTCCACTTTGCTTTCTAGACTTCTGATATTTCCTCAGTCGGTCTTCGACTTAATGCATCTGCTACCACATTAGCCTTACCAGGATGATACTGAATATCAAACTGGTAGTCCTTCACGAATTCTAGCCATCGCCTATGCCTTATATTCAGATCCTTCTGAGTGAAGAGATACTGAAGTGATTTGTGATCCGTGAATAACGTGAACTGCTACCCCAGAAGATGATGTCTCCATATCCTCAAAGCAAAAACGATCGCTGTTAACTCCAGGTTGTGAGTGGGGTAATTCCTCTCGTGGGGCTTTAGCTTCCTGGACGCATAAGCTATAGCCCTTTCCTCCTGCTGAAGCACACCCCCAAGTCCCTGTAAGGATGCGTCAGTGTAAACTCGATACTCTAATCCTCCTTTCGGCAATGCAAGCACGGGTGTAGATGTTAGCTTGTCCTTTAACTCGTCGAAAGCTAATTGACAATGATCATTCCAAGTGAAAGGTACCCCTTTCCGGGTTAGATTCGTCAAAGGGCTCGCAGCCTTTGAGAATCCTTTGATGAACCGCCTGTAATAATCGGCCAATCCCAGAAAACTGCGCACTTCAGTCGGTGTCTTGGGTTGTCCCCACTCCCTCACCGTCGATACTTTACTCGGATCCACCGCAATACCCCGGTCTGACACCACGTGACCAAGAAACTGAACCTCCTATAGCTAAAATCCACACTTACCGAATTTGGCATAGAGATGTTGATCCCGCAATGTCTGTAACACTATACGCAGGTGCTCTGCATGCTCTTCCTCGGTGCGCGAGTAGATCAGGATGTCATCAATGAACACGATAACAAACTGATCAAGAAACTCCCTGAAAACTCTGTTCATGAGGTCCATGAACACTGTTGGTTCATTGGTGAGCCCGAATGGCATCATCCTGAACTAGTAAGATCCATACCGCGACAGGAAAGCGGTCTTAGGAACATCCTCCTCTCGGATACGTAGTTGATGATACCCTGACCTCAAGTCGACCTTAGAGAAATAAGACGCCCCTCTCAACTGGTCAAATAGATCATCAATCCTAGGCAATGGATACTTATTCCGTATCGTGGCCTTATTCATCTCTCTATATTCCATGCATAACCGTAGTGAGCCGTCTCGCTTCTTCATAAATAACACCGATGCACCCCACAGCGATGTACTCTGTCAAATGAAGCCTTGACCCAGAAGCTGCTCAATCTGCTCTCTCAACTCATGCATCTCTGAAGGGGCCATACGGTATGGGGCCCGAGCAATTGGCCTCGTCCCTGGGGCTAAATCTATTACAAATTCGATTTTCCTACTAGGTGGCAACCCTGGTATCTCCTGAAATACATCCTCAAAGTCTCTTACCACTGGGATTGAGTCCAACGGAATAGACACCTCCTGTGAGGTTTCCTCTTCAATGTAATACAAGTGTATGCGTGACCCTCCCTCGGGTAGTGGCATTGCTATCAAGAACATCTCTTGCCCTGGAATGGAGAACACGATGGTCCTTTCGTAGCAATCCACCGTCGCTCGATAACCTGCCAACCAATCCATCCCCAAGATGACATCGTATCCCTCCATATCTAACACCAAGAGGTCTGCAGCTAAACTAAGTCTCCCAATCAAAATGTCCACACCCCGACAAATCGAGTGGATCGTAGCCCCGCTACCTACTGGCGACTCTACACACATCCGAAGACTACCCGCAGTCTCTAGTAGTCCAGCCCGTTTAGCAAAATTATGTTTAATGAATGAATGTGATTCTCCCGTATCAAAAAGAATACTACCCTCATAACCATGAATGAGAAACATACCCTCAACTGCTGGCGGTGCTTGCTGCGCTGGAGGATTGGGAATATCTCGGACGTTATACACGCGTTCGTAGTGCATATGTCCCTGTTGTGGTGGGGTGGGTGCTGCTGCTACTGGCGACATCTGTTCCCTTTGCCCCTGTTGGGGCACCTACTGTTGACCTCTGCCCCTCTGTGGGCACTCCCTCTTGAAATGTCCTGGCTGGCCACAGACAAAATAACGTCTCTGACCATCCCCCTGTCGTTGGCCTTGTTGGCCCTGACGCGGATGGCCTTGGCCCCATTGGCCTCCCCTATTGTTCCCTTGGCCCTGACGGCCCTGCGAAACCTGCTACTGCTGATTTGGGCCCGACTGCCCCTGTTTGAACCCCTGTCCCCCGGTCGGAACCCACCAGGCTTAAACTTCTTAGCCTGATTCCCATGCTGACTGCCCGTCTGCTGCTGAGCACCACCCGTGTCACCACTAGTAACTGCCTTGCCCTGTTGGCTCGGCTCCCCTGTTCTCTTGCTTCCCTTCGCATGGAAGCGATGATCCTGGCAGTGTACAAGTGCGGTATTAATGACATTTATATACGTCACTAATGCTGGATTCCTAATCAAATGTTGCCTGATTCGCCAGGCTAAACCGTCCATAAACCTCGATTTCTTCCGCTCCTCATCGCTCACCTCATTTGGCACAAAGTTTGCCAAACGGGTGAACTCTTCCTCATAGTCTGCCACTGATCAGTCACCCTGTACTAAATCACTGAATTTCTTCCTCATCTCAGCCTCTACTGCTGGTGGGAAGTATTTGCGGTCGAACCGCACCCAGAATTATGTTATTGGCATCAAGTCTCGCTCCTCGGCGGTGGTAACTAACTCCCACCACTGTAAGGCTGCCCCCGACAGATAAAAGGTAGCAAGCACCTGTTTCTGTACCTCGGTACACTCTAGCATGCGCAGATGGCACTGAATGTTCTTCTTCCAGTCACAATCCTCTACTACATTTGTGCTACCCCGAAACTCAGGTGTGTGACCCTTCTGAAAGGTCTCCCTAACTCTCTGCCAAGATGGTGGCCCCACTGGAGCCTGAACTACTAGTGCCACTGGAGGCGGTGCCTGGGGCTGTGGAAAGTGAGCTTCCATAGCTCGCATTGCTGTCTCGACCGCCTGGGCCACTATCACTGCCACCTGAGTAGTGGAAATCAACTCGGGTGGGGGTGGGGGTGGCGGTACCTGTGGCTCCTGGTGAGCTTCCCTGACCTCATCCCTAGCCTCTGCCCTCTCCGCCCTGAGTCTCCTCGGTTGCATCTGAAATAGATTAAATCGCATAAGTACACAGTTTACACAAAAAATATTCACAGCAGAAGTACGGTATCTCACAAGCAGAAAATGAATCAACAGTCCTAATAATAGGGCTCTATAACAACCGAGTGCTACGCTGAAACATAAAAAAATGCACAGATCCTAAGGACACTAGAACCTGATGCTCTGATACCATCTGTAACACCCCGCCTAATTAATCCCGGGTGATCAGTCCTAAATCAAGTTAGAACAGGTTTCTCAGTTGGTCCATTCTTAGCATCACTGTCGCCTTTTTAATTACTAACCACCTAAGTGAGAAAAGTAGACTGGTGCCAATTTTTATCTTTCAATTAATTAAATGAAACTCATGCGGAACATACAATAATACACAATCACAGTTAACTGAAATAACCATCCACAAATAAAATACCTAACCGAATAAACCATCGGTCCAAATATCCAATACAAGTAAAGACAAGAAGACAATCTCAACAAGTCTAATACTAATAAATGAACTGTGATCGACATGCTCAAATAACTACTAGAGAGTATCTACACGAATGAAAGAAGGACGCGTCTATCAAAAACCCCGCAACATCCACATGTGCTGCAGCAACGGATACCTGGAATAGAGTCAAGCCTGGCGTCCCTGTGACTGGACACCTAAAAGGTTTTTAAAATTTTTTATAGCAAGGGTTAGTACCCAAAAATATTTGAAAACATTTAACAAATGATTAACTTGCAGTAATAAATAAATATGCATGGTCTTCATATTTTAGTTAGTGTCGCACTCTCTTGAGGACTTTCTTACCCCTCCTCTAATGTGCACTACTAACGCTTCCATTTAATTTACTAGGTCCTACGGTCCTGACCCAATACTTATGTTAACCCTTGAAATTAACCTACTCTAACCGAGTATGCCTTAAATCATGATTTTTAAGTTATTATAAACGTCAACTTAATTAAATCATTACCCTTTTTTAATTTCATATAACACTCACACCTGTTATGCACATAATACATTTCACACTATGTATTAATTATCCCATATATAATTATTTACATAATTATATATTTAATCATATTGCAGTATTCACAAACATCCTTGAAACAACATTTACTACTAATGTCCCACCGAGTAAAAATACTCACGAAATATAATTTCTCTAAAGTGCTATCCCACTAAGTGTATTCACATAACCTAGCTACCCAAGTCAGATTCGCTCACTAACTTGGCTTAGCATACGATTGGAGGCGGTCATATTCCTTCCCTGAAAGTGAGATGCCCCTCACCCCATATAACGGACGCTATGACCTAGGAATATACTCACCCTACTCCTTAAGCTAGGGGATTCATCCACTACGCGTAACCTCCCCTATAGCACTAGAGTATTTAATAATAATATTCAATCACTGATATTAATGCACACACACTAGATATATATACTATCACACTCCGTATATATATATATATATATATATAAATATAAAATGTTCCGGCTACACCATGTACTAAATCCGTAACACAAGCCTATTGAATTTATTAAGAGTTTATGATCCAACCCTAACTATTAATTAATTCGTACATCAATTAATTAAGTCACCTTTGGTGTTGCCCACACCAATAAATTGGACTTACTCTCGTAGTCCGAAATAACTTCACCCGAGTCTAAATTCCCGACACCCGAATTTTTAATCATGACGTGTCACCCAAAAACTCCCTCAAATCTTAATTAACTTTACTCACGCTTAATTAGATTTAAACTCATGTATTAATTTCTCAATAATTAATTACATAAATATTTTTTTTATATAAAATATCCTCTTATATACAAAACTGGGCGAACTGCCAGATTCTGCCGACCTTCGATCGATCGACCCCAGACCTTCGATCGATCGATCGAGCAGGTCTTCGTCTTCTTCGCGAAGACAGAATCAGCCATGGATGAAATTTCTCAAACCCTAATTTCTTCTACCAGTAACCTCAAGCCCTCTTAGCATTAATACATGTTAGAAACCTTATTAGGGATCTCCAAAGTGTCCATAAACATTATTAATTTGACCATTAACTACGATTTCTGAAATCGGAACAAAAATTCATCTTTAACCCTTAACCCATTTACATCCCAAATTCCTTCATCAAATTCGTTTTTAATTGTCCAGATATCATCCTAACAGATATGTATCAACTCATAAATATGAGGTTTTACATGAATCCTCACCCAAATTCGTAAATCAGATTATTGTCTTTCAAAATCCCATGTTTATGCCATGAACACCCAAAACGAATTTTAATCAGTCACATCACATGAATATGAATTGAAAAACAGATTCTATACTATTGCAAGTTATGCAGTTGCCGTAGGTTTCGTAGTGTCTGATTTGGAGATGAATTCCAAGGTTGAAGATGATCCTTGTTGGCTCTCTAGTGATCCCAAAACTGCCTTTAATTAATATTAGGGTTCCTTAACACACTTAGCCTTTTTCTAAACTCCCCTCAGCCGTTTTCTTATTTCTTTTAATTTAATAATTAACCTAAATCCCGTTTTTTGCCTAATGGGCCAAGCCCAAGTGACCCAAATGTCCCCGTGTGGGCCCGGTTATGTCTAAAAATGGCCCATGACCCGTTTACTACCCTCGGGTACACTTTTTCGACTATCTCGGTCCATCCGGACTCAACTGTACACTCAGAATTGGCATCCAAATTAATTTATAAAAATACTTATCCCCCACCCCTTTTTAGTCTATACCGACTCCCGATTGAGATAAGTGCAGACCCCGTCATTAATACTCGAAATGACGTAAATAAATTATTTATATTCACTTAGTAAATAAATTCCCCTAAATACTAACCATTTACTCCCCGATTAATATTTAAATATATTTTGCCATAATTAATTCATTTAAAAATCACAACACACTAGTAACTTAAAATTCCTGAATTAATTAAATATTAAATGCACCAAAAATACGGGGTGTCACATTGGGCTGCCCAGATCCCTTATGCCCTATAGGCCTACCACACTTCAGTTCGAACCTTTATTGGGGCCACCCCTTATTCTCTGGTTTACGACATGGAAGTCGTCCTACCCGTGAAGCTGGAAATTCCTTCACTGGGCGTTATGCGGGAAAGTAAAGTCGGTGAAGAAGACTGACATTGAGAGTCGTCTTGACGAGCTGTCACTCTTGGACGAGGAGAGATTGAAAGATCTATACCACATATAAGGTTACCATCGCCGAATAGCGCAATCATTTAACAAGAGAGTCAACGACCGCGGTGTTCAAGAAGGGGACTTATCCCTTAAAGATATAGTAGAACCCATTTGGGACCCCAGAGGGAAATTCAAGCCCAATTAGAGAGGCCCCTATTTATATACCCATTTATACACAGGGGCCGACCCTTCATCAGGCACCAGACGACCCTTCGAGGAGCCGACCCTTCATCAGCCTCCAGACGACCCTTCGAGGGGCCGACCCTTCATCAGCCTCCAGATGACCCTCCGAGGGGCCGACAGTACGAGGCCTAAATTGGGCCTGACTCACTATCAGAAGGAACTTTGCCCTCGGCCTCGTGTTACAGGTCGAGGATGACGTTATCACAGCGTGTGGTTTGGGAGACGCGTGGAACAGTGCGCGTGAGTCTCCCACGGCACGTGGAAGACCATTATAACAATATCACCCCCTCACGTGAGGGAATATTATGTCATCATTAGCCACAGGTGGCATCTACAGGTGTCAACAGGGGATTGGCTAGATCATTATTCACATGCACCATGCATACTTGGGGGGTACACTACACCTCCCAAGACCTATATATACTTGTCACCTACAACCCTACAGGGGAGGAATCAATCAATAATCATAACCCTAGCAAAAACTCTTCTTATGCACACAGTAGAGAGAGAGAGAGTGAGCTTATGTGCATTGTATCCAAGGCCATTACTGCCCATACTTAATGGATCACACACTCACAGTGGATGTAGGCCAAATTGGTTGAACCACTATACATCATTGTCTTATTCCTCTTATACTCATCTCCTTCTACACACTTATACACTTACGTCACTATGGCTGCCATGGTTACTATTATTTGAGCTCATCATCACTTATCCGGTGGTGATGGATTTCAGCATCATCACCTATAACGTGAAGAAAATCTTGTCAGGTGGCACCGCTATGCTTTCTGACCTTGTAAGGAAAAATTTCCATTCGAGTCATTTGTAGAATTGGCTACATTTGGTTGGACAAAACTCTTTTGGGACATTTCTAATCAAGCTTCATTCAACCTTAGAGAATCGGGCATCCAAATTTCATGCGTCATCAATATGCATATACTTTCCATTCTCCTAAAAAGGTATTTGACCAAAATCATTTTTAAGTGTTGGTGTAATTTTCATAAAAACAATTTTATAAATTAATTTTAGATCTTTTTTAATAAGAAAAATAATTTTCGTTCGAAGTTTTTCCTGGTAACGACCTGGATCTAATGACGTAGCCCAGCCTGCACTAGTATCTTGTTAGAAGTTCATTAGAACTGTCGTTCGAACGAACTCGTTCAAACGAGATTTCTAACGACTTATCGAACTATTATACTGGACTATCGTTAGATATCTTGTTCGAACCAAAGGTCATTCGAACGAGATTCGTTAAGTTTGAAATTTATTTTACTTCTTTCCTGTAGTTATTTTAAATAACTACCCTTGTCCACAACTTTTCTAGTTTTAATAACATGAACGAAAATCAGTTTTTGGATAAGCAAGTTTTACACATTCTTGAGAACAAAAATTTCATATCTTCCTCTTTGATAAAAATCCTTCTCCAACACAATTTAACTTTTGAACCAAAACCCCATGCCATCAACCTGAAATTCAAAAAGTACACTTGTGGTGGATTTTTGCGTTCAAGCTTATTGGAGACGGTAGTTTGGGCTTCGGTGGATATCGCGACGCGAGCAGTGTCGAGCAACGCGTTGGAGCTTCGCGTACTACAAATTCGGAGGTAGAGGACGGCATCAGCATGTCTTATTGAGTAAAAGACTGTAAGTCTTTTGAGTCCTTTGTAAAACCTATTTGTAGTGGATTTGTCAAGGCCTAGCCGTCCGAGGTTTTTCCCAATTGGGTTTTCCTCGTACATCGACATGTTGTGGTTGTTATTTTCGCTCTTTACTTTATTAAATCACCTAGATGTATGCGTATGATAAAAAGGATAAAATTGGCTAATTTTATAAGTCTTAATCAAGTTAACAATCCCATCACTTTAATTGTTAATTCTCCAAGCTAATGTTAAATTTTGCAAAGGAAATTAAAATTAGTATATTTCTATACTTGGCAAATTTTTGTATAGTGTAGTGTGTGTATATTCTACAAAATAACCTCAGTTCATATAACCTTACAACTTTAAATTGGTATTAGGGCTAGTCTCTAAAAATTATTTAGATGAATCCTGGAGGTTATATTGAAAGTTTTTCGTCGAATAGACCACCTATGTTTGATGGAACTAATTACACCTATTGGAAAGCACGTATGAAATCTGCCCTTAAATCAATTGATGAACGTGTTTGGGTTGTTGTTGAAAGAGGATGGTCCCCTCCTACTATGATTGTTGATGATGAAACTATTTTAACACCCACAGAAAATTGGATCAAGGAAGAATTGAAATGGTGTAACTTTAACTCTAAAGGTCTAAATGCCTTGTTTAGTGCGGTGACTCCTGATGAATTTCATCGTATAATGACGTGTGAGACGTCAAAGGTGTAACACCCCGTAATTTTGAGGATTAAATATTTAATTATTTTCGGGGTTATAAAAATATTTAAATTGGAAAAAACTTAAATTCATGAGTTGGAGAATTTAGTTGAATGAGCCGAATCATTTATAATTGGCGACTTTTAAGTTTAATTGTTCAAAATCTCGTGTGTCGCATTTTGAGGTCAAAATTGGACAATGTCAAAAAGTATCTCAGATGGAAATTTTGAGGGCTCGGTTGAGTTCGGATGGGTCGAGATAGTCAGAAAAGAGTACCCGGGGGTGGTAATTGGGTCTCGGGGTATTTTTGGGCATAGTCGGGCCCAAACGGGGTGATTTGGGCTATTTTAATTAGGCCCATTAGGCTAAAAACGGGATTAGTGTTTTAAGACCTAAATCTAAGAAAGGAAAACACCAGAAAACACAAGGGAGAACCTAGGGTTTGAGAGGAATTGGGGGAAAGAAAATCAACAGCCAATTTGGGGATTTTGGCACCAAATTAAGGGACTAATTGGTGTGTTCTTGATCAACCAATCTACACCAACGGAATCAGACCCTACGAACGATTTCAGGCAAGTGGTTAACTGTTGTGATTTCTAAATTGATGATAATTAATTCATATCATAGTGATGTGTAAATCAAAATTCGTTTTGGGGATAAATGGGTACAAAATGGGGTTTTGGTTCATGGAACTATTGAATGAGATTCAAAGTAAGAATTAGTTGTGTTGTATATTTCTAAGTATGATTATCTGATTTTAATGAGAAAACCAGGGACATAAAATGATGGAATTTGAATATGAAATTGGGATTTTACCATAAGGATTTGTGTTCTTTAGTGGGTAAAGATTCGTAGTGTTAATGATGTTAAAAGGTTTAGATGATGTTTATAGTTCATAAGAAATATAATAAGATGATTAATAGAATGGGTTGAGGTTGGAAATTGGAGAAAAGAACCTTAGTTTTTCGTCAATGACCAAACAGTGGCCTGGAGAAGACGAAGTCTGGATCGATCGATCGATCGACCCAGGGGGTTCGATCGATCGATGGTACAGGAATCTTGGCAGTTCGGCCAATTTTGATTATAAAGAGAAATGTATTTATGATTTAATTCCTTACTTTTATTTAGTGATAAAAACATGTGAGGCATATATTCTTTAACAATTATAGGGTGATATAATTGGGTGTAGGAGGGTGAAAATTGTATGTCATGAGATGAACGAATTTGGAGAAATTATTCAAGTATTGAAATGGACAAAGTGAGCGAGTCCGGGTATGTTGATAATTATAGGTAAATATAATTGGGAAATTTCATGGAGATAAATGTGTGACACATTATGGGTGAATAATGTGTGAATGAAATTTTGAGATGTAATAATGGACCAAGTGAGCGAGTCCGGGTATGTTGGATAAGTGACACCAAAGTATTAAATTAATTATTGAGAGAGTAAATTAATTTGGAGTCGGAACATAGACTCTGGAAATATTAAGTTACGGGCCAAGTGAGCGAGTCCGGGGATAATGGTTGGGTCACATCAAGTTATTAAATTAATGGATGTGTTAATTAATGAAAGTAGAGTCGGAAGGTAGACTCGAAAAAGTATTAAATTAATTGATGTTGTAATTAATTAATTTAGAGTCGGATTGTAGACTAGGGAAGGGTATTTATTAATTAATGTGTATATTAATTAAATGAGAGTCGTACCACAGACTCGGATCGGTATTAAATTAATAAGTGCGTTAATTAATTTAATTAGAGTCGGACTGTAGACTCGGGGAAAGTATTAAATTAATTGAAGTGTGAATTAAATATATTAGAGTCGGACCATAGACTCGGGAAGATGATAAATTATAAAGTGAAAAAAGTAATTAAGTTGTGTCGGGCCACAGACTCATGAAATTACAGGCTAGTGTACGGGATTTTGAGTACATGGTAAAGCCGGGGTTTATATTATATATATACGGTGTAGTGATAGTATATATATACGTGTATAAATTGTGTGTGATATTAAATATCAGTGACTGGATATTTATTTAATTTTTATACTCTAGTGCTATCAAGGGAGGTTGCCCGATGTGGGTGAATACCCTAGCTTGAGGAGTAGGGTGAGTATATCCCCAGGTCATAGCGTCCGGTATAAGGGTGAGGCGATTATCTCACTTTCCGGGAAGGAATATGACCGCCTCCCCTTCGTTTATGTTTTGGGCCAGGTTGGTGAGCGATTCCAACTTGGATAACTAGGTTATGTGAGCACACCTAGTGAGATAGAACTTTAGAGGGAATCATCCGGCGAGGGTATACTCGGAGGGATGGATATATGTATGTTATATGTGTGTATGTTTTAGTAAAGGTACATATATAACGGTATTCAATATTATATGCGGGTAATAATATAGTGTGTGATGTATTTACTTGATATAACTTGTGATACGGTTATATGCTACTATTTAAGAAGGAATTAATTAAGTTAATTGTGAGATAACTTATAATTCAAGATTCAGTATACTCGGGTTAGAGTAGTATGGCAAGGGGAGGTTATACTGGGACTAGTTGGACGGGGTAG
Source organism: Sambucus nigra (assembly GCA_949130495.1). Classification (NCBI taxonomy): domain Eukaryota; kingdom Viridiplantae; phylum Streptophyta; class Magnoliopsida; order Dipsacales; family Adoxaceae; genus Sambucus; species Sambucus nigra. The sequence goes on along the minus strand of OX422218.1, from coordinate 251,059,945 downwards.
TACAACTAGGTGGGGGTAAAGGTAAGCATTAGGTGTGCACAATAGTGGAGGGGTGAGAATGTCCACAAGGGAGTGCGACACTAACTTAAATATAAAGCGCATTCATGCATTTTAAATTATTGCAGTTAATTCACTTGATAAATATTTTCAAAATGTTTTGGGTTCTAACCCTTACTATAAAACTATTTTCAAAACCTTTTAGGTGTCCAGCCACAGGGACGCCAGGATTGATATTCTGTTCCAGGGACACGGAGTTGCGGCATATGTGGATGCTAGCAAGAGTTCGGATTAGACGCATCATTCATTTATTCCTAGAGTAGGAATCATTTATAAGTTCCAGTTTTATTTAGGGCTTGTCGCCCAGACTTCTCAGTACATTTTTCTGATTTTGATTCAGGTGTTGAATATTTGTATTGGACTATTTATTTGGTGACCGATGGTTTATTCGGCATGTCGTATCATTATTTGTTTGGTTCAGTTTATTCAGTTGTGTGAATAAATTATATTTATTTCCGTATGTACTATTTTTGTTTAATTAAAAAGTTAAAATTAGGCACCAGCTTTTTGGAATACTAGGTGGTTAGTAAGTTTTAAATAGTTTTCGACAATGATGCTAAGGATGATCCAACTGGGATTCCTGTTTTAATTTGGTATAGGATTGATCACCCGGTATTTTATTATTGACCTTAGGATCTGTGTGGCTTTTCATGTTTCGGCTTAACAATCTTTGATATAGAGCCCTATCATAGTATTGTTGTATTCTTATATGTATGCGCATTTATGTTCTTCAGCCATTTATTTTTATTTGAGGGTAAACTCATACGATTTGATTCTCATTTCAGATGCCGCCTAGGAGAGAGGGATCAGCTAGGCCAGCAGGGGGAGATGAGACTAGAGAGGCTCATCAGGAGCAAGAGTTATCGCAACAACTGCTAGAGATGATTTCGACAGCACAGGTAGCTGAATTAGTGGCACAGGCAGTTGAAGCAACAATGATCGCTATGGCAAGGTACTTTCCATGAGATCATCCACAAGTGTTAGTGGCACCGGATGTTCAGGCCCACCTGGGGCCGTTGGGGTGGCAGCAAGTACGAGAGGTCTTTCAAAAGGGCCATCCACCAGAGTTTCAAGGGGGTTCAGAGGTGGTACTGGCATGTCAGTGGAAGAGAGATATCCAGCGTCACCTATGCATGGTAGATTTCAATGAGGTGCAGAAGCAAATGCTAGCCACTTTTAGGTTAGTGGGAGCAGCGCTACAGTGGTGGGAGTCAATCACCACAGTCGAGGAAAGGGATACATTGACTATTACCTAGTTTTGGGTGCGGTTCGACCGCAAGTATTTTCCTCCAGCAGTTGAGACCGAAATGAGGAGAAAATTCAGAGAGGTAACTCAAGGGGACCGTTCTGTGGCAGATTACGAGGAAGAATTTACTCGTTTGGTAAATTTTGTACCGGATGAGGTACGCGATGAAGAAAGAAAGAAGTAAAAGTTCATGGATGGGTTAGTCTAGAGGATCAGACAACATTTGATTGGTAATCCCGCGTTAGTAGCTTATACAGATGTCGTTAACGCAGCACTCCTGTACTGTCAGGAATATCGCTTCCACGTGAAAGAAAGCGAGAGGGGAGTGGAAACCAGCCAATCGGATGAAGCAGGAGGGAACAGTACCAGTGGGGTATCTCAACAGCAGACAGGGGGACATCAGGGGTAGGATTTCCAGAAGGGGAATCAGGCCAAGTGAGTTAGGTCAGGAGGCTATCGACAAGATGGACAGGACTTCCGACAAGGCCAAGAAGGAAGGGATCAGTGGCAAGGTGAATTTATTAGGAGGTGTTTCATTTGTGGGGAAGAGGGACACGTGAAAAGAGATTGTCCTCAGCGAGGAAGGGGTCAACTACAGGATGAGGTCCTGGATGTGCAACCACTACAACAAGTCATGGGTGCGTTTGGGCAAGGGAAAGCTACTCCAGACCCCGAGGATCAACCATTGCAGCTGGAGTATGGAGGTAATTATTTTTATCCTATGGGAATGGGGTATAATTTGTGTGACTGTGAGGGTGTCACAATATAAGAATTATTTTCACTAGAGTTCACGGGTAAGTCGAATTTAGTGGGTGCGCTGGCTATAGTAACATATTATATATATGTATATATTTTCCGTGGGGTAGCGTAGTTCTTTGGTGTTATCCACGAGAGAGTAGGGGGTTTACACTGAGAGAAGGTTTGAATTATGCGAGGGGTTACTACTTTCGAGAATTTTGAGAGTAGGGTTGATGATTTACCCAAGTATCGGCTGGATAGCGATAGGATTTGAACTATTGTGAATAGTGGGGGGTAAGTTTTGGTGTTCGTGACACCAGGATATGATTGGTACAAGGTATCACCTGAGAGGGCATTTAGCCTATGTATATGTATGTATTATATTATATTGTGTGGTGCGATAGACACAAAGTGAGGTCTTCACTTCTCACATTTTATCCCGGTAAGTCAGGATGTTTACTAAAATGAATCAGGGTGGTTAAATTTATTTTCGAGCAGGGAAAGATAGCTCGGGGTTTATTCTGCGCAAAGACTAGTGATAGTAGGGGCGCGGTATTTTATGTTGTCTTTGGTAGCATGAGGGTATGTGTATATACTTTTGTGTTAAAAGACAAGTATTTAGGGGTACGTGCTATGGACTGAGGGTCTAACGGATCTCGATGACCGACAATGTTAGGTAGTAGTGTATCAGGGGGGTTCCTTGTTTGGATTTCTCTTTGCGAGACGTCTCACGCATGAAACTTAGCACAACGTTGGAAGTGGGGAGATGTTTAGTCGTTAGTACATGGGTTGGGTACCCCGGGCAGTGTATATATATATATATATATGTGTGTGTGTGTGTGTGTGTGTGTGTGTATATATGTGTGTGTGTGTGTGTGTGTGTGATATGACTACGGAACGGAAGTTATATTACGGGTTACGACTAGCATAGTCGGGTAACTTTCGTACGGTAAAGCACGGGGATAGGGTGTTTGCGCACCCGGGTTAATTAAGACAAATTTTGTGTGGTTAAGCACGGGTACAGGGTGTATGGGCGCCTTGGTTAAGTTAAATGCTAAATTGTGTAACTTATAGTTAGAAACGGGAGATATAGATATAGCGGGCTTAGAAACGCATGACTAGAGAGTAATATTTGAAGCTTGGAACACTAGGCTTATCTTAATTTCGAGGGCGAAATTCCTTTGCAAGGGGGAAGTATGTAACACCCCATAATTTTGAGGATTAAATATTTAATTATTTTGGGGGTTATAAAAATATTTAAATTGGAAAAAACTTAAATTCATGAGTTGGAGAATTTAGTTGAGTGAGCCGAATTATTTATAATTGGCGACTTTTAAGTTTAATTGTTCGAAATCTCGTGTGTCGCATTTTGAGGTCAAAATTGGACAATGTCAAAAAGTATTTCGGATGGAAATTCTGAGGGCGCGATTGAGTCCGGATGGGTCAAGATAGTCAGAAAAGAGTACCCGGGGGTGGTAATTGGGTCTCGGGGTATTTTTGGTCATAGCCGGGCCCACACGGGGTGATTTGGGCTATTTTAATTAGGCCCATTAGGCTAAAAACGGGATTAGTGTTTTAAGACCTAAATCTAAGAAAGGAAAACGCCAGAAAACACAAGGGAGAACCTAGGGTTTGAGAGGAATTGGGGGAAAGCAAATCAAAGTGATGTGTAAATCAAAATTCGTTTTGGGGATAAATGGGTACAAAATAGGGTTTTTGTTCATGGAACTGTTAAATGAGATTCAAAGTAAGAATTAGTTGTGTTGTATATTTCTGAGTATGATTATCTAATTTTAATGAGAAAACCCGGGATAGGAAACGGTGGAATTTGAATATGAAATTGGGATTTTACCATAAGGATTTGTGTTCTTTAGTGGGTAAAGATTCGTAGTGTTAATGATGTTAAAAGGTTTAGATGATGTTTATAGTTCATGGAAAATATAATAAGATGATTAACAGACTGGGTAGAGGTTGGAAATTGGAGAAAAGAGCCTTAGTTTTTCGTCAATGGCCAAACAGTGGCCTGGAGAAGACGAAGTCTTGATCGATCGATCGATCGACCCAGGGGGTTCGATCGATCGATGATACATGAATCTTGGCAGTACGACCAATTTTGATTATAGAGAGAAATTTATTTAAGATTTAATTCCTTACTTTTATTTAGTGATAAATTCATGTGAGGCATATATTCCTTACCAATTATAGGGTGATATTATTGGGTGTAGGGGGTGAAAATTGTATGTCATGAGATGAACGAATTTGGGGAAATAATTCAAGTATTGAAATGGACCAAGTGAGCGAGTCCCGGTATGTTGATAATTATAGGTAAATATAATTCAGAAATTTCATGGAGATAAATGTGTGACACATTGTGGGCGAATAATGTGGGAATGATATTTTGAGATGTAATAATGGACCAAGTGAGCGAGTCCGGGTATGTTGGATAAGTGACACCAAAGTATTAAATTAATTATTGAGAGAGTAAATTAATTTGGAGTCGGAACATAGACTCGGAAAATATTAAGTTACGGGTCAAGTGAGCGAGTCCGAGGATAATGGTTGGGTGACATCAAGTTATTAAATTAATGGATGTGTTAATTAATGAAAGTACAGTCGGAAGGTAGACTCAGAAAAGTATTAAATTAATTGATGTTGTAATTAATTAATTTAGAGTCGGATTGTAGACTCGGGAAGGGTATTTATTAATTAATGTGTATATTAATTAAATGAGAGTCGTACCACAGACTCGGATCGGTATTAAATTAATAAGTGCGTTAATTAATTTAATTAGAGTCAGACTGTAGACTCGGGGAAAGTATTAAATTAATTGAAGTGTGAATTAAATATATTAGAGTCGGACCATAGACTCAGGAAGATGATATATTATAAAGTGAGAAAAGTAATTAAGTTGAGTCGGGCCACATACTCAGGAAATTACAGGTTAGTGTACGGGATTTTGAGTACACGGTAAAGCCGAGGTTGATATTATATATATACGGTGTAGTGATAGTATATATATACGTGTATAAATTATGTGTGATACTAAATACAGTGACTGGATATTTATATAAATATATATATACTCTAGTGCTATCAAGGGAGGTTGCGCGATGTGGGTGAATCTCCTTGCTTGAGGAGTAGGGTGAGTATATCCCCAGGTCATAGCGTCCGGTATATGGGTGAGGGGATTATCTCACTTTTAGGGAAGGAATATGACCGCCTCCACTTCGTTTATGTTTTGGGTCAGGTTGGTGAGCGATTCCAACTTGGGTAACTAGGTTATGTGAGCACACCTAGTGAGATAGCACTTTAGAGGGAATCATCCGGCGAGGGTATACTCGGAGGGATGGATATACGTATGTTATATGTGTGGATGTTTTAGTAAAGGTACATATATAACGGTATTCAATATTATATTCTGGTAATAATACAGTGTGTGATGTATTTATTTTATATAACTTGTGACACGGTTATATGATACTATTTAAGAAGGAATTTATTAAGTTAATTATGAGATATCTTACAATTCAAGATTCAGTATACTCGGGTTAGAGTAGTATGGCAAGGGGAGGTTATACTGGGACTAGTTGGACAGGATAGTACAACTAGGTGGGGGTAAAGGTTACCATTAGGTGTGCACAATAGTGGAGGGGTGAGAATGTCCACAAGGGAGTGCGGCACTAACTTAAATATGAAGCGCATTCATGCATTTTAAATTACTGTAGTTAATTCACTTGCTAAATATTTTCAAAATATTTTGGGTTCTAACCCTTTAGAATGGCCCCTTGTCGTCGTCGCACCCGTCGCATAAGAGACTCTCCCGAGGAACGCTCTTCTTCCTCATCTTCATCCTCAACCGATGAGGACTCCATTGTTAATTCGTCTATTCCCGACCTTAAATTGCATTGGAGGAATCTCATTAGTCATACCCACTACCATACACAGGGTTTTTCCACTAGGTCCATTGTCCGAGAAAAACTTGTCCATCTCACATATTTAGCACGCACCACATTCCACTCTTGGATATCTGACTTAGGATGGGACCTCTTGTTCAACCTCACTGACACAATTTTTCCCGACCTTATTTGGGAATTTTATTTTTGGATGTCTGCTCATGAGGATCATATTTTCTCTCGAGTGTGAGGTAGGGAAGTCATTATCAGTCCTAACTCCATAGACTGTATCATCACTTTACCCCAAGTCAATAATACATCCTAACCTTGGGCACCTGATTCTCATCCTGAATTCAATGTGATTATGAGCACTGTGTGTAGGATTCTCCAACCCGGTACTGTTACCATTTTTCATAAAAATTTACATCCGGATTTTATGGTCCTAAATTGGATTATGTGTGCTTATCTCATTCCACCTGCAAACTCAACTCAAATCACTTAGATACACATGGACCTCATGTTTGCCATTAGCATTTGGGCTGCCAACGATCTAACTACCTTCATTTATCTTGTCATTAAGTTTGTTAAAATAAACCCCTCCTGTCCCGCTAGATAAACACTCCCCTTTATCGCTATTATTACTTGTCATTGTCTTGCTGTTGGCTGCCCACATCTTCCCACCGATGTCCCTGTGACCGGCTACCAAACTATTGATATTTCATATGTTGGTAGGTCTCATGGTCACTTACCCCCCGGTACTACTCAACTCACTCCCTATCAGTCTGCATCTTCTTTATCCGCCACTTCCTCCACTCCTGCTCCTACTAGACCACCACCCTCTCGTGCGACCCCTAGACCGTCATCATCTTCTCATGCTCTCTCACCCCTTTAATCAGAGTATTTTATGTTTGTGCATTCACATATGGAGCAAATTCAAGAAGACACGCGTTAAGATCGGGATATTCTACAGGAACTTCTGATTACTATGCAGCAAGATAGGGAGGCTCAGGCTTGTCGAGAGGAGGCTCAAAATGTCAGAATGAAGCTCAAGCGCGTCGTGATTCTATTATTCTTAATCACCTTGAGGCCATTCGTCACGTGGATATGCGCCATGGTGCTGGCTCATCCGGTACCGGGTCCCTCCTAGATGACTCACCACATGACGCCCCAGCTCCTTAATTTCATTTATGTTTAAGTTTATTTCATATGTTCTTGTGAGGGCGAGCGAAACATCTATATTTACATTTTCTCACTTGTATCTTTTTATTTGGTTTGGTTACATTCTATTTATTGATGTATGGATATTTTTGGTTAATGATATCTCTCTCCTATTTATTCAATTATTGCATATATGGATCTTGGATTGGGTTACATATTTGTCTATTACTTTTATTCCTCGTATCTTTTTCTCTAACCATGCAGGCTATGTCTATCCCTTTGTCTCTTCCGGACAAAAAGGGGGAGAAACATTGATTGGGGGAGTTCAAAATTTAGGGGGAGTTAATTATAATTTAACATATGTCATTCTCATGATTAATATAATTTAACATATTTCATTCTCATGATTAATTATCTTGCTCTATATTCTCATGATTAGTTAACGCTTGATTTATATTCTCTATTTCCCCATGCGTTTTATGTATTTGTTGTTTCATGTGTGTAGGATATATCGCCTAGTTTTTTGCAGCACACCGTCAGTCGAGTTATTTAGTTTGTATTTTTATTTCGATTTTTGGGATGGGCTTTAGAATCGGCTTGACGGTTGGCTTAGTAAATTTAGTCTTTTTATTTATTTTTTAAATTTCGTTTTGTCCCGGAATAGCCAAAGGGGGAAATTTGTAACGACAAATTTCCAATCGAGTCATTTGTAGTATTGGCTACATTCCGCTGGACAAAACTCTTTTTGGGTCATTTCTAATCAAGCTTCATTCAACCTTAGAGAATTGGGCATCCAAAATTCATGCGTCATTAATATGAATTTCAATTCCATTCTCCTAAAAAGGTATTTAACCAAAATCATTTTTATGTGTTGGTGTAATTTTCATTTAAAAAGAAAAATAATTTTCGTTCGAAGTTTTTCTAGGTCGTTCGAACGCCCAGGATCTAACGACCCAGCCCAGCCTGCACTGATATCTCATTAGAAGTTTATTAGAATTGTCGTCCGAACGAACTCGTTCGAACGATATTTCTAACGACTTATCTAACTATTATACTGGACTATCGTTAGATATCTGGTTCGAACCAAAGGTCGTTCGAACGACCTCGTTCGAATGAGATTCATCAGGTTTGAAATTTTTTTTACTTCTTTCCTGTAATTAATTTAAATAACTTCCCTTGTCCACTACTTTTCCACTTTCAAAAACATGAACGAAAATCAGTTTTTGGATAAGCAAGTTTTACACATTCTTGAGAACAAAAATTTCATATCGTTCTCTTTGATAAAAATCCTTCTCCAACACAATTTAACTTTTGAACCAAAACCCCATGCCATCAACCTGAAATTCAAAAAGTACACTTGTGGTGGATTTCTGCGTTCAAGCTTATTAGAGATGATAATTTGGGCTTCGATGGATACCGCAATGCGAGCAGTGTCGAGCAACGCATTGGAGCTTCGCGTACTACAAATTCGGAGGTAGAGGACGACATCAGCATGTCTTATTGAGTAAAAGTCTGTAAGTCTTTTGAGTCCTTTGTAAAACCTATTTGTAGTGGATTTGTCAAGGCCTAGCCGTCCGAGGTTTTTCCCAATTGGGTTTTCCTTGTACATCGACGCGTTGTGGTTGTTATTTTCGCTCTTTACTTTATTAAATCACCTTGATGTATGCGTTTGATAAAAAGGATAAAATTGGCTAATTTTATAAGTCATAATCAAGTTAACAATCCCATCACTTTAATTGTTAATTTTTCGTGCTAATGTTAAAATTTGCAAAGGAAATTAAAATTAGTATATTTCTATACTTGGAAAATTTTTGTATAGTGTAGTGTGTGTATATTCTACGAAATAACCTCAGTTCATATAACCTTACAACTTCACATTGGTATCAGGGCTAGTCTCTAAAAGTTATTTAGATGAATCCTGGAGGTTATATTAAAAGTTCTTCGTCGAATAGACCACCTATGTTTGATGGAACTAATTACACCTATTGGAAAGCACGTATGAAATCTTCCCTTAAATCAATTGATGAAAGTGTTTGGGTTGTTGTTGAAAGAGGATGGTCCCCTCCTACTATGATTGTTGATGATGAAACTATTTTAACACCTACAGAAATTTGGAGCGAGGAAGAATTGAAATGGTGTAACTTTAACTCTAAAGGTCTAAATGCCTTGTTTAGTGCGGTGACTCCCGATAAATTTCATCGTATAATGACGTGTGAGATGTCAAAGGAAGATTGGAATATTCTCCAAGTTACTCATAAGGGAACCAGTGTAATTAAAGCTTCAAAACTTGAAAACTTAACAACTCAATTTGAAACCATCACCATGAAAGAAACTGAAACGTTTGAAGAGTTTTATGATCGTATATCTAATATTATTAATTCTTACTTTAACTTAGGTGATAAAATTCCTGAAGATCGTGTTGTTAAGAAAATTCCTAGATGCCTTCCTAAGCGGCTCATTCCAAAAGTTACAGTTTTTAATTCCTTAGGAAATCCAAATACTTTAAAACTTGAAAAGCTTGTTGGTGATCTTCAAAAATATGAATTAAATATGTTTCCTAAAGATAACAAAACCAAAGATAAGGGTATTGCATTGAAAGTAAAGAAAGAAAAAGTTTATGAGTCTAATGAGTCTGATATAGATCCTGATGATATAGCTCTATTTGCTAAAAAAAATTAAAAAATTCTCAAGTTCGAAAAGCAAAACTCAAAATTTGAAAAACCAAAATTTGGGAACAAAAAAAACAAAGGTAATAGAAAATTCAATAATCAGGATCCTAAGAAATTTAATAGAGACGACTTTAAAAAGGATGACTCGGAGACATGCTTTAAGTGTGAAGGCCGTGGTCATAGAGCATTTGAGTGACCTACTAAACTTAAAAGACAAGGTAAACAAAAAGGCAGTTTACAATACTACTCTAAGCGACAGTGATAATGAGTCTGAAGACTCTGATGATTCTAACCCGTCTAGAAATAATTTCACTACATTTATAGCAATTCATGCTAGTAATTCAAGTGAGTCACATCCTAATGTTGTCAGTTCCGAGAAAAATCTTGAGGTTGCTTCAACTCATTATGCTAGTAGTGATGAAAAAGGAAGTGAGAGTGAAATAGATGAGAGTGAATTGCAATCCGCCTATTCTGAACTATACACTGAGTTTCTTCATATTCAAAAGGTAAATAAAAGATTAACCTTTAAAGTTTTAACTTTAGAAATGGAGTTGAAAAGTCTGAAGGAGAAGGATGCTTTAGTTAGTCAACTCGAGGCAATTAAGATATCTCTTTCTAAGAAGCTTATCTTGGTAGGTAAAGAAAAATATGACTTAATTATCTCCTTAGAAGCTGTCAACAAAGATCTTCATGAGTCTTTAGAGATTAGAAAATCTCTTGAAGCTAAAATTGTCCAACTTGAAAAAGATCTTGAGTCCTCTCGTGAAATCAAAGTCACTCTCAAAGATAATTCAGGAAGAATGGGAAAATCATTTCTAGGTCCTGTTTGATGATATAAGGAGAAAGGTTATCAATAGAGAAAAGGTATAGGATATGAAGAAGGAGAGTCATCCAAAGTCAAACCCGAACCCGTAGCTAAGTTTGTTACTAAATCAAATCCACCTAAACCTTATCTACCTAAAATAAGTCTACCTAAGCAATCTCCAAAATTGACTCCAAAACAACCCTATGTGTGTAGTTATTGTCACAAACGGGGTCATCTTAGAGATTTTTATTTCAAGCTTGGGAAAAACCCTTATTTTACAACCTCTAAGCAACACTATAGCTCCTAAGCTAATCTTAAGAGCCAAATTCAGTATCTAGTTAATACTTCTTAAGGTCTTATGGAAGAATTTCTCAGGTTCTCTAAAGTCCAAGGAAATAATTCCAACCAACATACTAGAGTCAACAAAGGGAAGAATACAACTCAAGCTTGGGTTAAGAAAGATGATGTCAATAAAGCTTTTGTTGCTCATGTTGCACTTAAGGCTCAAAATACCTCTCAATGGTACTTTGATAGTGCTTTGTTTACCACTCTTGAAAATAATAAAGATGGTAAGGTCACCTTTGGGGATGAAAGCAAATCTCGAATCATGGGTAGAGGATCTATTGAAATCTCCAAGTTTCCTAAACCTGAAAATGTCCTTTATGTTGATGTTCTCGAGGAAAATTTGATAAGTATTAGCCAATTATGTGATGAAAATCTTGATGTTAAGTTTAATCAATCGGAGTGCACTGTATATGATAAATCGGGTGAGTCTATTTTACAAGGTGTGTGAACTAGTGATAACTCCTACAGAATAGTTCCTAAATCCTCGTTAGTTTGAAATGGTGCAAAAGTCTCGTCTGTCGATCTTTGGCACCAAACGTTAGGTCATGTTAACTTTATAGATCTTGATCAATTATTAAGAAAAGAGCTAGTTCGAGGTTTACCATCTCTAGGAAAACCAACCTCCACTATTTAAGGGCATTGTCAATTAGGAAAGCAAATTAAGAATCCACATAAGAAGTTAAACTCAATAACTACCTCTCTTAACTTAGAATTGATACACATGGACCTTATGGGTCCTACTAATACCGAGAGTATAGGAGGAAAGAGATATATTTTAGTGATGGTGGAAGATTTTTCTAGATACTCCATAGTAGGTTTTCTAAGAGAAAAATCTGAGACTATTGATTTTCTCATTGTTAAATGTAGAATTCTTCAAAATCAACACGGTGTTACCATAAGCCGCTTTAGAAATGATAATGGAACCGAATTCAAGGAATCCGGTGTAAATGACTTTTGTGATGAAATAGGAATTAAGCATGAATTCTCGGTCGTTCGAACTCCACAACAAAATGGTATAGATGAAAGAAAAAATCGAACGATCCAAGAAATGGCAAGATATTTTCTCCTATGAAGAAATATGCCTCATAGGTTTTGGGGGCCGAAGCGGTTAACACCGCATGTCACACCGTAAATAGGTTTTATTTTCGTCCTAATACTAACAAAACACCATAAGAATTGTGGACTGGCAAGAAACCAAAGTTGGCCTATTTTAGAGTTTTTGGTAGTCCTTGTCATATCCTTTGGGATAGAGAACTCCTAGGTAAATTTGACTCAAGGAGTGATGAAGGCATTTTCCTAGGATATTCTCAAAATAGTAGAGCTTTTAGAGTTTTCAACTTAAGTAGTTCAAAAGTCATGTAATCAATAAATGTTGTAAAAAAAGACGATGCTCCAGCCACATCTATTGAAAATGAGGAAGATTTGTCATGTGAGTGTGATGTTGTTTCCAGTATAGAAAATATTGAGTCTCACACTGACTTGGTTGTTCCCACTACTGAGAGAAAGGATACTTCTTCTTGGGTTCGTAAAATTCATGACCCTTCAAAAATTATAGGAGATCCCGAGGTAGGTGTCAAGACTAGGGCTCAATTAGAAAATAAAGTTACCTATTTTTGCTATACTTCTAAAATTGAACCTAAAAACTTTAAAGAAGCGTTGAAAGATGAACATTGGATTAATGTCATGCAAGAAGAATTGTTTCAATTTAAGAAAAATGATGTTTGGGTATTAGTTCTTAGGCCTTCTAATACTAGCGTCATTGGCACCAATTGGATTTTTAAAAATAAAATGGATGAAAATGGTGTCATTATTGGTAACAAAGCTAGGTTGGTTGCCCAAGGATACACCTAAATAGAAGGTGTTGACTTTGAAGAAACTTTTGCTCCAATTACTAGGTTAGAATCGATTTGTCCTTTACTAGCCATAGCCCGTCACCTTAAATTTAGATTGTATCAAATGGATGTCAAAAGTTCTTTTTCAAATGGTATTCTTCAAGAAGAAGTCTATGTTGAATAACCTAAAGGGTTTGAGGACCCGGAGCATCCTAATCATGTCTTCTTCCTAAAGAAAGCACTATATGGCTTGAAACAAGCACCCCGTGCTTGGTATGAAAGGCTCACTTCTTATCTCCTTTCTCATGGCTTTTTGAGAGGGGGAGTAGATATGACACTATATGTCCATCGCGATGAGAAAGCTATTTTAGTTGCACAAGTGTATGTCGACGACATAAAGTTTGGTTCTATGTGTGATAACCATACTCAAATTTGCTCAAAAGAAGTGCAAGATGAATTTGAGATGAGTATGATTGGTGAACTTACCTTCTTCCTAGGTCTTCAAGTTCGTCAACTTGAAAGTGGAATATTTTTATCCCAAACTAAGTATGCTAAAGAACTTGTGAAGAAATTTAAACTAGAATCCGCTAAGCATGCATGCATTCCTATGAGTTCTACGATTAAACTTAGTAAGGACACCGAAGGAAAGGATGTAGAGCACACTCTCTTTAGGTGTATGATAGGTATCCTACTTTACCTAACCACTAGTCGTCCGGATATTTCCTTTAGTGTAGGAGTTTGTTCCCACTATCAAGCCACCCCAAAAGAGTCTCATTTACTTGCCATTAAACGTATTATTAAATATGTTAGTGGGATCTTGTCTTTTAAGATTTGGTATTCCTTCGACACAAATGATTGTCTATCGGCATATTCAGACACCGATTGGGCAGGAGATGTTGATGGATGCAAAAGTACATCTGGCGGTTGTTTCTACTTTGGAAGTGCACTTGTCTCATGGATGAGAAAGAAATAAAATTATATTTCTTTATCCATGGCGGAGGCCGAATACATAGCCGCCGGGAGTTGTTGCACTCAACTCATTTGGATGAAACTAATGTTGGAAGATTATGGTATTTCTCAAGGCACTATGATTATCTATTGAGACAATACTAGTGCAATTCATATTTCCCATAATCCCGTTCAACATTCTAGAACCAAGCATATTAGGATCCGTGAAGATTTTATTCGTGACTTGGTTGAAGAGAAAATCGTTTCCTTAAGCTTCGTTGGCACCGATCAACAATTGGCCAATATCTTCACAAAACCTGTAGATGCCCTTAGGTTTGAAAACCTTAGGAAATCGATTGGGGTTTGCTCCATTGATTGAGATCAAAGTCACCTATCTAGTTTAGGTTGTGTTTATTGTCTATCTTTTTACTTATGAACTAGATTATTTTTGTAAATATTTTATTCAAAATTTGAAAAATATTTTTCTTTCTTCTTTTCAAGGAAAACGGGAAAGGTTAGGAAAGCTTTCACAAATTTTGTCCATATGGTTTTGTGTTCGGATCCCTATTCTATTTCATGTCCATGTGGATTTCTATGAGTAGTTAAGTCGGACTTCGTTTCTCTCGTGCACAATAATGCTCTTTTATGATACATATTTTTGTGATTGCTTCATATATTTGCTTTCTTGCACACACTTTTCATGAAATATTGTGGATATCTTTTTCACATTGCACTCGTATGGTGAGATTTGGTGTTGTCTTTTAAATCTTAGTCACACCGTCAATTGGACTTCCGCCAACGATACATCCGGCAGAAGTCCCCAATGGAATCATCCTTAAAAGAAATTAGTTGGGTGTTAAACCCCATCACCTCATAAACCACGTCTATAAAGGACAAAGGTCGGCAATCAGAAATCAGGAAGTAAGGAAAATGTAAATCCATAAAGGAAAGTGAGTGAATTAAAGGATACCTCAAGAATATACGTGGCTCTAGTAAAAGTCTATCGTTAGCACCAGCTAAATGCATCCAGAGAAGAATAAAAGTTCACCAAGGTCAGGCTCCCCTAGTCATAGAGAGGGATGTTCGAAAACATCCTCAAGTACGGTAAAAACCATAAATGAACGACATCACCGCTCGACGCCATCAAAAAACATCCCAACACCAGATGATAAATAACCGGGTCATCTATCTCACCTGTAGCCCATCCTCCTCATTAAGCGCCTGATGCAATAATAAATCTCTTAAAGAAGACAAACGGATAGAGTCCCCATAAACTATCCTCTCCACATCGCCCAACGCCACCGTCACCACCGTTAGCATCACCCTCAAAGACCAGTCAACCTCAACATGCATCACATCACACTCCATCCCCAGTAGTTGTTGCACATCTATGGGAGTCACATCCATCTCCACGAAACCAAAATGAATCGTGTGGGTAGTGTCCCACCATCTCTCCTCCAAGGCGCACAGAACGGTCGTAGAGTAAGGCGTCTCATCCAGCGCTTACGTTAGCCTCCCAAACCCAATAGAGGACACCACCCATTGCACCACAGGTGACAAATGATCCCAAACATCCCTAAGACCCGTCGTCCCCCGGAGCGTTCATAGTCGACGTAGAAACACCAGTCTGTTAGGGCACAAAAGAAACACTTTTTTAAAATTCAAGAAATCAAGGAAAAATCAATATAAAAGAAGAAAAGAAAACCAAAAGCCATTAGCACTTACATAACTTTTAGGGTTCACCACCCTCGGCGAACGATGATGCGTCGTCTCACGGAGAAGTATCCGCACATCCCCCACAGGCTCAAAAAAATCAAAGGAGTTCTCAGTGCCCAAGGCAAGGGGCACCTAGCCCTCCATTCCATATTTTCCCAATCATCAACATTAAGCCATGCCCTGTGTGTCTCATTGCTTACAAAGTAGGACATCTTTTATTTTGGAACATCAGAATGGTTTGCAGAAGACAAATGCTGAAGAAAATACGAAGGAAAGTGGTGAAAAATTAGGGGCACCCGCCCCTTTTTATAGAAGCTAAGGGGCATGCCGATCGGCAGTCCCCTGAAACCCATCGATCATCATAGGACTTCCATCTGCTCAAGGTAGCCTGAAAGACCGTGGAACCCCTCAAACCATGCCGTTCGGTACCCCATCTGAAATTTTGTACAAATACTCTCGAAAAGTGCCAAAAAATCTAGAAAAATTCTCAAAAAATTCCTGAAATTTCCAAATGAGTTTTAGAACCTTTTTCACCAAGAAAACATTTTTTTTAACGCCCATTTACCCAGCGAAACTCTCACCTCCCCAGTGGAATGCCCAAAACCGATTGATATCTCCGATCGAAATTTCTCCAGCTAAGAAAAAATGCCTCCCCAGCGGAACCTATATCATATACGAAACTGCATGATAAATATCCCCACTTGAGCTTCCCCAAATTCACCCCTACTTAAGCCCTCAGAATCGGCTTTGACCCGCAATATCGGTCATCCTCTTTTAGGTCAGAATTGACCTCAGCCCTCGGTCATCACGTCTTTTAGGTTAGAATTGACCTCGATCCTCGATCGTCACCTCTTTTAGGTCAGAATTGACCTCGTCCCTCAGTCGTCATGTCTTTTAGGTCATAATTGACATCGGCCCTCAGTCTTCACCTCTTTTAGGTCAGAATTGACATCGTCCCTTGGTCGTCACCTCTTTTAGTTTATAATTGACCTCGGCCCCTAGTCGTCACCACTTTTATATCAGAATTGACCTCTACAATCAGTCGTCACCTATCTTAGGTCAAAATTGACCTCGACCCTTGGTCGTCACCTCTTTTAGGTCAAAATTGACCTCAGTCCTCGGTCTTCACCTCTTTTCGGTTAGAATTGACCTCGACCACCGATCATCTCCTCTTTTAGGTCAGAATTAACATCGGACCTCGATTGTTACCTCTTTTAGGTTAGAATTGACCTCGGCCCTAGGTCGTTAGCTCTTTTAGTTCAAAATTGACCTCGGCCCTTGGTCGTCACCTCTTTTAGATTAAAATTAACCTCGACCCTCATTTGTCACCTCTGATAGGTCAAAATTGACCTCGGCCCCTAGTAATCACCACTTTAAGGTTAAAATTGACCTCGGTACCTGGTTGTCACCTCTTTAAGGTCATAATTGACCTCGGCCCTTGGTCGTCACCTATGTTAGGTCAGAATTGACCTCGACCCTCGATCGTCACCTCTTTTAGGTTAAAATTGACCTCGACCCCCGATCATCACCTCTGTTAGGTCAGAATTGACCTCGACCCTCGGTCATCACCTCTTTTAGGTCAAAATTGACCTCGACCCCCCATCGTCACCTCTTTTAGGTCAGAATTAACCTAGGCCCTTGGCCATCACGTCTTTTAGGTTAGAATTGACCTCAGCCCTCGGTCGTCACTTCTTTTAGGTTAGAATTTACCTCGACCCTCGATCGTGACCTCTTTTAGGTCAGAATTGACCTCGACCCTCGATCGTCACCTTTTTTAGGTTAGAATTAACCTTGTCCCCTGGTCACTTTAAGATCAGAATTGACCTCGGCCCTCGGTTGTCACCTCTTTTAGGTCAGAATTGACATCGGCCCTCAGTCGTCACCACCTTTATGCCAGAATTGACCGTCTTCACGTATTTTAGGTCAGAATTAACCTTGACCCTTAGAATTGGTTTCCCCCACTTTAGGTCCTCAGAATCGACCTCGGTTCCTCCATCCCATCATTATTTTAGGTCCACAAAATCGACCTCTTTTCAAAACATCTTGTGGTGTCTATTCGACGTCTATCACTTGTTCTAAGATCACCCTTCGAGGGGCTCTGTAGACACCACGTTCTAGGACCCCCAAGACCCTCCTTAGGTCCCTATCATCTCCCCTAACTCACCATAAACCATAGGTCAAACTCTTAGTACCGATCTAGAGACCATCAGGTACTCCTGGGGCCCGTTACACCCTAATCAATTTCATCATTAGAGTGAAACCTCTTTGAAACATCAAAGGGCACTGAAAACCCTTTCCAACGGTCCACCCCGTGCCTGAAACGGCATAACCGTTCAGACGAACGATCTGTTTTTCGTTAAAAATTAATTCGGAGGCCATCGAGTTCTCCTGGACTCCATTTGACCAAAGTCAACTCTTCAGCTCAATCGATACGGAATGAATCTTTAAAGGGAATTGAATACCCTTTCTAATGGTTCGCCCCGTGCACGATTCTGACTTACGGTACATACGAATGACCCATTTTACTCTGACAGGTTACTGGGTGCTTTCCGGCCCCGGGTGACTAAGGTCAACTATTCAAACCCAGTGAAACTCTTTGGAATATTTAATTACACATACTAACCTTTTAAACAGTCCACCCAATGCACGATTCTGAATTACCATATGAATGAACGACCCATTTGCATCCTACGATCTCCCGTCCATAGAACCAACATACACTTTTGAGCCACATTTGACCCAAAGTCAACTCCTAAACCAGTGAACGATCCAAATACTCTTAATGGTCTCTGAATTACCTTTCTAACAGTATGGCCCGTGCGCTATTTGGATCAACGGATTACGTTCTACGATTATTTTTCCAGGGAAATCTGCACGAGACTGCCAATTGGCAGGTCCCAGACCCTACCTACCAACATTGTGCCTAGGGCCACTTACCGATTGGTAGAACCAGGGCTATGATGATCGAAAACCCCTTGACCCTATAAAATGAGGGCATGACCTCACTCCGAAGGACACCTACAACTCAAATCCATCAGTATCACTGATCTCAGGAACATTTTCTTAATCAACAAAGTTCCCTTATGTGAAATTTTACCCAAGTTCACATTACCATCCCTTTCATAACCAATTTGGAACGTTCTCATTCAATATTCATATCAAGCATCAAGGGAGTTCATCTAAAATTAAGGGCAAGATCTCATTCTTCAAAGAAGGTCCAAATCCTTCCTTTATCTCTTTAATTTTCTTGTTTTGGCATTAGTTATAATAGATTCGTAATCTAGTTCTTACATTAATTCGTACATCTTAATATCTACATTTTTACTAGTATATTGCACATACTCTATTTTCTACTAAAAAAAAACTCAACAAAATGAGGGTTATACCCATAAACTTCGAACGAATTCATCTTTCACATTTTTCCAAAACAAAAACTCTTTTTTCCCAGACACACTTTTATAATAAAATCTCATTCAAATCTATGGGATAACACCCTAACCTCACACCACATGCGAACTACGTGGACTTTGATGCCTTTATAGGCTACGTAGGCATCTCGGATTAAAACCCGATACTCGAGTCCAACTTTCGATTTTCTAATTTTCATAAAATCTCTATTATTATAGTTCAACATATTCTTGCATTATTATATCTTTGCAATTCTTTGTTGGCGCTCTATCCGACACATGTTGTCATTTTTCCATAGTGGTTAATATTTTGATAAGCGCATAAATCATATTTTATATATATATATTTTCTTTGGGAACAGTCCTCTGGATGATTTCACTCTTTCTTTTTCATGATATGAGTTGAGTGATTCCTATTTCCATTATATATACACGCACACACATTTCCTGGAGAAATACAGTAACCAATAATACAAGCCTATGAGAGACCAAAATGGCGGGATGGGTGCCTAACACCTTCCCATTCCGTAACTTAGCCCCCGAACCCTCCAAACTATTAGTTTCATATGCATCAGTTTGTCTTTGATGCTGTCCTCTCCAGGCGACGACATGTTCTTTTGTCTTTTTTGAGAAAAATAGATTGGATACTCTATCTCCTTACATTTACCCCACACCGACAACGGCAGAAGCGCCCCCGAGCAGGACGTGAGACCTCTCCAAGCTGCCCAAGCTCAGATCGGGATGGCCACATATTACATCATTTAATCATATATCAATTGGAGTTGATTATCATGTTGTGGTTATTACTAAATTTACATCCTTTTAACCTTTTTAAATTCGGACATCATGATTGAATAATTTAATTCATAGTTCTTCCTAATCAGTTGGTTCCCAATATAAATGGTGGGTCACAGGGGCACTACTTAAATACCAAGTCCTCTTGGCAGAAAATTTTCTAATTTATTTCTAGTAAAAATGGAGGGTCAGAGGGACACCATATAAATACCATCTCATCTAGACATAATTTCATCAGGCCTGGCTTTGGAATTACTTAATTGAATTTCACAATGACAAAAATCTTTTCAAAATCCCACATGCAACTTTAAACAAGTTTTGGTTTGGAAATAACTAACTTTAATCCTAAATGTAATTTCTCTATTATACGTTAGAACTAATAAGAAATGTTAATTTTTATCATTAAAGACTATAAATTTATTTTGGGGAAATATCGTTTTGAAAGTCAATAATTCATTATGAAAAGAGTTCTATGTTTTAGTTTCATAAAACAATTCAATTAGGTAAATCCCACAATAATATGTTCATTAAAATGGATCTTTAGTGATTTTACCAATATTTTTACTTAGCATCGTTATAAAATATGAAATTAAAACTATAAAGATGCATTATAACATTGGTAGAAAATTACTTGTGATATGATTATCCGTAAGAACTCTTAGAACTTCTTTTAAAACTTTCCCACTCTTTCTTGCCAAAATTGTCAAGAAATTGGTATGAGTTTAAATTAGTTTTCAAATATCCTATTTATATGTTTCTAAATACGTTATGGTGTTGAAATGTGTCTAGATGATAAGGCTTTCAAATTGGTGAGTCAACGTTAAGGTGCTGCGTAAATGAGGGTTCTTGCAGCAATAATATCACCAAAATGTGCTAATTATTCTAGCCTTCTTTATAAAGATGACATGTGTCTAGATGTAGGTGTTTAAATTAAGCAGAAGGTGTAAAGGTGTTAAGCACGGGGTAGAATGGTGATAAGGGTATATGGGTAATTTTACACTTAAAGAGTATTTTAGTAATTTTACACTATATATTACTAATATTCTTAGAGGTCCATGAAAATATTTCATTTACAAATTAGTTTTTTTTTAATAATTATTTTAGTACCTCAAACTTTCTTTGTTATAACAAAATCGATAAAGTTTAGTAAATTTATATTTTTTACCCCAAAACTTATCATCTTCCTATATCTCAACCTCAATACGAACTCTAGGTTTAAAATATCTTTTAACAGTCAATTTAATCTTTAATCTAATCACATTCATAGCTTAAATTTATCTATCAAGATTAGGATTTTGCTACAACTTTCAGAAATCAAAATACATTTTACGAGTTATATTAATACACAAGTATTATTAAGATTAAATCGAACTAAATTCATAGCCTAATATGTAGCCATGCTTAACAGATATAAGGGGATCATTATCGTAAAGTTCTCAACATTACTTGAGTAGCTTAACAAATATATATTTATCAGAAAATTCTATAACCATGAATACTTACGAAGCCACATTTATCATAAACTTGGAATCAAATAAATATATAAATATATTTCGGAATATAAAAGTTGGGTTATTATATACTACCCTCTTTATAAGAAGTTTGGTCCCCAAACTTGACCCATGATAATTTTTAAATTTGCACGAAGATCTTTCTTCCGTCTAGTCTTTGTACCAAATAAAAATCCCTTAATACGTGTTGCACAATTTTTATAAAATAGTTATCCATTTAGACTTAGAATTAAACTTTCAACTTTATTAAATGTATTTTAGAAAACTCTTCTTAAAATATATACATATATTATCATGATTGAAATTATTTGAACCCGAAGTTCTGTGAAGTCAATTTATCTCACAACTATACTATTTTTCTAAATTGTCTAAAGAATTGGAAACCTTTATGGTAAGGTAATGATATACTATAACCTAAATAGAATCTTTACTATGAACGCTTAGGTAATCTTGGCACAAAATCTATCGTAACATTCTCCATTTTTCACCCTATGGTCGGTAGATCTTGAATCATGCTAGTAGCTTCTAGTAATAAGATTTCAATTGCTAACAAACCAGACAAACATATAGAGAGATTCCTCTTTTCATGTTGTCTTATCAAAACCCTTCCTGAATATCTTTTTTCCTATAGTCGGGTAAAATGGAAATTTTGGAGAAATACCATCTTCTAATATTTTTTATAAATTTGGATACTACTTGGAACACACACCTTAGCTCTTAATATCAAAACGTCATGTTTAGAGTACAAATTTAGTTATCTTACTTAATCTTCTAATAAAGGTGGGTCATCTACTTATAAAATATTAATCCTTTTCTTCTTATATTTTATAGTCATTCCATATTTACTATGAATATCTACATTTGCCTCCATCTTTCTACAATGATTCCTGATAGGTAACTATGCTAAAAAAATCTATAATTATTTCTTACAAAGCCAACAACTGTATTAGCTTTCCGAGGGTGAGAATAATTATTTCAATCATAATCTCTCATCAACTTTAACAATCATCATTATCTTATGTTCAATTCATTATGAACATATACTTTATACAATTATTATTTATAAAAAAAAAGGCGCAAGTCTTCCCATAAGAGTACTATTTACAAATCTTATGACCAAAAATAACCATAACAAATTCAAAATCATATGTGGGGTAATTTTCTCATATTATTTTAACCTCCTTTAAGATAAGAAAAACTATTATATCCTAAATTAACTCATATTATAAACAAATTTTTAGAAGCACCCCAAAAAAAATCACCAATCCTCCTTCTCCCAAATGAATAGTCAAAACTAAGGCAATTACTAACTGGTTTTTATGTTCCTAATATTTACTCTCAAATTCCTTACTTAACTCATATTTCATCCTTTTTAATTCCATTTATAACTTCTCTTACCTAAGATTTTTAAGTGTTTCTCCAAATACTTTATAAACATCATGTTCATCATACTAAGGAAAGAGTTTATTGAAATACTTAGTCCAAATGACATAACTAAAAATTCTTAATGACCATACCTACTATAGAAAATATGACTCCCAAATATCATATTTCTCATTTCAATTGATGATATCCTAACCTAATGTCGATCTTAGAAGTAATGGTGAATCTTATAGTCAGCTTAAATAACTGTTCATATAGGGAAAGGTTACTATACTTAATGGTTACCTTATTTAGTTCTTGATAATCCATATGCAATCTCGTCATCCCGTCCTTAATTTTTTTAAGACTAAAGTACTCCACGGTGATAAACTTGGTTTAGTAAAATCCTTATCCAAAGATCATATAACTGAACCTTTAGCTCACATATCTCTAATGGTTTTATAAAATAAGGCGGTTTAGAAAGTGTTTATTTCCACAAATTACATCAATGGTAAATTTTATTTCTTTATTTAAAGGTAAATTGGGTGAATATGATTGACTACTAATTTAAAACGAGCATTCATTCTTAACAAGGTATTATACTAGAAAGTTCACTCCAAAACATCGGACATCTATAACTAGCAAGTTATTATCTTAAGGTAAAGATACCAACAAGTCTAGTATTTACTAAGGATATAATATCTAATAGGTTATTTTACTAGTTGATCAAATCCTTTTAAATCATCTAGTGTAATTATTTATATATTGTAAATACACGTACTTTCTATAAAAGGAAAACATATATAATTCTGAACGTAGGTATATCGATGATTAATATAACAATATATGATATAGACAATTCAACTCCAAAAAAAATACTTCGCCAAGAGAAGGGCAAACTGAGAAGTTATCTTGAACTAACTAATGTGTTGTTAAAAATTTCTACCAATAATATCTCTCACCATAATACCGCTTTCTCTCCTCATCACTCTAAAAATCAATAATACATATATTCATCATAGGGAAAGTATAAAATATGACAAGAGTATACTACAAAAGTGATCACAATAGTTCAAGAAATGATAAAAGAAAAATTCATGGAAAGAAAAAATGTACTTTCAATGAGAATCAAAGTCGACGGATAGACCAAAAACACTCAATAGATTTTAAGAGCGAATTATATACGATCCCATACCTCAATCACAAGGGAATCCTTAATACACCTAATACTATTATACTTCCTTAGTAATCTTAGTAATCAAATTGTAATAATCTATTGTCATAATAGTACTGGATAAAATATCCTTATCAATCAAAATATATGTTCCATTGACCATATCTCATAAACAATGTCTAAAATCTTATCCTCGTGGTTCTAAAAATTCCGCCAAAGGGTCAATCCATGTAATTAAATCCTAATTGTCACGTCAAATACGTATATAATATCAAAGATTACCTTAGATTCTACCTCAAATGATCTTATTTTAGTCGCTATTTAATTCCTCACCAAATTGAATATGACCAACATCCTTTTATATCTTCGAATAAGGTATCAATTACAAGGTAGTCTACTAGCACATTCACTTATGAAGGTAGCTAGTCTTATAATTCTAGGTTAAACATAACCCAACCTATCATATCATTATCTAATCTACAAGTTCATAACATATGCTCTATTACCACCTCTGTTACGACCTCAACCTAGAATTAGTAAGGAATGAGTGTCTTGACATGCCACTAAGGCATCAAATATGCTGGACTTAAGTTTTCTCTTAAAATATATATTGTGGGTTATGAGTTGTAACTAGATGAAAAGGTAACACGTTATCAGAGCATCTAAAACATAACTTTTTTCTCATAGATAACTCGATTCCATTACAAGTCGTGCCAGAATCATTTAAGAATAAATAAAATGCTCTAGTAGATTATTATATACTACCATCTAATTAAAATAAATCTCAAAATCTAGTCTTCAATTCCATCTTCAAAACATCAATCTTCCTCCCTAACTACCACCTAAAAATAGTTATTCATATAGCATCAACTACAAGCTAAATGAGATTCAATATCTAGACATTCCAAGATTTTTCAAAAAATAAATACATATTCAAGTCAAAACAAAAGGCATATACATATACTGATAGGAATTTTCATTTATAGACATATAAAGTGGATGACAATATATATTCGTTTTCGAATATTTCAGAACATAAGAGATCAAATAATTAAGCAATATGTTAATTATTCAATTTTTAATGGCTAAGTATACTTAATACTGAGATAGGTAGTGTTACCCAGATATTTTCACTCGGAAACATCAGAGACGGAAAATTATGATTTCTAGAATAACGTCTTGTTTAGGGCACACCAGCAATAACCTAGCTGGAAATGTACTACCCAAATATTTCAGCCCTATAGTCAAGGCCAACATAGTAAGATAGTTTTCATAGGCCGAATCTTTAATTTCATCATTCAAATTAGATTTTATATAAAGAGATATAAATATATAAAAGACGAATATTTCATCTTTATCATATGCATTTTGAGAATAAAATTATTTCACAAAATATATCTAGTTTACATAATATCTTACAATTTAAATGCACACGAAATGGCAAAGAGTACTCACCCCAAATAGATATTCGGTAGACAAAATATAGTGTATAAATATAACAAACACAATATAGGTTTAAGTACACATTCTCAAACAAATTCTAGTTGCATGGTCCATTACTTTATTTAATCATATATCAATTGGAACAGATTATCATGTTGTAGTAACTTACTAACAATACATCCTTTCAACCTTTTTTTAATTCGGACATCAAGATTGAATAATTCAATTCATAATTCTTCCTAATCAGTTGGTTTTCAGTATACATGGTGGGTCATAGGGTCACCACTTAAATACTAACTCCTCTAGATAGAACATTTTATAACATTATAAGATTTAAGAAAATTACCTCGTGCTTGCAGCATAAACATCACCATAATGTGACCAGTATTCTAGCCTTGTTTCTAAAGATGTCACTTGTCTAGGTGAATGTGTTCATATTAAGTATGAGGTGTAAAGGTATAAAGCACGGGGTGGAATGGTGATAAGGGTATAAGGTTAATTTTACACTTAAAGGGTATTTTCACACTATATATTTTTAATATTTTAGAGGTCCTTAAAAATATTTTATTTACGAAATAGTCTTTTTTCATTTTTATTTTAGTTCCTAAAACCTTATTTTTTAAAACAAAGTCTATAAAGTTTGGTAAAATTATATTTTCTAGCCCAAAAATTATTATTTTCCTAAATCTCAATCTCAATACGAACTCTAGGCTTTGAAATAACTTTTGACTACCAATTTAATCTTTAATCTAACCATATTCATTTTTAAAATCTAGATATCAGGATTAGGGTTTTGCTACAGTTTTCAGAGATCAAAATACATTTTATTGTATTGTATAAATGCATAAGTATTATTAAGATTGAAATGAACTAAATTCATAGTCTAATATGTTGGCATGCTTAAAATATATGAGGGGATCATTACCGTAATGTTCTCAATATTACGTGAGTATCTTAACAAATATATATCTATCAGAAAATTTTATAACCATGAATACTTACCAAGTCACATTTATTATAAACATGGAAACAAATAAATATATTAATATGTTTCAGTATACAAAAGTCAGGTTATTACAGTACCATTCACCAAGTTATTGGTTGGAGTCAGGGGAACATAGGATGTTTGAACCAAAAATTATTTGGGGCACCTAAGAAAAGGTGACACTGATCCAATCACGGATGAAGACAACACATGATCGGTGGTAGAGCTACGCCGACAAGAGGCAACGGAAGCTATAGATTTAAGTGGTGGAACAGGTGCTTTTGATGGTCTTCCCGATGAAGGGAGTGGTCAAATTTGAATACATGGGCAAGTTGGTTCCCTGCTACATAGGTCACTTCATTATACTAAATAGGGTGGGCCCGATGGCATCTCAATTGGCCTTATCCAACCATTTTCATTAATACACGACGGAGGAAGTTCTTATAGGATAATTTAATATTTCAATGGTTAGACTAGTTCGCGGAGTGCTTTCCTAACGCGATTTATGATGAGAGGACTTAGTGAGTAGTAGGTCATGGTACTAGTAGATTTTGTATATAATATAAGGACATTATGGGTGAGATATTCTTAGACTTTCGAGTAGAAGTATAAGGAATTCTAATTTCGATGCTGAAATTCCTTTTTTTTAGGAGAGAATATAATACCCCGTATTTTATGCCTTAAATTATTTATGAATTCATCTTATTTTCATGCGTGACATGTGATATCACCATTTAAATGTTTATTCCTGTATTAAAAGTTTTATCTAAATTTTATATCAAATTGGAATTAATACCTAGTAAAATAGTAATTAAATATTTTAATGTGACTCTGTATTATAGGCGCATATGGAATGGTCATGAGTTTGGTATCGAGGGTTGCCTTATTTGGATTATCCTCTCGGTGTCGGGCCCCACCGACCGTGAAGTAGTTCCCTATAATAGCGTATCACACTAAATTAATAAATACTTAAATAATTGACTTTCGAACTCGTACTGACTAATTTAATAAACTTACCATGTTAAATTAGTAATTGATTGTATCAAAATGTTTTAATTTGGTATCGAGATACGTATAATGTTCATTTTTGTCTAAAAGTATGGGTTTTGGGCCCATTGGGCTAGTTTAAGACTTGGAAAATATTTTAGGCTTATTTAAGATGTTTTTGGGCTCATTTAAATGAGGCCAGTGTAGGGATTTAACCTAATTTAATGGATTAAAGGTTTCAATTAGTGATTATGCTTTTCATAATTCATATTTTACAATTGGAGGGGATCCCTAAGGTTAGAGATAAGGAACTTCAAGAGGATAAGAGGAATCGAGAGAATTTTAACACGATTTCCTCATAATTGAGTTTGAGGCGTGCTTAATTAAAACTGGATTTTAATTTCTTTTGTAATAGAATATTTATATTCATTGGATTCTAAACCTAAGTTAATTAATCCGATTTTTTAATGCAAAATTGATCAACTTAATTATATTATTTGCCAGGTTAATCACATTATGAAATTAGGCGAATTCTTCATGAGTTTGGGTTGGATTTGATCTATAGTTGTTAGGAATTGATTAGGCATTGTTATTGCATAAAAAACACCATATTAATTTCACAAATCATTGAAAATCTTAGTCTAATTTTAGAGATTTAATAAAATTAGTGTTCTTGATATAAATCAGAACTTTACTCTCTTAATTCAGGATAACGATCATATGAACATGTTAGGTTATGATCATATTTCAGTAGTGGAATGTAACACTCCGTGTTTTATTAATTAATGTTTTTGATTAATTTGGAGAAAACGGAGATAAATAAATTTTGATAGTTTTAATAATTAAATGTGTCGGTTTTTATATTTGTGTAGTAAGTTTTCAATCGGAATTAAATAATAGTTAAAATAGGAGGTTATAATGATTTCTAAAATGTTTTATCAAGCGGGTACGATTTTGTTGAATTAAAGAATATTTTTCTAAGTGTAAAGGCGAATTTTTAGTTTTTAATTGAAGGTTTGGGGTCGTTCAAACGACAACGTATGTCATTTGAACGACGTAGCATGTCGTTTGAATGACATGTGTCAGTCATTCGAGCGACAGGTGGCGGTGGGTTAATTAGAGTCCTAATCGTTTTCTAACTCTTAAACCCTTTAAATACCAAAACTGATACGGGGCTGTGACTTTTAAAATACTTTTCTCTCAAAATTTTCTCCAGTAAGCTTCTCCAAACATATTTCCTCTCTTCTCCAACCCCTAGCCCCAACTTTTAACAAGTTTTAACTCTAGAATTGAAGATTCAATTGGTGTTTTCTCAAGAGGAGTCCAACCGTCTACTCAGATTTTTGATCCAACTAATTTCAGGTATGAATACTCTATTCCTTTCCTTTAGTATTACGCGTTTTAAGTGTCGCCTAAACCTTTAATCGTGTATTTTTTATTAAAATCAATTAGTAACTTAATTAGAGAAAGTGGGCACTAAATTTTGGGACTGTTTTTAGGAAAAAATTTAATATGAATTAATCTTTGAAACCCTTGGGTGCGTAGGTTAGATTTTGGAGTTTTTGTGATTTTGGGTGTAGGTTCTCATGTAGACTTTTTATGGAATTGTTTATATGGTTAATGGGACGCGCTCACACTTATAAAATTAGATGACTTATAAAAAAGAACGACTATGACGTATTGAATTTTAATAAATTTAACATTTTTTAACGTGACTAATTATGTTGAAAACGATGATGGTGTTATTTATTAAATTAAATTGAATTGAGACTTTTATGATTAAATGTTATATTATTCTTATGAATTGTGTATTGTGTGATTTATTCATTCACGTTTGTCATCGCGGGGATGAGGGGCTTTTGGTTAGTAAATTGTTCAACCCTATTTTTAGGATGCTTACTAGGTATGGGACTAGTGGGTAGGACTTGGTGATAATTTATGCTTGCTAGGTATGGGACTAGTTAGTGTAAATTCGTGGGGATTTTATAATTCGGAATGGGGCATATTTTTACGTCATATCATTTTTTCATCAGCCTAGGCATGACACTAGGACTTGTTTTACATTGGTGATTCATCCTATATGTAGGACAGGACGTATGTGTACTTCAGGACCCTTAGGTATGGGACTAAGGGGTATTTTGAGGATCTCACATCGATTAAAAGGGTGGGATAACTTGTAGTTTGTGAAATTGAGAAAATGAGAATTAATGCCTAAAATAAAAACGGGTATTAAAATTTGTAGCCCGATAGTTTAAACGAGTCATCTTGGGCGATTTATGTCATGTCGTGTGTGGAACCTTGTCATATTTCGGGAGATCGCCAGCTTAAACGAATTCGGTTGGCTATTGACAAGGGGAAGTGTGACACTTTGGTGGACCCGGGGCGGGAGGACCGCCATAATAAAAAGTGAGAATAATAATAAATTTGGATTAATTTTAATTAAATTAACGCTTTGGGGCTGTGGGATAATTAAAAATTATATTGGTGTGTTTTTATCATAATCTTTGAGGGTGGTTAGTAATTTATCTTTCCCGCATTTAATTATATTTATAATCAAAATACTCTAATGTGATATTTATTGCATATAATGCTATTGTCTAGGTTGACGAACCCTATTTGAGGGGAGTAGTGTGTATTCATGCTCGGGGCTCTGACCTCATGCATTGACTAACTTTTTCAGGTATTAGCGTTGGAGTAGCTTCATAGGATTTATTGGATATCGTTTGGAGGTGCTGCTAGAGCTTATTCACTTTATTGCTTTATTTAGTTATACTTTCCTTTCAGTCGTATTTCATTATGAGACTTCATTTGGGTTTTATTGGGACATTCGGTTCCAAAGTTGTTTGAAGATTTCAGTTGGATTATTCACGGCTGATTATTACTCAATTTTAATTAAATCATTTTTGGAGATTGGATTTATTCAAAGTTTTAGCATGTGACGGATCTTTTATCGTTCAGTTGTTATTATCATTTTCGATTGATTCAATTACTTATCTTGTGGATTGATTTATTTATGTCTCATATTTGTCTCATGCTAAGAATGATATTTTATTTAGTTCACCCCCGGCATAGTTTTGGTGTCAGCCGACGCCAGAATTACGCGGGTTGTGACAGATGGTATCAGAGCATGGTCTTAGGTCTCGTAGGTTATGAGTTCGTTTAGATTTCGTGTTATCGATCTTTGATTCCCTTTATTTACTCGTACTCCTTAAGGTAGAGTGTCTAGCATACGTGTTAGATGTATTTCTTAAAGTTATGGAGTTTTGTGTTAAGGACGTTGTAGGCGTTGAGCTTAGAATTAGTAAGCTTGATGTGAGGATCCTTAGAGTTGATTTTTGAAGACGATATTTTGTGTGGTAGATCATTAGTATAAATTTTGAATATGTCTCATATCGATTCAACGATGTATTTTTCCATGAGGATCTATGTGTTGCGAAGATTATCGGATATAGAAGCGAGTAGTAATTTGGGAGAGCGCATGGGACACCATTATTTTCATAGTTATGGATATATATATATATATATATATATATATATATATATATATATATATATATATATATATATATATTGTATTTTGGAGATCGAGGGATTTCGTACGTGTAGGATTGGGTGTATGGGTGCCCAATTATGGCATTTTACGGGTAGGCATATGTGAGCCTTATTTTAATTTGCGAGATTTATGGTGGACGTTTATACTTCGTCTAATTTCGAGGACAAAATTCCTTTGCTAGTGCGGAAGTATGTAACACCCCGTGTTTTATTAATTAATGTTTTTGATTAATTTGGAGAAAACGGAGATAAATAAATTTTGGATTTAATAGTTTTAATAATTAAATGTGTCGGTTTTTATATTTGTGTAGTAAGTTTTCAATCGGAATTAAATAATAGTTAAAATAGGAGGTTATAATGATTTCTAAAATGTTTTATCAAGCAGGTACGATTTTGTTGAATTAAAGAATATTTTTCTAAGTGTAAAGGCGAATTTTTAGTTTTTAATTGAAGGTTTGGGGTCGTTCAAATGACATCGTATGTCATTCGAACGACGTAGCATGTCGTTTGAATGACATGTGTCAGTCATTCGAGCGACAGGTGGCGGTGGGTTAATTAGAGTCCTAATCGTTTTCTAACTCTTAAACCCTTTAAATACCAAAACTGATACGGGGCTGTGACTTTTAAAATACTTTTCTCTCAAAATTTTCTCCAGTAAGCTTCTCCAAACATATTTCCTCTCTTCTCCAACCCCTAGCCCCAACTTTTAACAAGTTTTAACTCTAGAATTGAAGATTCAATTGGTGTTTTTTCAAGAGGAGTCCAACCGTCTACTCAAATTTTTGATCCAACTAACTTCAGGCATGAATACTCTATTCCTTTCCTTTAGTATTATGCGTTTTAAGTGTCGCCTAAACCCTCAATCATGTATTTTTTATTAAAATCAATTAGTAACTTAATTAATGAAAGTGAGCACTAAATTTTGGGACTGTTTTTAGGAAAAATTTTAATATGAATTAATCTTTGAAACCCTTGGGTGCGTAGGTTAGATTTTGGAGTTTTTGTGATTTGGGGTGTAGGTTCTCATGTAGACTTTTTATGGAATTGTTTATATGGTTAATGGGACGCGCTCACACTTATAAAATTAGATGACTTATAAAGAGAACGACTATGACGTATTGAATATTTTTGCATGTTAATAAATTTAACATTTTTTAACATAATTAATTAGGTTGAAAACGACGACGGTGTTATTCATTGAATTAAATTGAATTGGGACTTATATGATTACGTGCTATATTATTCTTATGAATTGTGTATTGTGTGATTTATTTCATTCACGTTTGCCATCGCGGGGATGAGGAGATTTTGGTTAGTATATTGCTCAATCCTATTTTTAGGATGCTTACTAGGTATGGGACTAGTGGGTAGGCCTTAGTGATAATTTATGCCTCCTATGTATGGGACTAGTTTGTATAAATTCATGGGGATTTTATATTTCAGGGTGGGGGAGATTTTTACGTCATATCATCATTTCATTAGCCTGGGCATGAGACTAGGACGTGTTTTACATTGGTGTTTCATCCTATATGTAGGATAGGACATATGTGTACTAGGGGACCCTTAGGTATGGGACTAAGGGGTATTTTGAGGATCTCACATCGATTAAAAGGGTGGGGTAACTTGTAATTTGTGAAATTGAGAAAATGAGAATTAATGCCTAAGATAAAAATGGGTGTTAAAATTTGTGGCGACATAGTGTGTCAGGGATCGACAGTTTAAACGGGTCAGCTTGGGAAATTTATGTCGTGTCGTGTGTAGAACCATTTCAAATTGCGGGGGATCGACAGTTTAAACGGATTAGGCTGTCTATTGACAAGGGTAAGTGTGACACTTTGGTGGATTACCACCCGGGGCTGGAGGACCGCCATAATAAAAAGTGAGAACAATAATAAATTTGGGTTAATTTTAATTAAGTTAACGTTTTGGGGCTGTGGGATAATTAAAATGATATTGGTGTGTTTTTATCATAATCTTTGGGGGTGGTTAATAATTTATCTTTCCCGCATTTAATTATATTCGTAATTAAAATACTCTAATGTGGTATTTATTGCGTATAATGTTATTGTGTGGGTTCAGGGACCCTATTTGAGGGGAGTAATGTGTATTCATGCTCGGGCCTCTGACCTCGTGCGTTGACTAACTTTTTTAGGCATTAGCGTTGGACTAGATGCATAGGATTTATTGGATATCGTTTGAAGGTGCTACTAGAGCTTATTCATTTTATCACTTTATTTAGTTAGACTTTCCTTTTAGTTGTATTTCATTATGAGACTTTATTTGGATTTTATTGGGCCATTCGGTTCCAAGGTTATCTGAGAATTTCAGTAGGATTATTCATAGTTGATTATTACTCAGTTTTAATTAAATCATTTTTGGAGATTGGATTTATTCAAAGTTTTAGCATGTGATGGATCTTTTATCGTTAAGTTGCTATTATCATTTGGGATTTATTCAATTACTTATCTTGTGGATTGATTTATTTATGTCTCATATCTGTCTCATTCTAAGAATAACATTTTATTTATTTCGCGCCCGACATAGTTTTGGTGTCGGTCGATGCCAATATTACGCGGGGTGTGGCATCGAATTTATGTTTCGTATTATTATACAGTTTGGTTAAATGTTGGGTAAACATCTATGGAGTTTGGAGAGACAAGATTGAGTTTTAGAGAAAATGAGCTAACAGTGGATTTCGGATCGATCCGAACTTGGGCCAGATCGATCGGAAATTGGGCAGATCGATCCAAAATCTTTATCGATCTAAATTTTGGGCAGATCGATCCAATTCTAGGAAATTTTTAGGAATGGGTTTTTGTGACACCCTGCGTATTTTAATATCGGGTTGCCAATCCTCTATTAAAATATAATAAGAATCTCAATATGGATCATTCTCAGCATCATTGTTGCACAAATAAAATAACATAAAGAATAAGAACAATCCATACATTCACAATAAATGACATAACCATCATGCATAAATAGTAATAAAGGATAACCGAATAAACCATTGGTCACCAAAAACATCCATAGTATGAACTGAATAATATCTTAATGCAGAAGAGTAAATATCAAGCAAGATATAAAAGTCTGTAGTAAGATAAAAGTCTATCATTTATGGGTAACACGTCCAACTTTAAATAGAAATAATTGGTCCTTTCTAGATAAGAACCGACCAAAGCGACTAAGCAAGGATGTAACATCACAACTACTATTCGACAAGAACGGATCTAGCACTGTTGTCCCGGTTGTTGCTGCTGCTGCTGCACATCTGGGGTGTAAAAAGAAAACAAGGAAAGAAAAAAGATAACGATGGGTCAAATCCCGTAGAGTAGAAAATATTTTCACAAGTAAATAATAGTTTTAAATCATTAAAATAATATTTCATTATTTTCAAGATTAACCGTTCGCACTCAGTTAAGATAAACCTCACCTCTCAATAATAGTACGCACCTAACATGTTCATTTTATTTATCCTAATTAAACTACCCAGTCTAACTAGGACACGTAATCACTATTTAAGCCCAACCCCGCTAACACTCTCTATTAGATAAGTCTAGCTACCTTCACTAGGTATTAATTTATAAACAGTATTTTAGTGCCACACATTTTTATAAATAAATAATCGTGTAGTAGTCATAACACAGCTACGCTCATACTATAAATAGATATACTCACAGTATCACATAAGCATACATATATATCACTCACAATATATGTATAACCGTATCCCTAGAGCTTGGACCTCGGGGATACATTCCTCCTATGTTATCTGGCTCTAGGCATCACGCGTCACACCGAGCCACCGAGACGAAATTTCACCACCAATCCCAAACGAATACACATACAATGGAGGGGGTCATAGACATACA
The DNA here is from genome assembly GCA_949130495.1 of Sambucus nigra. Lineage (NCBI taxonomy): Eukaryota > Viridiplantae > Streptophyta > Magnoliopsida > Dipsacales > Adoxaceae > Sambucus > Sambucus nigra. The sequence continues at coordinate 251,025,450 of OX422218.1, read as the reverse complement.
CTCGCGGGTCGCAAGCATACCACGTTGCGCCTAATCGAACTCAAACCAATATTTATCCTCACACACGGATAGTGGTCATGCAATGGTACTCTAACCTTGGGAATTAACCCAACACTAGTTGGTCAACGTCAGGGTGGGATACCCACTATGCATAACCTTTTAAGATAGCACTCCAAGTAGGTATGTATAAATAAAACAAGTAGCATGTACACATATATAAATATATACACACACTTCACTCTACTATGTATATATAATAATTACCGAACTCGAACACATATCCCACCATGCACGGTTCACTCAAATCCCAAGTTCGTCCCAACATCCCGATTTCTTTATTTAACTAGTCACTTATCTGAGCTCCCTAGTTAATTATTAAGTTCCCACAAATAAATAGCAACATAAAACTATTTTTAATTAAATATTCACTCACTTGGATAACCTCCCACATACTCGCTTGAGTTCATAAAAGTACCCGAAATATGGCCACGATCCAAACCCGGCCCAAACCCATGGATCATTCAAATGAATTCCCTCTTCGTTCGCACGAAAATGACAATTTATCCAAATAAAATTCGAATGAGGTTCAAATGAGATTACAGACCTGAAGCATTTTTCTTAGGCGGTATTCATCCCCAAAATTCCAACTTCATTTCTAGGGTTCTTTCTACCACAATCCCAAGAGTTATAACCCATATATCATCTAGAAAACTTAATCCATCACTATATTTTATATTCCTATATGGAAATCCCCATAAATTCAAGATTACAATTCTTTTATCAAGTTGCTTATTAAAGATCCCACCTTTTATCTAAGTTCTACATCCTCTTCCATTAAAACCCAGAATTTTATCTCTAACTACAAGCATAATCAATCCCAACTAATTATTGATTCACGAATATTCATCTTATATCATTAGGTTTCTTCATCAATCATCAATTTTTCAATCTTTCATATTCAAATCCCCAATTTCTACTTTAAATCAGGAAAGTAACTAACTACAAATGAAATTGTGATATAAAGAAAGTATCTACTTGCCTTACTGGATTACAAATCTAAAGTCTCTAGGCAGGGTTGAATCATCTTTTCTCCTCTTCAAGATTCCTCTTCTTTTTCCTCTTTTTCTTTTCTCTAGAGCTCTATCTCTCTCTCTCAATATTTTATTTGGAGTGCGAAATGTGGGTTGTCATCCACCTTACCAAATCCTTAAATGTACTTCCAAAAATCTAATCCCGTTTTTCCCTTTAATTCTAGGTGTAAAATGACCTTCTTACCCTTAAACAAGCCCCTTTATGTCTTAATAGCCCCTAGAACCCAAACACAATTTGGGGTACATATTATGCACTATTTATACCCTTCCTGAATCACCCCTGCACTCGAAAAGGTCATCTGAGTCACCCAACTCCAATTATGATAACATTTCATTAATTGGGTCCGACACGTGTGTACCCTACACGTCATTCATAAATTATATCGATTCATCGATGTAACATCCTATTGATCAATCACCAACTAAATCGTCGCTATCACTCATACGCGATATATAATAAATCACATAACTATTTACTTATCACACACAATTAAATTATAATTCATATTAATATTAATCCTTTATCTCGCTAATAAATATTTACTAAATTCTAATCTAATTTTCTCCCAATTAAATAAAGAAATTAATTAATACTGAAATTATGGGATACTACATTCTACCCCCCTAAATAACAAAATTTTGTCCTCGAAATTCGACGAAGAGCTCTGGATACTCTTTTCTCATGTCATCCTCATGCTACCACATCGACTCGACAATATTGTGATGTCATCATTGTACACGCACTAACGGTACCACCTTTAACTGAAGCCTATGCTTCATATGATCCAAAATGGCAATAGGTATCTCTTCATATGACACATATGGATGCAACTCAATCTCCTCTAATGGTATGTGCCAGTAAGACATGTCACCCCTATGATACTTCTTTAATGACGACACATGGAACATGTCATGAATCCTCTGCAAATGTTCTAAAAAGGCGAGCCTATATGCAACTAACCCAATCCTCTCGATAATAAGAAAAGTCCCCACATACCTAAGTGTTAATATCCCATTCTTCCTAAACCACATCACTCCCTTCATGGTAGATACTCACAGTAACACCTAATCACCCACGTCAAGCTCTGCAAATCTCCAATTCGCATAGGTCACTCTTCTGCATGTCCTGAGCAACCGAATGCGACTCCCAATCAAATCAATATTTATTGACATCTCTTGAACTAAATTCAGCATGAGTAGCTTATTGTCCCCCACTTTTAAACAATAAAAGGGCGAAAAATAAGGTCTATCATATAAAGCCTCAAGCGGTGCGATGCCAATAGTGAACTAGTACGAGTTGTTATATGCAAACTCTACCAAAGGGAAATATTGCTCCAAGATACCTTAAAATCCAAAATAAACACCCTTATCATATTCTCTAACATCCGATCCACCCTCTCCGTCTGCCTGTCGGTCTGGGGGTGATAAACCACGCTCAAACACAACTATGTCCCCATCACCTTCAAAAATCTCTGTCATAAGTGGGACACAAAGATCTTATCCCAATCTGAAACAATGTTAAAAGGCACCCTGTGCAATCTCATTATCTCTACTATGAACAACTGTGCATATTGCCCCGTCGTGTAATAAACTTGAACAGGAAAGAAATGAGCTACCTTAGTTAACCGATCTGTAATGACCCAGATGGAATCATGACCCCATTGTTATGTCGGTAACCCTATGATGAAGTCCATTGAAATACCTCTCCTATTTTCACACCAGAATATCTAACGGCTGTAGAACCCCAGCTGGTCTTTGATGATCAACTTTCACCATCTGATTAGTGGTTCACCTGGAGATAAACTTTGTTAAGCCCCAATTTATCCTCGCCCACCAATATAGTTGCGTCATATCCTGGTATATCATATCCCCTCCAGGATGTACCAAAAATAGCGATCCATGAGCCCCCTGCATAACTGCACGTCATAGATTCTCGTCATTTGGAATAGTCAACCTCCCATTGAACTGTAAGACACCCTCAAAACTGACTGAGTAAGACTTTGCTCCACCTGGGTATGTCAACGGGCCGAATTCGGGTCGTATCTAAGGATATTCGAATCCATTTATTAGGCACCCAATTAGGTTCGGGTTTGGGTCGGGGTTCGAGTCTTTATCGATCTACAATATTGGATCCACATTCGGATTCGAAACGGGTCTTCGGATCCAGGTCGGGATCTGGCCAGATATATACATTTATTTTTATTTTATCCCCCTTCTTTATTTTTTAATCTTAGATTAAAATATTTTGTAATGTATTATAGTACATGATTAGCATAAATAAAACATATATGTATTATATACATAAATATATATATTTTTATATAAAATACTTACATGTTATATTGATAAGATATATTTATAAATATATCTAAATTTATAGTGTATATATATATATATATATATAATGTTCAAGGCGGGTCTGGTCTTTGAATTCGGGTTTCGTATATGATCCAGACCCTACTCGTGTAATAAATGGGTCTTTGGGCCTTTGGATCTTCGGGTCTTGGGTCCAAAAAAATTTGCTCAGGCCCTATTATACGGATCGGGTCTGGGTCGGGACCCGACACATTGACAGGCCTAGCTCCACCCACTAATAACAATCGAATCCTCTCCTTTCAAGATAGATCCCCATTATGTGCCTTCACAACCCTCAAAATGATCTCAGGTATGACGATCATCACTACTAAATACGCTCAGACTACCTCATCCTCCTAACAAAGATCTGCCCACTTCGCCTTCTACACCGCTGCCGACTTCTCTTCTGACATATGGCTCAACGTATTTGCCACTACATTAGCCTTCCCCGAATGATACTGAATGTCAAACTGGTAATCCTTCACGAACTCAAGCCACCAACGCTGCCTTATATTCAGCTCCTTCTGCGTGAAAAGATCTTGAAGTGACTTGTGGTTCGTGAATGACTGAAACTTCTTCCCCATAATATAGTGCCTCCAAATCCTCAAGGAAAATATAACTGCTGCTAACTCCAAGTCGTGAGTGGGTAGTTCTTCTCACGGGGCGTAAGCTTACGAGATGATTAAGCTTTGGCCCGCTTCTCCTACTGTAGAACTCACCCAAACCCTTGTAAGGATGCATCGATAAAAATATGGTACTCCACACCTCCCCTAAGAAATGCGAGTACTGACACTGAAATAAACTTGTCCTTTAGCTCATCGAAAGCTAACTGATAGTAGTCATCCAATACAAAAGGCACTCCCTTATGATTCAAATTCGTCAAGGTATCCATAATCTTTGAAAATCCTTAAATGAAATCATTGTAGTACCCTTCTAATCTTAGAAAATTACGCACCTCTGGCGGTGTCATGGGTTGGACCCACTCCCTCACCGCTGATACCTTACCCGAATCCACAGAAATCCACCTCTTAGAGATAATATGACCCAACAACTACACCTCACATAACCAGAATCCACATTTCTCAAACGTGGTATACAATTGGTGGTCCCTTAAAGTATGAAGAACCATATGCAAGTTCTCTGCGTGCTCGCCCTCTATTCGAGAATAAATCAAGATGTCATATATTAACACAACGATAAACTGATCCAAAAAGTCCCTGAACACCCTTTTTATGAAATTCGTGAAAAATATTGGCATATTGGTTAGTCGAACGGCATAACTCTGAACTCATAAGACCCGTATCTCTTCAAAAATGCGATCTTAATGACATCCTTCTCCCTGATACATAGCTGATGGTACCCCGACCTCAAATAAATCTTAGAGAACTGGGTTGCTCCTCTCAGTGAATCAAACAATTCATCAATATGTGGCAATGGATACTTGATCCAGATCGTGACCTTATTTAACTTTAGTTGATCTATACACAATCGTAAAGACCAGTCCTTATTTTTCTCAAACAGAATTGGTGCACCCTAAGGTTAAGTACTCATGCGGATAAAACTTTTCCCCAATAACTGTTGAATTTGATCCCTCAAATCTTCTATCTCTAAAGGAGTCATACAATATATTGCTATTATCGGCCTAGTCCCGGTGCTAAGTTGATCACAAACTCAATCTCTCAACTCAGCAGTAGCTCCGATATCTCCTAAAACACATCAACATAATCATTAACAACAAGAGTCGAATCCAATGAGATGAATACACCCTGAGAAGTCTCCTTCTCAATATATTATTAGTGTGTGCTTGACCCTCCCTCCATATGAGGCATCTTTAAGAGAAATATGCCATGCCCTGGCATAGCAAACACGATAGTCCTACTTGTAAAGTCCACCATCGCTCTATACATCACTAACCAGTACACACCAAAAATAACATCATACTCATCCAAGTCTAACACAAGCAGATCCCCTACTAAACACAACCTCACTGAGAATGCGATAAATATTATCTGACACCATTTGTAAGAGTGGAAGGCTCTAATACCACTTTGTGAATGTGAAAATAAACATGCTCGGCAGAGATGGTCACTAATAAAGATTTATTCTTACAATTTTTACCTTAAATAAATTTTATCTTTTATCCTAAACATACATCTATGTGATAAAACAGATAAAGAAAACCAATAATTCAACAAAGGTAAAGTTTCAGGAAAAAAACCCATTCGGGTAAAACCATTAATTCAGTTTATAAAATTCACAAATCACAACTTGAAAATTTTATAAATGAATCTACTATGATCCTCATAAGAACCAAAAATCTGCAACCTTCCTACAGCAATGATCCTCACAAGAATCACAAGAAACGCAGTCCTTCTTCAGCGTCATCCTTCGTCTTCAACAGTGATCCCCTCAGGTTTCACAAGTAAGACATGGAGATGCCTTATCCACAAAGCTTATGGATGCAAGGATACAAACTATAGGGTTTAAACTTGATTCACTCAAATATATTATGGTAATGTTAATTGTGAATACAAAAGGTTTTCTTAAATCAGAAGGTTGAAAACTTTTGCTAAAGTTATGCAAAAATAGTTCTGGAAAAAGTCTTAACAAAAATAAACACAAAACAGGTATTTATAAGATGAACATAAATTTCAAGGTGGAGGCTCGTTCAAATAAATTTTGAAGCTCGTTTGAACGAGAATGACAATTCATTTGAATGAAACAGGTCTCGTTCAAACCAATTAGCCATATCATTTTAATGAAGTTTAAACAACCTGCAAAAGACATAAAATAGTACGCCCTCGTTTGATGTTCGACCGAAGTAAACTTCAAACGACCCTTCTAACGAAAAGAGGATCTCATTAGAATGATATTCCCATCTTATTTAAACGAAATACCCGTATTTTAAAAAAAATATAAAGAAAAATGCTTCGAGTTTTAAATAAAAAAATCTTATTTCCAGTTTTAATAAATTTCAAACATCCCAAAATAAATTCAAGGAATTAATTTAAACCTAATAGTAATATACTTTCATAATGTGGAGATGCTTGAAAGTTTTAGATGTTGGATTTCGGACTTTATCTCATCTAGAATCAAACGGTAGCCGGATATTCCAAAAACTAAGTTAGCCTAAGCTATGAGCAAATGATAGAAATCATGCTCTTACAATTCTCCTCCTTTTTGGATATTCCGATATAAACATAAAACCAAAATCCAAATTATAATAAATATCTCCTAAGACATAAAAATATCCTAATACTCTCCTAAACCCTAAAATGGATAGGTACAAGACAGAGTTGTCTTTAAAATAAAGTCTTCAAGTCTCCATTTCTTCTTTATCTTCTCTTGGGCACTTTGTCTTCATTGGGTGTAATCTAAATATGGTCTTCCAAAATACCAACACACAAGAAACAAAGCAACTGCCCCATGATGCATCGAGTTTGACAAATCAAATAAATGCATAAAGATAAAATCTCCCCCATAAATCAAACTCTACCCCGTAATTTGTTCTCCCCCATTTATTTTGTCTGAAATAGACAAGGAGTAGAAACTAATCATGAAAAATAGGGTACATCACTAAAGAATAAAATATCATCACAAATGATATAAATCAAGCACGTGTAATGATAATCTCAAAGGCCATCAACACCAACTAATTTTGAAATTTTCGACTTTGTCACAAATACAACATACAATACTATATATAATATATGCAAAATATACCAATGCAAATTCCGTCACATATATATATAGGTATAAACGACCACAAAACATGACACAAAATACATAAACTTTACACATTAGCATAATATCCATGTGTCCAAATGTGTGGGATGGAATAATGGGTGTGAACTAGATGCAAATGAATTATAACCTTAACACTCAAATATGTTCAAGAAGTTCTAATTGACCGAAAATTTTTATCAAACTAAGCTTTAGCCTCAAGTGATAAATATAGTTAGACTTAATGAACAAAATGCACACAATGCACATATGCCTAGAATATTAATGATTCTATAAATCAATAGCGTTATGACAAGATAAGCATAATTAGGAATCATTGTGCAAACTCGTTGATCTTCAACTAAAATCCCTCAAAAGATAAATAAATCTCATATTTTTTATTCTTTTCCTGATTTTTTTCTTTTGAAGTTATTTTTATTTGAAAGATCAAGCAAACTAAAAGTTGGCCCCTTTTGGACATTTTTCTATTTTTATTTCCTTTATTTTTTTCTTGGGCTCTTTTCAACGGTGGATTTCATGAAAAGTCGACCTATTTTTCGCAGTCTTTTCTTATGTTCACTCATATTTTTTCAATAATAAACAAAATCTCTCATGGGCAACGGTTCTTACATGAACAAATCCCCAATAGTCATATAAATATGTAGATGAAAAAATTGGCGAGAGAAAATCTCACCAAGCTCAAATATACATAGTGAAGTAAACATTCAAAAATCTCGTGCATGTGTGTGCGAAGGCATATACAAATTCTAATCCATTAAGCAAATCAAGTTCGAAATAACTCCATAAACATGGTTAAGATAAATCTAAGTATCTAAAACCATAACCAAGTGTCCTAGCCACATGTAAAGTACAGAGTGAATTGGATTCAAACACACCAATATGCCACACCAAATGTGTAAAACTAAAAAACAAAAATCAAAAACTTTTTGTATTTTTTAAAAAAAATTAACAAATAAAATCTTTTTTTGTATTTTTCAATATGACTCAATAAAAGAAAAATATAATACAAAAGATACACATGTTATAACACTAGCAAATATATATCATGAAGCACAACTATAGTATTACAAATAAAATTGTGCAAGCAATCATCCATAAGATAGCATGTGAAGCATCATGTGAAAGCATGTGAGAATCAAGCAGTCTGACATCTAGCTCCTCTAAAATGGATTTCCTAACCCAAATAGATGTGTACTTAACGTATCGAGTTTTGGGAAGCAAGGGAACACTAGACTTCAACTTCCTAAGACCTCTTCCAAGATCATAATAAAAACGCCTTAGGTGACCTTTCCTATCATAATGTGGTTGACCCTCTAAAATAAATAATGGTCTTGGATTTGACACTAGAAGCATTAGAAATATGTGAGCCAGTACCATCACTACTAAAACTACTCGTGTCTTTTAAATCCTCTTTCAACTTTAAAATTATAACCTCAAGCAAAGAATTAGACTCTTACAATTTTAAGGACTCGTTATTCTTATGTTCAATCATTCCTCGAAGGTTATCTCGCTCCCCCTCAATGAAAGCAAACTTATCCCTAAGACTCTTCTCACGTGCCTTAAAATCATTAATCAAAACACTATCCTCAATGGCATATACATTAATCCAATTATCACTCTCTTTCTTGGACAAGTATAATATTTTAAACACACGATTTATGTCCATATGTTTCTCACGAAATAAATCTCTTTGATTTTGAATAGTTTGCAAATGATCAATAGCGGATTTTAAATGAGAGTTTTCTTTTTCTAGAATTTTAATTCTTTTAGCAAACTTCAAATTCAAACGATTTAAGTCATCATAACTATGGGAATCCATGGAGAGAAAAACTAAACCACCCAAAAAACACTAAACAATGATCTAACACAATAACTTAGTGCAATCTGATCTGATACCAATTCGAGAATGTGGTAAATATATTCTGACACCATTTGTAAGAGCGGAAGGCTCTAATACCACTTTATGAATGCAAAAACAAATGTGCTCGGTATGGATGGTCATAAACAAAGATTTATTCTTGTAATTTTTATCTTAAATCAATTTTATCATTTATCCTAAACATACATCTACATGATAAAACAGATAAAGCAAACCAATAATTCAACAAAACCAAAGTTTCAGCAAAATATCCTTTCGGGTAAAACCTTGTATTCACTTTATAAAATTCACAAATCCCAACTTAAAAATTCTATAAATGAATCTACAATGATCCTCTCAAGAACCACAAAGCCACAGGCTTCCTTCAGCAATGATCCTCGCAAGAACCACAAGAACTGCAGTCCTCCTTCAGCCTCAACCTTCGTCTTCAGTAGTGACCCCCTCGAGTTTCACAAGTCATCCATGAACATGCATTCTCCACAAACGTTGGGTTTAGACCTGATTCACTCAAATATATTTTGGTAATGTTAATTACGAATATAAAAGGTTTCCTCAAATCAAAAGATTGAAAACATTTGCTAAAGGTATGTAAAAATAATTTTGGCAAAAGTCTTAACAAAAACAAATATTAAACAAGTATTTATAAGACAAACACAAATTTTAAGGTGGCGTTCGAATGAATTTTGAAGCTCATTTAAACGATAATGGCAATTCATTTGAACGAAATGAGTCTCCTTCTAACCAATTAGCCATCTCATTTTAACGACCTTCAAATGACCTAAAATGGTACGCCCTCATTCGATTTTCGACTAAAGTAAACTTCAAACGACCCTTCTAACAAAAATAAAATCTCGTTAGAACGAAATTCCCCTCTCGTTTAAACAAGATACGTGCATTTTTAAAAAAATAAAGAAATAAAAATGCGTTAAGTTGTTTAAAAAAAATCTTGTTTTCAGTTTTAATAAAATTCACACATCCCAAAATAAATTTAAGGAATAAATTGAAACTTAATATCACTATACCTTCATAATGTGGAGATGCTTGAAATTTGGAGATGTTGAATCTTAAAAATTCATCTCAGTTCGAATCGAATGGTAGCTTTATGCCAAAAATTAAGCTAGCATAAGCTATAAGCAAATGATAGAAATCATGCTCTTACACTCCCCATGTCCACACATGCCCCCTTACATATGGAACAAATGAGAGTCCCACCACCCAAAGGCTAATCTACAATCATGGCAATATCTATGTTTAAATCCACTAAACTCGTTGAACGTGCAAACCTAGTGCTAACAAATGAATATGACGCTCCTATGTCAAATAAAACCCGCTCCATGTGCCTATGGATAAGAAACAAGCCCTTAATCGCTGGCGGTGCTAACAATAAAATCGATTCTCTGAGATGAGACATTTGCCCAAACTTCCCTGCCCCTTCCCCTGCCCCTGCCCCTAACGAGGCATCAATGATAAAATAATCGATGGGGTTAGAAGATACTGTACCTGCTACCCCTGTTGGGCACACTGCTCCTGACCCCTATCAATGTTCGAGCATGCATGTCGCATATGGCCCTGCTCCCCATACATAAAACATCTACTAGTAAAGTTTGTCTTCCTCTGTCCATGTTGGCCCTACCCCGAGGCTACCTCTGCCTTTGGCCCTATTGGCCTTGATAACCTAGGCCAGGTACACCGGTCTTATTCCCTGCTAGCCCTGAAAAGTATGTTTCTATCCCTGATGGCCTTGTTTGAAGTTGCCATTACCCGTCCTGAACCTCTTAGCAGAGTCCTCTTGCTAATATCAGAGCTAATTATACCTCTATTGCTATTCTGGTAGCCCGCTATCCCCACTATCCCAGTCTTGCCCTACTGGCTAGACAATCGGGACTTCTTTGCTCCCCTCAGGTAGAAGAGATGATCCTGGCAGTGGAGTAATGTGGAATTTATAACCTCAATGCATGTTTGTAATGCCGAGTTCCCCAATAAATACTGGTGAATCCTCCAAGTGAGTCCATCAGTAATTTAAGGACCCTCTTCTCCTCAGATTTCACCTCATCTGACATAAAATTCGCAAGGCACGTGAACTTTTCCCATATTCGACCACGGTCCAACCCTCCATTGAAAGGTCAAGAAACCTCCTCCTCATCTCCATCAAAAATTTTGTTGGAAAATACTTGCTCTCAAACCACACCTAGAACTCCTGGATAGTCATAGTCTATCTCTCATCTGATGTCTTGACCGAGTCCCGCTACTAAAGTGTTACGCCCACTATCTTAAAAGTAGCATGTATCTGCTTTTGAGTATGACTGCACTCAACCGTGCACAAGTTGAAAATCTGTTACTAAAGCCGTTTAATATAAAATTAAACTATTTAAGTAACTCCGAACTGTTTTTTGAAGAAACTCCTTTCTTAAAACCAAAACAAATTAATCACAAGATGTGTTTTACAAAAATATGTACGAGATCTATTCAAGATTGGTTAACAGGTTTAATAAATTAGTTTAAAAAATTTAAACTCGGCACAACCAAGAATTAGATGAGGAGATGTAGAAAGATTAAGAACAAGGATTTTTTACGTGGTAGAATCTCACTCAACTGAGGAAACATCCACGACTCCCTCTACGGAGTAACAAAAAAAATTCCACTAAAACAAATTATAATAGTTACAAACTATATAACAAACATGCACACAACTCAGACCTATACAAGTTTAGGAATGTACCCACTCATGTCCTTATAACTTATCTGCAGTTCTGATTGTTGATGTTGTTCTCCCAGTTTGCTAACTTCCAATTTGTTCAAGTTCTTTACGTCGACTCTTGTTCTTGAGATCTTATTACTAACACTTTTAGTGTGGTAGGGTGTCAGTGTTTGTGAAAGTGCTTTCTAACACATGCATGCACACACACACACTGATTTATACAAACAGCCCTATCAAATTATATATAAGATCTATATGCTGTGATTTTCTGTTTCTCTCTTCGTTATAAAACTTAACCTTATTTGACCTTTATACAAATCCCAGAATCCACGGCTATCTTGCTCAGACGATGTATCAAGATCTTAATCAATCTCAGGTTTTGAAAATATTTTTTAGATTGAAAATCACCATGTGCGATTCCAAACTAGGTCAAAGGTTTTGTTTTACAAGAACTAGAAATAGAAAATGTTATTGTTGATTTCGAAGATAAAAACATTTACTGAAAATAATTAACACTAGATTTCTCAAGATGAGAAACAAAATATGCAGATCTAAGTGAAATGTAACATAAAATGCTCAGATCTAATATTTCTATGAAGCAGAAACTTAGATCTAAGTGAAATGCTTAAGTTGGACACAAGATCTAAGAACGAAGAGGTTACAGCATCAAACAACTAATCAAACCAACTCTCAAACACTCAAGGTTGTGTTTGGTAGATACTGGTTTTCAAAAAAAAGTTAGGCTTGAAAAAGGTGTTGGACGATTGAGGGTTAGGGTTTCTAACTTCCATATATCCCTACAAAATAGAATCCTCCCATATCATTTTGAATGAGGAACAAAATAAAGTCCACGTGTATGTCTCTTCAAAATAAAAATCTTTGAATTAGACCAACTTAAATCCCAAAGAAATCTCTCCAAAGTTACTCAACAATCGTGGCTTATAAAAGAAGGATGGAAACTCTCACGTAGGACACTGCAAAGAGAAACAGACATTGTATATTTTGTACAGTTTAGGAATAAAAAAATTAGAAAAATACAAAAATATTAGTGTAGTCTTAGAATAAAATTTTAGGTTTAGTTTTTATTTTTATTTGTGTATTAAGTGCTGGATTTGTGAAGACACAGGGACACACTTTCATGAACGCGATTCAAGGAATCAATTCGAAATGAGACTTTTGTGTATTGTATTTCTTGCTCTACTATTTAATTTATTATTCCATGTTTGTGACTTTGATTGATTATTTAATTATGCTTGGCCAGTTACCCTGTCCAAGGGGTGGGATGCACTGCGTAGGATATTAAATTAATTCATTAATTTCATGAATGCTATATTTCTAGGTTAATTAATTTATAACTGTCACAAATTAGTTTATGTAACGAGAGTTAGTAAATTAATTTTACAAATTAATGTTTGATTTTGGGAATCGAACTAGAGATAGATTTTTCCTAAAATTAAATATTAATTCGGTGTTGACAATTGAGGATTCATATTATTTTTATTAAATTGATCCTAGCAGATAATTTCTTGAAAATAGTATAATTCTTAATTTTATCATCCTGTGAAGTTTTTAAATTAGTTTTCTTAAAAATATTTTATTAAATTTATAATTGTAACGAGAGTTAGATTATCAATTTACTATTATCTCGAAATATTTCAAATTAATAAATTGAGAATTTAAAATAATTGATAATGCGTGTAATCCCATCTCTTGACTTTCTCACATATTTCACACTTGGTAGCACATTATTTTTTGTTATTTAGTCATTTCAAAATTTAAGCATTTATTAGTTAATTTTCCCTTGAAATTGTTTAAAATATATATATATATATATATATATATATATATATATATATATATATATATATCTTAATAAAAAAAATTGCAAGCATTCACATTAATTGTTTCACCTTGAAAATTGGATTGATACCCGTACTTACCGCAATACGAGTTGTTTTAGCAAGTTTTGTAGGTAATTCAAGGGAATTTTGAGATTGACTTTTGAAGACAACGACCATACTCTAAAAGCCTTTTATCAATATTTGTTGTGGTATCGAGAAGGAATATTTGAGCGATTGAGAGCATTGATGGGGCTGGAAAGATTGAAGCAACATCCTTTGAGGTCTATAAAGAACCTTTAGGGCAGTTTTGAATATATTCCCTCTACTCTATATTTATGAAACCTATTGCCTTTCCTATCCCCTTTGTCGAAAATGTTTGTTTCCCTTTCCAAAGTACTTGACACAATACCCCTATCTGTGATGGGCCCTCGTGTTTCTCTTCCTTTGACTAAAAATGAAAACACAAGAACTTCTAAGGAGGTCGATCTGGAGGTGAGTGTTCCCAACTTCACTAGTGGGGCCTATTTCGTCTCTCGAATTATCGACAAGGACCTTGTGAATATCTGAAGGATTTACCAAATACTTGCGTTGTCAAGCCTGATGAAAGGGCATGCTCCTTGATCCCTAAGTATGTCTTCTTCAATGAATATTTCTTGCAATATATGTCCATATTACCCTTCCCTTTGTCGATGCTAGGGATCTTAAGAGCTATGAGGCTTGTGGGGGTCAACGTGATGTGGCACTTGCCCAATTATTCATGTTATACTAGATTGAAGAGATGAGTAATCCAAAGGATATGGGGTTAAAATACATTTCTCGAAGGTTGTTGTGGTCAATGATAAGGATGGGCATATTACCCCTAAGAACTAGAGAAATAAGTACTTCTTCATGGGTGGTTCTTGGGCCACCACTGGTCTTGGCGAGCCAGCTGGTTGATTCACTTTTTAGGGTATTCTACTAGCTTTGGGTGAGCCTTTATCTCCCTTTATGCCCCAAACTTTATCTTTGGGTTTGTCATTTGTACGAGTTATGCTAATCCTCTTACTTTATTTGTAAGGGTATTGAGATATATTCACATGAAAGGGAGGATACAGAGAAGGCATTGAAGCTGGACTCCATCCCTTTTAAGATATTTATTACATCTAAACTCCTCTTTGATCGTGGGCAAGTACCTGAGCCCAAGTTTGTAAAAACTAGAGGTGCCTTTCCTCCCCCAAGCTCTTGATGGAGGAATTACTGGGGCCTGAATCTATTGACGAGGTCTCTCACCAGAGGAAAGTTATTACTATGTAAGTTTTAAAAGTTATCGAGGCCTTATATAAAGAAGATCAACCCCAAGATGGAGCTAAGCCTCCGTCAGTAATTGAGTAATTGAGAGAATTGATGGGATTGGAGAGATTGAAGCAACATCCTTTGAGGGCTATAAAAAAATCTTCCAGGAAATTTTGAATGCATTCCCTTTTCTCTATATTTATAAAACCTATTGACTTTCCTATCCCCTTTATCGAAGATGTCTATTTCCCCTTCTAAAGTCCTTGACATAATACCCTCTCTCTCATGGGCCCCCGTGTTTCCTTTCCATTGCCTAAAAAACACTAGAACCTCTGAGGAGGCCTATCTAGGTTGAGTGGTCCTAACTTCACTGGTGGGGCTTATTCTGCCTCTCGAATTATCAACAAGGACTGTTGAATATCTGAAGGGTTTACCAAATACTTGACTCCGTCACTTTGAGGGCTACTAAGCCTGATGAAAGGGCCCACTCCTTGATCCCTAGGTATGTCTGATTCAATAATTTTTTCTTGCAATATAGGTCCAGATTCCCCTAACCTTTATCGATGATAAGGATCTTAAGAGCTATTGGAATTTCTCCTCATTAACTAGTGGTAATTCTTAGAGATCACTGATGGATATCATTACAGCCTTTAAGGAGGCCAGTGCGGGTCAACGTGATGTGACACTCGTTCAATTATTCGATTTATTTTGGATTCAAGATCAGAGTAAACCAAAGGACATGGGGTTGTAGTACATTTCTCTGAAGGTTGTTGTGGTATTTGCTAGGGATGGGCATATTGCCCCCAAGAACTGAAGGGAGAAGTACTTATTCATGGGTGGTGCTTGGGCCACCTTTGGCTTTAACGAGCTAGTTGTTTGACCCATTATCTAGTGTATTCCCCCAGCTTTGAGTCAGCCTTTATCTCCCTTTATGCCCCAAACTTAATTTTTGGGTTTGGCATTTATACGAGTCATATTAATCTTCTTACTTTGTTTATAGGGGTTGTTGAGCCATATGCGTAAAAGAGGGAGCATATAGAGAAAGCCTTGAAGTTGGCCTTGATCCCTTTTGGAACCTTTGTCACATCCAAGCTCCTCTTTAATAGTGGGCTAATACTTGAGCCCGAGTTTGTAAAAATTGAAGTCGCCCTTCCTTTTCTAAGCTCCTGTTAGGGGAATTGTTGGGGCCCAAATATCTTGACGAGGTCTCTCGCAAGAGATAAGTTATTACTAAGTTAGTTCATGAGGTTCCTGAGGCCTTTGTTAAATAAGATCAACCCCAAGATGGAACTAAGCCTCCGTCAGTGGTTAAGCGATTGAGATCATTGATGAGACTTGAGAAATTGATGCAACATCCTTCAAGGGCTATAAAGAAACCTTTCAGGCAATTTTGAATGCATTACATTTTCTCTATATTTATGAAACCTATTACCTTTCATATCCCGTTTATCAAAGATGTCTATTTCCCCTTCTAAATTCCTTGACACAATGCCCCTATTTATCATGGGCCCCCGTGTTTCCCTTCCCTTGCCTAAAAAGGAAAACACTTAAACATCTTAAGATGCCAATTTGGGGTAAGTGATCTCAACTTCACTGATGGGGCCTATGCTGCCTCTCTAATTATCAACAATGACCTAGTGAATATCTGAAGGATTTACCAAATACATGACTCCGTCACTTTGAGGGCTGCCAAGCCTGATGAAAGGGCCCGTGAGTTGATCCCTAGGTATGTCTGCTTCAATGAAAGCTTCTTGTAATATGGGTCCATATTCCCCTTCTCTTTATTGATGCTAAGGATCTTAAGAGCTATTGGAATTTCTCCTCATCAACTAGTCGTAGTTCTTGGAGATCACTGATGTCCATAATCCTAACCTTTAAGGAGGCTAGCGAGGGTCAACGTGATGTGACACTCGGATAATTATTCGATTTATATTAAATTAAAGAGCAGAGTAAGCCAAAGGATATGGGGTTGAAGTAAATTTCTCTAAAGGTTGTTGTGATCTTTGCTAGGGATGGACATATTTCCCCAAGAACTGAAGAGAGAAGTACTTCTTCATGGGTGCTTCTTGGGCCACCTTTAGTCTTAATGAGGCAACAATTTGACCCATTTTTTAGTGTATTCCCCCAGCTTTGAGTGAGCCTTTATATCCCTTTGTTCCCCAAACCTAATCTTTGGGTTTGTCCCTTGTATGAGTCATATTAATCCTCTTACTTTGTTTGTAGGGTTTATTGAGCTATACGCGCAGGAGAGGGAGGATACGGAGAGGGCCTTAAAGTTGGCATATATTCCTTTTGATACATTTATCACATCTAAGATCCTCTTTAGTAGTAGGCTAGTACATGAGCCCAAGTTTGTAAAAATTGGATCGACCCTTTCTTTTCCACGCTCTTGATGGGGGAATTACTGGGGCCTGAATCCCTTGATCAGGTCTCTCATAAGAGGAAAGTTGTTACGAAGTTAGTTCCTGAGGTTCTCGAGGACTTCTATAAATAAGATCAACCCCAAGATGGAACTAAGCCTTTGTCAGTGGTTGAGCAATTGAGAGCATTGATGGGACTCGTGAGATTGAAGCAACATCCTTCGAGGGCTATAAAGAAACCATTCTGACAATTTTGAATGCATTCCTTTTTCTCTATATTTATGGAACCTATTGCCTTTCCTACCTCTTTTGTTGAAGATGTCTATTTCCCCTTCTGAAGTCCGTGACACAATGCCCCTATATTTTATGGGCCCCCGTGTTTCCCTTCCTTTGATTGAAAATGAAAACACTAAAACTTCTGAGGAGGTCTATTCGGGTGTGAGTGATCCCAACTTCAATGGTGGGGCATATTTAGTCTCTCGAATTATCGACAAGGACTTGGTGAATATGTGAAGGATTTACCAAATACTTAACTCCATCGCTTAGAGGACTGCCAAGCCTGATGAAAGGGCCTATTACTTGATCCCTAGGTATGTCTGCTTTGATTAATGCTTCTTGAAATATAGGTTCGGATTACCCTTACCTCTATTGATGCTAGGGATATTAAGAGCTATTGAAATTTCTCCTCATCAACTAGTGGTAGTTCTTGGAGATCACTGATGGTCATAATCCTAGCCTTTAAGGAGGATAGTATGGGCCAACGTGGTATGACACTCGCCCAAATATTCAAGTTATATTGGATTCAAGAGCAGAGTAAGCCAAATGATATGGGGCTGAAGTATATTTTTCTGAAGGCTATTGTGGTCTTTTCTGGGGATGGGAATATTGCCCCCCAAGAATTGGAGAAAGAAGTGCTTCTTCAGGGATGGTGCTTTGGCCACCTCTGGTCTTGATGAGCCATTGAGTTTACCTACTTTTTAGCGTATTCCCCTAACTTTTGGTGAGACTTTATCTCCATTTATGCCTTAAACTTGATCTTTGGGTTTGGCCTTTATACGAGTCATGCTAATCCTCTTACTTTGTTTATAGGGGTTATTAATCCATATGCACAGGAGAGAGAGAGGAGACGGAGACGGTCTTGAAGCTAGCCTCTATCCTTATTGAGACATTTATCACATTCAAGCTCCTCTTTGATAGTGGGCTAGTACTCAAGACCAAGTTTATAAAAACCGAAACCTCCCTTCCTCCCTCAAGCTCTTAATGGGGGAATTACTAAGACCTGAGTCCCATGATAACATCTATTTCTAGAGGAAAGTTGTTACTAAGTTAGTTCTTGATGTTCCTGAGGCCTTGGATAAAGAATATTAACCCTAACATGGAGTTAAGCCTCAGTTAGTGATTGAAGGGTCCATTTTGTTGGTCTCTGATGAACAATGGGATCAGTCAAGTAAGTGGTTGTCCTTATCCTTTTTATATTTTTTTTCTCATTTACTTCGATTATTCTGATAGCCAACATTTTCATGTCTGACTAATATAGTAAATAGATAGAAAAAAGAAGGATGATGAGGTAGTTTTCTAAGGATACCTCAACTGAGGTTTGTGCTACCAAGAGGAAGAGGTCCCTGAATATTAAGAAGTTAAATCTTAATTCACTAGCAGGTCATCCTACTCTCGAGATTGGACTGGATAAGGAAGATGAAGAGGATTCCAAAACCAAAACCCTACCCTTGTTGCAAGAATTATTGGGGGCATGTAGAATCCTTAAGGAAACCCAAGGTTGTTCTTCTATTCTAGGGAACTTTCATCCCCGGCCTTAAAGAGAAAAGGAATGAAGAAGGTGGTATTTACTAAAAATGTGGAAGATCTAAAGTGGAGTTCTAAGACCTATAACCATTTGGAGTGGATGACTGCATGTGAGAGGTACTCCCAACCTCATTTTGTCAAGGATATAAGCTCTCATGCCTGTCTAGTGGACGATGTCCATTCAATGGCCAAAAAGAAGTGCTCTGATGCTATGGCTAAGTTGAGGAGTCGAGACACCTTTACCAGTGCTAAGGAGATAGTCTACCTATAGAGGAAGGTACATTCAAAGTTACTCTAGTTTTCTTTCAGTTCTTTCACCTTTTGTGCCTTTTCTCTTACTTCTCTTTATCTTTTTAAAATCTCAACACCTAACTGAGGATCTTCTAGTTAATGCCCTTGATGATGGCAAAGGATGGAATAGGGTTGTTGAGATGGCGGAAGGATTGACCTCTACTCGGATGGAATTGGATCAGACCATTAATGATTTAAGGGTGGAGGCAGATGGCCTTAGCAAGGAAAACGAACTTCCAAGGTCACAACTCATTGTGCTGGAGCAAGGGAAACATTTGTATGCCATGAATCTAAGGGACATTGATTTCCTAATAGTAGTTATGAAAGATTCCTTGGCGGAGGTAGATAAACTTCAGGCCCTTGGCCAGATTGAACTTTTTGAGATAATAGAGACTTTTGTAGGCCAAAAGGTTGAGGTTCAAGTCTTACATAATAGGCTTCTCAATGGCAATGGTGAAGTGGAAGTTTTAAAATAGTTAGTTCGAAAGCTCACTGTCGTGAAGAAGGAACTGACTTCCAAAATCCAAGGGGTTTAAAAATAACATTATAAGGTTACCTTTCCTTATTACACTGTCCAGATGAATCACTCTACTATTAAGAAGAATGTATAAGTCTATCTTGGGTCTGATCCCTTCAAGAGGTGCCTCTTCTAGAAATCAAGCTCTGAATTTGATGCCTGCAAGAAAAAGGCTCAGTGGTTATTTCTTGAGGTGGACATTTATGGCCTACTATTGAGGCCCCTAGATTAGGTGGGGATAGCTCGGATGATGAGGTCAACCCTGAGAAGCCTAAGGAAGACGCTTTGCTTTTGCCACAAAGTGAAATTTCCATGGATACCGTAGTTTCAAGCCTTGATTGTCTCTTTTGTAATTTTTGTTTGAACCATCGATTGGTCGTGGGCCACTAGATGTAATTCCCCAATCTTCATTTTTTAATAAAAGTGGTTTTTGAATGGGAATGTGTTTCTCTTATGTATTTTACTTTGTACTTGCTTTACTTTTTGCTTTTCTAAGGAATTTTATGCACTACATGAGATGTCTGACATCTAATATGCATGTAGTGTACCCCTAGCCACCAAGATTCCTTGGTAAAGAAAGATGATTGGGGGAGTAACTATGATGAAGTAGGTTTAAGGGCCCTGAGATCTATACTTCATACTTGAACAGTTTGCTAAAGTGAAGATTTAGGTTCTCCAATTGGGCGATATGCCTTAGTACCTTGGCATTTTTTATACATGTGCTTTTGTGAGACTGAGAGCC
The DNA here is from genome assembly GCA_949130495.1 of Sambucus nigra. Lineage (NCBI taxonomy): Eukaryota > Viridiplantae > Streptophyta > Magnoliopsida > Dipsacales > Adoxaceae > Sambucus > Sambucus nigra. Next base: position 251,004,857 of record OX422218.1, on the reverse strand, counting down.
CATAACTTTTGTTCAAACACTTAGCCCCCCCCCCCCCCCCCCAAAAAAAAAAAAGAAAAAGAAAAAATTGAGGGGCGTAAATATGCAGAAGTAAACTTGTAAAGGGTACTAAGATCTTAAGCTTTAAAATTTAAACTTGATTATTTGCAATATCGTCCTTCTAAGGGTCTTAAGACCTCCGGACCGAGAAAAATTGTAACCTAAAGTCCCCCAATAGATCATAAGATCTCTAAACTTAGGAGATTTTGAATTCTGAAATCCTTATAAGGGTTCTAAGACCTACGGATTTAGAAAGAGTGCAAGCTGAAGTCCCATAAAGGGTCATAAGACCTCTGAAGGATATTTTGAATTCTAATGTCCTTATAAGGGTCCTAAGATCTAAGAATTTAGGGAAATTGAAATTTTAAAGTCCTTGTAAAGTTCTAATATCTCTGGACATAATATTTTTATAATTTAAAGTTCTTGTAAGGGTCTGAGACCTCCTGACTGAAATTTTTTATAATTTGAAGTCCTTCTACGGGTCTGGGACCTCCAAACTTAGAAAATTTTGAAGTATTGAAGTCGTTGTAAGGGTCTGAGACCTCAGGATTGAAAATGTTTGTAATCTAAAGTCCTTATAAGGGTCTGTGACCTCCGAACACTGAAAAATATGAAATTTTTAAGTCCTCCTAAGGGCCTGAGACCTTCGAGCTGAATTTTTTTGTAATTTAAAGTCCTTATATGGGTCTGAGACCTAAGGACTTTAAAAAAGGACGTTTTGGGCAAATGTTTTTGTATTTGAACACTTAGCCTCCACAAAAAAATTTAAAAACAAAAGTTTATTTTTTTAAATGCTTTTATAAATTAAGAGTATAAGGTTGGTACATCCTGTTATAACTCGAAGGTAAAATAAAGGTTTTGTTTTAAGGAAAAGAGTTGTTAATAGATCCTTAGACCTTAGCCTTTTGTAATTATGGATGAAAATCTCAATAATTATTTTAATCTTTTATGGGTCCGGAGAATTTTTTATTATTAGTCCCACGCCACTGCTGAAATCCTTTCAACTTGAATGGTGGGTCATTAAACCTTATCTTAAACCGAGAGCTAAGGTTGAAACTCTTGCAACTCTTTTATTAGGCCCTTAAGCCTCTTGAGTCAAGGTTGATATCCTTGTATCTCGTAAATAATACTCATGCAAAACACATCATGGGAGTTAAAAGTTTTATTTAATTTTGCTTGAGTATTAAATACATCATTGGTAATATTTCTTCAGGTGATCTACATTCCATGGATGATGGAGTTTGTATCCTCCATATTCTTGAGATAATAACAACCACGTCTCGCAATTTTGGTCACCACATATGGTCTTTCCTACTTGGGTCCTAGCTTCTGTTCACTGTTCTTGGGGACTTCATATCCAATATGGCTTGGATTTTCTCTAAGTTGGCTTCAATGCCCTGTCTAGGGACTATGAACCCAAGGAACTGGCCTTCAGCCACACCAAAAGCATAATTTTTTGGATTGAATCTCTTTTGTTCCTTCAAATGGCAATAAAGGTTTCTCTAAGGTTCTGAACATGGTCATAGGCCTCCAAGCTTTTGACTAGCATGTTGTTAACACAATCCTCCATGGTATTACCAATGAGTTACTTAAAAATGGAGCTCACCACCCTTTAATAAGTGGCACCTGCATTTTTTATTCCTAAAGGCATAACTTTATAGGAGTAAATACCTTTGTCTATAATGAACGAGGTTTTTTCTTTGTCAGCAGGGGCCATCCTGATCTGGTTGTACTCGAAATATCCACCCATAAAGGAGAAGAGCTCGTGACCAGCTATAGAGTCTACCAAGGTGTCAATCCGATGTAGAGGATAATAATCCTTCGGACATGCCATGTTGAGGTGAGTGAAATCAACGCACATTCTCAATTTTTCATTGACTTTATGCACCATTACTATGATAGAGAGGCCTTTTGGGTACTTGACCTCTCGGATTAAGTTATAGCCCATGAGCTTATTAACTTCCTTTGTTGTGGCATTATTCCTTTTTGGGCCAAACAAACACTCCTTTTGCCAGTCTGGCTTGTGATTTTCATCCACGCTTAGATAATAGACCATGACTTCGGGGTCCACCCTGATCATATTAGAGTGGCTTAGGGTGAATACGTCCTTATTTTCCCTCAGGAACTGAACAAGTTATTCTATGAGGTAGGGGTTGAGGTCAGCCTTAATCCGAACTTCTTTGGTTGGATCAATTGTATCTATACATAAGGTGATTAGAGCTTTGGCAGGCTCTCCCTTTTGCTCTTTATTTTAATCACATGGGTACAGAGTGTCCATATTTAACAATTTTATGCTTGAGCCTTCTAAGCAGAACTCTTGTTGTTGTAACACCCCGTAATTTTGACAATACTTAATACACGTGATACAGGGTAGCATGTGGACTTAAGGATATTGGGGACAAGTTAGGCGGGATAGCATAACAAGGGGTTAAAATGAATACGTTAGGTGCGCACAATAGTTGAGGGGTGACTTTTATCTCATGTAAGTGCGACACCAATTTCAATAGGGAAAAATGCACACATATTTATTTATGCATTTTAATTACTTGCAAAATATTTTCAAAAAGTTTTGGACTCTGACCCGTGTCAAAATATTTTCAAAAAAAACTTTTAGGTGTCTAGCCATAGGGATGCCAAGTATGATTATCACTTCCAGGTCATCGGAGTTGTAGCAGTTGTGGAGTGTTATAGGGATTGTTTAAGAGTTTTCAATCTTTGAGATTCTAGGTAGGATTCAGTCAGTTATTATCCGTACATGTCGCCTAGTGTTAGTTTTCATTCAGTTTATTTAATACAGTAGTATTGGATTATTGTATTTGATTGTAAACCGATGGTTTATTCGGTTAATGTATTTTATTATATTCCTATATCCAGATATGATTATGTGATTGTGGATTTAATTATTTATCTGGAATATCTGAGGGTGAATGATTTTATTTATAATAATTAAAGTTTAAAATTGACAAACAACTTGATTAAATAATAGGTGGTTAGTAATTAATTGGATTTTTGGCAGTGATGCTAAGAATGAGCCATTTAATATTCCTATTTTATAGAGGGTTGTCCACCCGTTATTTTAATAGGCAGGGATGTCACAGATGGTATCAGAGCATCAGGTTCTAGTGTCCTTAAGATATGTGCGGACTTACTATTTTGTCAGCGTTGCTTTTTTTTATATATATCCCTATGCTTTGGACGTTCGATTCCTATTGTGATTTACGTTCTCCTGTAATTGCATTTAATTAAACAAATCTTATACAAGTTTCGTTAGGTTGCGTATGCTGAACAATGGAGGACGACCAGCAAAGTCCATTAGGAGGACTACAGGAAGAGAGGCTCAGCTGGAGCTACAGACTATTCGGGAAACGGTGACTACAGCAGACGACGCCAATATTGTTGCCCAAGTAGTTAATGATGCAAAAATGTTCGTGGTGCGTCATTTTCCCCAAGCATTGCTACTGAGAATAATGGCACTAATTCAGACTCACCCAGTTCAGCCAGTATGGGAGAGAGTCAGCGGGGTCATTTAGAAAGCCCATCTGTCGGAGGATCTGAAAAATACGAACGTTGTATTAACTAGCTAAAGGAAGGGGAATGTCTAAAGGCGTTTAAGTATGGTGTAGTGTAGTGACATTCAGAAATAAATTTTGGCAATTTTAAGCATGTAGGCACAGCGTTGCAGTTGTGGGAGTGTGTCACCACATTTAAGGAAAGATATACTATAAATATCGAGAAATTTTAGGTGCAGTTTGGCCGCAAGTCCTTTTATTTGTTGTTCAACCAGAGATGCAAAGAAAGTTTTGGGACTTATCACATGAGGGTCGGATAGGGGAAAAGTATGAGGAATAATTTTCTTATTTAGCGAACTTCGTATTTCACGAGGTGTATATGAAAGCAAACAGGTCCCTTATGTTTGATGATGGACTCAAGAGTAGAATTCACCCGCACTTATAGGGAAATTCGGCTTGGATGACTTATACCGATAGATTTAATAACGTACTATTACCGTGGTAATATCAATGCTTCCATGTGAAGGGATATAAGAATTGGAGAATCTATCCAACATAGCTAGACGAGCTGTATCAGTATTAGTGGGGCACTACAGGGGATTACCTAAAAAAAGGACCCGCTTAAAAGATTATGATCGAGGGAATTCTAATCAAGTGAAGGGGGATTCAAACAGGGCCATCAGGTCCACTAACATGTTCCACAAGGCTAGCAGAGCCATGGGAATAATCAGGGTAGCCATCAGGACCGAGGCTACCAGATCCAGAGAGAAAGGCATACCCGATATGGCTACTGGGGCAAGATCTAGGGGGATTATTAGGAAGGTGTTTTATATGTGGAGAGCAGGTCCATAAGTGTCAATATTATCTACAAATAGATAACTAAAGGAGCAAGGTGCTCAGCAGGGACAACAGTTACAATAATTTTTGGTTTAGATTTAACGTGAGTATTATGTCCAGGAATCATTTGAACAGCCAGTGCCATTGGCAATGGAAGTTATGATTTTTATCCGTGGGAAAATTTGGTAAGTTTTACGTTACATGAGTGCGTCACGTTATTTTATTCTCACTAGACTTAAGCGTGATATGGGTTTAGTAGATGTATCATTAGTATCACTACTATGTCTTTATATTTACCATTGAGTGACAGGGATCTCTTTAGTTCCATTAGTAGGTGAGAGGGTGCGGACACTGTGAGGATATGTTTTACTGTCTATATACGATAGATGTGTTATGCGAGTATAATGTTATCTTGGGTATCGACTGGTTAGCAATGGTTTGAGTGATGGTGGATTGTTATTATAAGGATATCATATTCATTATTTCATAGCAGGATGTGTTATTTTTTTAATGTCTCACCTAAAAGGGGTTTGAGCCCATGTATATATTATGTTATAGTGGAGACTTCAAAGAATACAGCTGTCTCATTATATTGGATCCCGGTACATAGTAACTTTAATGATGTGAGTCAGGGTATATCAGGTTTACCACCGAGCGAAGAGATTTATCTCATTATTGATTTAGCATTGGGGACTTAATGATAGTGCGATCGTCGCGTTGTACAACTCGTTTAGAGAGGTGGGAGTTAAGGATTAGACTTATACGTCGGGGGATAGGATTTTGGGTGTTCCGGTTATGTGCTTTGAGTCAAAGGACCTTGATAACAGATAATGTCAGGCAATATGGCATTGGGGAAATTCTTTGTTAAGATTTCAATTGCGTGATGTTCCATACATAGACCCTAATAAATGTCGGGAGTTAGGAGACATTATTGGATGTTAGAGTATCAATTTTAAATGATTATCATTGTACGTGTGGATAAAATACTTTGAACTATGAGAAATTATATATATAAAGCCAGTGGAGCCGGATAATGTTATGTAGGAAGCACTGGGGAAATGTTTACACCATTAGTGAATATGTGGGACAGTCTTGAGGATAATTAAGGCATGATTAGTAGGGTAACTGAGTATAACCTTACGGTATAACCACACTGAACATGCGGGGAAGATTTTAAGACAAATATGTTATGTCTATGATGTTTGTGAAAATATGCACGGAATATAGGGTGTATGGGCGCCCTGATTAGTTTCATTTTTAGTATTGTTCAAGACAAGGGGACATGGTAATAAATTTATTGAACCATATACCTATGGGGATATAGAAGCAAAAGTGGAAAAGTAAGATGGACTGAACTTCGATTAAGGAAGGAGATAGTATATATATATATACAGTAAGGAGAGATATTCCCCCGAGATGGGTTCAAAAATTGTGGAGATGTAGGCGAGAGATCTCTCTCTAGCCAAGTGAGGGTCCTACAGTTTTGGTAAGTAGAGCTGAGTTGTACTCGGGGAATTTTGAGGATGACTTACGCATAAATAGGATGTTAATTTTACCAGGTAAAGAGGACCTAGAAAGTGCGTAGTTTGGAGCAGACGCATGGGTAATGATTTTTGGAGTGCCCCATAAAGGAGAGTAAGATGTACCACGTGACATGGGATACCGAGTGTGTGAATCGGTGTGGAGTGATACATAGTAAAGTTGCCTCTAGGTGCACGACTCATAAATGGGAAGAGATTGGTCCGAGGTGATCCGCCTGAATTGTTGGTGATTCCACTGATGAAATGGATAAGAAGACTGATGGAGTTCACCATTGGGATACTAATATAATAAAAAGATCAAGATTTCTTTGGGGTTTGCAGAATTGGTTGACCGAGATGGAGCAATTATTATTAATTTGGGAGAATTACACTATCGGGCAGCGTGCCCAACATTTCATTAAAGAGAGGGAATGAACCAACACAATGCGTTGCCCAACATTGTTATGATAAGGATGAGATCCTTAACTCCCATCTCTAATTGGGCTTATCAAGAGGCAATGGGGATGAAGTGCGATAAGTAGACGAGAGAGGTGAATAAGATGTTAAAAAATGTGTGAAATGCGCATTCTAGACTTTAAGGTAATTGTGAAGAGAAATTTTCATTGGGGGACTTGAGTGTAATAACTTATACCAACCATTATTAGAAAGACGTCTTTTGAGACTTGAGGTAGGAGACCTTATCATCCGCCCTGGGGTTGGTTAAGGGTGAAGAGATAATAACTTTTACAGGCCGGATGTAATTTAGAGTCGATCGATAGGGATTGAACTAATCAAAGTTATGTTCGTATAGTTTAGGAATGTCGTAAGAATTATGTCAACAAGAATCGAAGAGTTAAAGACTGACATGAATGGTCAGAAATTGTTGTGGGTGTATCCAATGAAAGGAATTATGTAATTTGACAGGAAGGAGAGTTATCACTTGAGGAAGTGGGGCCTTTCCCTAATATGGAGATGATAGGGCCAATGGAGTATAGGCTCATATTATTGGAGCATTGTTAGATGATTCACGATAGTTTTGCGTATCATTGTATAAGTGAGACCTTAATAATGATGGAGTATAACAATATATAAGGATTGAATAGACATGTCAATAATCTTGGGTCGTAGTGAGTAGGCCTTCAGTCAGGATGGTACCACTAGCAGGTAAATAGTGACGGTGCCAAAATATTATCAAGTGATGTTTGTACATTCGGATGACATGTGGGTAAGGATCTGAAGCTTTAGTACTAGGCCTATCTGAATTTCGGGGACAAAATTCCTTTGCAGGGGGGAAGTATGTAACACCTCGTAATTTTGAGAATACTTAAAATACAAGTGACACAGGGTAGTGTATGAACTTAAGGATATTGGAGACTAGTTAGGCGGGATAGCATAACTAGGGGTTAAAATTTATACGTTAGGTGAGCACTATAGCTGAGGGGTGAGTATTATCTCATGTGAGTGCGACACCAATTTCAATATGGAAGAATGCACACATATTTATTTATGCATTTTAATTACTTGCAAAATATTTTCAAAAAGTTTTAGGCTTTGACCCGTGTCAAAATATTTTCGAAAAAAAAACTTTTAGGTGTCCAGCGACAGGGATGCCTAGAATGATTATCACTTTCAGATCATCGAAGGTGTAGCAGTTGTGGAGTGTTGCAGGGATTGTTTAGTCATTTTCTATGTTTGAGATTCTAGCTAGGATTCAGTCAGTTATTATCTCGGCATGTCGCCCAATGTCAATTTTCATTCAGTTTATTTAGTTCAGTTGTATTGAATTGTTGTATTGGATTATAAACCAATGGTTTATTCGGTTAATGTATTTTATTATATTCTAGTACTTATATATGATTATTTAATTGTGGATTTAATTATTTATCTGGCATAGCTGGTGGTGAATGATTTTATGTATGTTAATTAAAGTTTAAAATAAACACACGGATTGATTAAATAATAGGTGGTTAGTAATTAATTGGATTTTCGACAGTGATGCTAAGAATGAGCCATTTCAGATTCCTGTTTTATTTTAGTAGAGAGCTGGCCATCGGTTATTTTAATGGATGGAGTGTCACAATTGTTCAGCTTCTTATACTTTGGGGAGGCAACCCATAATGGTATTGGTTGATGTCTTAGTGAAATCAAGATGTACTTGTGATGGATAAGGAACTTTTTGTTCCCACAAACGGTGCCAAAGAGATAAGTGTTAAAATTATAAATAATTTTAGAACCACAAGTACTCTCTCTCAACCTTAGAAGAGTAAGATGAGAGAAGTGTCCAAGTGAGAGACAAATGTTTAAATTGGTTCATACCTCAGGAAATGGACCTATGTCCAATGTACAAATGTGTTATTCTTGTTTATTATAATGTAGTTGAGCATTACAGTCGAAGAGACCCCTTGAGCTTTATTCAGGGGAGTTTGAGGTCTTTCTGTCCTTTGTTAACAGTACAGAGGACATTAGGAAGTAACTAAATGACTTCTCTAAGGGTGTATAAGTACTTCCTTAGAGGTATTACAATATATAAATTGTATGAACAAATGAACAAATCCAAATACAAGTATAGACTTTGCAACAGTGGGTTACAAGTAAGAAACAAGGTGGGAACACTTGTAAGATGCTATAACTCTTGGTAATTTGATTGATTGAATATTCTCATATATTTAAATGCTAGAGATTGATCCCCCTACACCTTTTACCATAACTCTTGGGGAGAGGGTAAATTAGTTATCACATCATGGCTTTAATAGCTCTAATGTCAGTCAAAAGGAGGAGTGTTGGAAAAATATTTACCAGTGGGGTAAAATGGTTGTTGAGTGCATTAAATGCTAATGGGAACACAATGCACATGGAACTTTGCTTTCTACCTTCTCTTCCAGATTGGCTGAAGAAGCTCTGTCAAGGTCTTCTGGGCTCAAGTTCTGCCATAGACCGGACTTAAATTATTCATGGGATTATTTGGGGTAGTATACCTCGTCGCAAAGGGATGACCAGTTCAGGGAGTTTTATACCCTCTAGACTGAGGTCCGATTTGGTCATCATCCTTGATGGAGTCTTGGTTATGTGGTCTCGAGACTCCTTGGAAGAGGTATCTTTAAGTGACTATTTATACTAGGAGGAAGAAATCATATCTAAGGTCCACCACAGTAGCGTGGCCTTCCCTTGGGAGCAGAAGATGTATTTGGTTCCAAATAGTAGTTTGACTGAGGTTTTAGGTCAGACAGAGAGCCTTTGACCCTACCCGACGGTTTGGGAGGGTATTATAAACCTAAGTATATATATTCCGTATAACCTTGAACGTCCTCTATTTAATGTAAAAGTCGTGTCAAAACTTATGAACTAACATATCAAAAATATTGGAAAACTCATTAATGATCCTTAGAAGAAATTATTACTTACATTAGAGTTTGAGAATTTATTTTTTAGTATGTTGATTGTGTATACCTCAAAAAACATTAATGGAAAGCCAAGGATAATTAAATTTATACAATTTAGGAAAAAAAATGTTTTTTTTTACTAAATTGGGTTCTTTGAATAATATTGTAATTTTTTATATTGTAATTGTTACATATAAAGGTTGGATAAATTCTTTGACAAAACATTTAAGTTGATTCAATCAAGGTATATTGGCTTAATACGTAGAGTGAGACGAGTTCATTTAGATTAGATGGACGTCTAAACTTGAAGATTTTTCAAGTCGCTCTACAACACAAAACTTTTGTTTCCACATACTTTGAATATATATCCTTTTGGTACTTTTGTGAATTAAATTTAATACTACACACACTTGCATGTTTTTCAAATTTGTGTCTATTGAAATGGATGAACAAGTGAATTTTTACTCAGTAGTACTGTTTAAACCTTTTGGAAATTGACCTAACTTGTAGTGCTTCAATTAAAACTTATTTATGTCTTATAGCCTCAATCCTTTCGCACGGATCAATATGAACCCATCCACACAGTCTCATTCGCACGCTAAGGAATTTCCCGTGCGCACGACTATGAAGACATTTCAGCACTAGCTGAAATCGTGCAAATGTCAAAAGTCAATCGTGCACACGATGGAGTAGGTTTTTTAAAAATTTCTATAAACATGTCCATTTACCTCCCATTTCAAAATATCTGAAAACCCAATAATTCAAAAACACTTATGAGTTCATTTTCGAGGTTAAGATCTCTTCAATGCTCCTCTATTATCAAATTCCACTTGTTCCCTCCAAAATTAATTAAAAAAATTATCTATGTTTAATCTTTGATTTTGAGAAATAATTGAGAGCACTTTTGTTTCAGATATACATTAGGCTATTCAATTCAAACTACTTTAATTTTAATTATATGATCTATCACTCCTAGATCTAAAATTGTAGGTTCTTCATTTCATTAGAGGAATTGGAGCATGTCGTGATTCCGTGGAAAAGAATGGAATTTCTCATTCACTTTATGGAGATCAATGTGAATTTCTACATTCTATGGAGGAAAGTTCAAAGTCCATAGAGTGCATAAGTGGGAGATACCTTCTTGCTTTGTATAAAACTCTTTTCAATTATAATAGAGATGGGAGTGTGCCAAAAAATTTACCCCTAGGTGGGGGTTTTCCTAATAAATATATCTTGCAGATTTCTTGTGAATGTTAATTGTTTAGTTGCACACTTTAATCATACACCAAATGCATATAACATCCAGATTTAGTGTAATTGGCTAAAATTAGAATTAGTTGTTTGATTATTGTTATTTCTACTAGATTTTCCTAATTAAACTCATGTGTTGTTGATCTAAAATTTCAATCATATAATGTTGTGTTTCCATGTGCTAAGACAATTAAAATTGAAAGCAAAATCGAATTGAATGAAAACATATAAATCAAGCTTGTAGATGCTTGAGAGAAAGGAATTGTAATTCATTAATGATAGGAGGAAATTTTTCGTAGGTATCCTATTGATGAACTTAGATGTCAAATTTGTATATTGACGAGAATGATAAATTTCCTATTACAATGTAGAGGTGGAAGGGAGCTTACTACACCTAGACCTAGATCATAAGATCAAATTCCAAGGACTAGGCATAAGAATCCTATGAGGAATGTGAGTTGGATTCTAAGAGTTGGTAGCGGATTACTTAGGAATGCACCGAGGAAGAAAGTGTAATTTGTTGCACCTGAAAAGAATTTTGTGATGAAAGACGTTAGATTTATTCCTCCTAACGATTCGGGATATAGAACACCCATTGTTATCTAGCTAGATAGTTTGCTAGGATGCCTAAGATGTTGTTTGTTTGTAGGTCCCCTCCTAGGTCATTCGTGATTTAAAGGGAAATAATTCTTATGAGCGTTGGATTAAAATAAGAATTTGGATCTTTATATGTTTTGGTGAGGATTTCATACATATGTGCATCTGCATGCATTTGCGTTTCATGTTTTTCCTTGCCAAACTTGTTTCTATATACATGGATTATTCTTTTATCAAAAATCTAAAAAGGTTTTTTGTTTTCTTTTTATGTGATTAAGCCTTTTGTTCATGAGATTCAATGAATTGATTTAACTTGAATGGTGATTGAAATTTTATTTTTAACCATTTGATTGAAATTGATTGATTTAATTACTAGGTTAAAGTTCATTTGAAAAATCAAGATTGTTAAATTTGTTGAAGTCTTTCATATATATTTCACACTACTTGAGCAATTGTATAGCACTTGATGTGTATGACTATACTTATATGATTCTTGATTTTAGTGCTTGACTTAATCATGATTGAATTCCCAGATCTCTTTTGGTTTTAAAAGTTTTTAGGGACTATGTGTGAGATTTTTGTGTGTTTTATGCATTGAAGGAGTTAAGACTGGAAAGTTTTTCATGTGTTGATAAGGGAAATCAGTAGAGTAATTACCCCCGATTTCGAATTTAATTGTCGGTGGGTAGGTGTCATCTAGGTATGTGAAAATCTAATCAAAGGCAAAATCCAATATATTGAAAAGATCCACAAGCCAAGAGCTTAAACGACATTCAAAACAAGATAGGGCCGTAGCTTTTCAAAAATGAAAATTGTTATATCAATTTGGCATTCAAAATATTTTGAACAATATATGCTTAAGGAAAAAAATGATTAGAAACTAACATTTACTTGATATCTTGAAATGATATTGTTGTAATGATAAATTTAATCATCATTTGTAATTCACATACAATTTTGTTTAGGTATTCTCTTCATCTTGTAGCCATAATTGTCACATAAATCATGCCTTGATTGATATATAAAGTTGCTTGAAATGATATGATAAGAATTTGAATCCTTTTACATTGAATTGATTGATATTTGAATTGAATGTGTTTATAATATTTGCTTTAATTAAGATTTAAAGGAACTTTGTTTATCAAATTAAATTTATCATATGCTCCTAATTACTATCAAACTTTTCACTTTAGAGTTTGAATTTGTATATATATATGCGTGTGAGTTATTGACTTTAGTGCATTTCTCTCATATTTGTTTTTTCCATGTAAAAAATGAGTGACTTTACATGTTTGTCATTCATTCATATCATTTTTCTTTTTAAGAGTTTGGGTTTTAGATTCCATACTTAGTGTTTTATGGATTTATTGTCCCTGACTGAGTATTCTACCCATTTTCATACGCATGGCTAAAACAAAGTCGTACGCACAGTTCCCGTTCGCATGGATGAGATCTTCATCATGCACAAGGATGCTCTGTTTATGTTACATTGTTTTATTTCCAAGAAGCTCTCTATTTTATTGGTACACATATTTCTGATCACATCTCACTTTGTTTATTATATTTTCTACCCTGGATATCGTACCCAGATATCATTATCTCTGTTTTCCTTATTTTACTTTGTGGTTACTATTTGGTTGTTCTTGGAGACTTATATGTGATGTATAAGATTGTTATTGGCTACCATTTTTTATCTTTATATGCCCTAGTTAGTCCGAGTGTATGATGAGACCTTGATCATTATTTTATTGGATCCTTATATGATCCGTTTGAGGCTGTGAGTTGAGTTTGAGCTATCAAGTTGGTATCTTTCTTGTTCGACCTTAGACTCACCCTTGCTTCTTATATCTTTTCATGTCGCTGGTGACATTTTTGTTTTTATGTTGACTTGCAACTGATACTTTATCTTGATGACCATTATTGGGAATTTATGATATTTGAGATATTTTTTTGTGATACTTTGTGGTGTTTTTGATCGAGATGTTTCTATTGATATCGCATGTATATGCCTTCTCATGTCATATCATGTTTCTGGAGTATCTTGTATAATTAATGTTAGGACGTTGTACATGATCATCCATTTCTCATGATTCTCTTCACAATATATTTTTGACATGTATGGTTATTGTCATTGATTCACATGTTTCTTTACATATTCCATGTTTCATGCTCATATATCTTTGGCACATACTTTCATGATATCTTATTGTGATACTTCCACTCCTATCATGTTTTCACATGCTTCATATGCTTTGCTTTGTCATGTTCTTCATGATTCTCTCTTTCCATGCATAGTGTTAGGAGGAGTGATTGTTACTTTAGGAAATATAATTTGCATTTGGGGAGAAAAATGTATGTTTGAAGGGGAGTTTGTATCTTTTTTCTTGAGATGTTACTCATTTGTGGATATTTTGACCATGCTACACTTTTTGACTCCATGATACATGTTTCTTGCTGCTAGATTTTTTTCCTTGAGATTTATTCTTGATATGAAATATTCATTCCCGATTTATCATTGACTATATTCCATTAGCATTGATATCTTATGACTTGTTGTTATGTATGTCACATTCGATTTAGGAGGATTGGAGATGTTCTATCTTATTAATATGACACTGGGATATTTGTACCTTTTATTGGTACTTTGGTTAGTTGTATGTATATCTTTACTCTTATGTTTGTCATGGAGTTATTTTGGTTTGTTATGATACATTTTGATGGTATTTATGGATTATTATGCTTTTATCCATATCTTGACGCTCACATTACTATATTCGCTTCTGTGCTTATTGATTGATAGACTTCATCTATAAGTTCCTGTTTTGAGATTCATATGATGATATACTTGTATATGCGCATACTCATGTTGATATTTTTTGAGTGATTACCTTTATATCTTTGGTATTTTAGATGTTTTCCTAGTTTTTATTTCCTATTTATTTTAGCCACTACGATTGTGTTTTTTTTACCATGTTATACCCGTTATCTAGGACTTTCTGCTTATCTTTGACTTTTTGTGTCAAAAAGGCGGAGATGGTGTGTTTTTCTTCTATAAAGGGGGAGAAACTTATAAGCTAATGGAGATGTCTATGTTTGGGGGAGATGGTGTTCTCTATTTTATTGTGATGTCTCATGTATGGGGAGCTCACATACTTATTATACTCATTGATATTATATGATTTTGTTATATCTCACATGCTTACATGATTTATTTCATCTATATCTCTTTAATTTTTTGAAGGTTTCCCAAAGTAGGGGAAGTTTCTCTTTATGCATTTAATTCCCTGCATGATGCTCTTTATTATTTCATGTGATTTCAGATATAGTCATATTGACCTAGGGCTCATATGTCCATTACTTCAAAATACTCTTATTATATGTCTAAGACTCTCTTTACGTCCATAGCACTTCCCTATTCACCATAAACCCTAGGTCATACTCCGATTACCAATCTGTAGGGCACCAAGCGCCCCCCGGCCCCGTTTGACTCGAACCAACTTCCTCGTCCGAGTGAAAGAATAATGAATCTTAGAGGGGATATGAATCCCTTTGCCAATGGTTCTCCGTGTGTGAAAATCGGCCTTACGGTTCGAACGAACGGTCTGCTTTCCTTTGAAAACTGATCCGGAAGCCACCTGGCACTCCCAGGCTCCATTTTGACCCCAATCAACTTCCTCGCGTGAGTTTAAGGTCAATGAATCTTCTAAGGGCTATGAATTATCTTTCCAACGGTCCACCCCATGCACAAATTGGCCTTACAATTCGGACGAACGGTCCGTTTTGTGCTAAAAATTAATTCGAAGGTCACCAGGCACTCTCGAGCTCTGTTTGACTCCCGTAAAATCTTTAGCTCGTACAATACTGAATGAATCTTCGAAGGGCTTTGAATATCCTTTCCAGCAGTCTGCCCCCTGCGCGAATCAGCCATACGGTGTGGACGCACAATGCCGAAGGATCACCGGGCGCTCTTAGGCCTCGTTTGACCAAGGTTATCTCTTCGAACTGAACTAGACTGAATTATTCTTCGAAGGACTCTGAACACCCTTTTCAATGGTCTGTCCCATTCTCAAATCGGCATTACGATTTGGACGAATGATCGATTTTCCTCCAAGAATCTCCTGTCCAAAAGGTCGTCGGGTGCTTTCGAGACCCGTTTGACCAAAGTCAACTCCCAAACTCGGGAGTGGCCCAATTGATTCTTAAAGGGATCTGAACATCCTTTACAATGGTATGCCCCATGCGCGATTCGGACTTACGGATTGCATTTTACGACCATTTTTTGGAAAATCAACATGAGGTTGCCGAATGGCAAACCCATTTCCTTGCCTATCGACAGTAGGGGTGTTCGCGGTCCTATCTGATTTGGTTTTGAAGGTTTTTTTGGACCGAATTGACTTATCCAGTCCTCTAAAAAATGGATCGAGATCGGACCGATAATGTCGGTGCCCTACCCTAGTCGGTTCAATTTTTTATAGGGTCGGTCCAGTCTAACCCTTCGGTCCTCACATTAATGAATAACATCATTTCTAATGATAAAAAATATAACCGAATCTATTTTTCCCAAACATTGAAAACTAAAAAATATCAAAATTTGCAATTAAAACAAACCTATTACTGGATTAAACTATAATTTAAACTAATCAAGTACTAAAATATATATTTTCACTATTTAATTGTCTTATATATATATGTAAAAATATATTATTTTATATAAAGTCGATCTAGGTCGATCCTAACAGGATTTTTGAAACAGTAAATCGTGGAGCAGACCAATTAGGTTGGTCCGCCAAAAAAATAAATCGGGACCTGATCGACTAAGAAAAAAGAGTTGGCTCAGATCGGTCAATTCGGTTCGTCGGTCAAGTAAGTTTTTTTAACACCCCTGATCGATAGTGTGTCTGGGGATGCCTGTCGTTAGGCAGGTCAAGTACAACGTCGATCGGCACCCCCTTGACCCTATATAAAGAGAGCATGAGCTCATTACGAAAGGCGCCTCAGAAACATCCCTCTCAGTGATCTCAACAACATTCTCTCAAAGTCAGTGGCGCTTCCTTATTAAAACCTCTCCTCCACATTCCATTTCCATCCCTTTCACACCCAATTTACCAAAATCCTTTTCATCTCCTCTTACCATCTCCATCTACTTGCAAGGGCAGCCCTTCAACCATCAGGATCAACTTTCAAATTTTCAAAGAAGGTCCAAACACTCTTCTCCCTCTTTAAATTTCCTTATTTTTGAATTAGTTATTTAATCCTTACTTTAGCATTTCATCTTTGGTAGTCCATGCATACTAATAAACCCACTTATTATTAGTAGTATTGCACATACCATATTTTCTATAAAAAAAACAAGAAAAAAAAGGGTTTGCTCATAAATTCCAAACGAGATTCCTCGCCACGTATTCTCAAATAAAAACATCATTTTTTTTACACACACACATCTAAATAAAATCTTTGGTTTGATTTATGGGATAAACCCCACCCTCGTGTTGTATGCGAACTACGTGGACTTTTATGCCTTTTTAGGCTACGTAGGCATCTCGGGTTAAAACTCGAGACTCGAGTCCACTTTTCCTCTTTTTATTCATATCTTATTATACTTGTGATTCTTATTCGAGCTTTATCTAATACATATTATCGTTTCACCATAACAATCGATATCCTGATGAGCGCACACATTATTTTTTTTATTATTATTATTTTGGGAACACTCCTATGGATGATCTCACTCTGCCTTTCTTCATGAAGCAAGTTGAGTAATTCCATTCTCCATTTATATATACAGGCGTACACACTTCACAGAGTTATTGAGGAGAATAATAGCACATTCTCATAACAGGCCGAAAGGGCGGGATGGGTGCCTAACACCTTCCCATTCCGTAATTTAGCCCTCGAACCTTTGAACTAATTGGTTTCGCAAGCATCAGTATGTCTTTGATGTCGTTCTCTCGAGGCGGCAACATTTTTTTTGCCTGTTTTGTGCAAAATTGGCTGGAGACTCTATCTCTTTACATCACCCCACATTGATGACTGCCAAAGCGCTCCTAGAAAGGGCGCGAGACTATTTTTTTCTTTTTTCCCTCCAACCGTGTGCGCGAGCGTCAGAAAACCCTCCCCTTAGAAAGTGGAAGAAAAAAAAGGCAAGAAAATAGGGGATGGCCACAGTGGCGACTCCACTGGGGACTTACTTGTCATAAGAGGGCTAAACTCTATTTCCATGGGTGTTATCATTTTCTTCATGTGTGCGTATGCTCCTACCTATATGTTTCCTTTTCCCTCTATTACTTTTTGTATATATTTATCTCATGCTTATATCACTTCTCACTCACTTTTCACTTCACACACTTGCAAATATTCTCCATGTACACCTCACACTACTTACACTTGTATGTAGAATCAATTATATCCACATGCTTCACACACCACTTAGAATATCCATGCTTAGGTTTCACTAACACACACCTCCACTTATCACACTTGTATATATCCATGCTCACTTGAACATATCACACTCCATTTGTAGTTGATCCATGCTTAGGTTCACTACCACACACTCGTGTATAGATATTCACACACCACTCACTCGCACGTATACATGCTTAGTGTAATCTTCATACTCCATGCTAGATTTACTTTTCATGATACTTGTACATTCTTCCCTATTAGTATAGTTCTCGTCATGCCAAATAAAAGACTCTCTCTATAATATACTAATCAAGAATCATGCATTTTGCACCCTACATCACCAAGAGCATAGTTATTGACCAAAATTTTGTCCCGTGGTGGGGGTCACTTTGTGATGGGCGCTGGTCCGACAGATCGCAATTAGCCTAAGAAATATGACTCTCACATTCATTGTCCTAGTACCTTCGACTAATTTCAAACGGTTCCCCCCGCAACGTACTGCTTGACCGAACTCAAGACGGGAGGTATATAAAAGGAAACTCGTTCACGTACGTCGAGTATATCTAATTCGCTCGCACACATACTGTCACCACGAGGTATAGAGTGAGGCAATTCACCTACACTCAAGTATATCAAATGGCTTATCCACATGTACCGATTACCCTCAAAAGCAAGAAGTATATCGTGGAAGTCATGCCAAAGGGGAGAACCTTTCCACTAACCCAATAACTGCATAAACCTCATATAGGCGTTAGACCTAGGGCACTCATATTTAGTTTGACGATTACCACATGAAACTCTGTCGAAATGACGGTTCTGCATGGCGCCCAAATTTTTGCACGATTTCGTCTATTTTTAAAATATGACCCTGTCCATGAGCCTGGAAACAAGTCAAGCCCTATCTTACTTATTTTCAAACCCAATTTTCCCAAGCTCGAGTCCTGTCCGACATTTCTTTAGCATTTAGGTAAACTTAATACAAGTGAGCACATAAACATAATAATAATGATGCTGAGACTTTTTCTCCTCTTCTTTCTCGAAAAACCAAAAAAATATTTTTCCTCCCTTTCATCAAAATACCAAAAACGTTTTTTCCTCCTTTTCATCAAAATACCAAAAATATTTCTTCTCCTTTTTACCAAAAATGCCAATAACATTTTCCCTCTATTTCAATAAAAAAAAACTTTTTCCCCTTTATAAAAATAAATTCGAATCATTTTCCTTCTCAAGTCAATTGCATACTTGATTCTTGGCCTGGCTCCCTATTAGCTTCGGTATTTCGTCAAATTACCCCGAATCTCCATTAGTTCCCCTGGAACTTCCTTCGATTTCAGAATCTACCTTTACCATTCGTTCATGGAAAGCACCGATCAAGTACTAAATGTACAGCATGATCTGATAGTAGTCCTAGTCCAACTCGGTGCCAATATTGATAACCTTCAAATCGAGGTTTATGAGATGCAACAAAATCGAGTCCCAATACCCAAAGAACCCGAGGTTCTATTCCCTCGTGCCATGGGTCCACCCGTTCCCAAACCTATTTGGATCCCAGAAGAATATTAGCACGCTCCACGTGCCTGCCTGCCAATGGGCCACCGCTAGCTCAACTCCCTATGCCAAACCTTGCCCATGCAGGGGATAATTTTTCATTACCCCTTGATCCCAAAGAGAAAGAACTAAATAAGGTCAAGAAAGACCTCAAGTTGTTGTCAAAGAAGTTTGACTAAGTTAAGATATCTGATAACTACATGGACTACACCCACATGTCTCCCGACCATAAACTAAGATTATCGGAGAAATTCAAGATGCCATCCATCGAGAAGTTCGGGAGTAGTGGGCCCCCAATTCATCACTTTTGTAGATATTATTGAGCTATGACTCTCCTTGGTACCTCTAAAGAGACAATGGCCCAGATGTTCCAACGGAATTCGAAGGACAGCGCTCTCCGTTGGTTCTTATCCCTCGAAGAATCCAGAATCCGTAGTTGGGAAGATGTTGCTCTGGAATTCATGTCACGATACAAGTACAATGAAAAACTAGAGGTTACACGTCGTGATCTAGAGCTTCGTAGCAGAACCCTGGAGAAACTGTCAGTAACTGCATAGCAAGGTGAAGGGAGAAAGTTGCCACTATAACCAAACGGTCCTTCGAAGAAGAACAAGTTAGCATAGTGAAGAAGAATTTTCTGCCTCATATCAGAGCAACTATGGGAGGTCAGTATTACCCACACTTTCGAGCCCTCCGGGAAACGGGTGTGGATATTGAAGAAAGTGTTACCAAGATAGAAGCCAAACCAAAGAAAGTGTCCGAATAATTCACCCCAGAAAATATGAGAAACCTGCTAATGCCACAGTTTTAACCATCAACAATATCTCCCAGCCTGCTACCTCTTGGGCGCCGCAAGGCCACCCTAACCCTGCCAGAAAAGAATATATCGAGCTCCATTCTCCCCTCTCAAAAGTCTATCAGGTCTTGTTAAGCCTAAATATTATCAATCCTTTGGACCCTCATATATTGCCAAACCCACTTCCCAAAAACTTCAAAATTGATGTCCATTGTGATTTTCACCAACCTGTCGACCATACTATTGATCAGTGCTTCCATCTCCAGAATGTAATCCAAGCTTTAATCGATCGAGGTATCATTGCCCCACCAGCCAATCCTAAACCCAACACCACTCATAATCCACTTCCATTCCACAAAAATTCCATCTTTCTAGAGAATGATTCGAAATTCGATCCATCTACCCAAATGGTGCCCAATAAAGCACCCATCATACCCATATATTCATCTAAATCTCTCAAAGTTCGCTCATATTTTCTCCTACACCTTACCTGCTTCGCTGACAAAGATCTGTCACTCCTTACGAGGGCCTATATTGATGTCTATACCCAGTCTGAAGGAAAAGATATGGAGTTACCGACTGTTCTGAACCAACTCTTAGAGTTAGGACTGAAATTTCCCACCAAGATGACCATCAACTGGCAAAAGTTCAGCATCTTGTTCATAAAATCCCAAAAATGGGCTCGATAATCAGATAATTGGGTGATACCCAGTAACAAAATTAGTTGGAAGATGTAGTACAGATTAAGGTATACATGTTACGACAGATCGACAAAATTTGCAACATTTCGATCTACTCACCACTTTGAAGCTTCAAGGGAGGTTAATCCCTTCACTCTCACACCTCCCTATTGAGTGGGAATATTTAATATGAAGAATCCATAGAGGTTGTGGAATGCATCGACTTCTCTTGGTAAGAAGTCATTATCACCACCAAATGAGGGGATAAATTTAATAGTTCTGATGATGAGCCGAGTCAGGATAAGGTCAATCTAGTAATCATTATGTGTGGGATGATCTCTTTTGAGGACCTGTTGGGGAAATCAGTAAAGCAACCGTGTAACCCAAAATCAATGAAGAAATGAGGTTCTTGTTCTTCCCCGCCTTCGTAAACCATATGACCGGATCAGGAAGGCAGTACCAAGATTTAAATCCTCATCGTTAAGAACAGATAATGGAAAGGGAGTTGTCGAGGAACTCCTCATGCTAGAGATGACCATCGAGGAAAGCAAGATCCTAGATCAACTCAAGAAGACTCAAGTCATATTACCTTATGAGGACTCTTAATGTATTCCAAATTGCATCAAAATGCTCTAATAAAGCACCACTCCAAAAGAAGTCGTAAACCTAGTTGGATCCTTGACCACCACTAGACTCATTTCCTTCTTCGAAGAAGAAATTTTGAAGGTTAACCCAGATCACAACTATGCCCTCAATATTTCCGTTGAAGTAACAGGAAAGACAGTCCTGCTCTCACTCGTCAAATATGGATCCGCCCTCAATGTTTGCCCATTAAGAACCTTTAATTTCTTGGGGTTGAAAGTAAGTACCTGACACCTACTTTCCTAGTAGTGCATGCCTATGATAATACTCGCTGAGAGGTTATGGGATCCATAACACTTATAATAGGGGATGGCCATATCAATCTCGTTACTGAGTTTTAAGTTATTGACATACTCGTATGCTTTAATCTACTGGTTAGTAAATCATGGCTTCATAGAATTCGAAGATTCATTATAAATTTAAATTCTTCGCTATGGGGAATTTCATTACCATTTTGGGAGACGATGACAGTATTGAAAATGTCGACACCGACAATCTATTACTAGAAATACAGCATGGGATGAATGACATACTTCTTTCAGGCTTCAGGGTTGATCCATTTCCCCTTTTGGTAGGGGATAATTTTAAAGATCGAGTCTGTTTATAGCACTCCCATATGATAATAGTCTTGAAAAAGGCCTTTCCCCTATGTGGCCGAGGTTATCAGCCTTCACGAGAAGAACTCAGAATGATCCGCCAACCATGGTTGAAAAGAAGTTTAGAAGATGAAAAGACTATTTCAAAGGATTCCTTGAACAAGAGATTCATTAAAGAGGATGAAGACTTCCCCTTTTGTGGCTTTGTCAAACCATGGTATGATCCTATGGATAAGAAGATGAAGACAGGGATGGAAATCTTCTTTTAATACAACTATTTCGGGGTCAAAGACTTCTAGCATCAAGTGAAACCTCTCACTCAGAAAGTAGTAGCCATTACTCAAGTCTCTGAGGAAAGTGGTTCCGAAGACTCGTTCAACCTGCAGACACTAGGCTGACTCTTTGTATGATCCATTCAGGCACTACATTGTCGGACCCATCCACATGATCAAGGTCGCTGATGCAATTCTACTCAACTAGAATATTATACCAGTCCCACCTGCTGAGATGCAACATAACCTGGATGTTTACCCTATCTCTTTATCTATTGTTATTCCTCCTTTTTATGATAACAATGTAATTGAGACCCCTTTCAACGAGGTTCTCAATGTTGTTTCCCCCAAAAGTGAAGTAAATAAGGATTTTGAGTATCTTGATGTGCCTCACATTAATTGTCTTGATTATAATCAAAATTTTGATGATGATGACTTTACAAATGAATAATTCTTAACTGGTTTTAATAAGGTTCTTAACAAAAAAAACGGTTTCAAACTAATGAGGATGAAACTGTTGTTATCAATCTCAGTTCTAATAGCCAATAACACGAGATTATGATAGGGTTCACCCTTAACGAGCATGAGTGTGCGTAATTTAAAGAGATACTGAAGGAATTTATGGACGTTTTCGTATGGTCCTATGACGACATGCCCGACATTGATCCCGAAATAGCTCAGCACAAGATCCCAACTCTCCCAGAATGCATATAGATCAAACAAAAGTTATGAAAGCTCCGCACCGAATGGTCATTTAAAGTCAAGTAAGAGGAAATCAAATAGTTCATTGTAGACTTCATCCGGTGATCGAATATCCCACAGAGCTAGCCAACATTGTACCTATACCGAAATCAGGTTGAAAAGTTTGCATGTGCATCGACTACCGAGATTTGAACAAAACATCTCCGAAGGACGATTACCCACTACTCAATATCGACATAATTGTGGACAACATAACCAGTCACGCTCTCAAGTAATTCGTCGATGGGTTCGTCGGATACAATCAGATCAAGATGCACCTTATCCACCAAGAAAAAATTGCCTTCGTCACCCCCTTGGGAACATTTTATTACACAATTATGCCATTCGAGCTCAAGAACGTGGAGGTTACTTATCGAAAGGCATCTATAACCGTCTGGCATGATCGGATACATAAGGAGGTCAAAGACCACGTAGACGACATGATTAAGAAGTCTAAAACTTGAGAAGATCACGTTCCTTCCCTCCGAAAGTTATTCTAACCACTATGGCGATACCAAATGCAGTTAAATCCATAGCAATGTGCTTTCGGTATCACCAAAGGAAATTTTTTAGGATTTATAGTTAGAAAGAAGGGAATCGAAGCAAACCCTGCCAAACTGAAAGCCATACTCGAAATGCCACAACCCATAACAGAGAAGGAAGTTCGGGGATTCTTAGAAAAATTATAGTATATCAGCCGGTTCATCAGCTAACTGACTTCCATTTGCGAACCCGTCTTCAAACTCCTTCAAAAGGATTCTACCAAAATCTGGAATGAGGCCTGTCGAGAAGCCTTCGATAGACTCAAGTTATATCTTACTCGACCTCCGATACTCATGCCGCTGCAGCTTGGTCTCCCTCTACTCATATACTTACCCGTACTAGATACCACAACAGGGGCTTTGTTAGCCCAATAAATTGAAGAAACCCGAAAAAAAGTTCCATCTACTATGCCAGTTGAAAATTGGCCAGGTACGAATTTAACTACACTACCTTAGAGAAAGCATGTGTCACTTTATTTTGGGTCACTCAAAATTTACGACACTACATGCTCATTTTTTTCATCAGACTTGTGTCTCGAATGGACCCCATCAAATACTTGCTTGAGAAACCCACATGTCAAGACGAATGGCCCGATCGTTGATGTTGCTATCTGAGTTCGATATCATGTATGTTATGCAGAAAGGCATGAAAGGGAGAGCCATTTTTTATTACCTTATTGACTATCCCATGAAAGAGGTTGATGTTTGGGTCTCTGAATTCCCGAATGAAAATATCATTTGCACCTCTCAGGAGGACCTCCTATATTAAATGTTCTTTATCGTCATTTCTAATAAGAAAGGATACGGTATTGGGATACTCCTAATCGCCCCTAATAACTCTCACACTCCCATTGACATCAAGCAGGATTTTCCCTACACCAACAATATGACTGAATACGAAGCATACACTATAGGCCTCAAAGTCACCCTAAAAAAGGTATTAAGTACCTAGATGTATATGGGGATTGCGCCCTCATCATCGACCAAGTCCTAACAAGATGGAAAGTCAAATACGAGAAACTCTTACCCTTCTATGCCCAACTAGAATAGCTGGCCTCCTAATTTTGAGATATCACCTTCCACTACTTGCCCCGCGTAAAGAATGGCTTAACAGATGCTCTTTCTACCTTGCCCTTCAATGTCGATATTCCCGAGGGAGTAATGATGGCCCCTTTCCTACTCTAAAAATAAGCAATGCCAACCCACTGCTATCACATTAAGCTCGTCACAGAGGAAGATTTTAATATGGCTGAGTGTTGGTACTACGATATTTATTGCCTCTTAAAGAATGATAGGTGTCCCTAAGATGCCAATAAGAAAGACCATTCGACCCTCCGCAAACTAGTTGCCCGGTATATCATCTGCGATAAGGCACTGTTCAAGAAAAACTTCGATGGAACCCATTTACGCTACATAGCAGGGGCTGACATTGAAGAAATGATGCAGAAGATCCACAACGGGGAATGCGGACCCCACATAAATGGCTTTATGCTTGCTAAGAAGATTATTCGTCAAGGGTGTTATTGGACCACCACAGTTCAGGACTGCACCACCTACGTCCAAAGATGCCTCAAATGCCAGCAGTTTGCTAATCTCCAACACTTACCTCCTCAAGAATTGTGTAACATGACTTCTCCCAGGTCGTTCTACACTCGGGGCGTTGGTATAATAGGGAAAGTCGCACCCAAAGCTTCCAATGGGTATGATTTCATCATGGTCGCCATTGGTTACTTCACTAAATGGGCCGAAGCTGAGTCATATGCAATATTGAATGCTAAGAAGGTAGACAAGTTTATCCGAAAGAACATCATCTACTGATATGAAGTTCCCCATTAGCTAGTTACAGATAATGGGTTACATTTCGAAGCTAAGGTCATGGAACTGGTCGATGAGTATGGGATTAAAAAACACAAATCTTCTCCCTACTAACCCCAAACCAATGGTGCAGTTGAAGCCGCCAATAAAAATCTTAAAGCCATTATCAGCAAAATAACCAATAGTTATCGAGATTGGGCCGATCAGATCCAGTACGCCCTTTGGGGCTACCGCACATTAGTCAGGATAACTACTAGGGATACCCATTACTCTTTGGTATAAGGCATGTAAGCAGTCTTACCTATTGAGCTGGAAATACCTTCCATACGTATTATACTTGAAAGTAGTGTTAGCGAGGAATATTGGTATCAGGGCCACTTTAACGAATTGTCACTCTTGGATGAAAATAGGTTGAAGGCTCTAAAACACATACAAGGTTACCATCACCGAATAGCGCAATCATTCAACCTAAGAGTCAAGGATCGTGTGTCCGAGAAGGATACTTGGCCCTCAAAGAAATCATAGAACCCGTTGGGGCCCCAGAGGGAAATTTAAGCCAAATGGGAGTGGCCCCTAAAACGTGAAAAAGATATTGTTAGGCGGTGCCTCTATGATCACCGACCTTGACGGATAAGAGATGGCACGTCCAGTTAACCTGGACCTCCTAAAGAAGTTTTACCCTTAGTCTGAAATCTCTATGCGCTACGACCCCTCTCATCCCCCTTCTATTCTAAAAAAAATCTGTCACATACGCTTTACATGGGCGCGGTCCCCTTCTTTTTCACAAAATGATATTCTTTTCTTACCTCCGAGAATAATAGTTCATTTTATCATTTACCCGAACAAAAGGATTATGTATGATTTAGAGATTGGTATAGATGATTCAAATGTAAAAGTCATCAAGAGGCCCAATAATATGATCAAAATCTTTTTTATTTCATGTAGGGGAGTTCAGTGAAATTACACGAAGTGTCAGCGAAAGGAGTTAAAACAACCACCCTCCGCTAACCAAACTATCCTTAAAACAAGCCTAACTAAATTTCATAAATTATTCCCAAATTCCATAAGCAAAAGATCCAAAAACACACCAAGAAATCCCATATACACAAAAGCTTCACATAAGATAAACCCAGCTTCATAAAGACCCTATCTGTAGCTGCCTGAAGACCCAGACCCATCATCATCCGCTCCTTGAGGCCCCCAAACTTCCCCTGCCTTGTTAGTATTTCGAAGGTGCTCCATAGAGAGGTATGCCCTGACCAGCCTAGAGAAAACAACTACCCCCCACCATAGTGTCAAAAAGAACAAACCACCTCTAGTCGGTCTCCTCCGCCAATATCTTTACCACGACCCGCTTCCACAGCCAATTCAGATAGTCTCCAAACACATATCTGATCCTGCCTATTAATTGAGATGGATGGCCTAACGATTCTCCCACAAAGAACCTAACCTAATGCGCATGGATTCAGTTAAATCTTCCATAGGAAATAAGTCTAGTGCCAAAGGAGGCACTATTTTCTCCCATCCAACTTGGCGCATAAGCTGTCAAGGGAAATATAATAAAGTCTATCGGAGGCCAACTAATCGAAAGTACTGGTATTCTCCCAGTTTCAAAATGGGTTGCAGCTCTCCTAACCATGGCACCGACCAGCGAAGGCATCAGGCCCCGTGCTCCACGAACCAATTTACCCGGTTATTTATGGATGGACTAAAACTGATGAAGTATCGAGTAAAAAAATTTAGTATGGCTGCTAAGGGATACTCAGGAGGAATTGCTAAATGGAATCTTTCATCCAGATACATGAACATCATCACCGGGATCCCTCTCAAAAAATCAGAGCAACCTTCTCTCTAGGAATCAATACCATTTAGGGCCTTCGCTAGTATTATTGCTTTCGAATTGTGACGATACGACATCCATGTTATGATTGTATCCAAATGAAAGCCCACCATTAGGTCCTCTATCATAAGCAAGAGCCTCGAAGTTAATCCCAGTGCAACAGCTCCGGTATGGCCCGTATCGTTGAAATCCCTCAGACGCATAGAATATATGACAATCGATAGAGAGATCATCCCCCCAGTGACCAACTGTCGAGTCACCGAAGGGGAAATATAGAATAACTCTACTAACAACGCTTGAGAAGATCGAGAAAATTCGGGCATAGCCGCCGCTATGCTAGATAAATTCCCAACACGGCTGAAAACTCTTTGTAGGTCAGACAGACCTTGTCTAAACCAAAGGGGAAAACGTGGTACCACCTGTGACACCCCGACTAATTAAATACCGGGTAGCTACTCCTTTATTAAATTAATATAAAATGTCAAGTTGGTTCAGTTCATAGCATCACTGTCGAAAAACGTTTTAACAATTACTAGCCACCTAATATTTAAAAAGTGAGTTGTTAATTTTAATTAAATTAGATTAACATGAAATAAGTATTAAATTATGAAATAATGATACCACAACCACATTAAAGTCACATTACAATGATAAAGGAATAAATCAATCAGGAGGAACACTCCTCGGAAATAATCCGAAATACTGAATAAAACTGAATACAAGGTCTGAATCACTAAATAATTACAACCCAAAATCTGAAATAAAACTGAGTAAATAAGATGTCTCTAAAAGAAAAGAGGCGACATGCCCAACAGATGATTAAATCTGAAATAGATTCAAGGTAGAAAGTGGAGGCGTCTTCTATCGAGGTCCTGTAACTTCCACAGCAGCTACAGCACGTCACTGGAATGGAACTCCAACGCTGGGTGTCCTTGTGGCTGGGCACCTAAAAGGTTTTTATAAGAAAATAGATTTGGAAGAAAACGGGTCAGAGGCCGATTGTGAAAACAGTTTAAAATATAACAAGTGTTTAATATCATTAAACAGTGAATATAAAATACATGATAGTGCGTGCACTCACTTGAGTTCCTCACCTCTCAACTAATTGTGCACACCTATCGTACCCGTACCAGTTCTGGTTATTCTACTATCAAACTAGTCCAATCCGTAACCTGACATTACTTTACAATTCGAAGTTCACTTCCCAACATCTTAATATAAACTGGAAGTCTTACTGTTTTTACTCAGAATTAGTTATAATAATTTATAAGAATTTCTCCATCTTTAACTCTACTAAAAATGTTACAATTATTCACACTTACACCTTAATAAATGATTCATATCAATTATCAGTATATTAATCTCATCACAAATATACAATAATGACACCCCTAGACTAAGCTGTGGTGCTCACATACTCTGCTATCAAATCTCGATACATCACGCACATAAGGATCACGTATTCCGAATCTCTCAGGAACTGTTTCGACAAGTAACAAACACACATAATGGAGGCGAACATAGTTCACATCACATGGGTCACGCACATACCTACGCTCCCATGATCAGCAGACTAATTAACTCCTCAATAAGTCATTCTCTGACCTATGTCCTCAAGGTACCAATCTAAATCCCCCCGTAGGCACACAAAGATTAGATGGCCCTGATCGAACGCCGACCTCCCGTGATAGCAAGTATGGTAGGTATGTTATACACATATAACCACATACACTAAGCATTCACACATCTTAGATATCTTATAATTTTAATGGAGGTATATTTTACATTCCTATACCATCATTAATGTAGTACACTTACAAGTCCCTGAATAATACACATCATAGATAATCAACTCTTCTCACGTCGCAGATTCAAGTACTTATTTCCTAACCCATAGATGTCATCCGGTTTATTACAAAATTCTAAGTTTTAATCCTCAACGTACTCCAATCTCACAACTATACCCACTAGTCAACAAGGGAAGATTAACACTCAATTAAATAAGTCTACGGGAAGTTCAAAATAAAATCAGGCCTAAAAAGGCCATGCTGTCAACTCGTTAGAAATCTCGTTCGAACGAGGTTCGTTCTAACAAATGGCTTCGAACGAACTCATTAGAAGGGATACTGTCATCTCGTTAGAAGTCTCATTCGAACGAGGTCGTTCGAACGACCTGGGCAGGTCTTTTAACGAGATGGCAGAAAAAGCCCAGAATTTCCCAATTTCATTTTTCTTCATTTTTCTCTTCTTTAAATCCATCTTAAGATCATCCCAACAACGTTTTAATGTTTTTAAACTACTCTAAGTCCTCCTAGGTCGCTTCTTAACATATTATTGGGGGTCAAATCCTCCTAATCAACATGTAATTAACATAAATCCCCAAATTTTGCCCCGAGCCCTATGAACATGAACCCATAATTTTATTGTACCTAAATACTCATCATTAATCCATTTTTAAATCATCAAAGTTATTATTTTGGGTACCAATTTCGTCCATAATCATTCTACATGCAATTCCTAACCAAAATTAAGAGTTTCTACAACAATCCCATTGGGTTTTCCACAAAACTTTCAAAGCATATAAGGTTTCTACACTAAACATGGAGGAAATATTCATTGAAATTAATGACATCAAATCACTTGCCTTAAATCCGATGTTCTGGTTCGTTGTTGATGATCAAGGTTGGCTCTCTTTATTCTTTTCGGTCACAAATCCTTTCAAATTTCTGGTGATGGAAGAGTGTTTGGTTTGGAACCTCTTTTAACTTTTCTTTAACTTCTCTCAAAACTCCCGTAGCCCACTCTCTTGCCTTTTGCTGGTAATGGCCTTAGTGGCCTCTTTAAAAATATATAAATAAACTCTAAAATTCGTGGGTTTTAATTCTACAATTTTTAAAATTACCAAAATACCCTTCTAGGTTGTCGGTTTGGCCTAAAAATGCCTTGGGACCCAAATTAAACTCCCGGCTACTGTTTTCTGACTATTTCGACCCTTCCGGACACGTTGGCGCACTCAAAATGATCATTCGGTTGATAAAAATGTAATTTACTTTTTAATTTAAATAAATTCATTCCTGACGCGACTGACACGCGCTTCCCAACTAAATTTCCCAAATTATCGTATTTCTGCCTCGTGACAATTTTAATATTTTCAATACTCATATATTACCATATATACTCAGAAATATTCAATCTTAACATCATACTCAAATACCAACTCACGTCTCGCTAGTATTTACATCAGGATTAATTCCCAATTTATTCTCATTTAATTCAATTAATCCTTTAAATAAAAATCAATAAAATTACGGGGTATTACACTAAAATTGCGTTGTCGCCTCCAACATGTTCCAATTAATAGCCCAGTTACGCCACAAGGAGACTCGACGCAAATTGAAAGCTTTGTAGTCCATGTTATACAGGCACATGGCTTCTAGACTCTTTAGGTATGAAGATAATTCTACGTGCATCGAAAGGGCCATTTGGTAAATAATAAAGCAGAAAGAAAGAAATAAGAAGGAAGAGAAAATGAGAAAGGATGAAAAAACTACACCCCATTTACCTATATACACAAAGGCCTTGGCTAAAGATAAGAAACCTAAGGAGACAGAAATACTGCCTACCCTATAAGGTACTTCGGGCTTCTAGAAAGTGTAATCAAAGCCTTAAGGTGATTTGACTTGACCCATATGCCAATAGGCAGGACAAGGGGTATGCCGATCGATAACCCCCATATTTTATAAAGTTCGACCTTTCTTTTTTTGTCAAAATCAAAAACTCAAAAACAAATCCTTATTTTAAAACCTCGTGTTATTTCTTCTAAACTTATAAATTTTTACCCATCATTTCTCATCATAAGTCTTTCCCTCGAATTGTTTAATCTCTTTTCTAAAAACTAGATATCCCATCATTTTTAGAGTCTCTACAGCAAAGTAAAAAAATGCATGTAGAATAAGTCATTAAAACACGAATGAACAATAAAATCTTCTTCATATATATATATATATATATATATATATATATATATATATATATATATGTTTACATTTTTTCAGGTATAAGAATAAATAAAAAGTACAAAATAACGGGACTCAACCCGAACCTACTATCTCTCTCCCCCTATCTCGAAACCCTCAATCCCTGTAGCGAACACGCTTCCCCAGCGACGAGCTATAGAACCTCCACTCCCCGAGACCGATCCCTCGTTTGAGGTAGAAGGTGGAACCAAACAAGAAGGAACATAGTCCTTGATATAGGCAGTCGCAGAGGACACCCAGTCCCTGAGGTCCTTTAGCCAAGGGGTCAGCACCCGAACATGCTGTAAGCAAACCAACAAAAACAAAAGGCAAATCAATCAGTAAAGAGGAGAGAAAGAATCAAAAGCAGACGAAATAAGAAAAGAAAAATATATACCTCAGACTGAAGAACATTCTTCGTAAGCCCCATCAAACACGAATCTGATGCATTAAGGCGATGTGGCAAGCTCAGTGATGCCCCTTTAGTCAATTAAAAATTATAGGAGGGTGGAGTAACCTGAATGAGATGAGCCTCCTCTATCGTTGCTGTCGACAATGATGTGCCACCTATGCTATGGGCGGATCCCACTGGCCTACTCGTACCCCCGCCTAAAGTCCTAGGAGGCAGAGGCATGTTCACCACATCATAAATGCATGAGGGTATCAGTTAACTCATCAAAAAATCAAGGTAGTCGTAAATCACTACCATATCCGTGTAGAGCAAATAAGACTCCCCAAGCATCACTACCTTCCTACCCTTGTTCGACATCTCCCCCACCTACCTCAAATATATCAGAGTCACTTCCGATGGGACCGCCACCTTATACTCCACTATCATTCGCATAACCCTCTCTTCCAGGTACCACGAGTACCCGAACTCATGCTCCATCAGTCTCCGCATCTGCGCATGCATGCTTGTCACCCCCCGTGTGTTGAGGAGTCATCCCCCAGGGGTAAAAGGTCACCTAAAATTCCCAACAAAGATCAGTATTCGTGCAAGAAGGAAAATTCCTAAAAGAAGATTCAAAATAATAAAAATAAAGTAACCTGATGATTTGTCATTGTGTTCAGGGCCTGTCGCACTGTCTCCAGGGACAAAGACTGGTCCGATCGCCTATTGGACTTCGGCCACCGGTACATCCAGTAGAAGTCCCCCAAGTCCTTGTCTTTTAGGGCTATCAACTTGGAATTGAGACAAATAACCTCATAGAACCATGTTTGCAGAAAGGGCAGAGTCACCAAAGAAAAAACCAAAAGGAAATGTAAGAAAATACAAGAAAAAAATGCGAGAATTGCCTCCAAAAGGTATGTGGCCCCCGTAAAGGTCTACTGGAAGCACCGTTCGAATGCATCCGGAGAAGAATAAAGAGTCGCCAAGGTCAGTATACCCTAATCATAAAGCGGGACATCATAAAAGATCCTCAAAAATGGCAAGAACCATAGATGGACGACGTCGCCACTCATCGCCAATAAGAAACCACCCAACGAAAGCAAAATTAATAATCGAGCCATCTGCCTCACCTGTCGCCCGTCAGTCTTATCAATCCTTCGACTCCAGAGCACCTCCCTAAGAGAGAAAATACGTATAGTATCTTCAGAAATAATCCTACCCGCATACCTCAACGTCGCATGAATCGCCTCCTGCGTCAACCTCGCAGTACAGTCTACCTTTATCTGCACACCCTCATAATCTAACCCCAGTAACTGTTGATTGTCAAGGGTATTCACAGTCATCTCCCAAGTGAATGGTGCGGGTAGTGTCCCACTACCTCTCTCCCAGCATGCATAAATTTGTAATAAAAAGCGATGTCTCGTTCAAAACTTGTGCCAGGCGGCCAAAGCCAGTAGAAGTAACTACCTAACGCACCGCCACCGGAAAACTCTCCCACACATCCTTCAACCCCATCATCCCCTTGGAATGTAGGCTAGAAGCAGCGATGTTGGTATGTCAAAACCAAAAAGAAAGAAAAAACCCTTGTCATTAGCACAAGAAGACGAAGAATAGAAAAAGAAAAAAAAATGGCAAAGGTCACTATACTTACATAGCCACTAGGGTTCCTCACCCTAGAAGAGAGGTGGTATGAGGGCTCGCATAGAATAAAGATATCCTCAGCTACTGGCTCAAACAAGTCAAAGGAATTCTCATTTCCCAAAGCAAGGGGCACCCTAGCTCGCTACCCCAGGACAGTCTAATCATCAAAAGTTAACCACTCCAAGTTATATTTCGCACTGGAAGAACTTACCATTTGAAGTCTTGAAGAAATAAGGACTTAGAAATGGATTTCAGATAGAGGAAGCATGAGATTCAGATGTAGAAAGATGTGAAAAATGAGGAGGGATAGGAGTCTAAACGGCATGCCAATTGGCAGACCCCTACCCATACCGATCGATACTTGCCTATTTCTCTACCCAAGGAAGCTCAGGAGCCCATGAAATTGTCAAATAGAAACCCCTACAACATGTCGATTGGCATACCCCCTGAAATTTTGTACAAAAAAGCTGGAAAATGCCAGAAAAATCTAATAATTCTCTGAAAAATTCCTAAGAATTCCAAACAAGCATTAGAACATTCCTTCACCAAGAAAACCATTTTAAACTCCTACAATCCCTAGTCAGGTTATTATTACTAAGAAAAAAACCAAAACGCATGCATGTCGTAAATTGGTTCATCCCAAAAGTCCACTAAAATCCCCCAGCGGAACCTAAAATCAAATGCTTCCCCGAATACCCAGTGAAATTTCCTGACTAAACTCCCAATTCATCCACCGTAAGAATTTTAGCTTCCCCAGCCAAGTCATCTCCCCTCAAAAGACATGATCCCTAGTCACATGTCTTTCCCTGGTAGAATCTCAAAATAACATAATCCTCAATAAAGCAACAAGTACAAAAGAATCCTCGGAGAGCAAACCTCCTTGTGTTATAACTTTAGGTCCCCAGAATTGACCTCGGCCTTCAAAATGCGTCGTATAACTTTAGGTCCTCATAATTGACCTCAACCCTTATAATTGATAGTAACAACTTTAGGTCCTCATAATTGAACTCAACTCGCAAAATCGATCGTCCAACTTTATATCCTCATAATTGACATTGGCCCTCAGAATCGATCATCATCACATTAGGTCCTCAGAATTTACGTTGGCCCTCATAATCAATCATCATCACTTTAGGTCCTCATAATTGACCTCAAACTGCATAATCATTCGTCCAACTTTAGGTCCTCAAAATTAACCTCGACCCCCAGAATCGGTCGTCATCAATTTAGGTCCTTATAATTGATCTCGACCCTTGTAATCAGTCGTCGTCACTTTAGGTCCTCATAATTGACCTCAGCCCTCAAAATCGGTCGTCCAACTTTAGGTCCTTAAAATTTACCTCTCCTATCAGAATCGATCGTCATAACTTTAGGTCCTCAGAATTGACTTCGGCCCTCAGAATCGGTCGTCATCACTTTAGGTCCTCAGAATCCACAGAATCAATCGTCGTAACTTTACATCCTCAAAATTTACCTCAACCCACAAGATCGGTCGTCCAACCTTAGGTCCTCAAAATTGACCTCGTCCTTTAGAATCGATCGTCACAACTTTAGGTCCTCAAAATTAACCGCGGCCCTCAGAATTGGTCATCCAAATTTAGGTCCCCAAAATTAACATGGGCCCCTAGAATCGGTCGTCATCACTTTAGGTCCTCAGAATTGACCTCGACCCTTGGAATCTATCATCTCCAACACAACCTTAAGTGCTCAGAATTGACCCTAGCCTTCAAAATTGGTCTTTACAACTTTAAGTCCTCAGAATTGATCTCGATCCCCAAAATTGGTCATCCATAACACAACCTTAGGTCCTTAGAATTGACCTCGGCCCTCTACATCGATCATCCCTTTTGTCCGCAGAATTGACCTATTTCCCAAACATCCATTTGGTGTCTATTCGACGACTTTCACTTGTTCTAAGCTCACCCATTGAGGGTCTCTATAGACACCATATTCTATGATCCATCTAAGACTTTCCTTAGGTCCCTAGGACTTCCCCATTCACCGTAAACCCTAGGTCATACTCTGAGTACTAATCTAGAGGCCATTGGATGCCTCTAAGCCCCGTTTGACTCCTGTCAAATTTTTCGTCAGAGAAAAATCTTAATTAATCTTCAAAGGTCTCTGAATCTCCTTTCCAATGGTCCACCTCGTGCACAAATTGGCCTTACAATTCAAACGAACGGTTCATTTTCCCTTGAAAACTGATTAGGAGGCCATCGAGCACTTTGGGGTTCATTTTGACCCTGATAAAATTCCTCTCCT
Source organism: Sambucus nigra (assembly GCA_949130495.1). Taxonomy (NCBI): domain Eukaryota; kingdom Viridiplantae; phylum Streptophyta; class Magnoliopsida; order Dipsacales; family Adoxaceae; genus Sambucus; species Sambucus nigra. The sequence continues at coordinate 250,969,537 of OX422218.1, read as the reverse complement.
TAGCGAAAGCTCAATGAAAATTTTAAGGTCTCTTAATCCCCTTTCTAATGGTTCTCCATGTGAACGAATCGGCCTTACGATTCAAATAAACTGTATATTTTCCCTTAAAAACTGATCCAGAGGCTACCGGGCACTCTCTGGCTTCATTTGAATCCCGTCAACTCTGTAACTCGAATGATAATGAATGACTATTCAAAGGGATATGAATCCCCTTTCCAACGGTTCGCCCAATGCACGATCCTTACGATACAAATGAACGACTAGTTTTAGTCAGAAGGATAATCGAGAGCTTCCCCGTTTGACCAAGGTCAACCCTTCGAACCGAACGAGACTGAATGAATCTTCAAAGGGCTCTTGACGTGACTAAGAATGTGTCTCTAAAGTGCGTTCTCTCTAGGCTCAAGTGCAAGCATGTCGCTCAAGTAATAATTCGATAAGTCGGGTATCGATCCTCAGGGAAATAAGACGAACGGAGTCGTAACGACGTTGGACAGACAAAGGAAACCTAACTTTGACTCTAAAGAAAAAGGAAAAGGTGATTTGAATTGGGAAACATATACAACTATACGCAATTTTGAAACTGATTAACTAATTAAATTATGAAAAAGAATGCGATGCAATTACTCTAATGCAGAATGAAGAACCATTTGACTAAAATTTTAAACTATGAATGGAGAAAGTTAGGTCAAGTTACAATTCCCCTCACCCTAGTAATTCACTTCGTAAGATACTAGACTCGGAATTAAAACTTTAAATGAATACGACTCTTTAATACTCCTAAGTATTACATATATGAGGGATTGTAGCCCGCACAGTACGTAAGCAAAGGTTGAATTAAAATTCGGCCTTAATTTCTCCTAAGTATTACACATATGAGGGATCGTAGCCCGCACAGTATGTAACCAAAGGTTGAAATAAATTAGTATCGTATGAACTACGATACAATTCATCTAAGGTTTTAATTTCGACATCTATTTCCACTATCGTGAATTACATCGGGTGGGGTTCTTGCACCCCAACCAGTGAAAACTTAGCCAGACATATGAAAACTGGAAGAAAACGCATTTGGAATGAAAGAAAAAAAAATTACTACATGATGATGATGAAGAGTGATGAAATTATTATTAGAAAATCAACTACTGCAATAATTAAAATAAGAATCAGAATGGTATTACTTGAATTGCAAAACTATAAGCAAGCCAGGGTTTCTTATTGTTCTTCTTCTCTAAAACTGATTACAAAGCTTCCCTAACGAATCAGAAGCCTTTTTCCATGTCTATGAGGAGTATAAAATTTATAAGCTACGAATAATAAGAGTTTCAACCATAGAGGATTCTAATTTTACAAATGGATAAGTTCGAATTTCTGAAAACAGAGCCGATCCTATTAAGGGGTTTGGTTCGGTTCCATCTTTGACAGCCTTTACAGAAAGTTCTTCGAGCATAGGATCGGTTAGTTTTTCCTCTTCTTCGGTTCGGTTCCATCTTTGTAGTGATTTACAGGAGCTTTCCCAGGATGGGATTGGTTCGTTTTCTCTCCCTTAGGTTCGGTTCCATCTTTTCAGGGACTTTTCCTCCCTGCATTTCCTTGAAGCTTTTGGTACGGAACTCAGATTTGGATGCTGGACCTTCATAAACACTGAATACCTGTGAAATAGATGGAAAATACACGAAACTCAGCATACTCATTAGAAACTTATCAATAGCAATGATAAGATATAAATACACTCGAATTACACTTTGCGGAGTGATAAAATCCTCTAAATTAAGGGGATAAATGGGAAGAATTTATGCCTAATCAAACCCCCCTAACTTAGAACTTTGATCGTCCCGATCAATGTAAAAAGAATCAAAACATGGCCTAACTCGAAAATGGGATAGAATACCTCTTTCGCGGGAGAGCGATTGCATTTAACGTATGCAACAAGTCTTTAAACCCCTAGGTTACCCTAGTAGGACGAGTGGTGTCTCTGGAGGGTTTGCAGAGAATATAACCACAAAATTCAACTCAAAGGAAACTCAAAATATGCAAAAATTGTATAATTCAAACTCTTCCAGAAAATAGTCATCATCATTTCATGTTCAAGAGTCTCAAATCATAGTGCGTGTGTGAGAAGCCAAAAATTTAACAGCTAAATTCCACCGATTGACCATTACGTTACTTATCCGAAAAGTCATTTCAATTTCAAAATCTCACGGAATGCTCTCACAAACGAATCACTCGGAATGTGGTTATTCTCTGGATATGCGTGATTTATAAGAGTAAATGTATTGGAACCAAGTTCACTCATACAAGTAGAAAGACGGAAATTTTATGGTAACCGAATCTCATCATCGGATTACGGTTATAAAAAAGCAGGAACATTGCCTCTAACTCATATTTTTTATCTCTTTTATTATCTTTTTGTGTATTTGCTCTCCACGCGATAACCAATTTTGCATAAAGGACTCGGTTAGGAATTTTTTGGGTTAAAGGTGTATTGGGTAATATGGGAAAGGATGGGAACTTTGAAATTGGAAAATATCCTTATGATGTCCGTTAGTGCTTTTTCGGGCCATTGCTCATTTTCTCTTCTTTTCTATTTTTTTCTATTTTTTTCACACTTCTCTTTTCTTGCTTTTTTTTGTTGAGCATTCTTCTATTTTTTTTCCCCTTCTTCTACATTTTTCGAACTTAATTTCTGGGATTATCTCTTTTTCACAATTCCAGGCCAATTGGGGTTTTTTCGAGTCGTCAAACGAAAAGGGAAAAATTTATTCGGCTCAATTTGAGTTACAAGCGGGATAATTTTTATTTTCGCTATTTTTTCTGGCCAATATTTTTTGGTGATAAACGAGGGTCCACTTCATTGTCCGAAACACTAATTGCATTACCATACGCGTTTCGAGATGAATTAAGTTTAGAAATCTATTTTGGCACGTGTTTTAAGGTAATATCACACAGATTTTCCATAACCGGTCAAAGTGAAAGGATTGAGGACGCTGAAAAGAACTTTTGAGTTAACAATTAACTCGGATTGATTTAAAAGTTTCACAAAAATGAAAGGCTCGATTCGCTCAATTTCGTTAAGTGGCCTATATTCGTTTAGTCGCCTACATTCGCTCAATTTCCATTTTTGGTCAATTTCGTCTTTGTGTATTATGTTTTTACAATTTGAGAGTTTAAACCGACTTTTAATGACATTTTTGAAAATTTTGAATTCCAATTTTTATTTATTTTGAAAAAAATATTTTTGGTTTTTTCAAGATTTTATTATTATTTTGAAATTTCTAGGCATTTTTGAAAATTTGTGAAGTTTTAGAAAGACGCACTTGTGACCCTCCCTCACTTAGAATTTTGCATTGTCCTCGAGCAAAAAGCACGAAAATCTAACTCAAAGCGAATTAAAAGTGCGAGAAAATAAAACAAACAAATGAAACAGAAATGCAGAATTTTTATAGAAACTGAACAATTTTGTTACAAAAGGTAGGGTAGAACACATAACCAACAATGTTTAAACAACCAACGCAACACACAAACAGAAAGGGTTTCATTGGGGAGGCGAATTTGAGGGACCGGATGCGCTGGAATCATAGGGATCATAGAAGAAAGTTGGGGGCGGTCCACCGAAGTTGAGCTCGTATAGATGGGCTTGTAGTTGGTGCATCATGCTCGTGTCCCTGTGGTAGGCATCATGATCCCTTTGATAGGCCACTTGGTCTCAATTGTATTGGGTGATGAACCCGTCAAAATGGGATTCCACCGCTGCAAGATGCCTATCGAAATTCGCACCCGGGGGCGCAAAGTCTGAGTCATCATCATCGTCGTATTCTTCTTCAGCCCCGCCCATCTCGACGTCCTAAGTCACGGGATCTTCAAGATGGATATCCTCCTCAGCCTCTAAATTAACCACCTCCCGCCCTGCTCGATGGGCAACCCTATGCTGGGCACTCCGAGTGCGTGAAACCTTCCCAACGGGTTCCAGGAGGCATGGGAAAGTGTGAGGTGGTTGGATACCAGTGTCGGCAAGGAGGTAGGTTATGAGGCGTGCATAAGGGAGGGGCACCATACCTTTTTCCTCCCAAGCCGCGTAAAGAATATCGGCATAAAGCATGCGGGCCAGATTGAGGGTGAAGTTTGGGTCGAAAAGGTGGTACACGAGGGTCACTTGGCGAGGGCGCATCATTGATTCGTTTAAGGTTTGAAGCAATTTGGCGCACATTATATGGAAGGTGATGCACGCCTTTTCATTTAGGCATCCCACGGGGAAGGTACCCCTTTCCCAATATCGTTGGGAGCGAGACGATCGATGCATTACTATTTTGGAATGGTGGGGGCATTGGTTGGGTAGTCATAGATTTCTGGGTGGGGGACGCCCTTGGTAGGAAGCTTGCGAGCGATAATGGTCAAGGAAAATGGGATGGGGCGGCTGTCGACAAAGGCTTGGCACTCGAACTCGCCCGTGCGGACGAGAGAGCCATAGAAATATCAGACTTCGTCCACCCACACTACATTGTGGTGTTCTTGGAGGTATTGCACCCACCCCCTCCTGCTGAAAAGGTTGGTGACTGAGCGGGGAAGCTCGTCCCACTTGACGACGCGCTCAATGTGCAGTTGGCGGGGCGGGCTGAAAAAAATGTGCACCATATGCGCTCCATGTGGGAGAGGTATTACCCATTGTCGTTAGGCAGAATCTCGGTGGACATATATTTTGGGGGAAGCCAGAATTATTGGGGATGCGAGAGATAGGGTTGTAGAGAGGGAGGATATAGTGGAGGTGTGAGGGAAATGGTAAGGTAGAGGTGCATTTTATAGGTGCTGGGGAGGGATGGGGGGAAGGAATTTGGAGGGAAAAGGAGAAGGGATGTTTGGAGGGAAAGGAGGGGATGAATGGAGGGAAAGGAGGGGATAGGGGGAGGGATGGTCACCTCGAGAAGAACCAAAATCGCAGAACCCGAACCGATCCGGTTCAAAGGAGATTCGGTTCGGTTATGGGTTTTTTTATTTTGCGATATATCAAAAATGAACCGATCCGGTTAGGGGATTAGTTTCGGTTCCATCTCGAGCAGAACCTTCTTTCTAGATTGCTGCCCTCGAATCCCACACCCTCGAATTTTTGGACACTTTCTCACTTATACTCCCACTTGTATTTCTAGATGCCCTCATGAAGTGTGTGTTGGTGCACGTGATCTTAACCCTAACCTCACGTAACCTACCTATGGACTCAATCCAATCTACCGACACTCAACTACTATACACAATAATTCACCCCATACGCGTCGGGGGTGCGACGACCTCTTAACTCAAGCTCATTTGACCTCGTAAACGGGGTCCGACAACCAGATGGTGTCGATCTCTTCTACGCACGCCTCAACATATAGCTTTAGGTGTTGTCCATTGACTTTGAACGCATTCCCCCCTTTTGGATCTTCCAACTCTATCGCTTCGTGGGGGAATACGTTTCTCACAACAAATGGACCAGTCCATCGGGATCGCAAATTACCCGAAAATAGATGAAAACGGGACTTATAGAGGAGTACCTTTTATCCCGATTGAAACTCTTTTTTTTGAATAATCTTATCATGTACTAGTTTCATCCGGGATTTTGAAATCTTGGCATTCTCATACGCATCATTGCGTATCTCCTCTAACTCATTCAGTTGAAGCTTGCGAGCTTCACCGGCTTTATTCATATCATAATTTAATCTCTTAATGGCCCAATATTCTTTGTGCTCCAACTCAACGGGAAGATGACAAGGCTTGCCATACATAAAGCGGAATGGGGACATTCCGAGTGGTTCTTGTATGCGGTACGGTAGGCCCAAAGCGAATCGTTCAATCGAAGGGACCAATCTTTTCGGTCGGGATTAACGGTCTTCTCTAGTATGTGCTTGATTTCACGATTTGTTAATTCATCCTGTCCATTCGTTTTTGGATGATAGGTCATTCCAACCTTGTGAACGACGCCACACTTTCTCATGAACTTCTCGAATGGCCTGTTTCAAAAGTGCGTGCCATTATCACTAACTATCGCTTTCGGAGCATCGAATTGAGAAAGTATGTGTTCGTGTAGGAATTTTATCACCACTTTATTGTGATTAGTCTTAGTAGCTATAACTTCCACCCATTTAAAAACGTAGTCTACCGCGACAAGGATGTATAGGAAACCAAAAGATGGGGGAAGAGGGCCCATGAAGTCAATACCCTAGCAGTCAAAGATCTAAATAATGAGTATCGGGGTTAATGGCATCATGTCTTTTCGGGTAATTTCTCCCATCCTTTGACATCTATCACAAGATTTGCAATAATTGCTCACATCCCAAAATATTGTGGGCCAATACAAATCGCATTGAAGAATTTTAGCGACTGTCTTTTTCATGGAAAAATGGCCTCCACGTGCTTCCGAATGACAGAATTGGATGACTTTTGGGATTTCATCATCCGGTACACATCGTCAGATGATCTGATCAGTGAAATATTTAAAAAGAAATGGATCATCATAGAAAAACATGCACGACCAAGTGATGAACCTCTTATTATCTTGTGGTGTCCAATTGGGAGGAACGGCTCCCGTGATAAAATAGTTCACTATATCCACAAACCAGGGCAAAGAAGAGGTGGCAAAAAGTTACTCATCCAAAAAATATTCATCTATGGGTTTAGGATCACTAGGTACGTTGGACGAAAGCCGAGATAAGTGGTCGACAACGACGTTTTCTACTCCTTTTTATCTTTAATGGAAAGATTAAACTCTTGTAGGAGTAGGATCCACCTTATGAGGCGCGACTTTGCGTCCTTCTTCACAAGTAGATATTTTAACGCTGCGTGGTCGATGAAGCAAGTGATGGGAGAACCGATGAGATAGGACCAAAATTTATCGAGAGCGAATAATACCGCTAGAAACTCCTTCTCCGTGGTGGAGTAATTGAGTTGTGGTCCGATAAGGGTGCGGCTAGCGTAATAGATGACATGAGCCTTATTGTCTTTTTTTTAGCCCAAAACATCCCCTATCGCATAATCGTTAACATCACACATAAGCTCGAATGGCAATGACCAATCCGAAGCTTGCATAATGGGAGTGGACACAAGCATGTTTTTTCAATTTTTCAAAAGCCCTTTGGCATGTTTCCGTCCACTCAAATGGGGTGTCCTTCATGAGGAGATTACTTAAGGGTCTAGCGATGGCGCTAAAGTCCTTAATGAACCGTCTATAAAACCCCGCATGGTCCAAGAAGGAGCGCACATCTTTCAGCGATTTAGGTGGGGGTATATCAGCTATGACATCTATTTTTGCTCGATCGACCTCAATCCCTTTGGATGACACGATGTGGCCAAGAACTATACCCTCGGTTACCATGAAATGGCATTTTTTCCAATTCAGTACTAAGTTTTTTTCCACACATCGGGCTAGTACTTTCTCAAGATTGGCTAAACATAGGTTGAAGGAGGTGCCAAAAACACTAAAGTCGTCCATAAACACCTCTAGCCCTCTCTCAACCGTGTCACTGAATAAGCTCAACATGCACCTTTGAAAGGTCTTCGGTGCATTACACAAGCCAAATGGCATACGCTTGTAGGCAAACGTTCTAAAGGGGCAAATGAATGTTGTTTTCTCTTAATCAAGTACATCGACCTCAATTTGGTTATATTCAGAATAACCATCTAGGAAGCAATAATAAGGATAGCCTGCCACTCTTTCAAGCATTTGATTGATAAATAGCATGGGAAAATGGTATTTTCTAATTCCCGCATTGAGTTTCCGGTAATCAATGCAAACACGCCATCCAGTGATGGTTCGTTGGGGGACTAGTTCTCCCTTGGCATTTTCAATCACAGTCATGCCCGACTTCTTCGGGATGACTTGAATGGGGCTCACCCACTTGTTATTCGATATTGGGTAGATAATCTCGGCATCCAACAGCTTTATAATTTCAGTCCTCACCACATCTTTCATTGTGGGGTTTAGCCTTCTTTGCATTTCTATCGAGGGCTAAACATCCTCTTCGAGATGAATCTTATGGGTGAAAAATAGGGGGATTATCCCCTTTAGATCATCTATACACCAACCAAAAGCATCTTAGTACTTCCTCAAAATCTTTAATAATTTACCCTCCTTCTCTTCATCTAAGCTAGAGGAAACAATAACAAGAAATGTCTCACTTTCACCTAGAAAAGCATATTTCACATTGGAGGGTAGTTTCTTCAATTCGAGAGTCGGGAATGTGTCTCTAGAGGGCACCATGCGTGCTTCCCTTGGCGGTAACTCTTCGAATCGAGAAACCTAATTAACATCTCTCGTGTCCTCGTCCGATGCTATCTCATTTAGAAAGCCTCTCAACTCCTCTATCTCCCAATCAAACTCGGTATAGGCGCCCTCACTCTCATGATTAGAAGCTAGGCAAACTTCTAAGGCATCTCCACAGTAATTTTCCTCAAAGTTTTCTTCTACAACCTCCTTAATTAAACTCACCACGTGAAGATCATCTTCTTCCCCTGCTTGTTGGGCTATGTTGAAGATGTTTGTATCCAAAGTCATATTCCCAAAAGTGATTTGCATCTGCCCATTTCTAATATTGATCACTGCGTTATCCGTAGCTAAGAATGGGCGTCCAGGGATGATGGGAACATAATTTTTCGAGGCGAAGGAGGTATCCATGTCCCAAATAACAAAATCTACTGGGAAGTAGAAAGTGTCCACTTGGACTATCACGTCCTCAACTATACCCCTTGATATCTTCACGATTCGACCCGCTAATTAGAGAGTGATACTTGTGGGCTTAAGATCACCCAGATCAAGTTTTCTATAAATCGAATAAGGGAGAATGTTGACACTTGCTCCCAAATTGAGTAAGGCTTTTTTAAATTTGTTTTCTCCAATGGTGCAGGAAATGGTGGGGGCACCAGGATCTTTATATTTTGGAGGGAGATCGTTAAGAAGGACTAAGCGGACATTTTGTGCTAAAAACACATTCTTCTTTACCTTCATCCTTCTCTTGACTGTCAACAAGTCTTTTATCACTTTTGCATGTGATGGAATTTGCCTTATTGCATCGAGGAAAGGTATATTCAACTTTATGTGCTTAAGTACTTCTAGCACTTCTTCACTTATGGTCCTGTTATGGGTAGGAAATAATTTTTGAGGAAATGGTGTCACGGAGGGTGGTTTCATTACTACCTCGGGCTCACTAGTGTCTTCTTTATCACTCTCTTTCAAGGGGACATCTTCGGCCTCTTTCGTATCAGGAGAAATCTCCTTGTCTTTGGTTGCGTCGTGCGGAGGAGGTAATAAATCAATGACTCTTCCACTACAAAGAGTGGTCACAGCTTGACATTTCTCCTGATGTTCTGTCAAGGTGGAGCTAACACTAGTTTGACCTTGGGGAGGTCTTTGGCCCTGGGCAGGAAACTTGCCCTTCTCTTGGATACTCAACGATGATTGCAACTTTGAAATATTCGCATTTATGTCATTAATCATGCGCTCATGTTTAGCAGTGGTTGAATTCTTGGTAGTGATGAATTGGTCTATCGTATCCTCGAGATTTCTTCGCGTTGGAGTGATATATGGCCCCGGAAGTGGTGGTGCTTGCACATATCCTTGCATACGTGGTGCTTGTTGAAAGTGTGAGGGTAGAGGAGAGGCAACATGTGAATTAGGATTCATCGCAGCATTTGGTTGCCCATAGCTAAAACTAAGATGGTTTTTCCATGAAGGGTTATAAGAATTCCCGTGCGGTGCATCAAAATTACCCTTAAATTCTCCTATACCACTCACTTGCTCTTGAAGCATAACTTTGTAGGTGGGTATCGTCGGGCATTCCTCTGTTGAATGTCCCGTCTCATAAATAGCACACACCTTCTCAATGGGGTTCGGGATGGTGCCAGTTGGTCCTCTTGCACATATCTCAAGTATTTCTCGCATTCCTTTCTCAAGTATATCGAGTCGACTGTCCGTCATAGTATTCTTTTCTACATGAAGTAGGTCGGATGCTGATGGAGTGATGGTAGTTTGGCATTCAATTATGAGCGCTAGGGTCAGATGTATCCCATACTTAGGTAGTCTCGGCGACATACGTCAGGTGAAGCTCAGTATAGTTGGCGTCTAGGTCGATAAAGGGACCATCACACATGGTTTCAACGAGTTGTTTGGAATTTATATTCATCCCAATATGGAAGAAAGAAATGATTTGCAGTTTATCAAGTCCAGGATGAGGGCATGAAGTAATTAACTCATTAAAATGCTCGTAACATCGATTGAACGACTCATTTTCCAATTGTCGGAAGGTTTGAATTTGAGTCTTTATGGAGTTCGTTCGATGTGTAGGAAAGAATTTCTTGAGAAATTTAGATTGAAAATCGTTCCATGATGCAACCGAGTTTGGAGGTAAAGACCATAGCCAAGTCTTAGCCTTGTCCTTTAGCGAGAATGGGAAGAGTTTGTGGCGGATCACATCTTTTGTGCAAGTTTGATCACTGAGGGTCTCGCACACCTCCTCAATTTCCCGGATGTGGAGATATGGCTTTTCAGATTCCATTCCATGGTAGTTGGGAAGCATATGGATCATACCATTCTTAAAATGAAATTGCCCGACATTGTACGGGAGTAAAATGCATCCTAGAGTGACAGTTCGCTCGGGATATAAGATTTCTCTCAAAGGGCGATACGAGATCTCTTCCTCACCGGTGGCTACACTACCGTGTTGTGACATGGCTCTCTATCCTCACTTGGTATACTCGAAACGTGCTTTGTGGTGTGTCCTAAGAGGGATGTCGGAGTGTAACTTGCAATTGAATGTGGAGGTGGAACTTAGAATTGTGATGCATTTGGAGTGTGAGGGCTATCGGGGACGTACTCAACTATCGAATTTTCATGAATGCTGGTTGGAGTATTTTGGGGAGTTAGAGTGAGTTCAGGATTTTGCATGAACGGGCTTATGAGAGATGATGAAGAATTATTTTTGTGCTTTTCAAAATTTTTTAAAGTTTTTGGATTTTTGGAAATTTTTGGTCAAAGTTTTAGATTAGCCGGATCTAATCCTAAGTCTACCTAATTCCCCGACAACGACGCCAAAAACTTGACGCGACTAAGAATGTGTCTCTAAAGTGCGTCCTCTCTAGGCTCAAGTGCAAGCCTGTCGCTCAAGTAATAATCCGATAAGTCGGGTATCGATCCTCAGGGAAATAAGACGAACGGAGTCGTAATGACATTGGACAGACAAAGGAAACTTAACTTTGACTCTAAAGAAAAAGGAAAAGGTGATTTGAATTGGGAAACATCTACAACTACACGCACTTTTGAAAATGATTAACTAATTAAATTATGAAAAGGAATGCGATGCAATTACTCCAATGTAGAATGAAGAACGATTTGACTAAAATTTTAAACTATGAATGGAGAAAGATAGGTCAGGTTACAATACGCCTCACCTTAGTAATTCACTTCGTAAGATACTAGACTCGGAATTAAAACTTTAAATGAATCCGACTCTTTAATACTCCTAAGTATTACATATATGAGGGATCGTAGCCCGCACAGTACGTAAGCAAAGGTTGAATTAAAATTCGGCCTTTACTTCTCCTCAGTATTACATATATGAGGGATCATAGCCCGCATAGTATGTAAGCGAAGGTTAAAATAAATTAGTATCGTATGAACTACGATACAATTCATCTAAGGTTTTAATTCCGACATCTATTTCCACTATCGTGAATTACATCGAGTGGGGTTCATACACCCCAACCCGTGAAAACTTAGCCAGACATATGAAAACTGGAAGAAAACGCAATTGGAATGAAAGAAGACATTTTTACTACTGAATGAAGATGAAGAGTGATGAAATTGTTATTAGAAAATCAACTACTACAATAATTAAAACAAGAATCAGAATGGTATTACTTGAATTGCAAAACTATAAGCAAGCTAGGGTTTCTTATTGTTCTTCTTCTCTAAAACTGATTACAAAGCTTCCCTAACGAATCAGAAGCCTTTTTCCATGTCTAGGAGGAGTTTAAAATTTATAAGCTATGAATAATAAGAGTTTCAACCATGGAGGATTCTAATTTTATAAGTGGATAAGTTCAAATTTTCAAAAATAGAACTGATCCTATTAAGGGGTTCGGTTCGATTCCATCTTTGACAGCCTTTATAGAAAGTTCTTCGAGCATAGGATCGGTTCATTTTTCCTCTTCTTCGATTCAGTTCCATCTTTGTAGTGCTTTACAGGAGCTTTCCCAGGATGGGATCGGTTCGTTTTCTCTCCCTTAGGTTCGGTTCCATCTTTTTAGGAACTTTTCCTCCCTGCATTTCCTTGAAGCTTTTGGTACGAACTCGGATTTGTATGCTGGACCTTCCTAAACACTGAATACCAGTGAAATAGATGGTAAATACACGAAACTCGGCGTACTCATTATAAACTTATCAATAGCAATGATAAGATATAAATCCACTCGAATTACACTTTGCAGAGCGATAAAACCCTCTAAATTAAGGGGATAAATGGAAAGAATTTATGCCTAATCAACTCTGAATACTCTTTTCAATGGGGTGGTCTCGTGCACAAATTGGCCTTACGGTTTGGACGAACGATCCATTTTCCTCCAGGAATTTCTTATTCAAAAGGCCGTCGGGCGCTTTTGATCCCCGTTTTACCAAATTCAACTCCCAAACTTGGGAGTTGCCCAATGGATTTGAATACCCTTTCCAACGATATTCCCCGTGCATGATTTAGACTTACGAATTTCATTTTATGATTATTTTTAAAAAAAATTGCATGAGATTGTCGAATGGCAAACCCATTTCTCTATCAATCGACAATGTGTCTCGAGATGCCTACCTGTAGGCAGACCAAGTATAATTCCGATAGGCAGGTCAACTACAATGTCTATCGGCACCCCCTTGATCCCATATAAAGAGAGCATAAGCTCACTTCGAAAGTCACCGTAGAAACATCCCTCTCAGTGATCTCAACAACATTCTCTCAAAGTCAGCGCGATTTCCCTATTGAAACCTCTCCTCCACATTCGATTTCCATCCCTTTCACACCCAATTTAGAAAAAGACTTTACCTCTCTCTCCATCTACTTGCAAGATCAACCCTCCAACCATCAACATCAACCTTCAAATTTTCAAAGAATGTCCAAACACTCTTCTCTCTTTTTAAATTTCCTTATTTTAGCATTAGTTATTTAACCTTAACTTTAGCATTTCTTCTTTGATAGTCCACACATATTAATAATCCCATTTTTATTAGTAGTATTATACATACCATATTTTCTATAAAAAAATCCAAAAACAAGAAAAAGAGGATTTGCTCATAAATTCCAAGCGGGATTCCTAACCACATTTTCTCAAATCAAAACATCCTTTTTCTACACACGCACATCTAGATAAAATCCCCGGTTGGATTTATGGTATAAACCCCATCCTCATGATGCATGCGAACTACGTGGACTTTGATTCCTTTTTAGGCTACGTAGGCGTCTCGGATCGAAACCCGAGACTCGAGTCCCCTTTTCCTACTTTTATTCATATATAATTATACTTGTGATTCTTATTTTGCATTATATAACACATATTATCATTTCACCATAATGATTGATATCCCGATGAGCGCATATATTATGTTTTTTATTATTATTTTAGGAACACTCCTACGGATGACCTCACTTCTCCTTTCTCCATGACGCGACTTGAGTAATTCCATTCTCCATATATATACACACACACACACACACTTCACAGAGTTATTAAGGAGAATAATAACACATCCCCATAGGACACCGAAAGGGAGGAATGGGTGCCTATTACCTTCCCATTTTGTAACTTAGCCCCCTAACCTTTGAACTAATTAGTTTCGCAAGCATAAGTGTGTCTTTTATCTCGTTCTCTCTAGGTGCCAACATTTCTTTTGCATGTTTTGTACAAAATATGACGACGACTCTATCTCTTTAAGTCACCACACATTGACGACGTCTGAAGAGATCCTAATAAGGGCGCGAGACTATTTTTTTCTTCTCTCCCTCCAATCGCACGCGTACACGTCAAAAACCCTCCCCCGAAAGGAGGAAGGAAAAAAGGGAAGAAAGCAGGGGATGGCCACAGTTTCCATGTGCTAGGACAATTAAAATTGAAAGAAAATTTAAATTGAATAAAAAATTAGCCACGTTGTGGAATCAAAACTATTCACGCCCTCTAATTTTTTCTAGAGTAAACACTTATTGTTTAAAAAGCATCCTCCTTGAACCCTTCAACCATTATATACTTGAAAATAAATAAATTAACACGGTAATCACTGCTCTCCTACTCCACCATAGAATATATATCTAATAGAAATATGGTTTGTGATATACGTATTCAACAATGGCATCTGACAAAGCCATATCCCTAAACATAGTTAAGACAAGCCTTTGACTTAATTTATTAAATCAAAACCAGATATAAATAAGTAAAACTAAGTATATAATTTATAAGAGCGACAAAGAGATTACACCAATATAAACTAAACACAAAATTCATCTTTTACATACACCAATATGCACTTATGGGTGTGATCTTCATTTCTTCTGAGATTTTATATAACCCTGTGTTCATATGATATATTTTACTATGTCCTATCGATATCAAATGAAAAGAGAAAGATATATTTTTCTTCCCTTTCATTTTTATTTTTAAAGATGGAGAGATATGGAGACAGATATGAGTAATTAAATGTGAGAATGTGGATATTTCACACATAAATAGGTTAGGGAAGACGGGGATCCAAGAAAAGGAAGGGATATGGGTTAGAATAAAATACATGACATGAATTTGTGTGTTATTAACCTACGTGAGAGATGGATAGATGAACAAATGGAATATAAAAGGTTTACTACTATAACATTAAGTAAGGAGAATTTTGTAGGTGATAAAACCCTAGTGGTTATATTCAACACAATTAAAGTCGGGAAGAAAATAAATCATACGCAGTCACACAAGAGTAGTATTTTCGTGGTTTCATAATGTGCCTATGTCCACATCCATTTTTTCTTCTTATTTAACTTGTTTAATAACAATGGTTACATGCCCCGTTTCCCTGGCAGGGTTACATTTATTAAAAAAATCAAGATGGCAAAGACATCCACGATTCTATGACTTGAGATAACTATCCCAAACTGATCGTCCATATCTAGCTATAAGATTTACATTGGTCTGCGCCGATAGTCTTTATCTTTTGGGGAGAGATCTTTGGCAGGATCAGTGGACACGTGTCCTCATCTCGTGTGTGATAAAATTTTCCCTCATAATTTCCCCCAAAGCTTTGCACTTGATTGAGAGTGGAGAGGTTGGTTCACTTCTTCAGTTGGATCTTTGTTAACAATGTCGGTCATCCATGAATGTTAAGGTCTGAGGGCACATTGGAAACTTGTGTTTGAATGTGATGATTCCAATTTTTTGAGATAATTTTATAGGGTACTCCAGTAATATGCCCTAGATTTTCCAAGGGTACGTTGGTAATCTGATATTCTAATCTTAAAGGGCGATTATGTGTGCCAACGATCCTTTGTGGGTGTGCCAGTTAATAACAAAATTTGTCTAGAAAATTATTCCAATCCATTAATATTCCCATCACCGTCAGTTCGGTTCATTCCCCATCATTTTTAATCATTTTTAAGAATACCAAAGATCATTTTTACCTCCCTACTTGTAAGTTTCTTCTCACCTTTTTGCTCTTGGTATTTTCCATAAAAAAAAATCAAAAAAACATTTTTTTTTTTGTTCTTTACTATTATATTTATAAAAATGGTTGACATTATCAAATAAAACACCATAGAAGCCTTTAGATGTCGTTATATTCCTCTATGGTTGTTACCCCGTATTTTGATAGCATTAAATTAAAACATAAATTGTTATATTTTCTTGAATTGACATGCGATGTCACTATTTATATTTGGCATGCCTTATATGTATTACATAATATGAAATTGAAATAAACTTAATTCATGGTAAGTCACTAATTATATATTTGAAATGATAGTATATTATAGACGACTATGGAATGGCCAGGGACTTGGTATTGAAGGTTTCCTTATCTGGATTATCCCCTCAATGTCGAATTCCATTGACCGTGAAGTAGTTTTCCACAATTTCGTGTTGTGATAAATTAATAAATAATTTAATAATTGATTTTGGACTCGTATCATATAAAATAACTAGTTATTGTATCTCATAATTTTAGTGGACATTTGGAACATTAAGAATGTCTGTTTGGGACTTAAAATAATGGGTTTTAAGCCTTATGGGCTGGTACATGACTTGGGTAAAGTTTTTGGCCTATTTGATTAATGTTTGTACTCATTGGGTTTAGGTTTATATGGGCCCTATACCAAATTTTGTGCGTAAATAGGTTAAAAGGTCATTATGGTTAAGCTAATTCATCCTAGAGGTTACATAGAAGAACCCTAAAGCTGGAGAGAGGAAGCGCTCAAGAGGAGAGGAAACTTTAGAGGAGTTTGGTTTGGATTCATCATAAAACTCTAAGGCAAGTGTACCTAGATGAAAGCTTTAATTTAGAGTTTGTGTTATAACAATAATTATACATTTGAATCTGTTAAAATAATGTTTATAAATCTGAATATGATTAATCTAGTATTTTAATTAACCTAGGTGATGGATCATTAAGCTTGTATTAAGATGAATAAGGATATCATTATGAATACTTTAAATTTGATTAGTTTATCGTATGATTTTAATAGTTATAGATTCATGATCATATAACATTGAAAATACTTTTGTTCAACTCGCGAATTGAATTACATGTGAACTTAAATGGGATAATTTAAGAACTAGGGTTCATAATTTCAAATTTAGTAAACCCTCCTCATATTCTTGTTAAATTGAAGATAACTTATAGATATAGGTTTTTTATATAGTTAGATAACTTATATTTGAAGGAATATGGGGTTAGAGTTGTGTGGGGGTTAGAGTTTAGGAGATTTTATTCATTAATAGAGACTTTGGAGAGTTGGAGAAGACACAACATTAATCTCGTTCAAATGAGATATGTATCTCGTTTAAACGAGTTTTTACACTACGTTCAAATGAGATTTTTAACAGCTGACTATGTTATGTCATTCTAACAACTGGGTAGATTTTGTTCAAACGAGAATAAGGTATTCATTCGAACGAGTTTGGTTCAGTTTGAAGAATTAATTCTTAGTTAAAAGAGAATAATTAAATTAAGAATTCGGGTGTACGACCTATTAATCTGTGATATATTATATCCATTACTCTGTATTTTTGTGTGAAATCATACTATTTCTAATACATGTCAGGGTTGTACTTATATTGTTATTAAAACAAATTTCTAGTACATGTCAGGATTGTACTTATATGAATATTATTCCAAATATCTAGTACATGTCGGGATTGTACTTATATGGGTATTAGTCCAAATTTCTAGTGCATCTCGAAAATGTACTTATATGGATATTAGTCCAAATTTTTAGTACATGTCATGATTGTACTTTCATGGATATTAGTAAAAAACTTCCTGTGCGTGTCGGGCTCATACTTATATGGATAATAGACTTGAGATGGTCTTATTCTTACTTAATATTGTACTTGAGATGAGTATATAGTACAAATATTTTGGAAGTTTTGATTATGTTCAATATAAATGAATTATAATTAAATATTGGGCTCACAAGGGTTTGAGAATAGACACATGTGATATCCAGGGTTGTTTAAATTAGGATAATTTAAAAACAACTTAACTATGGGATGAAGATGCATAGTGGACACATATGATATCCAGGGTTGTTTGAATTGGGATAATTTAAAAACAACTTAACTATGGGATGAAGATGCATAGTTATTAATTTTAGTCTGAATTCGGTTAAATATATATTCTTCGTAGACTTGTTGTTTACGTTGTTATTGATTTTACTTTTCAAGACATACGTCACAACTGTCGCCCCACCTTTGATTCATCCACCTACTTCCTCCTTTATTTGTTGTTCCTCTAAGACGCAGGCGTCGATCCTGCCTGCTCATTATTTTCCTTCCATTTGCATTCAGTTATATCGGATTTATAGTATTTGCCATGTCTGCTAAGGAGTTGGATTTTATCACTGTTTGATTATGGTATCAGAGGTTATATGGGTTTACTCTTATACTTGTATTAGTTCGTTATTCTAATGTAGTTAGTTTTATTTTTTCACACTTAGAATGATATTTAATTTTTTAGAATCTTGTAATTATCTATTTTGGTCTGATCAATCTAGTTTATGTTTTACAAGGTGTTATAATGGTGACCGTTGAGTTATACTTAGGTCCATTTCATTATTACAACATCAATAAAGTTCACTAATTTTTCTCCCAAATTGTGGTTGAAGTTGGAATCACCCCTTCCCCCCCAAAATATATATATATATATATATCTTAAATTTTGTTAATTTTTTGACATCGTTGTTCTCCCAGCACTTGGAGAAATGTCAATGGTGTGAATCGTATCAATGAAATCTATGGACCCAACTAGGGATCTCATAGACTCTATTCCACTACTTATAGGTAAAGAATAATAAAAACGTTTACTACATGAAGGCAAGAAGGGCTTAAAGGCCCTGGTGGTCAATTTATCGAACTCCAACAAGGAGTACTAGGCCCATGGATATGTAGTTAAGAACTGGGAACACAGACCAATCCCAAAGGTTGGTGAGCCTTCTCAGGGACCTACGTGACCCAAGGGTGGTCATGAGATAGGTCTATCCTGCTTATGAAATGCCTTTATTTGAATGAGTTATTTTTTTGGCTCCCCTGTCTTGTACTTATTAATATTTTGGTCTTTAGTTGTGAAGATCATTGCAAGAAAAAAAAAGCCTAAGCCCATAGACGTCAACTTTTCTCACTTGAAAATTTTTTAGTCGATCAGACATAACTTGACAACCCCCGACCAGACTATGTTAACTACACTACTTCTTTCCCATACCGCCTCCATAACTACATTATTTACTCGCCTTATTAATCGAGTAACCAGAGGGATTTGTCGTGCATAATCCTTTAACAACTAGCTCCTTGGGATCATTCGAGTTCGTTGATATTTACTTCATCCCTACAATCGTCCCGACTTCATTTGAGGATGAGATGGCACCAAGCAGGAGGATCCCAAATCTGATGGGGATGCCCTTTATCCTATTTCTCTAACTACTCAACCCACCAAGTGAAAGGAGGTTGTAGGTCCCCATGCCCCATTTTTGTGGGGGATTCCCTTATAAATTTACAGGTCCAACCTACAAGGAAGACCAAGGTAAACAGTAGCCTTATTATTCAAATACCCTCCTCAAAGTTGGTGGATGCCCCCAATAATAAAGGGAAGGTCTTTTGAGGCGAGCTTGCCTCCCTACTAACTAATTCTTAGTCTTCATCCTATGTTAGGATAGTTTGGACATACATGCCTCCCAGACACTCTCTTGTACGTACAAACTTCTTTAATTGATCTTTGTTGTCTTAAGTTCCTTTATACTAACTTGGTATTTCATTTCTTTGCTCTATATTTCATAATGGACTTCATCAATATGCTTGACAAAAGATCCGATCAGAAGAAGGAGATGACTAAGTTAGGGAAGGCTTTAGATGGGTCTCAAAAGGATTTTAATTCTGCCTAAAAGAAGGCATTGGAGCATGATTCCTTATTTAAGGCTAAAGATACTGAGGTTTCACAACTAACAGCAAAGATGGAGGAGTCTGAGTATGCCAATAAGGAGTCAATCCAGACTATTACCACAATGCCAGAATCCAACAGTGTAACCTTTGATAAAGGTTGGGACAAGGCTTTAGCCAATGCCCAAAATTAATTGGGATTTTTCCATAAGGCCTTCTTCAGAAAGGGATAGGATGAAGACTTGTGGGAGGATGGATTTTTAGTTTACTCCAAACTATTTGCCCAACATGCTCCCGATTCCCCTCCCAACTTGGATGAATTAGAAGAAGATAAGAACGAGGTTGCCAACCACTCCAAGGTTGTGCTTGGTCCCGAAAAGACTTATACTAAGTATTTTAGCTTAGGATCTTTTTATAATTTTTCATGTCCTACCTTTTGTCTTCTTTTATAATCCTTGTAAGGGCTTGCCCCACCTTTTTTGAATAAAATGATAGCTTATTTGATTTAATTGTGTTATGCTCGGCTACTACTTTATATTTTCTTGTGTATGCCTTGCGTTTCTGCTTTAGAGTATGTATTTATTTATTCATTTTTGCAGTTTGATGATTGTTTATCTATCCTTCCAGTGGTGCAAAAGAGTAAATATTTTAACTTCACCATTAGAGTTTATGCTTCTGTTTGAGACTAGAAAAACTTTGTTATTGTTCGTCATGCTTTGCATAAAATGAAAACTCATTATGGAGACTAGGAAAGAATGGTCGCGAGTCTCCATATTGAGCTAAAGGAGGTAAAAAAAATTATTGGCCTCCTTCAGAACGAGAATGTCTTTTTAAGGCAGAAGCTGGCAAGGCTAAAAATACCTTTGAGCAGAATAGGATAATCAATAGGGGATGCACCAGAAGATTATGAAGCTAAGGTACAAGTTTAGAAAGTAACCACTTATGCTTTGGACGGATAAATATAGTAAAGGGTAGATGGAAGTCCCTCTACATTTAAATGAAGCCAGACAAGTGGTTGGATAAATTCAAGTTTTGGTACTGGTACTAAGTGGACCCTCTTTTCTCAGCTTCCTCCAATTAGAAGCGGGGAGTCGTGGATACTAGTGGATGCAATCCCCATGTAATTAATAAGAGACTAATTCGCCAACCATAATAGTGATTATGAGTTTCACCCTAACCCAGATACTGATCATCGAAATGCCTTAACAGAGCAAGTCAATCATCAAAGATGATATAACTTCATCTATAATAGAAGTTTTATATTCCTTTTGTAATTGGTCAACCATGACTGACCTTATAGCTTATGGACAGTTTGAATGAATTGAAGTTTGTTTTGAATTCATGGTTGCATTCTACAATTTTAATTTATGCCAAGCATGTGTCCTTTGGTCTTACCTTTTAGTATCGTGTCTTCACACTATTTAGGCCTAGTACCAAATTAGGGCAAGAATATACCTATTTGCTAGGCAATCCACCCGTTTAGGATTTTATCCAGCCAATACCGGTTGATCCATTTAATGCCTAAGGATTCCCTCGTAGATCCTTATCTTTTCGAGGAAATTCATGACTTTTTTTTATTGTGAGTGACAAAAACATGTGACACCAAGTATGATCTTGTTGATAAGGTATCACAATAATAATCTATTCGGACATAAACCAGATAATTTTGTATTAACATGGGCCTGCCATTTGAAATAATCAATGTTAATTGTATTAAATAAACTTGATAAGAAAGATGGTGTACATAATGTAAAAAGCTAATAACAAACTCGGGGTTGAAAAAAAGTAAAAACAATCAACTTAAAAATAAATTTTCTAAGGTTGGTTGTATTCTAAGCCCTAATTATCTCCCTGCCCTCCATTGTTTCCAAATGGTTGGATCCTTATAGGTCATCTCTAATAACCCTAAATGGATCTTCTCAGTTGGGTCCTATCTTGTCGTTGACAGCTTTCTTGCAGTGCTGATGAACTTTCTTAGCACATAGTCCCTGACCTAAAACTTCCTTGGATTGATGCGCTTGTTTTATTACTTTGTCAATTATTACTGGTAAGCTGTCAATCTTATCAAGGCTTGTTCTTTCCTCTCGTTGTTCGTGTCAAGTTTAGTTATAATGATATCATCATTGAAATTTTGATTGGAGACGAATGTTCTCATAGTCGACCATGGCTATCCCTCCTTTTTTGGGCTCTTTCCTCCGGTCTCGAAGATTTTTTATGCTCGCACTTAAAGCAGGAGAGAAGGTCTCGCGCCTCTTTCTAGGAGCGCTTAGGCCATCGTCGATGTGGGGTGATGTAAAGAGATGGAGTCGCCAACCTATATTGCACAAAACAGGCAAAAGAACATGCCGTCGCCTTGAAAAAGCGACATCGAAGACAAACTGATGCTTACAAAACAAATATTTCAGACATTTGGAGGCTAAGATATGGGATGGGAAGGTGTTAGGCACATATCCCTCCCTTTTGGTCTTTTATGGGATAGTGTTACTATTTTCCTTAATTTTTTCGTGAAGTGTGTGCACGTGTATATATAAATGGAGGTCGGAATCATTCGACTCATATCATGGAAAGGAAAGAGTGAGGTCATCCAAATGAATGTTTTCGAAATAATAATTAAAAAAAATAATGTATGCGTATATCGAGCTTTTGATCATTATAATAAAACGATAATATTTGTAAGATAAGGTGCGCAAGAAAGAATCACAAGTATGATAATATAAATAAGATGAAAATAGAAAATTTGGAAAATTGGACTCGAGTCTCGGGTTTTAGCCCGAAATGCCTACGTAGCCTATAAAGGCATCAAAGTCCACATGTTTGCATGAGGATGGGGTTTATCCCATAGATTCAAATATGAGTTTATTATATGTGTGTGTGTGTGTGGAAAATATATTTTAGATTTGAGTAAATGTGGTGAAGAATCCCGTCAGCATTTATAGGTGTAACCCTCTTTTTCTTTGTTTTGGTTTTTTTGTATAGAGAAATAAAGTCTGTGAAATATAACTAATAAAGGATGAAATGTTAATGTGTATAATCTAAAGTCAAAGATAATTTGAGAATTTATATAACTAATGCAAAAATAAAGAAATTTAAAGAGAGAAGGATGTTTGGACCTTCTTTGAAGACTTGAGGCTTGATTTTAATCCTTGATGAGCTTCCTTGCAAGTTGGAATGAATGTTGGATGAAAGATAAGGAGATTTTTGCTAAATTGGGTATGAGAATGATGGCAATGAAAGTTGGAAAATAATTGCACAAAAGGAAACTTCGCTGATTACATAAGAATGTTGTTGAGATCATTGATATTAATGGATCTGAGGTGTGTCTTGGAAGTGAGCTCATACCCTCCTTTTATAGGGTAGGGGGACTGTTGATTGTCATGCCCCTAGCCCTACCAATTGGCAAGTGAACCTAGACACACCATTAACCCAAAGTGTGCATAGGGCATACCGTTAGAAAGGTAATTCAAAGTTATTTGGTCCACTCCCGAGTTCGGGAATTGACTTTGGGTCAAACATGGCTCGAAAGCGCTCAACGGTCCTTTGGATGAGAGGTTGTTGGATGGTAATGGATCATTCGTCAAAACTGTAAGATAGAATCATGCATGGGGTGGACCATTGGAAAGGTTATAAGAGGTACTTCCACGTTCTAAAGAGCTTCCCTAGGTTCGGAGAGTTGACTTTGGTAAAATAGGGTCCGAAAGCGTCCGATGACCTTTTTAAGTAAAACGAGTCATTCATCCGTACCGTAAGGATGATTTGAGCACGGGGTAGACCATTAGAAAGGGAATTCAATGACCTTTAAAGATCCATTCAGTCTCATTCGATTTGAAGAGTTGACCTTGGTCAAATAGAGCCCAAGAGTGCCTGGTGGCCTTTAGAGTTGATCGAAGTCAAGTAGGGCTCGAAAGCTCCCGATGGCCTTTAGATTTGTACTCAGGGTATGACCTAGGGTTTGTAGTGAAAGGGGGAGGTGCTAGGGACCTAAGAAGAGACTTAGTGGGTCCTAGAATGTGGTGTCTATAGAGCCCCTCGATGAGCGAGCTTAAAACAAGTGAAAGCCATTGAAGAGACACCACATGATCTTTTGGGAAAGAGGTCGATTATGCAGACCTAAAGGGATAAGGATGACCATTTCAAATAGTCGAGGCCCATTCTAAGAACCTAAGGTAATCTTGGGGATGGCCGATCTACGGATTGAGGTTAATTCTGAGGACCTAAATATGGGTGCGACCAATTCTACGGGTCGAGGTGAATTTTGAGGACCTTAAGTGGGGATAACTTTCCTTGGGAATTTTTATTTGTGACTCTACTGGGGAGGAGATAATCGTCTGGGGATTATTTCCTTTTGAGAAGGGCTAAAAATCTTAATTCACTTGATAATTCGAGCCTTTGGGATTCTACTGGGGAAAGTGTTATTGAGGAGAGATGCCTAGTTTTAAGGCTTCAAACTCTGTTTTGGGAAATTTTGGAATTTTTTCGGGGAAAAGTTTAATTTTAAAATTCTTGTTGGGGAAACGGGTAGCTCTGCTGATGAGGCACGTGATTTCTAGTGCAGATGAAGTTTTTCGAGACTCCGCTGGGGAGTTGTAGCGGGCTTTACGAGCGCACTAATTTTTAGGGTATTAAGCTGGGGAAAATGTGGTATTAATCCGGCTGGGGATTTGGGAGCTTGAAAAATGATTTTCTTAGTGAAGAAACGTTCCAACATTTATTTTATAATTCTAGGAATTCTTTGGGAAATTTTTGCAATTTTCTAACATTTGGGGGGGAATTTTTGTACTAAATATCAAGAGGGTGCCAATTGAAAGGTTGTGGAGGTTGCCAAATGGTAGTGCCGTGGTATTTTGGACTACCTCGGGAAGAGGAAGAGACAGTGCCAATCGATTGGTGTCAGGAGACTTTTGATCGGCATACCATTTAGACTTCTATAAAAAGGGGTGACTTCTCTTTATTTTTCACAGCTTCAAGCTTTCTTATATCCTACTTATCTCTCCTGCGACTTGCTCTGGTATTCCCTTTTCATTTTAGTTTAGAAAATGGTAGACTTTTCTAGCAGTGAGATCCACATGGTGTGGCTAGGTGTTGACGACTGAACGCACTTGGAATGGCGGACCAGGGTACCTTTAGTATTGGGCAACGAAATGCCTTTGATCTGTTGGAGTCAGCCTCCAATGAGCAGACTCTTTTTGCGTGAGCCTGCGCATCATAGATCGTCCAGGGTGAGGAACCCTGATGGTTATGTAAGTACCGCATTACTTTTGGCATTTCTTTTCGCAGTTTTCTTTGCATTTTCTTGTTTCTTTGAATTTTTACCAAAGGTCTCCCTTTTGTTCTGACAGATTGATATTATTGCGATGACTCTTCGATCCCGGGGGACAGCGAGGTTCAGAGATGTATTGGAGAACCCTCCTGCAGTGGTGCGTTGGGTGGTTTCTTCTGTTAGCTTTGGTAGTTTGGCATATGCGTTGGATAAAATGCCACATTCTATAGTGGTTCTATATGTTCCGGGGAGAGGTGGTGGGATATTACCCATGCCATACATTTAGGTTTTGGGGAAATGACACTGACTCCCATTGACCTACAACAACTGCTGGGGATAAATTATGAGGGGACCTAGATGAAGGTGGATCGTACACTAAGGGTGAAGCCAGTGGTGGTGGAAGCGGAGCTAGTCGATGTTGGACGGATAGTCTCAGGGGGACTCGATCCGTATGTATCTTCTTTGAGAGGTTTTACTGAGTCAGAAGATAGACGAAACTGACGGGTTGTAGGTGTGACAAATGGCCCGTTTATTTATTCTTTTGTTGTTGGGAGGATTTCTGGTGGCATCGAGCGGCGACGTCGTCCATTTATGATTTTTGCCATACTTGAGGGTATTTTCGAATATCCCTCTCTTTAACTAAGGGAGCCGAACTTTATTCATCTTTGGATGCTTTCAGCCGGTGCTGTCGATAAACTTTTACAGGCGCCACGTATCTTTTGGAGGTACTTTTCTTTTTGCATTTTTTCCTTTATGAATTTCCTTTTATTTCCTTTTTTGATTTTTTCTTATCATCGACTCTCATCTTTTTATAAAAGTGGTTTTATGAGGTGATTGGGTTCAATGCCCATTTTATTTTCTTGTGTGATGAGTCAGTGGGGGGCTTCTTTCAGATGTACCGGTGGTTGAAGTTCAACCGTCAGTCGAGGGGGTCTATTTCCTTGGCGGTGGTGCATGAGGTCTTGAATGATTCGCGAGTGACCGGGTTATTTCGTCTTTTCTCTTTTGAGTTTCTCCTTTTGGATTTTTCCTTTGTGGAAGTATTGACTTTTTCTTCGTAAAATGTAGGTAACTTTTTATCCCTGGGGGATGGTCATCCAGCATACAGGGGTGACCGAAGGGAATGCGCAGATGCGCCGACTACTGGCATATGAATTTGGCTATTCCTGGTATCTGGGGGAGAGAGTAGTCCAACAAATTATGGAGGATGAGGTGGCGGTCCTGCCCTCGATGCCCAGATGTATGAGGCAAGTGCGGGAGATGTCAGAGGATGTTCGGGTGGTAGCGATGATCGGCGAGCCCTATTCTCTGTACACGGACACGGTGGTGACGTACGACTATCTCGATTTCGTGATGAGCTGGATGATATAGTCTGTAAGCACACTGTTGTCATAATTTAGTATGTCGTATATCGCTACAAGTCGTCGAAGGATTGAGAAGATTATATCTATAAGAGACGAATCCGAATTTCAAGAAGACTTCAACATTCAAGCCCAATAAGGATGAATTTGGTAAAATTTGTTTAAGTTTCATTTATATTTCACATTAAAAATGTTGGAATATTTTTTATAAAAGTAAAAATTATTTTTTGAATTATACTAAATGGTTTTTATTTTTTATTTTTTTAAAACATTTTATCATAAAAGTTTTGGATAAATATCTCCTGATCCCATGAACAGTTTTAAGATTTGAGGATTCCAAGTTATTTAAAACTTTAAAAGCTTTTTTAAATGGATCAGTGATTGTCGTTCAAACGACGTCACATCTCATTCGAATGAGATGGAGGTTCACTTGAACGACATTGCATGTCGTTCGAACGAGAGTTGTTTTTTGCTGACACATCACCACCTTGATTTTTAATATAAATAAGGGTGTCAGGCTTCTGATTTTTATGTGGAGAAAAACTAGTTTTGACATAATACGTTTTTCTATTCTCCAACCATAATTGAGGGTTCATGACTTTTTTTTTACAATTCACAATCCCAGTAGCTTTTGTGTGAGTTCTTTTGTGGAACCCAAAGCATAGTTTGCTATTGTTCATCATTTGTGGGGAGATCTATACAACTGAGAGGTGCGTGCTATTGTGGAGTGAGTCGCTACGAAGTTTATGACTACGTGTTATTGAGAATCTTTTGCATGTTGATTCTTTGCTAAAGACTGGGTGTCTGGACTGCGTGTCCGTTGTGGTATAGCTGTGTGTGAACCATTGTTGATTTCTAGCCGATGCCTTGGAGGTTTGATGAAGACATTGTGCCTTACACTTGTGGCCGATTATCTGGTGTATGTAAGTTAATGGTCTTGCAAACTTGTCAAAGTTTTAGAAATAAAAAGGTTTTTGCCCTGCGGGGATTTTTCCTGAAATTTGTGTCGCATACTTTATTTATAATGGTTGACACTTGCACGTATGTAGTTATTTGAGTTTAAGGGATGAATTGATTTGATTCATAAATTGACTTTGATCATATACGTTTATGATTGAAACTTGTGAATCTATTAAAATCAGTATCATACACATAAGTCACTTTCATATTGGTATCAGAGCAGGTTACGCTAATTTATCGTGTATTCCTATTTTTTCGCAAGCTTGTGTGATATTGATTTTGTTTAAAAATCGCAAGTTTGTTTAATGGATCACTTATATAATCGGGTACCCATCTTTGATGGCGATAACTATGCCTATTGGAAAGCTCGCATGAAATCTGTTTTAAAAGCCATAGAAAAGCGATTTTGGTTGTTGGTTGAAAATGGTTGGACTCTTCCCACCGTGACTGTTGATAATGCCACCTCTTTAAAACATGTGTCAAACTGGACAGAGGACGATTATAAATTGTCTAACTTTAATTCTCGTGGTTTAAGTGCGATTTCTGCAGCCGTCACTCCCTAAGAATTTTGCCGTATTATGACGTGCACCGCGTCTAAAGAGGCATGGGATGTTTTAAAATTGACATATGAAGGTACAACCGCTATTAAATAGTCAAAATTGCAAAATCTAGCCACCCAATTTGAGACCATTACTATTTTTAGAGTCCAAGACTTTTGATGAGTTTTACGCATGTTTGTCGAATATTGTCAACACTAGTTTTAATTTGGGTGAGGTAATTGATAAAACGCGAGTTGTAAAAAATATTTTGAGATCCCTTCCAAAACATTTTGGTCCGAAAGTCCCTGTTTTAAACTCGATGGGAAATTTGAGCACATTTAAGTTAGAAGAGTTGGTAGGTGATCTTTAGACTTACGAGTTAGATATGTTTCCTCGAACTATCAAACCCAAAGGTAAAGGGATTGCACTTAGGCCACAGTCGTAATTGAGTGAGGATGTTTAGAGGAAGAGGGATCAGAAAAAGAAAGTAAGTTTTTATGAGTCCGAGTCTAAGGATGAGTCTGATTTTGACATGGCCTTACTTGCGAATTTTTTTAAAAAGTTTCTCAAAATGTCTAAAGAAAATTCTTCCAATAAAAAGAGATATTTTGAGGAAAATAAAAAGAAAGAGGAGGCCAAAGAAAGTGATAAAGAGGATGAGATCAAGTGTTTTGAGTGTGAGGGTAAAGGGCGCATAGATAAAGAGTGTCCTACTAGAATAAGGAGAAAGGACAAAGAAACTGCTATTCTCCCCACACTTAGTGATAGTGAGGGAGTTGAGGAAGACGAGGGAGACGAGTCCAATAAAGTTTTAGCACATGGGATGTGTGTAGCTTTTTTAAGTCATGTGAGAATATCCACTTTGTCTCAAGATGATAGTGTTCACGAGAGCGATGGTAATGACTCTAGTGTTTCTAGTGGAGATAAGAGCGAGTTTGAGAGTGGAGATGAAAGGGAGATCCAAAAGGCTTTTAGGGATTTATATACCTAGACCTTGAGAACAAAGAAGTATAATAGAGATTTAGGTCGTCGGTTTTACATTTGGAGAAAGAAAAAGAAGTTTTTAGGAGGGAAAAGTGTGATTTGAGTTACACGGTGTCTAGTTTAATGACACGTGTATCCCAACTCTAGAGTGATCTCGAAAGTGTTCTGGAGGTCAAAGTACCTTTAGAGAACGCATCTAAGAAAGTATAAAAGATGGTTCTCAATCCCGTTTTGGGTGGTGGTGATAATTTAGGAAAAGGTCATGACGGTGTATCCACTTCTATTGTTGTACTCGAGATGGTTCCCATTTTGGTGACTCGATCCAACCCACATGGGTGTCCCATACATGTTAAGAGAGCACGTCCCAGAGTTATTGAGAAACGTGTACCTAGGCCGATTTACGTTTGCTCCCATTGCAAAAAAGAGAGGACACCTTAGAGAGTTTTGCTTTAAATTGGGTTATGTGTCTTGCTTTACTCATACACATGTTCGCACACATGCACCCACCCATGATACTTTGCTTGCACATAATGACAGAGAGTTTGCATATTCGAGAGCAAGTAAAGTTTTTGGTCAAGACTTCTCATGATTTGATGGAGTTGTTTCAAAAGATGTCACCGTCTTTGGGAAACTCCAAAGCACCTACCGGTTGAGGTCTAGACATATTTGCTCGCATAGGTTGTTTTGCATGATATTATCTTATGCCTATTGATAGTATGTACCATTTTTTTTAATACTTTGTTAGCAGTTTTTGTTTTTCTTATTTTTGTTACTGTTTTAGCACTGTTTTGGATCTGTTTACCCATTCCAGGAACTGTTTTAACAAAATTTTCTCACTAGACAAAATTGCCTAACATTTTGAAAAACTGTGGAAATTTTGTTTTCTTGTTCAAACGAGATAAGCTTTCATTCGAACGACTTCTGCTATCGCGCGAAGCTGCTTCTCGCGATAACCCTTCTCATTCGAACGACCCCTGGAGAATTTCGTCTCTTTTGCTTTCAGTCCTCTGCTTCATATTAATATAATATTTGGTACTGTTGGGTTATTTTCTGAACGGTGTTTGAAAAAATACAAAAATATTTTCGGTTTGGAAAATCCAAAAAGAGTTTTGTATTTTGTTCTCACCTTATATGAATTGACAATTAGGATGACCAAGTCACAACTTCATGCCATATCTATGTGACTATTTGATAGTGTTTTGAGACAATATATTGTGTCATTCATGTGCTTTACAAAGTTTGGAGTTTTTAAGATGATATAGTGTTGCTACCTACATGATTAACTCTATTTATCCTTTATTGCACATATGCACGGATTTGTGTGACTTTTATGCTTGTAAATAACTTATTGATTGAGTGTTTCCATCTCAATTTTGTCTATACAACTAATCAAATGCGATAAAACTTGACAAAAAGTAATGCATGATTTAAACCGTTTGTGAGATTGTGTGTTTTTATTTTGAAAAATATGGAAGGGCTACGAAAGTTACTCATTTATCCTTTTCGATTAAGCCGCCCGTTTAAATAGACCTAAAAAAGTGAGGAATTAACAATTATCCGGGGTCCAATGAGGTTTAAAAGAGCGTGAAAAAATTGAAAGGCGATAAAAAGAAAATTATGCCAAAAATGGGCTAATATTTTTTTTTGTTTCATCACCTTATATGAAAAATAAAATGCATTATCTTTTAATGAGGGAGTTTGGTTGGAATTTTCTATGGTTTGCACGTCCTTGAAAGTCATGAAAAAATATTACATAATTTTGGACGTTATTGGTGTGGAAATCATTTATACTTTGATTTGTTGATGTGATTAAGTCAATGTTACCTAAATTCAATAATTTTACACCAAAGGACTATTTTTTATGTTCATTCATTAGGAATACACTTATGCATCTTGCACATATGATATGATTGAGTTAATTTTCCTATCGAATTTGTTCGCACCCATTCATTCCATTTTCATGATTTGGTTGTCTTAGTGTAAATTCATGGTGTGTGATTTTTGTAACATCATTTTTTTTGCATTTTTGTATAAGAAATCAGAAAAATTAAAAAACAGTTCGTTTGCTTTATTTATCGTGACACCCTGATTTGCTTTATGTGATTTATTCATTTCCTTGTCTATTTTGGAAAAATAGAAAGGGGGAGAACGAATTATGATTTTATGGGGGAGTTTAAAGTATGGGAGAGATTTGATTATGCTTTCATGTTTATGCTTTATATCATTTCAAACTCGATACGTCACAAGGTCTTTGCTTTCTCTCATGTGTGTAGGTATAATTGAAGATTTTTGGATTGCACACCCTGATGAGAAAGGCTTGGAGTTTTGAAAAGTTGATTGTTGAAGAATCATTTGAAAAGATTTCAATACTTGTCAGTTTATCTTTCCATGTTTGAATTTTTGGGAGGGTAAGTTTGTATAAGTCATTTGAGATTGATAATTTGGATATTTTTTATTTTGTATCGGCATAGACATAAGGGAAGATTTGTAAGGACATTGTCTGTCACAATTTATTATGTCGTATAACGTACAAGTTGCTACAAGTCATTGAAGGATTGAGACGATTACATCTACAAGAGATGAATCCGAATTTCAAGAAGACTTTAACATTCAAACCGAACAAGGATGAATTTGATAAAATGTGTTTTTAAGTTTCATTTACATTTCACATTAAAAGTGTTGGGATATTTTTTATAACAGTTAAAATGATTTTTGGAATTTTAATAAATGGTTTTTATTTTTATTTTTATTTTTTTAAATATGTTATCATAAAAGTTTTGGATAAATATCTCCCGATCCCGTGATCAGTTTTAAGATTTGACGATTCCAAGTTATTTAAAACTTTAAAAAAAATTAAATGGATCAGTGACTGTCGTTCAAACGACGTCACATCTCGTTCGAATGAGATGGAGGTTAGAGCAGTTTTTTGCCGACACGTCACCGCCTTGATTTTTAATATAAATAAGGGTGTCAGGCTTCTGATTTTCGTGTGGAGGAAAACTGGTTTCGACAGAATACATTTTTCTATTCTCCAACCATATTTAAGGGTTCATAACTTTTGTTTTACAATTCACAATCCCAATAGCTTCTGTGTGAGTTATTTTGTGGAACCCAAAGCGTAGTTTGTTATTGTTCATTCTTTGTGGGGAGATCTCTACAACCGAGAGTTGCGTGTTATTGTGGATTGAGTCACTACGAAGTTTATGACTGCGTGTCATTGATGATCTTCTGCGTGTTAATTCTTTGCTGAAGACTGCGTGTCCATTGTGGTATAGCCGTGTGTGAACCATTACTGATATCTAGCCGATGCTTTGAAAGTTTGACGAAGA
This sequence comes from Sambucus nigra, assembly GCA_949130495.1. Taxonomy (NCBI): domain Eukaryota; kingdom Viridiplantae; phylum Streptophyta; class Magnoliopsida; order Dipsacales; family Adoxaceae; genus Sambucus; species Sambucus nigra. Next base: position 250,937,496 of record OX422218.1, on the reverse strand, counting down.
CACCGTGCGTTACACTTGTGGATGATTATCAAGTTGTATATAAGCCAATGGTCTTGTAAACTTGTCAAAGTTCTAGAAATAAAAAGGTTTTTCCCTGCGGGGATTTTTCCTGAAATTTGTGTCACATACTTTATTTATAATGGTTGACACTTGCACGCACGTTATTATTTGAGTTTAAAGGTTGAATTGATTTCATTCATAAATTGACTTTGTTTATATAAGTTTATGATTGAAACTTGCGAATCTATTGAAATCAGTATCATACACATAAGGCACTTTCACCGGCATACATCTACGACGTGGTGAATATCCCTCCGCTTCCTACAGTTTCAGGTAGGGTATGAGTCGTCTAGTGAGGTCTGCCCACAGCGTGGGTGGCCCATCGACATCAGCAGCGACGACGATGTTAGAGGTTTTGTTTCTCCGAATTGGTCCTCCCTCTTACAACATGAGACCGTCTGGTGGAGGATCAATGAGTATGTTGTATATCCCAATGCAATGGACCCGGAGGTTTTAGGGTTGACTGAGGATGTTCTCCAGCCAAATGTAGAACTTTGTCATTTATCTTTTATTTTTCTGATTTCTTCTTTGTTTCAGACTGACTGATTTTCCCTTTTTTGTTTTTCTTGCAGCATGTCCGGGTGTCACTGCTTGGCTGAGGGACATCCGGGATTGGGTAGCTTCTGCGACTGCTCATATTCGGGAGTTGATCCCGATTCCTTCATGTTTTGTGCCATCTTCTAAGTCTGAGGAGGGATCTGGATTGGGTAGCGAAGGCTCTTCAGCTCATCGTTGGGGGAAGCGTGTGCATCATCGGGATGGGGGATCATAGAGAGAGTGTGTGAGAAAGAAAAGTGAGAAAGTATGGGGGATCGGGTTGAGTCCCATTATTTTTCTTCTTCTTTTGTTCTACAAAAAAGATGTAATAATGGCAACATATATATATGATATGAGGTTTTATTTTTCTTTGCTTTAAATGACTTAACCTACATGCACTTTTTACTTTGTTTGTTAAGACCGTAAAAAGGATTAAAATTACTTTAAAAGAGAATTTATTTTCAAATGTGATGAGTTAAAAATACAAGGAAAGGAAAATTTAGAAATAAAGAATATTTTTATTGAGTTTTTTATTTTGACAAAAAGGAAAGGGGAAATTTTCTAAAAATAGGGGGATGTCTATCGGTATACCCCTTGTCCTGCCTATCGATAGGTCAGTTCAGTCAAATCACCCCAAGGTTTTGATTTCACTTTCTTCAGCTACTTTGTCCTTGATGGGGTAGGGTTTCATCCAGATTTTGTAGGACTCGTGTCTTTAGCCAAGCTTTTCAAGTATAAAAAGGGGTAAAGGTGGTAAGTTTTCTTTACCCATCCACATTTACTTTCTCTTACTTATTTCTTGCTTTGTGTCTTCTTTCTAAATGGCTCTTCCTATAAGTGTTGAATCCGCCTCTTACCTTGAGAATTTAGAGGTTATATTCTTATACAATATAGGCTATGACGCCTTCAACCTGCACCGAAGATCGTTGTGGCGTAATCGGCCCATTGATTGGACCATGCTGACGACGATAGCTCAATTCTAGTACCCCGAGGATCATGTATTTCATTTTGGCTTGGACGAAGTCTGCCCAACTTATAAGGAGTTTTTTGCTATGTTGGGAATAAACCCCAGTATGGCGACGACCATGCGTGAAATCTATATATCTCCTCGGGCACTGTTGGCAGAATTTCTCCATATCTCACCCTTAGCGACTCAGTCATTGGTTACCGGAGGAATGATCTCTCTCCCGACTGTGTTATATTTCATGCATCTACGGGATGTCAATAATGCAGGCTATACCGGAGTCATTGCCCATGGCTTAACTTCAAAGATATTATTGGTGACTGGGGACTTGCTGGTGGACCTTCAACTTGCTGCCATTACTGCATGGATGTCATATTATCGTAATCCCGCGGTAGTGATACTGGCAGAGACCCTTAATGTCATAGACGCTTGGCGAGAAGGGCGTTTTGATTTTCTGATAGGAAGTCCATTCATGTTGTTCATGTGGCTTTCTGAGAGATTTTGCTTGGCGGTCCCACCTGAATATCCCTTGGCAGTTGTGCCAAAGTTCTTCACTTATTATTTCATCAGTTTTGGCCCTGAACATCGAACTTGGTAAATTGGTTTGTGGAGCACGGGCTCGATGTTTGATCTGGTTGGTACCCTGGTAGGGGGAGTTGTAACCCATTCTGTAACTGGGAGAATACGAGTATGTTCAGTTTGTTGGCCTCCGTCACACTTCTTTTTACTTTTCTTGGTGGTTCCTACGTCTAGTTGGATAGGAGCAGATCGTGCCTTCCCGTATTCTGGATTTCTTTCCAGTAGAGGATATAACGGAAGGCATGCACATGCAGTTAGACTCTTTGTGGGAGAGTCGTCAGTCATTGACCCATCCTTCCCAGTCTATTAGAAGAGTTTGACATGTTTTTGAGGATTACATAAAATGGTTATGGAGGAGGAGTGGTTAAGATGTTGACCGAGGAGACCGAGCAGAGATGGCTTGCTATGTTTGACACTATGGAGGGAGGCATAACGATTTTCCCAAGGATAGTCTGGGCTTATCGTTCCAAGGAGCGCCTTCGATATTCCATCCAGGCAGGAGAAGTTTGGGGGCCTCAAGATGTAGATGATAATGGAACTAGTTCCTTTGGCAGCTGCTGGTAGGGCCTTTTGTGAAGCTTTTGCGTGTTTGGGGTTAGGTATTTATGGGAATAAAATTAGGGAGTTCTGGACAGTTTGTTTCGGGTTGATTTAGTTTAGGAGCAGTTTTGGTTTTAGGATAACTAGGTTGGCGGGGGAAGTTGTTTAACCCCCTGCACTAATATTTCCTATAATCGTGCTAAAATTTCCCATTAATGGAATTAAAAGGGATTACAATTATATTGTTATGCCTATTGATGAGATTTGCTGTGTGAATTATCTATACCAATCGCTAAGGCATACATAATCCTTTTGTTCAAGTATATGATGGAATTGACTGTTGTTCTCGGAGATAAGAAAAGAATAGTATTTTGTGAAAAAGAAAGGGACGTGCTCATATAAGGTGTATGAACTACCTACGTACCTCTGGGGTTTTTGAAAAGTTTTAATTTTGTTTGAAAATGGTTTTTGCAGAGGATCAAGCCCACGTAGTTCTGGGTAGAAGGAAATGAAGAGAGAGATTTTTTTTAAATAGAAGGGAGATGAGAAGAGTCGTAGTGCACCGAGATTTCGGACTAGGGGTAGAATTTCATAAGACGGTCCAGGTTGACTGGACGAGCCATCTCTTCCCCATCTAAGTCGATGAGCATGGCGGCACCGCCAGACAAGATTTTCTTTACAATGTAGGGGCCGCTCCAATTGGGCTTGAATTTCCCTCTGGGGTCCCAGATGGGCTCTATGATTTATTTGAGGGCTAGGTCCCCTTCTCGGACACCGCGGTCCTTGACTCTCTTGTTGAATGATCGCGCTATTCGGCGATGGTACCCTTGTATGTGGTATAGTTCTTTTAATCTCCTTTCGTCTAGGAGGGTCATCTTGTCAAGACGGCTTTGGTACCAGTCTTCTTCACTGACCTTGCTTTCAAGCATGACGCGTAGCGAGGGTATTTCCAACTCCACGGGTAGGAATGCTTCCATGCCTTAGACTAGAGAGTAAGGGGTAGCCCCAGTAGAGGTTAGAATGGAGGTTCGGTATCCCCAGAGGGCGTACGGGATCCGGTCAACTCAATCCCGATAGCTTTCGATCATTTTATTGATGATGGCTTTGAGGTTCTTATTGGCGGCTTCAACAGCACCATTGGTCTGAGGTAGGTAGGGAGAAGATTTGTGTCTCTGAATCTCATATTCATTGACCACTTCCGTGACTTCTGCCTCGAAATATAACTCGTTGTCTGATACTAGCTCATGCGGGACCCCATATCGACAGATGATGTTTTTCTTGATGAATTTGGCCACTTTCTTGGCATTCAGTATTGTGTATGACTCCGCTTCGACCCATTTGGTGAAGTAATCAGTGGCAACTAGGATGAACTCATGCCCATTGGAAGCCTTCGGTGTAACCTTCCCTATGATGTCGATGCCCCAGGTGGAGAACGGTCAGGGAGAGGTCATATTGTATAATTCACGTGGAGGCAGATGCTGAATGTTGGAGAATTGTTGGAATTTGAGGCATCTCTGGACATAGGCAGTGCAATACTGGGCCATGATGGTCCAGTAGTAGCCCTGTCGGATGATTTTCTTGGCAAGCATGTGACCGTTCATGTGGGGTCCGTATTCCGCGCTGTGGATCTTCCGTATTATCTTTTCAATGTCAGCCCCTGCGATGGAGTATAGATGGGTTCCATCAAAGTTCCTTTTGAGCAGTGCTTTATGACAGATGATGTACTGGGCAGCCAGTCTTCAGAGGGTTGCTCAATCTTTCTTGTTGGAACCCTCGGGATACCTACCATGCTTGAGGAGGCGCCAGATATCATAGTACCAACTAGGGCTGTGTTTCGACCCGATCGGATCGAAAAATGACCTTTCGGAAAAAAATCTAATTTTTTCGAAAATAAAATATTTGTTCTAATTTCCTATCCAATTTTTTCAAAAAATCAAAAAAGTTTCCGAATTCGGAAAAATCGAAAAATCAGAAAAAATCGGAAATTCAAAAAATATACTAAAAATACAGAAATTTTGGAAATTCCAAAATTTCAAAAAAATTAATATAGGATTTTCGATTACTCGAAATTCTCATTTAAAAAAAAAAAGATTTAACCCAACATGTAAATATGTAAGGATTTAACATTTTTTTCATTTGTGTAGAGGATAGAGGGATATGTAACACCCCGTCCTACCGGGAAGAGAGAACGGAGCGCCACTCATCGTGGTTTGAGGTATGGAGTTTTACACAATATGCTCCTTAAATCTCGCGAGTGTCATTCTCTTTGATTTCTTATTAATTGAATTCATATTTGAATTGATAAATTCATTGAAATCTGGAAAATAATTGTTGAAATTATTTTGATTAATGTGGTATCATTATATTGTTGATGCACACGTTGTCATGAGATTTTAATATGGCACGGATGTTGAGTACCCGCCAAAATACCTATTCCCGGCTATGGCTTGATAAAGCATATACGAATGGGGTGAGGCCTGGTGACCCATAGATGTGTTGTTGAAAAATTATAATGATGAAATGCTATTGAGATTTGCATTTTGATTTGAATATTCGTACTCGTGTTGTTACGCCTTATTGCTAATATATTTGTTGAGCATATTTCCTGTCGTATTGTGTACTTCCCCATATTTTCTTTTAGTGGCAGGTTAGCGCGGATTTTGGGGCGCTATCGAGATTGATTTTAGCGAGGATTGTTTGGGAAAGATTTGTATTATTTTGATGTATAGAGCTTTGAAGATTTGTATTTATTTTTCGAGTTAGATGTTGTATTTATTCGAGAGACTTGTTGTAATTGAAGAGATTGAGATTAGTGGATTTATATTATTATGGGTTTATTTAGATGCTCTATAACTTGTTATTGTGGGTTTGGATTTATTTTATCGCATTAGCGCTCCGTTCGCTCTCCCCGGGCGGGCGGGGTGTTACAGGATATTCTCCTTTTATAGAAGACTTTTTGGGGTCTCTCTTCCTCTCCTAGACGATGTGGGACACATGAGAATGTTTTAAAAAATTAGAAAAATTGGAAATTGAAAAATATTTCGAAAAAAATTGGAAATAATTCGAATAAATCGGATCTGTATAGTTTCGAAAAAATCGGATCGGAAAAATCGGAAAATCGAAAATTCAGAATTATTTCCAATATTCGATCCGATTTTTTGTGAAAAAATTGAAAATCGGAAAATCGAAAATCGAAAACCTTATATACATTCCAAAATCAGAAAATATCGGATCGAATATCGGAAAAATCGGAATGTTCGGAAAAAAAACATAGCCCTAGTACCAATAATTGGCTAGCTCGGGATATTCTGTGGTGACGAGCTCAATGTGGTAACAGTGGGTTGGTTTGTTTTGCTTTTGAATCTGGAAGGGGGTCATAGTTATTCCTTCGGGCATGTCGACCATAGAGGCCAAGGTAGCGAGAGAATCGGCTAGGTTATTCTTTGCTCGAGGTAGGTAATGGAAGGTGATATCTTAAAATCGAGAGCCCAGTTCTTCTAAGTGGGCATGAAAGGGTTGGAGTTTCTCGTCCTTGACTCTCTATTTTCTGAGCACTTGACCGATGATGAGGGCGGAATCCCCGTAGACATCTAGGCAATGAATACCTTTCTTGAGAGCAACTTTGAGGCTTACTGTGCATGTTTCGTATTCAGTCATGTTGGTGTAAAGGAAATCCAACTTGATGGCGATAAGAGTGTAGGAGTCATCTGGGGCGATCAAAAGTATCCCAATACCATATCCCTTTTTATTGGCAGCGCCGTCAAAGAACATTTGCCACCAGAGATTATCCTGGGCAGCGCAGAGGATGTTTTCATTTGGAAATTCGGAGATCCAAACATCGGCTTCATCCATGGGGTAATCAGCGTGGTAGTCAGAGATGGCTCTTCCTTTCATGGATTTCTGCGTGACGTACAGGATATCGAACTCGGTTAGGAGCATCAACCATTGAGCCATTCGGCTGGATAAAGCGGGTTTCTCAAGCAGGTATTTGATGGGGTCCATTCGGGATACAAGTTTGATAGGGAAGGCGAGTACGTAGTGTCATAAATTTTGGGTGACCCAGACAAGAGTGACACATGCCTTTTCCAAAGAAGTGTAGTTAACCTCGTATCCGGCCAATTTACGACTGGTATAATAGATGGCTCTTTCTTTGCGAGAATCTTCAAGGTATTGGGCTAGTAAAGCCCCAGCTGCAGTGTCGGTTATGGTTAGGTATAGGAGCAAGGGGAGACCAGGCTGTGGTGGCATGAGTACCGGGGGTTGAGTCAGGTATTGTTTGATTCGGTCAAAATCTTCTTGACATGCCTCGTTCCAAACTTTAGTTGAATCCTTTCGAAGGAGTTTAAAGATAGGTTCACAGATGGAGGTTAGATGGCTGATGAAGCGGCTGATGTATTGTAATTTCCCAAGGAAACCTCGAACTTCTTTCTCTGTTCGGGGAGGTGGCATCTCAAGTATGGCTTTCATCTCGGCGGGATCTGCTTCTATACCTTTCTCACTGACCATGAATCCTAAGAGTTTTCCCTTTGTAACGCCAAAGACGCATTTCTGCGGATTGAGTCTCATCTGATACTGTCGCAGTCCTTCGAAGAACTTTTTAATAGCGGGAACATGACCTTCTCTAGTCTTGGATTTGATAGTCATATCATCCACATAGATCTCAACCTCTTTGTGAATCAGATCGTGCAGGATGATTGTGGAAGACCTCTGGTAGGTAGCCCCAACGTTCTTGAGACCAAATGGCATAACGGTGTAGCAAAAGGTTCCCCATGGGGTGATAAATGTGATTTTTTCTTGGTGGTCTGGGTGCATTTTAATTTGGTTGTATCCGAAAAATCCGCCGATGAATGACTTGAGAGCATGACTGGCTGTGTTGTCCATGATCATTTCGATATTGGGTAGCGGATAATCATCCTTTGGAGAGGCTTTGTTCAAATCTCGATAGTCTACACACATCCGAACTTTTCCTCCAGATTTCGACACGGGCACTATATTGGCTAGACACGTGGGATATTCGATCACGCGAATGAAGCCTACGTTCAACTGTTTGACAACCTCTTCTTTGACTTTGAGTGACCATTTGGTGCGGAGCTTTCTCAACTTTTATTTGACTGGCCTGTAATCTGGGATAGTGGGAATCTCATGCTGAGCTATTTCAGGATCAATGCCAGGCACATCGTGATAGGACCATGCGAAGGCATCCACGAATTCTTTTAGCAATTCTTCAAGTTATGCATGCTCATGCTCGTTAAGGGTAGATCCTATCCTAATCTCGCTCAATTGGCTACTAGAATTGAGGTTAATAACAATAGTCTCTTCTTCATTAACTTGAATGTGGTTATGTTGTCTATTATTAACCTTATTTAGATCAGTTAAGAATTGTTCATTTGCAAAATCATCATCATCAAAAGTTTGATTAGAATCCAAACAGTTAATGTAAGTCGCAATAAGATACTCAAAATCTTCATTTATTTCATTAATAGGAAAAACAGCATTGAGAACCTCATCAAAAGAGGACTCGATTACATTTGAATAAGGATAGACAACAAAAGAAGAAATGGGGTAAACATTGGGATTATGGGAGATTTTAGTAGGTAGAACTGGCGCAGCACGCCAATTAAGGAGAGGTGTATCAGCAGCTTTAATCAGTTAGGACAGATCCGGTGATGTAGTGCCTGAGTGAATCATGCAGAGTGTTAGACCTAGTGCCTATAAGCTGAAGGAATTTTCAGAGTCACTTTCCTCAGTTTATTCGGTATCTTTGATGAATGATTGTACATGGTGTTGGGAACTTTCGTCCCATAGGTAGCTGGCTTGGAAAAACATCTCCATTCCAGGCTTCATCTTCTTATCGGTATGGTCATACCAAGGTTCTGGAAAATCGCAAAAGGGGAAGTTTTCATCCTCTTTGATGAATTGTCCGTTCAAGGAATCACCTGGGATAGTCTGGAAGCAGTTTAGTCTTCTCTTTGGTTGAGACAGGCGGATCATTTTGAGCTCTTGTTCTGACGGTTGATACCCCAAACCACAAGGAGGGAAAGCCTTCTTTGGTTCAATCAGCTCGAGTATACCTTGTTGTCTTTGTCCTAGCCCCAGTTCAAACATGAAGTGCATATTTTTGAACATCTGAATCACATTGACTTTGCCATGGGGGTCGTATTCTGAACAAACCCTTTCTTTGAAGTCGTCCCCTGCAGAGAGTAGGAGTGGTTCAACTCAGAATCCTGACAGGAGCATATCATTTTACCCGTGCTATATTTTAAGGATTGGACTAGTGGTACTTGCACCATCGGCATTGTCGTCCTGACATGAGCATATTTTAATTTCTGATCGAGTGAGGAAGACACAACCTTGATACTATGGAGCCAAGGTCGTCCGAGCAATAGATTGAAATAAGCTGGGATATCAATAACTTGGAATTCAACAACAGGGTTTATAGGGCCAACTCCTATTATGAGCTTTATGGATCCCATCACCTCCCGACGGGTATTATTGTAGGCACGCACAACAGCGAAGGTTGGAGCGAGGTCGCTTTCTTCAGGCCTAAGCATTTGAAGGTTCTCAATGGGCAGACATTCAAGGCGGATCCATTATCGACAAGAGAGAGTGGCACGACCTTCCCTATGACTTCGACGGAGATGTTGAGCGCATGATTGTGGTTTGGCCCAATCTTAGGGATTTCTTCTTCGGGAAAGGATAGCATTCGGGTAGAGGTCAAGGATCCGACCAAATTTACTGCTTCTTCTGGTGTGGTAGAAGGATGAATTGTGGGTCCAGTGAGCAACTTGATCAAAGCGTTTCTGTATAGCTAAGAAGATATGAAAAGCCCCCATAGAATGATGTTAGCTTGAGTTTTCTTTAATTGGTCGAGGATCTTGCTCTCCTCGAGGGTCATATCTGGCATATGAAGGTTTTCTACGCCCTTCCCCTTGTCCTTGGCTAGTAGTGATCTTGGAATCTGGTAATGCCTCCCTGATTTGGTCATGTGATTTACTGAAGAAGGGAAGAACGTGAACCCTATTTCCTCATCGATCTCGGGTTATTTTTCCACCTTATTTATTTCTTCGAGGATTTATTCAAATGATATTATTCCACACACGTTGGCTACCGGGCCAGTTTCTCGAAAGCTTGTTCTTCATTCGAATCTCTAAATTCTTCCCCCCATTCGGTGGTAACAATTATGTCTTTCTATATAAAGTCGATGCATTCCACAACTTCAACGGCTTCTTCATACATGTCTTCCCATTCTATGGGGATGTGTAAGGGTGAAGGAACCAGGCACCCTTGTTGCTTCAAAGCATCGAATAACTCGGTGATACTGCAAATGTTATTGGTTTGCCTGGATAATTTTGCCATTATCTGGACAACATCATCCAGGCTGACTTCATCGGTCGGTACTACCCAACTATTTGACTCTCGGTCCTATTTTTGTGCTTCCAAGAACAGCGTACTGAAACTCTAGCAATCAATGACCATCTGTGAGGGCAATTTCAGCCCAAACTCTAGGAGTTGGTTTAACACTTCTGACAATTCCATGCTTCCATTTTCAGAACGGGTGCGGACAGCGATGCATGCTCTGGTAAGGAGTGACAGTGCCTGATCAGCAAGGCTAGTAGGGTGTAGGAGGAAATATGGGCAAATTTGGAGAGGTTTAGAAAAGTATATGGGCGTGAATTGAGTTGAGGGATCGAATTCTGGGTTCTTTTCTAGAATGATGGCATTGGTGTGATTTGGAAGTGGGTTGTGAGTAGTGTTTGGCTTAGGATTGGTTGATAGGGCGATGGTACCCCGATCAATTAGACCTTGGATTATGTTTCGAAGGTGAAAGCATTGGTCGGTGGTATGGCCGACAGTTTGTTGAAAGGCGCAATGGGCATCTATCTTGAAGTTTTTTGGGAGTGGATTTGGCAATGGACGGGGATCCAAAAGTTTGATAAGGTTTTGACTTAACACGACTTGATAAGCTTTGGAGAGGGGAGCATGGAGCTCGGTGTATTCCTTTCGAACTGGGATAGGGCGGCTTTCTGGTGCCCATGAGGTGGTTGGTTGAGAGATATTATTGATGGTTAAGACTGTAGCACTGGAAGGCTTGTCATATTTTCTTGGGGTGAACTGTCCGGACACCTTCTTTGGGTCAACTTTTATTTTGGCAAGACCTTCCTCGATTTCTACTCCTGCTTCTCTAAGAGCTCGAAAGTGGGGATAATATTGTCCTCCCATCGTTGTTCGGACATGGGGTAAGAATTTCTTCTTCACTATGCTGACTTGTTCTTCCTCGGAAGGTCGATTGGTCATGGTTGCTGCTTTTTCCCTCCATCGGGCTATGAAGTTACTGACTGATTCTCCAGAGTTCTGTTTGAGCAGCTCTAAATCACGGCGGGTGACCTCAAGCTCTTCGTTGTATTTGTACTGTGACATGAATTCACGAGCTACATCCTCCCAGCTACGAATTCTGGAATCTTGGAGAGACAAAAACCATCGGAGGGCGCTATCCTTCAAAGTTTATTGAAACAATTGGGCCATAACTTCTTCAGAAGCCCCTAGTAGAGTCATGGAACGGTGATAACTTCGGAGATGAACAATCGGGGGTCCATTTCCTCCGAATTTCTTGATATTCGGCATCTTGAACTTCTCGAGTAACCTCGCTTTAGGATAAAGAGACATGTGGGTGTAGTCTATGTAATTTCCTAAGATTATGACTTGGACAAACTTCTTGGTGAGCATCTTGAGGTCTTCTTTGACTTTTTTATGCTCTTCTTCCTTCAGATCAATGATCATAGGCAAGTTAGCCCCAGGCTGGGCAAAGTTCGGCATCCGAAGCTGGGCAAGCGGCGACCCATTAACAGGAGGGAAATGTAGAGCATGCTGATACTCTTCGGGAACCAGATAGGCTCGAGTGGATCCATAGCACGAGGGAATAGGGCCTCGGGCTCTTGAGGAACAGGAACCTGGTTTCGTTGCATTTCTCGAACCTCAATTTGGAGGTTATCAATCTTGGACACAAGCTGAGCTAGGACTGTCGTCAGATCCGGCTGAAAATTGGGTACTTGATCTGTGTTCTCCATGGAAAGCGAATGGATACCGGACTCGAAAGAAGTACCAGGGGACCAGACGGAACTCCGGGGTGACTTGGCTGAAGACCGAAGCGAATAAGGAGCCAGGCCAAGGGTTTACGATCGACCTGAGATGGCGTAAAATGGGATTTATTTTTTAGAAAAGGGATAAATTTTTTTTTTTGGATTTTTGATAAAGAGAGGAGAAATGTTTTTGGTTTTGTAATAAATAAGGGAGAAATGTTTTTGGATTTTTGATAAGGAAAGGAAAATATTTTTGGATTTTTTTTCGGGAGACGGACCTCAGCATGATTATTATAGTTATTATGTTCTCACTTGTATTAAATTCTCCTAAATGCAAAATAATATGCCAGACGGGACCTGAGCCTGGAAAAATTGAGTTTGTAATATATGTAAAGCTATGGCTGGACTTCTGACCAAGCTCACGGACAGGGTCCCGTTTTAAAAATGTGCGAAAATTCGGGCGGCGGGCCAACCCAGAATTTCAGTAGAGTTTTGGGTTGAAACCGACAATCTAACATGTGTGTCCTAGGCTTGACACCTGTATGCGGGTATGCAGTTGGTTGGGTGAATCAGAAAGGGTTACCCCTTTTGGCGTGACTTCCACGATATAGGTCTTGCTCTTACGAGCAATCGGTATATGTGGACAAGCCATTTGATATACCTGAGTGTACGTGAATCGACTCACCATATACCTCGTGGGGACGGTACGTGTGGGAGCGAATTCGATATACTCGGCATACGTGAACGAGTTCCCTGCGATATACCTCCTGTCATGACTTCGGTCAAGCGGTGCGATGTGGGGGAACCGTTCGATATACATCGAAGGTACTTGGTCAATGGAAGGTGATAGTCATATCGCTTAGGCTAACTGCGCCCTGCCGGACCAGCGTCCATCACGAAGTGACCCTCCAGTTACTGGGTAAAATTTGTTCAATAACAATACTCTTTGGTGATATTGTGTGAATCATGCATGATCTTTTTATTAGTATCTTATGAGAATGTATTTCTTGATTATGCCAATAGGGAGCAAAGTACAGGTACCAATGGTTCACCAAGTACGGATGGGTGATGCATGCAACATGTGGATATATGTGACCCCAGGTGCACGTGGTGCGAAGTGTACATGGAGAATTTTATACAAGTGTGTGAATAGAATCATAAGCATAGGGTACACATGAGTAATAAAGGGGGAACATGAAAAATTGGGGGAAAATATAAACAAAAATAACATCCATGTAAATAGAGTCTAGCCCTCATGAAAGTCCCCAGCAGAGTCGCCACTATGGCCATCCCAGATCCTCGTGGCGGACATGCGAGCGCGATGGAGGATCCTAGGTCCCGCGCTACCCTCTCAGGAGCGCTTTGGCCGGCGTCAATTTGGGTGAGGTGTAAAAATGTAGAGAGATTAGAGTCCCCAGTTTATTTTACTCAAAATAAACAAAAGAAAGGGAGCCATCCCGAAGGACGACATCCAAAGACATACTCATGCATACGAAATCAAAAATGATTCGAAGAGGGTTTGGCGGCTAAGTTACGAAATGGGAAGGTGTTAGGCACCCATTCCGCCCTTTCGGTCTCTCATGGATTTTGTTATTTTCCTTTTATTTTCCCCGTGATGTGTGTGCATGTGTATATATAGTGGAAATAGGAATCATCGACTTATACCATGGAAGAAGTAAAGCGAGTCATCCGTAGGAAGGTATAAAAGTATTAGAAAATAGGATTTAGGCGATTATCCTTACGTTAATCGTTATGAGGGAACGATAACGCATATGGAATAATACGCCACTAAGAACAAATATATGTATATATATATAATATAAGAGAGTGGAGTTTAGAGAAAATAGAAAATGAGAGAAAAATGTAAAAATAGGACTCGAGTCTCGGGTTTTACCCCGAGACGCCTACGTAGCCTATAGAAGCATCAAAGTCCACGTAGTTCGCATAAAAAATGAGGGGTGGGGTTTATCCCATAAATCCAATCGGGGGATTCTCTTATTTGTGTGTGTGTGTGTGTGTGTGTGTGTAGAAAAAGTACTTTAGTTGTGAGAAAAGTGTAAGAAAAGTATGAGAATTCCCTTTTGGAATTTATCAGCAAACCCTCTTTTTTTTGTTTTTTGGGTATTTTTTATATGAAAATAAAAGATGTGCAATAATACTAAATAAAAAGTATATTAGGATGTGTGAGATGAGATAATAAAAGTGCTAAGTAATAAAAAAAGTTATTGCGAGTTTATGAGAATTTAAGGAGAGAGTTGAGAAAATTGGACCTTCTTGAAGATCTTGAGCTTGATCTTGGATGCTGGAGAGCAGTCATTGCGCTGGGATGATGATGGAGAATGGTAAATTCACCAAGTTTGATGAAAAGGATGATGAAAAGTGAAGGTTGGAAAGGGATTTTGATGTGGAAATCGTGCTGACTTCGAGAGAGGTTTTCTAGATTTGCTGAGAGTGATATGCTTTTGATCTGGGCTCTCCTTGCAAGTGAGTTCAAGGCCTCCTTTTTATAGGCCCAGGGCATTGTTGATCGGCATAGCCCTGTTGCTGCCGTTTAGCAGGTGCGTTTAGGCACACTGCCAATAGGCAGGGTCTGGGACCTGCCGTTTGGCAGTATTTTTCAGGCCTTTTTGGAAAATTGGCCACAAAATGCAAACCGTTGATCAGAATCACGCACAGGATAGACCGTTAGAAAGTTAATTCAGAGACCTTTGAAAGTCCTTGGGACTGCTCCCGGGTTTGGGAGTTAACTTTGGGTCAAATATGGCTCGGAAGCATTTGTCAGTCCATTGAACGGGGAATCGTAGGACGCAAACGGATCGTTCGTCCGCATGGTAAGTCCGAATCGCGCACGGGGCGGACCGTTGGAAAGATTAGGAGATGTAATTCGACATTCCAAAGAGTTTGATCCGGTTCATAGAGATACTTTGGTCAACCGGGCCCTAGAAGCATTCGATGACCTCTCGGAGTAAAACAGATCGTTCGTCCGTACCGTAAGTCAGAATCGCACACGGAGCGGACCATTGGAAAGGGGTTTTAGTGGCCTTCAAAGATTCATTCAGTATCGATCGAGCTGAAGAGTTGACTTAGGTCAAATGGAGCTCGAGAGCGCCTGAGGGCCTCCTGATTGAGTTTATGGGGAAAACACGTCGTTCGTCTGCATGGTAAGTAGGAATCGCGCACGGGACGGGCCGTTGGAGAGGGGTTTCAGTGCCCTTCGAAGATTCATTCAGTCTCAGTCGAGCTGAAGACTTTGACTTTTGGTCAAACGGAGCTCGGGAGTGCCCGATGGCTTCTAGGTCAATACTCGGGGTATGACATGGGTTTGTAGTGATGAAGGGAGGTACAAGGGACCTAAGGAGAGTTTATGGGGTAACAGAATGGGGTGTCTACAGAGCCAGGCCAAGAGTCGAGTTTGCGATCGACTTGAGAAGAAAAATGATTCGAATTTATTTTTGAAAGAGAAGATGAAAAAACTTTTAGGAAAAAAGGAAAATGCTTTTGATATTTTTATTTTTGGAAAGTAAAGGACAAAATATTTTTGGTATTTTTTGTTAAAAAGGAGGAAAAATGTTTTTGCTATTTCGAAAATAGGGAAAAATATTTTTGGCACTTTTGGTAAGGAAAGCGAGAAAAGAGTCTCAACATGATTATTATTATTATTATTATTATTATTATTATTATTATTATTATTATTATTATTATTATTATTATTATTATTATTATTATTATTATTATTATTATGTTTTCACGTGTATTAGGTTTATCTAAATGCAAAGAGAAATAACGAACGGGACTCGAGCTTGGGGAAAATTGAGTTTGAAAAATGTGTAAAATACGGTTTGACTTGTTGCCAAGCTCATGGACAGGGTCCCATTTTGGAAAAAGACGAAATCGCACGAAAATTTGGATGACATGCGGACCTAGCAATTCGACAGAGTTTTGAGTAGTAACCGGCAATCTAAACATGAGTGCCCTAGGTTTGACGCCTATACGAGGATATGCATTTATTGGGTTAGTTGGAAGGTTCCCCCCTTGGTATGACTTTCTCGATATACGTCTTACTTTTGAGGGCAATCAATACATACGGACAAGCCATTTGATATACCTGAGTGTACGTGAATTGACTCACTACATACCTCATGGGGACAGTACGAGTGAGAGAGAATTCCATAAACTCGACATATGTGAACGAGTTCCCTACTATATACCTCTCGTCGCGGCTTCGATCAAACGGTACGATGCGGGAGGAACCATTTAATACACGTCGAAGGTACTTGGCCAATGGAAGGTGAGAGTCATATTGCTTGAGCTAACTGCGACCTGCTGGACCAACGCCTATCATAAAGTGACCCCCAGTACGGTACAAAATTTTGGTCAATAGTCATGCTCCTTGGTGATGTAGTGTGCAAAATTCATGATTCTTGATTAGTATATTATGGAGAGAGTATTTTATTTGGCATGATGATCATTATACTAATAAGGAAAATGTGCAAGTACCATAAAATTCTATCATCTTTGATATACTCCCAGCTCGTACTGGTAACACAACTTTCCTTAGTGGCATGATCATTTTTTAAAGGAATTTGACCATAGGGATGGTATCTTCCTTTAAATCTTCCATTCTCAAGTTGAGCTGGTTAAACTTATTGAGATACATGAATTCTGAAAAGATTCCCCGGTCTACTAGTAGCTTATCCAAATTCTAATTGGCAATTCTGAAAGTGATTACCAGTGCATCATGATGTGAAGTTTTAACCCCAACAAGGTCTTTTTCGGTGAAAGCAATGTGTTTGGCATAGTTAAATTCCCCTGCTCGGTGACATCTATCGACTATGGTTTTATTTAGGTCGATTTAGAAATCTTCCACCACCGTAGTAATCTTTTTCAATTCCATCCTTACGACGTTGCCTTGGATCTGGTTAGGGATTGAGGCTCCATGAATAATTACGAACTTGTGCCCCATCTCTTTGTCATCTCGGACGTTTTATGGCTTTTGGTCATGCTCGATGGGACCTTTTCCATTTTTTCTCCACATAGTCATCTGGATTACATATATGATCCAGTTCTTCAAGATGTGACTTAAGCCCCTTATAATTCTCCAGCTTGTGCCCATACTCTTTGTGGTAGTAGCATTTCAGGGCTATGTTCCTCTTTGATGGGTCTCCCGCCATCTTTCTTGGCTACTTGACGTACCGCTAATCCTTAATTTTGGTTAGGATCATGTAAATTATCTCTTTAAAACCAATGTTGATGGCGCGATGGGCCTTGCCTGGATTTGCTTTGTCGTCGCCCTTTGATCCACCCTTATGCTTTTTACCCCCTTTTTGGAGGCATTCTCCTTGTCTCCATTTCTTCTTGCCTTTGGCCGACCATTAACTTTTTGTGTACTTACTACTACATCTTCCACCTTAGCATATTCCCCGATCCAGGATATCACATCGTCAATAGTGGTAGCCTTCTTCTTGGTGAGAGACTGGTGCAACATGGAACTATTCGGTAAGCCAGTCTTAAATGAGGATACTGCCATTTGTTCGAAGCAGTCTTTTACCTCATTGTAGGTTCCCCAATATTAATGAGCATGTTCAAGAAATGATTCTTGGGGATCATTCTTCATCATATAGAGGGATTCCATTATCTTTGGATGGGTGATGCCGGTGATAAACCTTACGTTGAAGGCCTTTTTGAGTTGCTTAAAGTCGGCGATCGATTGATGTGGTAATTTCTCAGGACACTTTTGCGTGAAGTCCCCCAAAATAAAAGGGAAAATGTAAAACAAGAAGGCCTCATTATTTTTCAGAGAGTCACGTGTTGGCGATATTGATGAATATGATCGGTGGGATCAGTTTTCCAGCGTAAATCTTAAATTTGGGTGCGGTGAACTTCTTGGGAGGACCAAAGTCCTCGATCGATTGGGTAAAGGGAGATTTCATTTGGCAGACGAGGCCCCTTCTAATAAGTAATAAGTTCCTTAGTAGTTGTCTCCTTGATGGGCTGAATGGTTATCCATCTCTCTTCGTACGAGGTTGCGAAGGTCCTTTTTATCACGATGACTTATGTGGCGGTTTTTCTTGTCTAACGAGCCTCTCCAGTAGGAATAATCCTGATTGCGCTGCGAACTCGTTATTTATATTTAAGTTTTACTCGCTTAAGGGTTAAGGATTTGGGTAATCTCGTGACGTTTGCATTTGTCTCCGTAGAGCTTTTGATCCATCCTCTCTAGGCAACATTGAAGGAGGGCATTCTCATCTTGTTGGTGGCATGCGGTCGTCTCTTGTTGGAGAAGGCATTGCTCATAGCATCCACAAGTCTCGATATCTTATTAGATCGTGGTGGCTCATTTTTCTCCACCGTTTGATCCTCTCGTAGACGGTAACGTGAATAACGAGTGTTGTGACTCCTATTCGGTTGGATCACAAACCTGATCCTAGGGATCTCTTGACCGTTCTGGTTGTCTTATCGACTGTTGTGTGATAACAAATGATCGTTGCGTGAATGAGACATGACTATTAGTTGGCTTGTTGGTTGAGAAAAAAATCATTTTCCACATACGACGCCAATTGTAAGTGATAAACCCACTGTTTATATTCAACACAATCAAAGTCGAGCAAAAAATAAAATATGCACAGTTACACAAGATCAGTGTTTACATGGTTTGCTAATGTGCCAACAACTACGAGATTTTTTCTCTTCTTATTGACATACGACGCCAATTGTAGGTGATAAACCCACTGTTTATATTCAACACAATCAAAGTCGAGAAAAAAATAAAATATGCACAGTCACACAAGAGCAGTATTTACGTGGTTTGCCAATGTGCCAACAACCACGAGTTTTTTTCTCTTCTTATTGAACTTCTTTTTTATAACAATAGTTACATGTCCCTTTTATCCGGAAGAGAGGGTTACGCTTATAGAAAAATCAATAAGGTAGAGTCGTTCAGGACTTTATGGCTTGAGATAACTATCGAAGTGAGAAGAGTGCGCTTGCGTTCAAATAAGAAAGTTATTTAATTAAACTCACTTTTTATCAATTAAGTCCTAAACATGCATCTATGTGTGATTGATGGTGATAAAATCAAGAAAGAACAATCAAACACACACAAATGATGAAAAATCCCCCAAAGGGGCAAAATCTTTTATTTTCACTATAATTTTGTAAGAGAAACGGCTTACACGGATTACAGTAAAAATACAGTGACACACAGAAATATCCTCGGGTGTCGGTTCTGTTGTCGACGTCTGGAACAATCCATTTCCAGTAGGGCAGCAATGAAGAAGAGAACGACTTCCTCACAAATTACTCCAGATGAGTAAATGATCTTCTTGAAGGTTTAAAGATTCACACACATATATGAGAATGGATTTGTGAATCAAAAAGGTTTAGAAAACCTTAAAAAGATGAAGTCTTATTCTGGACAGTTTTAGCAGAATTTTGAGATTGTAGAAAGACTTGAAAAATGTGTAGAAGGAGATCAAATATTTATACGAAAATCGAGGCGGTGGCTCGTTCGAACGAGATAGCCATGTCGCTCGAACGAAGGACAGAAGTCGTTCAAACGAGATCGCGTGACATGCCTATCTCGCGCGAACGACATTTAAAGTCATTTGAGCGAGCTCGTCGTTCAAGGCACTTCGCTTCTACACTTAGAAAAAATTATGCTTTTTATAAAAAATTAATCTAGACTTCAAAAATAATTTTCTAAAAAATTTCCCAAATATTAAAGCTCCAATAAACCATTTTATCGATAGAGCCTAGTGGAGTAGTGGGAATGAGCTGAGCAGCACGTCGCATGTAGCATGATGCATGTGAAGATACTGGATGCATTGAATTCGGATAAAGGTCATCGAGGCTGATCGTGTTGACGTGCCGAATGTAGCGGTATCAGACATACAAACTGTGATCTAGGAGTAAACAGAAAATTCCTAGATTCTACCCCGGACATTTATAAAATTATGTCCTTACAAATCTCCCTCTATGTCTATGCCGGTACATACGTAAAAAAAATCCGAATTATGCAATCAAATGACATACAAGATAATATTCTCATTAAACCCTCAAACTGAGAATACTAAATGACATGTCTTTTAAATTTTCAGCTCTTCAGAAACTTCAAAGCTTTTCTCATCAGGGTGTGCAATTCAATAATGAACAATGTTGTACCTACACACATGAGATAAAGTAAATACCCGTGACAAGCAAAAGTTTGAAATATAATGATATGCACAAATTGATTATCAATTAAGCTTAAGCAAATCATTCATAAATCAACCAAACACCAAAACTAATTTCCCCCCATAATTCTTCTCCCCTTTTATGATGTCCCCAAATAGACAGATATGAGAAGCATAAATGAATGCACATGGAGAATGACACACGGGAATAAACTGCTATTTTTATATTTTTTTTCAAAAAATTTCACACATAATATACAACAAAGAATCACACCATGAAAGAACACAAAAACAACCAAGTCGATGATAGCGTAAATGAATGGGTGTGAACAAATTTGATAGGAAAATCAATGCATACAAACATGACATATGTGCACGATGAATATCGGATACTCCTACCGAATGAACTCAAATGCTTCCTTTGGTGTAAAAAGGTGGTAATATGAGACATTGACTCAATCAAATCAACAAATCAAAGCTCAAAGTGATTTCCATACCAATAACGTCCAAAACTATTTTATGCTTTTTCAGGACTTTCAAGGAAGTGCAAACTCGTTTATATTCTCCAATCAAACTCCCTCAGATTTATATTTTAAATAGAGGCATTCTAAATTCTCAAACTTTGGAGAATTGATGGTGATACCTAATGGCCCATATTTGGCATATATTGCTTTTTATTGCCTTTAGTTTTTTTCGGGTTATTTTAACCTCTTTGGACCCCGGATAGTAAAATTCCTCCATTTTTAGGTCATTTTTAACGGTGGCTTAGAATCGCAAAGACTAAATGAACCTTTCGCAGCCCTTTCCCGCTTTCAAATAAACACAAAGTCTCACCAAAACAGTTTTTACATGCATTCCAATCTTGTCAAGTTTTATCGCATATTGTTAGTTGTATAGACATTATTGATATGGAAACATTGAAGCCAATATGTGATAGACAAGTACAATAATCAAATATAGCCGTGCATGTCTGCAATAAAGGAGATAGGAGTCAAATATGTAAAAAGATATCTCTAATCACATCTCAAAGACTCCAAACAATGTAAAGCACATGGATGAAATGATGTAGCTTCTCAAATCTCTATCAAATAGTCACATGGATAAATAGAATGAAGTTGTGACTCGGCTATCTTAAATGCTCATCCATAAACGGTGCAAAAAAAAATACAAAAATCTTTTTGTGCTTTTCAAAAAAATTTATAAAAACGAAAATCTTTTTGGATTTTTCAAAAAAAATTAAAAAATAGTTGTACAACAAAGCAATAATACATATAAAACAAACTAGCAAGGAAGCATATGATATGAACATGAAAAAGCATCATATCCTAGACATAGACCAACCCCTCAGTCAACTGTACAAATCCCCAAAGACTTCCTAAGACTCTCAAATCTAAGGGCATCTAAAGGTTTCGTGAAAATATCAGCTAACTGACGGTCGGTGGGTACGAAACTCAGGGATACGACTTTTTCCTCAACTAACTGACGTATAAAGTGCTCGCGTATCCTGATATGCTTTGTGCGCGAATGTTGGACAGGATTGCGGGATATGTGTATCACACTCGTGTTATCACAGGAAATAGTCATGGTGTCCTACGAAATCCCATAATCTTCCAACATTTGCTTCATCCACAAGAGTTGCGTGCAACAACTCCCGACAGCGATGCACTCAGCCTCCACGGTGGATAAAGAGATGGAGTTTTGCTTCTTGCTCATCCAGGAGACAATAGCAGAACCAAAATAGAAACACCCACAAGAAGTTCTCCTACAACCATCTACATCCCCGGCCCAATCGGCATCCAAATAGGCGAATAAACGATCATCGATATCAAAGGAATACCAAATACCGTATGAGAGAGTCTCACTCACGTATTTAATAATACGTTTTAGAGCAAGTAAATGTGACTATTTCGGGGACGCCTGATATCGCGCACAGACTCTAACACTAAAGGCTATGTCGGGACGACCGACAGTCAAGTAGAGAAGACTACCTATCATACTCCGATACAAGGTTTGCTCTACGTCCTTGCCTGAAGTATCCTTACTAAGCTTGGTAGTGGTACTCATAGGCGTACATGCATGCTTAGCGGAGTCTAACCCAAATTTCTTCACTGGATCTCTAGCATATTTAGATTGGGAGATGAACATCCCATCCTCTAGCTGACGAACCTGGAGACCAAGTGATTCGTCACTTTTATTGTATTTTATACCCCGTTAATTTGTACATTCTAGCATTCCCGTGCATGTATTTCCCGATTCTTATACTCATTTATTGACTAACCCCTGAATTCATCATATATACTTTGTATGTGTCTTTATTGAGATTTATAGGTCTCGAGAATGCATATTGGGAAGTTTGGTTTTGATCCGGAGAAGTTCCGTAGACACTTGCACAATCAGGGGCATTTTGGCAATTTCAGCACTCGAGGTTTGATCCCGATTTCTTCACGGAAGTTGTAGACCTTCTTCTTATCTTCGTGTGGCCTCCGACGGTGCTTGAATCAAATCTTGAACGAATAAGTTATGGAAGTTTCGGTGAAACGTGGGAGAAATAATGCCAAAATAGTGCATCCTTCCTTTTTGAGCAGGCCCGAATCGATTCGGGATTCAGCCGAATCGATTTGGATTCAGACAGGGCAATATCTCTACACTTCCGAATCGATTCGGATTTGGCACCGAATCGATTCAGCCCTGCATTTCCAGATTTCTTATTATTATTACTAGTTTGCCATTTTGGTTGGATTTTTGGGATATATCCCTTATTTTTCCTCCTTTGCAGATATAGATTACTTTTGTTAGATATTTAGATATATAGAAAAACACTCTCTTCTCTCTCCTAGGTCAAGTTCATTTATGGTTTTTACCCACTTGTAAAGCTTTGATTACTAGTTGAATTGTGGTTATTAATGGAAGAAATGTTCATTTACTTCTTCTCTACTTGTTCTACTAGCTTTAATTTGCATTTAATTCCATCTCTTGTATTGGTTTATGTTTAAACTAGATAACTAACTTAATTATGTTGATAACTAGCATGTGTAGTTTAGTTTCAATTATGAGTAGCTAGACTTATGATTGGGGATCATAATCCCACATCGGATGCTTGAACTTCATATTTAGGGTTTGGTTTATAATTGTTCTAATTGAACTTCATGTGTTGGTATTGGAGTATCATAGTTTCTTAACTTCTCTTGTCATGCAAGGGTCAGTGTTTGAAGCTTTACTACAAACCCAACCCATCTAGCAATAACTAACTAACCCATAATCCTCCATTGTTGAGTTTAGTCTCTACATGGTTGATGTTCGGACTTAATTAGTTATGCTCGATTAGAATTAATTTCAACCAAGCCCTATAATCCCCTTCGTTGTGAATCCGAGGTGGGAGAATGATCCTCGATCCCTTTAATATCTTGAACTCAAGCTTATCTTAGTTCTTTTCATAGTTTCGTAATTATTAAATAATTAATTGATCATCAATAGCATGTTAGTTTAGAGATTACCCTCAATCAATTTTCCAAACTATTAAATCATCTTTTACACTTTAACTTTTGTGGCATTTAGAGAATCCCTTTAACCTAATCCTGTTCTCTTAGGAGTGTTTCAATCCCTGTGGATCACGATTTCAACTTACCGGATATTGCTTGTTGCGATAGATTTGCACTTGAATCATAAGCTTTATTTAGAGCGCACCACCAAGGAATAAAGTAAGCTCACCAACTATGCTCATCTCAAACTCATTTTTCATCTCCTCCTCAAAGTGATGAGCATGTTGGGATCACGTGGATCCAAAGACTATGTCGTCCACATAGATCTGGGCAACCAAGATAACACCATCATCTCTCCTGACGAACAACGTCATATCAACTCCCCCTCTCTTGAAGCCACGGGCTAAGAGATAGGAAGTAAGCCTCTCGTACCAAGCACGGGGTGCTTGCTTCAAACCATACAAGGCTTTCCTCGGATAATAGACGTGCTCCGGGTGCTTAGGGTCTTCAAACCCTTTCGGTTGTTCCACGTAAACCTCCTCCTGTAGAATGCCATTTAGAAAGGCACTCTTGACATCCATCTGATATAACTTGAAGCGCATATGACATGCGATGGCGAGTAGTAAGCAGACGGACTCAAGCCTCGCAATAGGAGCAAATGTCTCCCCAAAGTCTACACCTTCTATCTGTGTGTAGCCTTAAGCGACCAACCTAGACTTATTTCTGATTATGGTACCATTTTCATCCATTTTATTTTTTGAAAATCCATCTGGTACCTATCACATTAGTCTCACTATGTCGGGGGACAAGTTCCCAGATATTATTCTTTTTAAACTGAAGCAACTCATCCTACATAGCAGATATCCAGTGTTCATCCTTGAGTGCTTCTTTGTGGTTCTTGGGCTCGACTTTGGACGTGTAGCAAAAATGGCTAACAACGTTCTCGAGCTGAGCACGAGTCTTGACCCCTAGAGTGGGATCACCAACAATGGTAGAAGGGTCATGACTCTTGCGAACCCAAGCAGGTGTGTCCCCTAATACAGGAGTAGGGTCCACAGAGTGTGGGTGAGGTACAAGTAAATCACTGCTAGAAACATTCTCATCCTCACACTGAAGTTTAAAATCAATAAACGCCGAAGGTTCGTCATCTTGCACGGTGACGTTTATTGACTCCATAACCTTAGAGCTCTTCAGGTTAAATACCCGGTACGCTCTACTATTCGATGAATATCCTAACAGTATTCCCTCGTCGCTTTGGGAGTCAAACTTTCCAAATTACTCTCTATCCCGTAAGATGTAGCATTTACTCCTAAAAATACGAAAATATGCAAGGTTGGGTTTCTTGCCAGTCCACAACTCATAAGGCGTCTGAAGTGTGTGTGGACGCAGGTAAACCCTATTCACCGTCTGGCATGCAGTAGACACTGCCTTTGCCCAAAATCTCCTAGAGACCTTACGACCTAGAAGTATAGATCTAGCCATTTCCTGGATCGTTCTATTCTTTCTCTCAACAATCCCATTTTGCTGAGGAGTCTTCACAGCATAAAACTCATGCTTGATCCCAAGGCTATCACAATAAAGATCTACCTTTGCATCCTTAAATTTAGTGTCGTTGTCACTACGTATCCTGTTAATAGTGACTCCGTGTTGATTTTGCAGGACACAACACTTGGTCGTTAAAAACTCCACAACATCGGATTTCTCCCTCAAAAAACCTACAATCGAGTATCTAGAGAAATCATCCACCATCACGAGGATATACCTCTTATCACCCAGACTCTCAGTTGAGTAGGACCCATAAGATCCATGTGAATAAACTCAAGAATACGAGAGGTGGTAATGGAATGCAACTTTCTATGGGGACTACGAATTTGTTTTCCCAACTGACAAGGTCCACAAACCGTCGAAGTTGGCCTTCCAAGTGATGGCAAGCCACATACTAGGTCCTTTTTAGCTAAACGAGTTAGATCTTTAACGTTCACGTGACCTAGACGTTGGTGCCACAGATCCATAGGAGTGATCGTGGCACTGTTGCAGACAAGTGAGGATGTGGGCTCAGTCCCATAACAATTATCCTTTGTCCTCACCCCTCGCACGAAAAGTTTACCGACTTGATTATAGACCTTACAGGCGTCCCGGTCAAACTTTACGGTAAAGTCAGCGTCGCACAACTGGCTAATGCTGAGAAGGTTTGCTTTCAAACCTTTGACGTACAAAATATTCTCTAGCTTAGGAAATCCTGGTAACTCTACAGTACCACGTCCTACAATGCTAGACTTGCTCCTATCTCCAAAGGTGACTTTGCCATCCTGATAATCCTCAAGAAACGTAAAAAATGAGGCATCACCTATCATATGTCTGGAGCACCCACTATCAAAATACCACTGTGAGGTATTATGTGCTTTGAGAGAGACATGAACAACAAAGGCCTTTTTATCTTTCGTAGGTACCCAAGAAGTGGTGACCTTTTGTTTACCTTTATTGTTGTTGGATTTAGCCGGAATGTGAGAAGCATTCATAGACGGTAAAGACATCAGTCGGAATTCCTCCATCAAACTCTGAGATGTGGCAGCTAAAAACTCAACTCCCTCTCTTAGACTGGCAAAATCATCAGTACACTGTGGTGGAGCCCATACTATAGTAAAACTCCCTAAGGTGGCCCTTTTTTTTGCAATATGTACAAAAGAACACAATCAAAGGCGGACCTTGGTTTGCTTTTCTTGGTCGAACTTTACTTCGAGGTTTTTGACGATGGCCATAAGGAGTCGTAGTAAACTCAGGAACTGGTCCAGGTGCAATTTGGGACGTGGAGGCACCATCATAGCCTATTCCCTGCCTATCACCAAAACCTAAAGCAGGGCTGAGGAGCATCTTTCCCATCTTCCTAAATCTGTCCTCGATTTGAACCTTGTCATCCCGTGCTCTCTCAAGATCATGAGTAAGCTGAGCTACAAGGGCTTTAAGTTTCTTCCGAGTCTCCACGAAGGAATAGAGATGACTCGTAAGACTAGCCACCTGTTTAGTTAAGTCCCCTCCTCTCTCTCTCTCTAAACATACCCTCTTTCTCAACACAGGCAAACTCTCTCTCTCTTAAGGTAGTGCAGGTGGAGGACTCTCTCTCTCTCGCTTTTCTTAAGTCTTCCTCTAAAGCGGTGATCCTAAGAACTAACGCTTTGTTACGCTTTTTAGTTTTAAATGACTCAGAATAAAGCTCGGCGTAGGCGCGTTGAAGATCACTCTCGCTCTCACTTGTGTCATCCTCCCCCTCACTCACATCGATCTCACTATCGAGGTGTCCCTGTGAAGCAGCATCCTCATCGTCGTGAGGAGCACTAGAAGTACTCACATGACTAGCCATGAATGCGGTGAAGTTACACTCATGCGGTGACTCGTTTCCAGAATCCACCGACTCGACCTCACTGTCGTCACTAAGGGTAACATTAAGGACAACTTTGTCCTTTTCTCTGTTCAGCCTAGTACCACACTCAAAAGCTCTATGACCCCTACCGTCGCACTCAAAGCATCTCTCACTTTCCTTCTTAGGAGGATCTTTAAAATCTTTTTCATTTTTCTTTTCAAACTTATTTTTCTCAAACTTCTTTTTATTTTTAAAATTGCCATTTTTCTTGAATTTGAGAATTCTTTTGAAATTTTTAGCAAAAAGGGCCAAATCATCTAAGTCAAAATCACACTCAAAATCTAACGTATCTGTCTCTCTTTTTCTAGATGACTCTCCCTTCTTTCTTGTCGACCCCTCACTCTTTCTCTCTTGGGCATTAAGTGCAATTCCCTTATCTTTAGACTTGACAGATTTAGGAAACATATCAATTTTATACGTTTGCAAGTCTCTTACAAGTTCTTCCAATTTAAGCGTATTTAAATTTCCCATAGAATTTAACACAGTGACTTTAGGGATAATACGCTTAGGCAGTGATCTAAGAATCTTTTTAACAACTCTAGCATTAGGAATGTGTTCACCAAGATTAAAGCTAGTGTTAACAATATCAGACAATCTAGTATAAAATTCATCAAAACATTCAGATTCAAGCATGGTGATTGTTTTAAATCGAGTTATTAAATTTTGCAGTTTCGACTCTTTCACAGCATTAGTACCTTCATGGGTAAGTTGCAAAACATCCCATGCCTCTTTTGACGTGGTGCACGTCATTATGCGTTTGAACTCATCAGGTGTGACAGACCCAGAAATAGCATTTAAACCCTTAGAATTAAAAGACGACCATTTAAATTCTTCTTCAGTCCATGTAGTAACATGTTTTAAATTGGTCACATTTTCAAGAGTGACGGAGGGAGGTGACCACCCTCTTTCAACCAAAATCCAGACACGTTCATCAATGGTTTTTAGTGCAGATCTCATGCGGGCTTTCCAATATGCATAGTTTGTCCCGTCAAAAACTGACATTTTATTATATAACTTCTCCATTATGAACACACTCGTTTTCAAAAATCAATTTTCTTAGAAAATTTTGTGAAAAATTACACGATAAAGTTATGTAACTGGCTCTGATACCAATTTGAGAAGAGTGCGCTTGCGTTCAAATAAGGAAGTTATTTAATTAAACTCAGTTTTTATCAATTAAGTCCTAAACATGCATCTAGGTGTGATTGATGATGATAAAATCAAGCAAGAACAATCAAACACACACAAATGAGGGAAAATCCCCCAAAGGGGTAAAACCTTTTATTTTCACTATAATTTTGTAAGAGAAACGGCTTACACGGATTACAGTAAAAATACAGTGACACAGAAATACCCTTGGGTGTCGGTTTTGTTGTTGGTGGCTGGAACTATCCCTTTCCAGTAGCGCAACAATGAAGAAGAGAACGACTTCGTCACAAATTACTCCAGATGAGTAAATGATCTTCTTGAAGGTTTAAAGATTCACACACATATATGAGAATGAATTTGTGAATCAAAAAGGTTTAGAAAACCTTAAAAAGATGAAGTCTTATTCTGGACAGTTTTCGCAGAATTTTGAGATTGTAGAAAGACTTGAAAAACATGTAGAAGGAGATCAGATATTTATACGAAAATCGAGGCGGTGGCTCGTTCGAACGAGATAGCCATGTCGCTCGAACGAAGGACAGAAGTCGTTCGAACGAGATCGCGCGACATGCCTATCTCGCGCGAACGACATTTAAAGTCGTTTGAGCGAGCTCGTCGTTCAAGGCACTTCGCTTCTACACTTAGAAAAATTTCCGCTTTTTATAAAAAATTAATCCAGACTTCAAAAATAAATTTCTAAAAAATTTCCCAAATATTTATGCAAATATTAAAGCTCCAATAAACCATTTTACCGATAGAGCGTAGTGGAGTAGTGGGAATGAGCTGAGCAGCACGTCGCATGTAGCATGATGCACGTGAAGATACTGGATGCATTGAATTCGGATAAAGTCCGTCGATGATGATCGTGTTGACGTGCCGAATGTAGCGGTATCAGACATACAAACTGTGATCTAGGAGTAAATAGAAAATTACTAGATTCTATCCCGAACATTTATAAAATTATGTCCTTACACTAAGTTGATCGGCCATATCTAGCTTTGAAATTTTCATAGGTTAGCTTCAATGGTCTTTATCACTCTTTGATCGTCTTTATCACTCTTTGATAAGATCAGTAAACACATGACCTCCTTTCATGTGTGGTCAAATTATACTTCACAAGTTTAATAAGTGTGTGAACTAAAATTTTCTCGTGTCAATACTAAATTGCAAGAGCCAATTATAGAATATACAACACTCTCATGACACATTATTTAAAAAATATCTTTGAGACTAGTATAATTATTGGTTAAGAAACCTATTTATTATACATACTGAGAATATCCCTATCTTAACTCGTCCACCCAATTGTTATTCATTCACTTGGTTAGAAGTAAAAAGTAGAATCTTACCATGCCCCCCTTGTGTTTTCATTGGCCCATTTAATCTCCCACGCTTCCTATTGACACGTTTCTCTCTCTCTTCATTCTCGCCTCTATAAATAGCCTCTCGCTCCTTCTTCGCTGTTTCTCTACCCTTTGGGGGTTCTGAGGTCTCACCCACAGAGATAGAGAGAGAAACAAAGAAAGAAAAGAAAAACGATACCCACATCTGAGAAACTCAAAACAAAAACCCATATCGATACATACATATACAAATACATATATACACACAAATAGAGGTAGAAAGAGTCATATATACATAGAAACCCTTTTGAGATGTGTTACATTTTTTCTTGATCTATTCTATTTCTTACCACTTCCTACAATGTCTACTTATTATCCCACCACTTCTTAATTAAATCATAACAAAAAGTTCACTTCTTTTTCCATCACTTGATTTCAATCCCTTCTATTTAACTGTGTTTTTCAATGTTTTTATTCTTTATTTAATGAATTTAGTTTAATGGGTCTGTGGATTCATATATAAAATTTCCTTTTTCTTTTTATTAAGCTTGATCTACTGAAATGAGCCCTAATTATCATTTTTATATCAATTAGGGTTAAAGTTGGTCTACATGTAGTTTTATTGAGTTCATAGACTTACATATGTAAAGGGTTGATGATAATTGTGTTTTTTTAAACATTGGATTGATATAATGTTATGATATTCATTGTGAGGGTATTTTCACTGCTGCCTATTATAATCAGGAGATAGTCCTGATACTGTTTTTTTTTAATGGGCAGGTTGAGATAATTATTTACAAGAGTGCAGTTGATCTCAATTGTTGTTGGAGTAATAACACTGATGTTAAAGGGAAGGATCAGTAATATTATTTTTTTAACTTTGGTTTAGGTGTGGGATTGGAGGTTAAGATCATATTTCAGTGTCCAAAAAGGAAATGTGGACAAGGACATGGTGCATGGTCAGGAGAATTGTTTCTGGTCTGTTTGGAGACAGGTACTAAGCAATCAGAAATTGGGGAAAATTTTAAGTATCGGGGAAGGTTCAAAATTGGCCTGCATCATTCGAAATGTCTCGCTGCTTTCCATTTCCCCCCCCAGGATATGAAAAGAAGGCTAGAGCTGATGATGATAGTTTGCTAGCAAAGGTTGATACTTTAAATATACTAGTTTATTGATTGGATGCCATTTCTAGCTTAACATTGTTCATTCTTATGTCTCTACGTGTTCGTTTGAAGTTGCATTGTCGATATCTTTTGTTTTATTAACTTTAATTCTTAAATTTTGCTGAGTTTTTGAAAATCTTTGAATTTGAATTAAGATAAAAGGAAACACTGGATGTCTATAATCAATAATCAGGACAAAGACGACATGGCAACTGGTTTAGGGAGAAAGTGTCAGTTTGCAATGATGTTTGTATGTTCCTTGTCATGCATTACATCATGTGAAAAGATGCACGTAATTATTTAAATTAATGGGAAATGAGAAGAAGTCATCTATCAAGAAGCAAATGAAATATTGAGCAAAATTTCATTTACTTAATAGATGAGTTCATCTCATTTCCCATTTATAAGGATACTTAACTCTAATATTTCATATACTTCTTCATAGATAATTTCTTCTCATTCCCATTCATTTGGAGTATGACTCAAAATTTAATGCACTTCTTAATAGATGAGTTCTTCTCATTTCCCATTTATTAGGAAACTAAGCAAACTGTTCACATCTTACTCGTAGTTATGTAAGAATAACATGGTTAGTGATCTTGATGATATATTCCCCGACTTACACTGTCTTGCGTTGAACAAGGGGGTTATGGTGGCAGAGTATGTATGCTGGTGCGGAGCAAGATGGATGTGTAATCAATCCTTTAGGCGGCAGTCCAATGACGGGAAGTTGGAGGAGGTGGAAAGGTCTATGGAGATGATCCTAGGGTCTAGGGTCTGGATGGACGAGATTCGGTGGAGGGGTAGGGGAGCGGGTCTTTTCAATAAAGTCGCTTTATATTGTGTGAGTGGAGCAGCGTGGCATATGGGAGATCCAATGAAAGTCGCTTTCTTCACTTGGACGAAGGTTAGGGGAACTCCTAACCATTGATAATTTAACGCGTAGGAGGAAGGTGATAGTTAGTTTTTAGAGTTTCTTACCAGTTGGTCCCGTTTACCAAATATGTAGTCAAATAGGTCTTATGTTTTTTTTTTCTTGCTCCAACCTCTCATGAAAAAAACATTTTTGCTTCAATAGGTCCCATTTGAAAATTTGTTTTGATAGGACCAATGAAGAAATGTCTTTTGCAAAAATGATGGTGTGGCGATTCAATGATCACATTCTCCTTCGTTGTGATTCTTCAAGAAGTTTGTGGGAAAATTTTGCTCGCCCTTTTTGTAGCACAATAGGTGATGCTGAGATTGGTGGTGGAGTTGCTGGGCCTGGAGGGCGGTTCCAATGAGAAAGTCCAAACGTGATGTCTCTTTGTCTCATGTGGATGGTGTGGAGAGAATGGAATAGCGGATGTTTTGAGGATTAAGTCATCGATGCATAGGACTAAGGCCGCGATGTTATCTTTGCTGTATTTTTGGTTTAGAGATAGATTTCCAAGCTCGTTTTTGTAGTATGTAGAGTTTTTGGATGAGCTACGGTTAGGGGACAAGTTTTTTTGTACATTTTTTTTTGTTGAGGGCCTTTGCCTTTGGAGAGATTTTTTTATCGTTCCCCGGTAGGTTGTGATTTTACCTCGTAGGTATACATCTATATACGGGGTCTGACCTCTTGGCAGTCTTTTAATGTATTTTATATTATCAAAAAAGAAAATGATAATATGATCTTTCTTTGATTTCTACTTGCTTGTGAATTTTTTTATTTTGCTATAGCTGTTAGCTACAAGATGGCTGTGATATTATTCTTTAAAATTTCTTGGTAGAAGAGGCAACAAAGTTCCAAAATGGTTTATTGATATTCCTAATGCACACGTGGTTTCTTAAGCCATTTAAATTGGTTACGAATTGTTTTTTGTACTTCATATTGCGTTTTAGAAAAATAGAAACTACCAATTTGCTAGTCTATCATATTCCCCAAAATGTTCCATGAATTGTGTAAGAGAGTAGTTCTCTTTGTTAGGGTGTTTAAGGATAAATTGAGGCGTAATCCGTATTAATGATGATAACACAATGATAAATGTATTCCTAATGAGAAGGTGTAGACTCAAGTATATATCTCAAGACAAGGCAATAAACACAACTGTCTGATACAATAAATGAATCTATATTGTAAGTTAGCTAGAGGGAGAGAGAAACAAGCACTCTAATACACCAAAGGTAGGCAGGTAAACACTCAAATGTAGGTAGTATAGTGTTTAGGACTCAATAAATGTTTGTGTTCTTTGAAAGAATTGGGGAAGCATATTGATGAAAGGAAGTAAAAGCTCTGATTTGTAATAAATATCTCAAAGTGGTCTTTTTGGCACGAAGATCACGTGGTTTATCAAAGGATAAATGGGGTATATATCGGCTCAACTCACACGCGTAGAACGTCATGCGCGTTAAAGGTTGGTTTAGACTATCATATTTAACATGTCATTAGCACTGTGTTAGGTGGCGCCACAGCGTGTCAACGCAACGCCAACTAGCTGCTCACCAAATCATAAGTGTTTGAAGTAAGTTTGATTTGACATGTGTCAAGTATAATATGATGTCACACCAAACCATCGGTCTTTGAGGTAAGTTTGATTTGATACGTGTTAAGTATAATGTGTTGTCACACATCTCTTATGGAAAGATATTATTTTTGGCACCAAAACTCTAGTAAACTAATGGTTGGTAGCTCAAGGTTGCTCGTATGTGCTCAAACGGGCAAAGCTGGGTGTATTTACCTAGTGTATCGAAAATGGATAAATCATGCTTTAACGATGCATTGCTCTCTATCCTACAGACCAATTCTGTCGAGGTTCCTAAAGTGAGGTGGTTCAATAGAGCATGAAAGCTCTTCCAGGTCCTGCTCTACCTAATCCATCACTGGTACCGAGTAACCTCATCAATATTACAACATAATTCATATTATACATAATAAATCAAAATACTTAGTTCCTCAACTAGCTTCTTTTGGCAGTCTTCCTCAATCTTCGATTAAGCTCTACTTTGCTTTGATCTTTAATCAGA
This sequence comes from Sambucus nigra, assembly GCA_949130495.1. NCBI lineage: Eukaryota > Viridiplantae > Streptophyta > Magnoliopsida > Dipsacales > Adoxaceae > Sambucus > Sambucus nigra. The sequence continues at coordinate 250,904,031 of OX422218.1, read as the reverse complement.
TTTGTTGACTCTCCTTTGTGGTGTCACTAATCTTTGATGAATTTTTCTCTAGTTTCTTAATGAGGAGGTTTATTTATAAGCTCCTTCTACAATTTGTGTATACTAATAGTTTTGAGAATTTGTGTTTGAAAGTACTTTTGTACCGTTTTACTTGCCTGTGCCCTATATGGTTTTTGAATTTTACAATACTAACATCTTTTTCTGAAACTAAAAATCACGTATTACCATTAACTTAATGAGAACAAATGACATTGCTCTTTGTACACGATGTGGGCACATAACATAATCATGATATTACTTGCACTTATAGTTCTCAGCCTCCCTTATCCCATGATCTTGATATTCGATTTAAGACTTCTTAGAAGAAAGCCCGGGTCATTGCTTTAGTGTTATTTTGTTGTGCTTATAGTTCTCAACCTTCCTTATCCCACAATTCTTGGTATTTGATACAATAGAAGGCTCCTTAGAAGCTAGCCTGAGTGTGTGCGTTTGTGTTCTTTATCACATGGCTTTACTAGTTATGTGACAAGCCTACAATTGTGCAATTTAATATTGTTCATTATGCAATTTAAAGAATGTTAGATGTTGAAAAATGTTTGGAATAAGCATCATTGTAAGGACAATTTGTCCATCTTTATGTATATGTTATGTCATACGCCGTTACAAGATTGTTGGTTGAAAAGATCACATCGTCATCAACAAAATCCGAAGATCAAAAGAAGAAAGAATTTGGGAATCAGACCTGGCCGGACCGATCCGGTCCAGAAAAAGAACCGATCCGGTTTACCGGACCGATCCGACCATCTACCGGACCGATCCGTTTTGTCAGACTCCAGTAGCCACCGGATCCATAGCGAACCGATGAAGGCAAAAGTCCCGGACCGATCCGATGCCAACCAGACCGATCCGGTTTCAGAAAAAGAACCGATCCGACTTACCCGGACCGATCCGCCTAATCGACCGGACCGATCCGGCGAGGATAATCACTGCCAGATCGTGCAGCCGATTTTGAAGGGTTTCGATCCCTTATTTAAACCACGATCAGCAGTTGGTTTTCTTAAGACTTTCCCACGATTTTCAGAGCATATCAACCCTAAAGTCTTCACCTATTGAGTCCTATGATTCTAGGTTTTTAGATTCACACATCTTCCGTATCTTTGTGAATCAAATTCGGTAACCCAAAGAACACCGTTGATGTTGTTCAACCCTTTGTGAAGTGGACCGTTTCTTCCTCTTCATTGCAGCCCTACTGGACAGGGATAGTTCCAGCCGCAAGCCCTTCTGGAAAGGGATTTTTCTTCCAGCCGCGACTACAGAATCCGATACCCGAGGGTAATTCTTAGTCAACCTGTATTTCATTGTAATCCGATTGTAAACCGTATTTTACAAATTATAGTGATATACAAATGGTTTTGCCCCTGTGGGGGATTTTTCCTTAAACCTTGTGTGTTGAATAATTCTTGCATGATTTCATATTGTTTCAATCACACCTAGTTGCATGCTTAGGGTTAATTTGGGTTAAAAGGCATTCATTATATTGTTTCCTTATTTGAACGCAAGCGCCAACTCTTTCAATCATTTTTTCCCTTATGACCTTTTAATTCTTTGTGTAAGCTAACTTGCTTGGATACTCGCCATGTGCCAAACACATAAATTTTCAGCTTGAGAAACCTTGCTTGGGTTCTTATTTGTCTTTAATTGAAGTTATGTGATACTTGTAGAATTTGTAGCCCCTTAGTTACTTTCTTTGATCATCACTTAGAAGGATTCAACCCGAGTTGAGAATCGGCTAGGGTTGAAAATTTAGGGAAGAGAATCGTGAATCGAGCCATTCACGATTCGTGTCCGTTTCACTTCATGGGCTGATTTTTTTTAAGAAAACTGAAATATAGGAAAATGTGGTTTTTTTTTTTTTTTCTTTTCTTGTAACCACACGTGTGTTTTAGTAAAACTAATAAAAAAGAAGCAAACAACAAAGATTACCTTTTCGAAACTAAATTTTAAAGAAAAGAATGTTTAAAAAAAAAGTGAAAACCCTAACATTTAGTGCTCACTGTGTACGATCTCCTCTCCTCTCCTTCCATTTTCGGCTGTATTAACGTTTGGCGTAAAGATAGAGAGGCTTTTCTCGGCTGTATTAACGTTTGTTTTTATTATTATATATTATATATTTATATTATATTATTTTTTATTATTATGTGACATTTATATTGTATTATTAATTTTTTGTGTTTAATCTATATGTAATACATTTGTAACCATTGATGTAATATATTTTTGTGTTAATCTTTATGTAGGTGTTGTTATTGTTAATATTTGGTTGTCAAAATGGTTAAGATTAAAGTAAAAATTATGTTTTCGGTCATATTATATTTTATTACATATTCTAATGTGTTCTCTATGCATTTATATATTGTTTACTACATTTTCAATATTTTATACCAATTCTTACAATTCGATTCACGATTCATAGGCTTCCGATTTACGATTCGATTCACGATTTAACAACTATGATCACAACTTAAAATATATAACCACTTTTACTGATTAGACATCAGTTTTGGATAGTTATCTAGCACTTTAAAACATGACATCATGTGTTTTGGTAAACAAGCAATGGAATGTAAGGTGACAATCATTTCGCATCAAAATAGGATTGTGTGAATACTCTTGTGGAATGCTTATTGAGTTTTTATTATTTTAAGTTATTATATCTTTCAAATATTTAATTGAGTTAATTGTATTTTGCTACATTTAATATTTGTACACTACAGTTAAGACCGTATAATATTGAATACTCGTGCTAGTTTCTCCCATGTCAGCCATTAACCACTGTTAGAAAATAGTAAATAATAGAATAACTTTGCTCAAGGCAATTCTTGTAAATGGTCTCAGGAACATTAGCTCAAGTTCAAATCATATAACTAACGTTGAAAACGGAATACCAAAGTGAATGAACTTATTCTGCTGATGACACGTGACATGCCATTCAATGTGGTTAAACCCCCTGCTTCTCTCTTTCTCCTCTTCTACCCACATCTTTTTGTCTCCCTCTCGTACTGCCCTTTTGTGTTCACCGTCTCTCTCTCTCTTCCTCTTCCAGCCCACCTTCATTTCTTTTTAAATTCTATGTCGCTTCCGCAACGCCAAGGACGTGAAGAAATTATGTCGACAAGTAATCATGTGCCAGATTTGATTGTCATGTTCTCTGCCCATTTGATGAAGTGGGTTCAACAGATTTCAATTGGTGTGATCTTACTCAAGCTCAAGAGGAGAGAGAAAGGACTTGCTCCGAATGATTATTTGCGGCTGTGCTCTGAATGATTTGCTAAGGCTCAACACTCGTTATTTCAATTGTTTTTTTCTTTTCTTCATACAACGTCCAAATGATTTTCTTGGTTCTATTTTTATAGGAAAACACGTGTGTGTGCGTGTGTATATATATAGAGGAAGGCTCTCCTACATCACACTCTATACATCACACTTAGTTCTAGGCCCCAAGAAACCTTTTTTCCATTTTTTTTAATTTTCCTATTGAAATTAACCTTTAATCAACAACACATGTTCAAAAACTTAGGTCAAAATACATTTTATAGCTGATTTAAAAAAATTCTGCTGGTGCAGACCTTTATAAATAAGGTATTTTCAGCAGTTTTCTGATGGATTTTTAAGAAATAGCTAGAAATTGTATTTTGACCAAAGTTTTTGAACATGTGTTGATTGGAAGGTTAGCTCCATGGGTAAAAATTGCAAAAAAAGTTTTTTAGAGCCTAGAACTAGGTATGATGTTATGTATGGGTGATGTAGGAAGCATGATGTATAATAGCCTTGCTCTTTCTATATAATTATATATATCGTCACCTACCTGTATACATTTTGTATGCTTGATGCTTGATAAAATGTTTGAGTGGCAAAACTTTCTTTTTGCTTACACTTTTGATGAATATCCCACAATTTTGGTTTATTTTTGCATAATTTTTAGAAACTGGATTTATTTATGTTTTATAGGGCATTTTTCTAACCTTCGTATTGATCGCCTTTGTAGTCTTAGCTGGTATATCAACTAAGATTGTTATTAGGCTTAGCTGGTATAACATAATAGGGAAAGGATGGACTTTTGACTGGTGATTATATATTTTTCAAATTGATAGACTTAAAGTTGTGTAAATTTGAAATTCAGTTTAATTGTAGTACTATAGAATTGGCATTCTGTGAGTTACAATTCCACATAATTAGAATTCTATTCTTTGATTAATTAGAGAACGGAGTCTCTTCCTCACTTTATGGCACATGGAATGTTCGTATGATACTATGATCTTAATTGGAATTTTTTTATTGATTATAAATTATCAATCATTTGTAATAGTTTTAATATAACTATAAAACATGAGATTTCTTTGCTGTTAATATGAACATCAATGGTATGCCATAATAAACTCTACTATTATATATTGATTTATTAGGTAATAAGCATTGGATTTCTTTCTTCGTCATCATTAGTGGAACAAATGCCTTGCATTAAAATATTTTTGCTCAATGCTACTGTTAGCCTGTGACCTGAATATAAAAATCAAGTATTCAAAGATATTTTTTTTCTTCTTTTAGTCTGGAATTACCAGCCAAACAATGCCTAAAATCATTCATGCTCCATTGTTCATTTTTCTTTAGTTGAAGTCTGTTGGATGGGGTAAGTGGGACACAAACATTTTTTTTTAGTTGGGATGAGGATTTGAATTTTGTAAAACGTTAGCCGTGGAGGTATTTTAGGATGTAAAGCTTTGAAGGATTTTTTCAAATCTCAGTATCCATGAAGAGGTATCTTATTGTATGCTTTTATTGACATTTGTTTTTGTGAAATAAAACACCATACGAAGTATTGTAGTCTTAGATCTTTTAAAGATTTTTTGTATTTAATCCTTTTCATTTGTAAATTCGATGTTATATTCTTCTATTGTTTTTATTTTTCTCAAAGCAAAGTGTGAAAAAAGCTATTGAATTTGGAAAATGATACGGAGACATGGTTTGGTAGACGTGTGTGCGTCATTGCTAGACACTGAGTAGATTTGTCTTACTAAAGGTGTCCAGCAGTGACATCGGTCACTGTGAAGGTCCAAGAATTGTGTCCTAAAATCGTGTCTCCATTGAATTATTCATTGATTTTTGTCATAATTTTGTTTTTACATTGATATGATCCATAGGGAAGGTAAATTTATGTCAATTATTAAATAGATTACGTCTTATATACAAAGTATGATATATGGAGTAATTTTTACATAGACAAGTAAATTCTTCAGATTATTCTTTATACAAAATTATCCCAAGGATTTAAAGTAAAAATGTATTATAACGATCATGTTTTCAATTTTATATTTGAACATATACAAACCGCATTTAACCGCGGAAAAAAAATGTTCATACTTATTATTATTGCAATTTCATGGCTTGGATATCGAATGCATGATGAAGTTTGGTTATATCTCTCTATTTCAATTTGTATGTGGAAGGAGTACATATATACAACATATTATAAAGTTAGTTTTTACATATGTTAATATATTTTTATAATTTTCTATCTGCAATTATATTACTGAAGTCTTTTAAACACGCTCGAGCATCGTGCGGGGTTGAAAACTAGTACGACATAAAAAAAACACTAATTAGAATTATATCAACAAACATTCATGTATCTACAACTGTATTGCTATGGGTGACGCAGTGGGTGACGGACTGAGTTAAGGATATCTCACTATCTCTTCCAATACCTTTTTAGGTCTCTCAGTGACGAAGACAAACCCACCCCAGCCTCTGAACGAGGTTTGTTGTACTCAGGTTCCAACCTCCTGTTATGGTTGTGGGCGATTTGGTGGTTGTCAATTCGGAAAATGTTTTAAACGAGGGACATGTTGTCAATTAGATGGGGGTGGGGGGGTTAGGCTTCAGGGGATTGCGACCTGAATCATACTGCTGGCGAGTTTGAATCCCCTTGTCGTGGCTGAGCTGTGAGAGCTACCTGAAGGGATGGGGTCTATCATCAAGGATACCAGGAATGTTAATGAAATAACAATTGCCACCAGTGACAATGGCAAGGTAGGTTGGCCAACACGGATCCAGTGGCGGATCCAGGATTACAGTCCATCTGGGGCGAAATCGGTTCAAAATTACATATGCGAAAGTTTCGAGTGTTGCAGGAGTTTGGGGGCAGGAGCCTCCGAGGCGATTTTTTTTTGGGGTATTTCTAATTTTAAACAAATTATAGCTTTATAATACTCAAACAATTACTCTCATTCATTATTAACAATATCTAATTAATTTTTCCAGGACTTCCTATTTAAAAAATACCACATATTTCAGACTACATATACCACCACATATTTAAATGGATCAAATACCAAAAAGTGCATCAAATAATTTTTAATACATATTTAGTCCAAGCGTTTTATTTTGTACCAAAAAGTCCCTTATTCTCTTATCTTTAAAAGTCCGCGTCAGCCGCATGGTAAAGCCTTTTTGGGCATGGGGAAGGACTTTTTGGTGCAAAATAAAAAGGTTTGGACTAAACGTGTATTAAAAAAAAATTGAGGGACTACTTGGTACCCCTATTTAAATTGAACATTGAACAACTTCAAATTAAACTACACATACATACAAAAAAATTAAATTGAACAACTCCATATACAAAAAACTAAACTACAGAACTCCACATACACAAAATTTCTACCACATACAAAAAATATATAAATACATAAAAATAAGGGGCATATACTAAATAATCCTTTGAATTTTTTTTAATACAAGTTTAGTCCAAGCCTTTTTATTTTGCATCAAAAAGTCCTTCACCATGCTAAAAAGACTTTACCATGCCGCTGGCGCGGACCTTTAAAGATAAGAGAATAAGGGACTTCTTGGTACAAAATAAAAGGCTTGGATTAAGTGTGTATTAAAAAATATTTGAGGGACTTTTTGGTATTTGATCCTAAAAATAATACCTGAAAAATCCTATATATATATATATATATATATATATATATATATATATATATATATTTTTTTTTGAAAAATTCAACAGGGGCCACCGCCCCCCTTGGGCCCCATGTGGCTCCGCCACTGCACGGATCCATAGGTGGTTGTTGGAGCTCGGAACCCTAGGGCTGTTGTTGGAGTTTGTGGCTGTAAGGGATTTGCAGGAGTCGTTTACCTGTTTTGTTATACGTGGACATTCTTTGTTCGTTGGTCCAGGAAACATCCAGGATGAAACATTTGGTGATGGGGCTAGCGTGAACTATAAGTCTTAGGGCAACTGGAGCGATGATGGCTAAGATCGAGGATTTTTTGGGCAATGCTCCTATGCCTTATTTTTCACTTGTGTTTGTTCCTACTGGATGAGCTAGATTGGAGGGCCGAGAGATGCGCATGGTTTAGAATGCAGATCTCTTGGTTAGTGGAACGGGACAGACGACGCGCTACACCACACCCCCTAAAATGTGGTATGACAAGGGTACGATTAGTTTAATAATATCGCTTAAATTAACTGGGCTCCTCCTTTTTTTCCTCTAATCGCAAACAATATATATATATATATATATATATTTATATACAGAAAGTCTCCTGTAAGGACTTCTTATGGTGCAGACCTTGGTACATACCATTTTTTTAAAGTAGTAAAAAAATGAATTTTTTGATGAAACTTCATGGATAGGAACTTCATGGTGAGAAGATCATCTCCAATTTTTTTCGTCGAAAAATTCAATAAAAAAACCGTTGAGATGAGGTGATATGTAAACAAATAGTATAAATATGCATGTTCAACCGTTGAAATGTTGGGTCGGCACCAGCCACTTTATTGATTGAATTTTTTGATGAAACTTTATGGATATGATCTTCTCACTATCGAGATTATACCCATGAAGTTTCATAAAAAAATTCAATCAAAAAGTGGCTGAGATGATCGTCAACATTTCGACGGTTGAAAATGCATATTTAGACCATTTTTTTACATATCATTTCATCTCAACGTTTTTTTTATTGAATTGTTTGATGAAAAAAATTGGAGATGATCTTCCTATCATGGAGATCATATCCATGAAGTTTCATCAAAAAAATCATTTTTTTACTATTTAAAAAAATGGTATGTATAGGAGTCTGCACCATAAGAAGTCCTTACAGTAGAGGGCATATATATATATATATATATATATATATATATATATATATATATATATATATATTGGTGCTTAAGAAAAGAAACAATAGTTATATTGCTTAAATGAGTGGAGTGTCTAAGTAGTAACTAACGTTGTAATACTATTAAGATACACGATTTTTTGTTCACCCAAATTGTAATGCATTTTTTACTATTTATTGTGTTATTAATATTTTCTTCTCATTATAAAACACCCGAGACAAGAAATAGAAAATATATTGTGGATCACTAATTTTAATGCAGTCGAACAGAAGTGTACCGTAATTTGGAACGTTCATGCCAATACATATATTGCTAGGGTATTAGCGTTCTCTGGTAATATCGGGCATGGGTTCTCCAAGTCACCCAAAAGCTTGATGTTGAGCTTTTCTCAAGGCAGAGAAAGTGATGTATATGCACTCGCCCAAGTTACGGTTGGTCTCGGGTTTGAGACATTGGAGCAGTGGGGTTAAGGCCAACCGACATCTGCCTCTACCAGACCTTGCAGCTAAGCGGGAGCCTTGTGCACTGGGTACGACCTTTTTTATCAGTTTTTATAATATGCACGTGGAATTAGCCTCATGTGGGCCCATTTAATTTCAGCACATGTTTATTTTTATTTTTATATTTTATTATGAGTAGATAAATATTAGTTATTATCTAAATTATTATTAGTATTATTATTAGAGATAATTATTAGGGTTTTAGTTATTTATTTTAAATAGGTTATTTAGTTCCCTTTTAATTAGGAGAATTGCTCCCTAAGTTTAGGATTATCTATAAATAAGGCTTTTGGCCCTCTCTTGTAATCAGATATTTAAGATTATTATTGAAATGAATGAGATTTGAGAGAGTTTGAGAGAGATTTATTTGATTATTATTTTGTATTCATTTGTGTGTTAATTCCGTTGCGTTCATATCAAAGTGGTATGAGAGCCGTTTGCTCTTGGAGGATACAGTTGGTGATAATGGTGGATACGTGAAACAAGCAGATGAACAAGCGTGTTGAATGCTTGGAAGGACTTGGAGAGATCAAAGGGATGCTCAAATCTTCCTCTCCGGATTTGCGTTGGTGATAGCTAACGGCGATATTGTTGCACCAACTTTGTAACAAACCCTAGCTTTGCAACAATCTCAAATAACCAAAACCTAGTCGATTTCCCTCCCAGATTCCCATTGCAAAATACCGTAGCCGCCAAAATCACTCCACAGCCAGCCACCACAAGTGGATTATCGTTTTTCCACGAACGATCCTTCGCTTTTCGATTCTCTAACTGTTCATCATCATCAATGGATCCTCAAGATCGTCTCCAATTGGATAACACGCCAACCATACCAAATTTTTTTCGTCATTCATCGCCACCACTAACAACCTTCGCCTCCGGCAAGTGGTCCCCCCAAAGCAACCCCATCATAGCCCTCCCTTCCGACCAGGTCCAACCCGACGTTCGGGACCCCCTTTCCAGCCACTAAGGCTCCTTTCCTGTGTCGGTCTATGGCCAAAATCACACCAGCACCGCTGTTAGGGCCTAATGCTGCTAGGGTTTACTTTGATAAGTTGGAGTTCTAAAATAAAAAGTTGGGTTTGAAGACTTTTGAAAAGAGTGGGCTTTCCATGTGGGTTTTATTTGACTTTGGGGCATTTTTAAGTGACAAACCACTCAGGTTGGAGTTTAATGGCCCCAAAATTGATTTTTTTAGTGTGGAAAAACATAGATAGCCCCTAGTTTTTAAAATCATGAAAAATATTTAATTTGGGCCCCAAAAGTTTCAGAAAAAATATTTTTCACTCCTAATAAAAGATAAAAAGGGTCTAAAATATTCAAAATATTTGTGGACGTGTTATGGACTTTTACAAATCTCCCTTAAAGTTCGTGGTTCCACTTTTTGAAGAAGGGGAGGGCATTACTTATCTGTTGGCTTCTTCAACGATCAAGGTTTTGGCGCTCGGGATGAGCTTTTTGAAGAAGAGGAGAGTGACGTGTGCATAAATTAGCCCCACGTGGGCCCATTTAGTTTTAGCACATGTTTATGTTTATTTCAATATTTTTTTGAGTTGAAAAATATTAGTCATTATATAAATTATTATTAATATTAATTCTTAGGGTATTAGTTATTTATTTTAATTAGGTTATTTAGTTCCCTTTTAATTAGGAGACTTGCTCCCCAAGTGTTGGATTATCTATAAATAAGGCCTTTGGCCCTCTCTTGTAATCAGATTATTAAGATTATTATTCAAATGAAGATTATTTTTCAAATGAATGAGATTTGAGCATAGTTGTCAAAATCGTCCGATTCGCGATTCGAATCGGACGATTCGATTCGATTCACTACCAAAACGATTCGAATCAACCTTAGAATCGCAAATGTCTAAAGAATCGGACCGAATCGGCGATTCACGATTCGAATCTTCCGATTCGGTCCGATTCACTTTTTTTTTTTTTTTTTTTTTTCCCGCGATTTTTTACATTAAATTAATATATAGGCTCTTTATGATATATATATTTGTTTTATGTAGGGTGTTTTAAATTAATATGTAGGATGTTTTATGATATATTTTTGTTTTTTACATTTTTAAGCTTAAAATGAATGAGAACATGTACTACGGTTAATTTTTGTGATATATTTTGGTATATTATCATGTGCTACGATTAGTTTTTTGTCATATTACGCTTAATTACCAATTCTATAGTGTTGAATTCCATTTACATATGTTTTACTACGTTTTTATCGTTTCGTTCCGATTCGACCGATACGATTCACGATTCGATTCACGATTCGCGATTCGGGGGGTAAACGATTCACGATACGATTCGCGATTTGACAACTATGGATTTGAGTGAGAGTCTGAGAGATATTTATTTGATTATTATTGTGTTTTCATGTGTGTGTTTTAATTTGTTGCGTTCGCATCAATTCATGTTAGGAGAGTTTCACCAAATGGTGGCCTTGGAAAGGACACGAGAATAATGGAGCAAATGACACCAAAGAGAAGAACACGGAAAATGGTGGGAATGACTAAAGACATTGGGAGATGGTGAGCTAATTTTCTTTAGTAGTTGGTGACATTTGGATTTATTCTTGGAGCGGATTCCTTCGTCCTCTTTGCTTTAGTTAAGAGCAATGTCAATAGTTTGACATTGTCACCTGACTAAAGAGATCATGGTGTATGTGGGGTTAATAGACAGGGCTTTGGCGTGCGATTTTTCTTGTAAATTTTGGCGCTTAATATTATTAGTTACATAGGATAATTAGTGTTAAAAATTAGATTCAGGTTAGGATTCATTTTTATTTAGTTTAGTTTTATCTAGGATTATCTTTTAGTTATCAGATTAAATTAGGACATCAATTATTTGACCTATAAACAGAGCCATTGGCCACAATTGTAGATAACAATTATTAATAAGATTGTCGGCTCTGCCTTGAATATTTTCTATTGGTTTTCTGTGTGTATTCCGCTTTGTGATTACGTCAAAGTGGTATCAGTGCGCATCGCTCGTGGTGCAATAGTCTTGTTGTAGATAAATTTGGCTTTGCCTTGAATACTTTCTAATGCTTTTTGTGCGTCTTCTGTTGCGTGATCACATCAGAGTGGTATTGGAGCGCGTCGAAAGTGGTGTAGTAGTATGTGTACGTGCAGTAGTTTTATTTGTGAGTTTGCACATCAAAATCAATGGCCAATATTTAATCCAAGGGATCAATCGACATGAATCAAACCTTAACCTCAATGTGGGTTGAAGTCCGTCAAATGAATAACAAACTCGAGAGAATGGAAGAATAAGTGATGTCTCATCTTCACTCCCATATCAAGGCTTCTGTGACGGGGGATCTGTAGTTGCAGTCAATGGTCAAGATTGCACCCATCAATATGTCCCAAAGGAAGAGCAAAAAGTTCAATTTTATTCAAAATGTTATTTTAATTGGGACCAACTTTCAATAATTTTCCACAAAAGCTGGAGGGTGAGCTTTTTGGAAGGAGGGGAGAATGTTGGATACATGATTAATAGATAGGACTGGATTTTGTCGTGGGATTTATCTTTGTAAATTTTGGTGTTTATACTATTTGCTATTTGGAATTTAGTGTAGAAATTTGATTTAGGTTTGGATTTTTTTATTATAATTTATTTTATGTAGGATTATCTATTTGTTATTAGTTATTAGATTAGATTAGATTAGCTCCACCAGTAAGGCATGTGGTTTATGACACCATATGTCAGGGGTTCAAACTCCATTGGCACCAGTTTGTGGATATGAGCTAGAATAAAACCCCATACCGCTATTGTCGGTGATTAAATTGGGGACAATATCGATGGTGGTAGAGTGGAGTATTACACAAACACTCTAATTTTGATGTTAAATGATCATTTTACCTTGCATTTGCATGTTTAACAAAACATGAGGCTCTCTTGTGGAGTGCAAATAGAGCACTATCCAGAATTGATATAAATTAGGAGCAGTCGCATGTTTAGTTCACTTTGAATTTAAGAAATTCAGAAATAATTCGAAATAAATTTTTAATTCTAAAGTATGATTACAACTGGTTAAATTGGTATAAAGTAATCAAAATTGAGGATGTTATAATATTCTGAATGAGAGCCGAAACCGAGAGAGGGGGTCGGGTTGTTGGGGTTGGGATTATAACTCTTTAGGTGAATTGTTCTGTTTGGTAGGATCTTTAATGGCCCCAATTCTTAGGGAAGAATACTTGTGCTATATCTAATATGATGTATTATTTGTAGTTCATGTTCCAACAATCTTGTGTTCATTTGGAAATAAAAGTTTGTGAGAAACCCAGTTGTATACAAATGGCTTGGACTCGTATCTCACAACTCGGAGGTCAAGAGTTTAGATCCTTTTGGGGTCACCTCCTATGCGTTGTCCAGGTGCATGCGAATTGGAGAGCCTAACATAATTTCGAACTAAGTGGGTGCTCCAAGTGTTGTTGGTGTGTTTTAAACCATGGTTAAAACCCTCCTTAAATAAGGATACCCCGCGTATAAACAATACCTCCATGTATGAACAGTAACCCGCGTACGAATAGTACTCTGCGTATGAACTGTACCGTATAAAATTTAATCCAAACTTCACAAATCTCCACCTTGGCGAGAAATGCAGCAAACCATGATCAAGATTCCATCCGATGAGAATTCCTCCCATCCGAATCTCCCCGTTTGCCATGCCACCAAAATAACCACTATTGAGCTTCATTGTACCAGCTACACATATCCGTATACCGTTCAATACCTCTTCAAAGATCCAAAATTAATCCGTAAAAAATTGCCCTTCGAGTATACACCTCATTTTGCAAATATACCCTTTGCACCTTGCAATTTTCAATTGTTCTTCTTGGATATCTTTTGAAGTTGAATACACGGGTCAATGCCTAAATGTAGCTGCAACCAGTCGAATATACCCATCGATTCCGAAGAGGGACCTTGACCTCATCCCTTCGTTAGCAAGATTCCTCTCACCCTCGTCTGTCGGAACATACACCCCGCTCATCGGCCGTAAACAAGAACCCTTGAAAGACTTTCCATACTTGTGCACCTTGTTCCCGAAATACATTATCAAGATCAATCCAGACAACATCAACCAATCACACAAATTCCATACAACACCGTGTGATTTATGAACTCCACCATTACTCGAGCACCTTTCTCTTTGGAATTCATCACCTTTGAAAATTGTGAGAATACCAAATATCTAGTATATACCGCTAACTGTCTTGAGGTACTTCTCGAGCCACCACAATCCTTGTTTCAATTATCGAACCATGAAACGACTCATTTCCCTCGCACGTAGCAATGCCCATTATCCTTGGATGTAGATTTGCTATGACATCCCCGACAATCAATTTTCTTCCAGGTGAAAATCAAACCGTATTAATAGTCCTTGCTAGTGGCTATCACACCGTTGCCAATGCTAGCAATCACATCCTCTCCAATTGCATTTCGGACAAACAATCACACCCTCCATCTTTCTCCTATTTCCATTTTTCCATCAACCCCGATACACGACCCATGTTGAACAAGAATGACCTCTACTCTAATCACCAAGAGCGAAGCACCCATTACTATCAAATCCCTCCGCCTAAATTTGTGAAATAATTATGATTGAATGTACACACCCAAGAAATCCAAGCACTAGTGGGTTGAATCCAAAATCGCATTCTGAATTTTTGACAAACACCTTGTGTGCACCAAGAGCTCTGATACCAATTAATACCAATTGTTGTTGTTGTGTTTTGAACCATGTCTGTAAGGAGAAAAAGTGAACAGTACTCCGCGTATGAGCAGTACTCCGCGTATGAACAGGATCCACACAAAATTCAAGCCAAACTTAACACTAAGAGTCTTGAATACACGAGTCATAAAAAATTAAAAAAATAAACTTGTAATTAAACGAATACGCATAGTTGTAGTCTGTGGTCAATCTCAGAGTCATTTCTATCCGATTTTGTTGAAATGTGAACTTTATTCGATCCTGATCTTTCATCATTTTGTTAGTTTTTATTATTATCAGTCCAGCTATGTAATTTTTGTTTTTGTTATGGTGAACTTTAACTGGAGATTTATTTCAGGAGAAACACAAGGAGAAAAAGCGCAAAAAGGATAAGGACCGTGAAAAGAGAGAAGGTAAAGAGAAAAAGGACAGAGAGAAAAGTGAAGAGAAACATAAAGAGAAGAGACACAAAGGAAAAAAGGACAAGCATAGGGTTAAAGAAACACGAGGAACCTCAGACGATAAGAATACTTTGGGGCCGCCAGAGGGTCACAACGGCGAGAAGCTCAGTTCAAACTGCATTCAGAGCAATGACACAAATGAATTTAAGTTTTTGCTTGAGCTGGGTAAGAGAATTAGAGATGACGATAGAGCTACGGAAAACCGCATGGTTCAGAGAATTACTCTCACTGGTCAGAGAACTGCTCAATTTCCTGCAAAGGTGGTGGGGGGCAGTACTGCAAATATGGTGGAAGAAAGTGAAAAGGTTAAGGAAAATATTTATGGACAAAATAACAAAGTTGATGCAAAGGATATGGAAAATGGTGTCATTAAGAAGAATTTTATTGTGGGTGATCAAAGAAAGATTAAATCTGTGGCTGGACTGGTGGACAAATCTGTTGATAAGAGAATGGAGGAGAAAGAAAAGGATAAACACAAGAATAGTGATAGTAGAGGAGAGAGACAGAAGGATAAAGATCGAGAGATAAAAAACAAATCGAAGGATAAAAAAAGGGAAAAGAAGGAAAAAAAGGAAAAGGGGAAGAAGAAGGTGAAGGAATCAAACAAAAAGCAGCTAGAACCAAGAGAAAATGCTGTAAATGTCCCTAGTATCAAACCATCACCCCCTTTGAATGAGAGCACCACGAGTGCGGTCAGTGAGGGTATTCTTGGCAAACGAAAGGAGCTCAAATTGAATGGTTTTCTACATGGTGAGTTCTTTCCTGTCATGTACAATGTTTCATTGCATCATTTCTCTCATTGTTTGGTGATTGGAAGCATACACTTTGCTGTGTGTGTTTCATCACTTAAAATGGTAATGAGGCATTGCAGTTATTGATGGGTTAGTATCCAGACTGGGCATCATGGTTGAGGGTTCTTGGTGATGTGTTTTTTTACCAATTGTTTTAAGAATGCGGTTTGATACACAAAAGGTACACAGTTTTTACACAAACAAATCTGCTAATGATCACCGAGTAGGCTGGTGGATTGTATGAGGGATAGATGTTCCGGATGTAATATTTTATGAGACAGACCCACCCTGATTATAGCAAATTACATTGACATCCTCTCTTTTTTAAAGTTAAAAGTTTGCATCATTTCCAAGTCAATTTTGACAATTCGTTTACACAAGGATCAGTTTAAAGGATAACGAAATGTAATATAACTGAAAATTTACTATAAATTTTACAAACAGTGGAGGTCATTGTTGGTCATTGTCACGAAACCCAAATGACATGGGCAGGTTTCTGTAATTTTTCAAAACATATGGGATGACTGCACAATAAATCCAAAATACGGGGCAGACACTGTTATCATTCCCAAATATGTATACTCTTATTAGTTTTTCATTTGTTTTTATTTTTTATGTGCACTTACGTTGTTTCAACATTGTTACAGACGATGCCATTCGACCAAATAAGTTGCCCAGATCCGTCTCCTCCTTGCATGAAGTTTTGGAGAATGGAACGAAAGTGGAACCTTTGAAAAATGCAACACAATTTGTGCCCAAGTGGGAGGGGGCAGTAGATAAAGATAAGATGAATAATAACATGGTTTCGTCCTTTCACCCAAGTACGGAAAATGGAAGGAAGATGAAACTATGCCAAGTTCCCTCCTCTCACCCAGTTGTCGAAAACGGGAGAAAATTAGAACCAAGCCAAATTTCAGCCCAGTTAGCCTCTGGAAAGCAGGGGGCAGTTGGTAACCATACAGTTGATAACGTCGTTTCATTTTCTCACACAGTTGTCAAAAATGGAAGAAAATCAGGACCAAGCCAAACGCCAGCCCAGTTAGCCTCTGGAAAGCAGGGTGCAGTTTGTAACCATACAGTGGATGATGCCATTTCATTTTCTCACCCAGTTATCAAAAATGGAAGAAAATCAGAACCAAACCAAGCTCCAGCCCAGTTTGCCTCTGGAAAGCAGGGGGCAGTTGGTAACCATACAGTGGATGATGCCATCTCATTTTCTCACCCAGTTGTCAAAAATGGAAGAAAATCAGAACCACGCCAAACTTCAGCTCAGTTAGCCTCTGGAAAGCAGGGGGTAGTTGGTAACCATACAGTGGATAACGTTGTTTCATTTTCTCAACCAGTTGTTGAAAATGGAAAAAAATTAGAACCAACCCAAACTGCAGCCCAGTTAACCTCTGGAAAGCAGGGGGTGGTTGGTAACCATGCAGCGGATAAGAGCATTTCATTTTCTCAACCAGTCCAGGAAAATGGAAGAAAATTACAAACAAGCCAGACAGAAGCTCAGTTAGCCTCTGGGAGACCGGGGCTAGTTAAGGTAATTAACAAGGAAAACGGGGTCAATGTTAAAGCTTCTGCTCCTGTACAACTCAAGGAGAGTGTTAAAGTGGCTGCAAAACCTCCACATCCTGATACGAAGTATTTGAGCAAAATATTTTCTGTACCCGAAATTGTGTGGGACGAATTTGATGACCAGGAGTGGCTGTATGGCTGCAGTGATATCCGGAAAGAGAAATCAAGCGTGGGAGCAGAGGGGCCCGAGCAGGTGTGGGCTGAAGCCCTTAAGGTGGAATCTGCAGATGTTACCGCTCTGCCATATGTCATTCCTTACTAGCCTGTATAATGGATGATCTTGATTTTTTCTCCTATAATCGTCCGAGCTGGTGCCTCATCAAGGTATGGAAGATAGGCCTTGGATCAGTTCTTGAAGGAATCAATCGCCCCTATCTCTGTTATCTTGAGGGACATTCTGCGATATTTCCTTGACCTGGATGTGTTTATAAATGGATTTAAAAAACATATACACAACCTTCATTGTTGGGCGTGGGTTAGAGAATGGGTTTTGACTATCTACGCGCCAACACACTAATTCCTTGAACGATTATTTTTAGGCGTTAACGAGGGCAACATATCATACTGTGTATAACATAACATCTGATGTGGTGTTATCAAGTGGGTGAGAAAGAACACATGAGAAAGTTGTGGGTGTTTGTTGCACAATGATATGATTTTTGATAGGTAACAAAATGGGAGTTATACTGAGTTGAATATATAATAGAGGCAATTGAAAATGGGTATTCCTGTTATTGTAAATCCCCATGTTTTACAGTTTTTGGTGATTCCATTTGTTCCTAGTGGAAGTGAGGTTTTTGTTGATAATCTCAAAGATTTATTGTTTTGGGACAAGTTGGTTTCGTTTTTTGGTACTTTCAAAGCTCAATTTTTTTAAGGGGTTTTTGGGGAAATGTCCAATTTAACCCGAAGTGTATAAAAATAGGACATTCCGTATAAAAATAGTGTTCCGACGAGGATTCCGGGGGTGTGGGGTGGGTTGGAGGTGGGGTTATGTGTTTATTCTTAGAATGAGTTTTAAATGAGTATGGCCAAGGGTATAAATATAAAAATCTCTTTAACTAAAAGAAATGAAATTACATATTTTGTGTACTCACTCTAAAAGGATTACGCAAATAAATGTTATTGTACCACATGGTCCTTTTGATGGATAGGCAAAGAGCAAACAATGTGTTGGATCCGTTTCGTGTTGTATATATATTGATTTGTGTTAGTTGTTCGTTTAGCTTCCTGGTGGAATAATCCGTAAAATGTTATTTTGTTGACATGGTGTCGTGCTTGTGTCGGATTGTGGGGTAAATATTGTCATGACTTAGACGTGACATTTGGTTCTGTGCAAGCTTCCATGTTTTTCGTTATGGAAGATATTCTGTCGTTATTGTTATTGTTATGGGATTTCTGCTGTAGGTAAATAATGTATTTGTTGTTTTTATCAAGGTTGTGCCAACTATTTGTGCAAATGCGTTTAAGTTGGCCATAATATTGCAGGGAAAGAAAAAAAAAAATCATGAGCATTTAGACATGCCCAATGCATTGGGAGCAAAATGACTCGATGTTGTTTTGCTTAACTAGAAATGTCAAAACTCAAGGGCATTGGTTGTTGGGCTCCTTCCTGCGTCACTTTAAACATTGCAGCGAGGGCTTGCGCACCAATACAACTGTCGTGACTGCAAGCTGTATAATTACCCTTAATTTGCATTTGGGCGTCATATCAAGTGCCACCCAACTATCCCACTAACCTTTTTACATATATATATATATATATTTTCTCTAATTAGCCCTATTCAACCCCTACTGGAAGGATTTTTTTAAGGGATTTTGTAAATTTAGGACATATTGTAATATGTATTTTAGAAATAGGACGGTAGACATTTTATTTATAGTTTTAGTCCCTATTTTTTAATAAAACCGCTGACGTGGATCCATATTCATAAAATGTCGACCAATCACAGCATGCCACGTGTCCATTTAATTTGAAAATAGGGACTAAAAATGAAAATGATATGTTTGTTATCCTATATCCATAATCAATATTAATTTAAGTCCTAAGAGTATATAATCTATTTTTTTTTAATGAAATGTGGTTTCATTGGAACAAGGAAAAAGCCCCCCCAAAATGTACAATAAGTCCAAACAAAGGTCTCAAGGCCTGACCAACCCAACCCACAAAAAATAAAATAAGATGGGAACATACTGCCAAAACAAGGCACGTAGCCCAACAAAGGCAACAATTTGCTACAAGGTACACAGGCCCAAACACCTATTTGAATAGTGCGCTGTCATCACACAACTCGACGTGGAATTAAGGACTTTAGATTTTTAGGGGCGATGGCACTATGCATACGCTCCCCTTACCTGGTTGTCGGAGATGCGTTGATCCTCAAGAGTTTTGGCGGGTGAGGTATGTATCTATTCAATTTTCATTATATAGAAAATATAAAAAATATCATTGTATGATTAGTTAGACTATTAATTGTTAGATTATGTAGTAAATTCATGATATAAAATTGCATTGTGCCATGAGGTTAGTGCATAGACGGTCAGTACTTGGGGTACGGTTTAATGTACATATTTATTATAAGTATACAAACTAATCAATTTATATCTAATGTATAAAAACATTTTATTTTATTTTTTACCCCATCAAATGCAGTCCTATTACGCCCTTTTATCCCTTTTTAATCCTTTATATTTTGAGGCTTAGGCTTGAGCCTTCATATTTGTGTTTTGGACCAAGCCGACCCAATCATTGACAATCAACAGGCTACTGAGCTTGGCCTGTCAAAGCCCATATGTGTAATACTTCGTGGTATTAAATAATTATTTTAATCATCAATTTACATTTTAAATTATGTGAAATTATGTGGTAGATTTTAATTGTTAATTTGTATATTAAATTTATGTGGTTAGATTATATATTAGATTAATAAATAATTCTAATGTGTTAAATCATTTAATTATGTGATTAATAAATTAATTTAGTGTTAATTGTTGAGGTAGAAATATGATTTTCACACACAACAACATAATGATAGTATAATCATAATTTACAATTCTTGGTAAATAAAGAATATGGTGAAAAGATTGGACATAAGTTGTATGTGGTTCGACTGGGCTTGGCTTACGTCCACGGGGTGAAGGGGGTGGGCGAACTCTTTTATTACTTTGGGAAAGCCTAACCAATTAGAGATAATGTTGGAGCTTGCTAATCACCTTTCTAATTTGCACTACACGAGGCTTTAAAAACTCGACCTTTACAATGTTATTCCTATTTCGTAGCATGCACGTTGAAGGATTTTGAATTGAAGAATACACATGTTCATCCTTGGTGGCTTCGCACATTTCCACATCTCATGCTCACCGAGATTCTCGACCGCCTTAATAGGGAACGCGATAATATTTTAAAGCAACGACTTGTTGACAAAGTCTTATAAGTTGAAACTGTTCAATGATCATTCGGATGATGAAGATGAGAGTTCGACTGACGAAGGCAGGATGTTTGGCCTAGTAAATATGTGCGCTCGACCATCAGTCCGATTTGTAAACTACTGCTCCCTCGCACCCTTCGTTCAGATTTTGCCTTTGGTGCCCCTCATTTGGTACGGAACTGATAAAAAATACCCATGATCAGCTACCCCCTAGAATCTGTGTTCACGAAGATGAGCTAAAGAGTCTTGTATATAGCCGAACGAGATTCATGCTATATATACGTGCCTAGACTTTTGTGATGCTCAATGATGGATGTGACAACCGGTTCAATCTTGATTCATGGTGACCCGCTTAGGATTTTGTGCTGACATAAGGATATGCGATGAGATCGTAATTTGATGATAGTTAGTCCCAATGTGCGACGTCACTTGGATGAAGCGCCATAATGATCTCACTTTTGACGACGCGCATGCTACTGAGATGCGTGTGGGCGTTTCCAATTCGCGCCACAGGCTTGGAAATCGCATGTTACTCGCTGAACGCTTGCATCTGTTGGATCTATTGAAATCCGACCTTTGAATTTGAAGCGACCTTTTCTTCTTTAGTATAAAAACCAGTGAACTTTCACATTTTCAAATTTTCGTTTAAGCAAGACATTTCTCGTTCGCTCTCTTTTTCAACAATTCCTTCCTCTCATTTCCTTATTTCCAGATTCTGTGAAGTCCTCCTTCCTTTTAACTAGGGGCTTGTGCTTGTGCATCTTTTAAGTGACCATGTCTAGTTACTTCATTATTTTATTTTTCTCACTAATACGCTTCTCTTTCCATTTCTATTTCTTTGAACTTCTTTAGTCTCGGTGTATCACAGACTAGGTTTTGAATTTCACTTTACCAGGATTAGTAACTTTGTGTCCCAATTTCCAGAAGGTAATCCCCATATTTTAAACTTTGCTTCCACTGACTCACCTTTTCTCTCGTATATCGACCAACTTCAACTATTTGGGCCATCTCTCAACCTAACCCCAAAAGAGAGGCTTTATCGTTAACGAGCTCTCGCAAACATAGTCAAAATTTTATTTGCGTTTGGGACAGAGCACAACGAACGAAGAGATTCCACCCAAGGAGCTTATTTGTTGAATTCCACTAGGCCCAATCATCCGCCTAGATCCCAAAACACTCACTTAATAAGTTGGCTACTCTAATCCCGATAAGATTGGAAATAACCAAGGAAACCCCAAAGGTCCTTACAAGGCCATAAACCATATGCCCAACCAAAACGCCAATAACTAGGGTGAACGCCTTGCTCTCGCAAGAGCTTTGTCCATCCGGCAGGAGGATGAGACCGATCGTGCCCGAACACCCATGAGGGAGAAGTCTACTTCTACGAGCACTGTTTCCAGACTGTACTGGAAATTCCTTTTCCAAATCCTGTTCGCAATGTCTTGTCTTTCATCAACCTTGCACCATCCCAATTAATAACAAATGCTTGAAGGATCCTGATAGGATCCATAACCCACTTCCATGATTTGTTTGACCACTTAATAAGTTGGCCATTCTAATCCCGATCGGATTGGAAACACCAAGGAAATCAGGCCCTTACGAGGCCATAAACCATATGCCTGAGCAGAACGCCAATAACTGGGGTGAACGCCTTGCTCTCCCAAGGGCTTTATCCATTCGTAAGGAGGACGAGACCGATCGTGCCCCGATCACCCATGAAGGAGAAGTCTGCTTCTACGAGAACTGTTTCCAGATTATCCTGGAATTTTTTTTCCAAATCTTGTTCGTGATGTCCTATCTTTCATCAACCTTTCATCATCCCAACTAATAAAAATTCTTGGAGGATCCTAATAGGATCCATAACCCACTTCCATGATTTGTTTGACCTTGAGCACCCTCTGACCGTAGGTGAGCTACTGACTGTCTATAAACCCATGGCCTCACAAGGATGGTGACCCTTGCATGTAGACACAAGGTTGAATGCTTCGTCACTTCCCTCCCTTCCTCACACCACAATTAGAGACGCCGATTCCTCTTTATAAAAGGCGAGGGGTGGGAATGTGATATAGATGATGACCTTATGGGTAATTTTTTTACCGTTCCACTTATTCAGAACAAGCCTAACTTGAGTGAGTACTACTTTCCCCTAAATTTTCACTATCTTTTTTTTATGAAACCTATTTGTACTAAAAATTCCGTTATGTGTTATGTAGGAATTTTAAATGAACTCCCTGACATTTTCGAAAATAGGCAAGAGAGGGGTTGGGAGGCCACGAAGAAAGCACGTTAATTCAAAGAACTCCGTGATCTTCCCCGGATGAAGCAACTTGACTTTATTTCAAGAGACGAGGAAGTGTGTGATCGAGACGCCCTTTGTCTTCGGTCTGAAACTGAAGAATGACACATTATCCTTCTCAGATTCCAACGTACGTACTTTCTAGAATCTTTAAGCATAACTCATTTATGTTAAACAAGACTTTTCTACTATGGCTTGATGAACTCACTGAATTTACCTGAATTTCTTTGTAACTAGTGGATAAATTTCTCGTCGAGCATTCCACAGAGATCTTTTGAGGAACAATCAAGCGTCGACCTCCCTTCAGCCTATTGCTCCTCAGCCGAATCCCCCTTCGCTAATGTGAACCCCCCAACCCAACAAATTGGGGCTGCTGAAATCATTCGCCCCGTCAATGCAATTGAAGAGACATCCTATGTTATTAAATAGTGTATGAAGAGTCTCTTAAGAGGGTGCGGGTCAAAAAAGATCCATGGAGGCCGAAAATACACCAACATCTGCACGAAGGAGGCTAATCATTTATAATGAGGTACCTGAGGTCGGAGGGATGTCTCGAGTCCCCCACTTTCGCTATGATTCTCCAGATAAAAATTACTTGGCCTTCCAAGATGGTATCCACTTTGATGATCTTGATTGCCTAAGCAAGGGCCCAATCGCCTTTGCCATGGATATGATCTCAGTGGGATCCAAGGTAATCGCGTGGTTATAAGCTGTCTCCATCTCATTTTCTTTCTGTCACAACTAGTTATAATTATAAATCGTAGGTGAGTATTCTTGAGACCTTTATGGCTCAGAAATGGCTGAGCCAAAAGGATTAGTCGAGGACTATACTGGGGCTGAAGGATAAATTGGAGATCGAGAAGAATGCTCGAATTGAAGTAAGAAAACCCTTGCGAAAACCCAATCATAGCATGAAGATTGCCAAGAACCAGGCTCTGACTGAAAAAAATTGTGATGCCTCAATCCGAATTTATGGTTCACCCATGGATCGACCTGAACCGGTCCGATAACGTTAGATTAAAATTGACCTGGACAACCCTAAATAAGCTTTTTAGTTCCTTTTATTTAATTTAAAGTCTCAATATTTAGTATGAAATTCCGTTTTCATGTAATATGAAATAAATTACCAAGTGAAAACCCATCAATGCATTCCAAGTTCAAGTAATATGAGCTACTAACGTAAATAAGGTAAGAAACACTTACCTATAAAACATTCTTAAATACCAAACCATAACAACGAAGGGATATGAGCTAATGCCTAGTGGGGTTCTAGCAAAATTCAATATAGAATTGAACGAAAGAAGAAAGGATGCTACGATACATCGATACTAATATATAAGTGCACCTATATATATATATATATATATATATATATATATATATATATATATATATATATATATATATATATATATATATATATATATATATATTGTGTTGCTGGAATTTCGACCACGACTTTTTGCTTGTGCGGCACCTTAAGCGCGTGAGTTGTGTTTGGTTTGTGCGGGTTGGTCGAATCCCTACTTGTGCAGTGACGACCCTTTGTGAAAACCTCTTCATGTTGAGTTCAAAAGCTATGTGCCTTGGGATCAAGTTGGTTTCTTGTGTTTCATACCGATAATGAAGGAATTCACTCGTGTTATTGTCCCTTTTTCTCCTGAGAAATGGCTACCACATCCAAGGAAGGCAGCAGGCGCGCAAATTACCCAATCTTGACACGGGGAGGTAGTGACAATAAATAACAATACCGGGCTCAATGAGTCTGGTAATTGGAATGAGTACAATCTAACTCCCTTAATGAGGATCCATTGGAGGGCAAGTCTGGTGCCAGCAGCCGCGGTAATTCCAGCTCCAAATACAACCAAGCGCGGGTAAACGACGGGAGTAACTATGACTCTCTTAAGGTAGCCAAATGCCTCGTCATCTAATTAGTGATGTGCATGAATGGATTAACGAGATTCCCACTGTCCCTGTCTACTATCCAGCGAAATCACAGCCAAGGGAACGGGCTTGACAGAATCAGCGGGGAAAGAAGACATTGTTGAGCTTGACTCTAGTCCGACTTTGTGAAATATATATATATATATATATATATATATATATATATATATATATATATATATATATATATATATATATATATATATATATATATATCGTGTGTGTGTGTTTACGTACACACACACACACACACACACACACACACAATATATGTAGCCATATATGCATAAACCTTTACTTTATCTAAAAAACTCTTATATTTATTCCGATTAAATTACATTAACCCATTCAATGACTTTTTCTTTTTACATTCACAACAATGTACTCGTTCCATCAGCCCAACCTGGTTAATTTAAGAAAAATACTTTGTTTGTCATTTCATTGGAAAATCTTTTCTTATTTATAAAAAAATCACTTTTCTTAGTTGTCTTCCAGCACACACACGACTGGTGTTAAGGTGAACATTTGTTTATCTTGAATTTATTACCCTTAACTACATTTAAAAAAACATATTGTCGAATTAACTTGGTTTATGCCATTTGTTCACTCATCCTTTGTCCTTGTTATTACTTTAAACTTATCTTTACATGGACTTTATTTATTTTACATTAATTCCCTTTTTAAGTCCATTAAAGCCTTACCTGGTTTGCACCTGTATTCATTTAATTTCATTAATCATTCCTGAAATTTTAATCGATACCAATTATTTTCCTTTGGACTTTTAATTTATCTTAATTCCCTTTTAGTCCATTTTATCTCGGAGTTAATCGTAACCCATTTGTATTTACGATCTTTCACCGACTGCCACAATACTGCAGCATGCTTCTTAGCTAGTAGGTTTGGGGTCTAAATCGAAGCCTCACCCTAAGGCTCCGGGCCCTCCTTAAATTTTTTCGGTATTGCTTTGTGAAAACTATTTCACTTTACATTAATTCCTTTTTACTTGCGTATAAACCACCTTTTTTTTTTATCAAAAATCTCGACCTGCCGCTGTACTTTTATTTACAATATAAGTGTATCTTTTTTGCCTTTCAATTTTTTTTATCTTTTCACCCAATGTAATTTCCACCTTGATTTCCTTTTATACGTTTGAACAAATTTTACCATTTAGTCCTTATTACCTTTACTTGATGTATTACCTACATCCTTGCCTTTAACTTTATTTTATTTCCAATTTTAAGTACCATTTTCATTACTTTGTGTTTATTTAAGCCTTAGTGCATAATTCTTTACATTTTATATAATAAAATGTACCACTCTAAGACAATCTTCATTTCTTTACTTTAGAATCCATTATGCACTTATTTTAATTTATCATTCTTTGATATACTTTAACAAATAACTTTTTGTATTTCAACTTTGCCACTTATACCCACCATTTTGGACACTTTCCTTAAAGTTGCAAAAATACCAATTTACACATTACTTTGTGCGAAACTTTATGTTTTTTCAACATTAAACCCAACTTAACACCTTACTAGTTTCAACCATTATCAAGATTATTATTCAATTACATCTCCAAATTACTAACACTAGTTTTGCCCACATTTACACATTCATCCAATTATTACTTTGAAACATTTTGTCATGTTTTCTTAAATATTCTTCGCATAAAATAACACAATTTTATGTTGTATAAATTCTAAAATTTACAACTTTATAGTTTCATGTAAAAAACTCATTCAACATGTTTTTTTGAACATTTTTCATATTTGTTCCGTAAAAGTTTCATTCAGTCTTCTTGGAATCCCATCTTATATGTGTGCCTAAATAATATTCAAACAAAGTCCAAATCCTTTATACTTGAAATCACCATTAAACATCATAAAATGTCATTTCCAACATTTTTATTTCATAAAAATATTCTTTGAATGTTTGTCAAGATTAAACATCTTTAAAACCCTTCTTCTTTCATAAAAAATGCATATTTAACATTCGAATTACTTCACATAAAATTCCATTATTATTCAACTTGAAAATCCATGTTGAAGTCATAAAAGCATACTTTTTAACTTTTTTATTTCATAAAATTGTTTCTTATATATTATGAAATTTAACTATTTTCAAAAATCTTTATTTATACCATCAACACATCCTAAGACATGAAAACCTATACATTCAACAAATCATGGAAACATGCTTAAATCCTACATGTAAATGAACTAATACATGTAATAATCATGCTATAAAACTTTGATGTAATACTAGTGTAGGGTGATTTTTTTCCACCTCATAAGAGCTCCAAAAATATGTCGAAAATTTATTTGTAGAAGGTAAATTCCCCACCTCCTAAGGTGGCCTTAGTGGAGTTACTAAGCTCCCCCAATCTTGTCTACATTTTAGCTCCAAAAGTTAGTCTTCTTTTTCACCTTCAAACTCCATGAATGCTTTAAAGCCCTTTAAAACTCTTCTTAAACCTCAGCTTTAATACCCTTAAATCTCCTACACCTCCTTCTAATACATGATAATGGTGGAGAACGGTTTGATATTTATCATATTTGAAGATAATGGGAAAATATGGATGAATAACTTAGTAACATGGAGGTTTTGTGAAAGGGAAAGGGACTGAATTTTTGTAGAGAGAACAAAGAGAAAAGTGACTTTATTCTTCCTCTCTTTAAACCAAACCAAACTAACCCTTTAACCTTTGGGTTAAATTTCAATGAATGCCCATCAGCTAAAGATCCCAAATTCTCGACCGAAAGTCCTTGTTAACTAACTAAAAATTGACAATAAAAATAAAAAAAGGAAAGTGTACTGATCCCATCCGGATTGATCCTGCCATTTTTGGATCAATCTGATTAGGATGACCATTTGATTTTTGTGCTATATACTTATCTCTTATATTCTTCACACATTTGTCCCCTTAGCTTTTATGCATTGTACTTTCGAAATCCAAATTTAATTATTTCAAACATTTATAATCCCTTGCTTAAATCCCGATTTTTCGTAACCTCACAAATTACTGAAATGTTATTTTATTAAAACTATGGGTGTTATAAGAACAATATCATTGGGGAGAGGTATTAACTTCGGGATGAGGTCACAAAGCTGAAGCATCAACTTATTAAAAAGGACAAGGAGAAAGCCAATGCCATCAGAGTCGAGAGGATTCTGGCCCCTTTAATCATATTTAGGTACTTGAAGTCTTTTCTCACTTCAGACTACTATAGGTTGATGAAGTATCAATCCTTCATTAATGACTATCGCGAGCTGGTGAACTGGGTCAAGGAGGGCCACCCTGATATGGATATGTCTTCTTTGAATCCTGAGCATTGTGAGGGAGTTGAAGAAGATTCTATGACTTCACCTTCATGAATAGATCCGCAAGGTTATGCTGAATACCGAAGGCTATTAGTTGAACCTTGGCCTCCTTCTGGATTTGAGAATGAGTATCCTCATATCTCTATGTGTGGCCGACTCCTTCCATCCACTATTTCTCCTGCTCCACCCCAACTCTATAGTCTCTCTCTCTTTTCTTTACAACTTTTGAATTTTTGAAGTGTGTAATATTGGATTTTTCCTTGGATATTTTGGTTGGATATTTTTTCTTGTAATCTGAACATCATTTCTGACCATCTTAATTAAATATTATGGTATTAGTGACCTTTCTGTATCCATGCCTTGATTTCTTTCAATCTTGGTGTGCTTTGAATTTTTTGTGCTTAAATTGCTATCTTGTGGGTGAAAAATCATATTACCTACTTTCATAGTTGGTCATTGTCCTGTTGTCTGAATTGTGATCTTTGATTGTCTTTCGATAATTTAATTGGTGAAAACTGAAATGTTGCATTGTCGTTATGTGATGGGACGCCGAACTATTTTTTTATACTAGGTTGATGAATCGAGTTGTTTATACTCCAAAGGTCAATTACTGATGGGTGTTGTGATTGATCATTTATGTTTTGATCATCAGTTTTTTTTTTTAAAAAGAAAATTTTGTATCGGACTTTGTTACGCTAGTCTTATTACCCCTATATATCCCCCTTTTATTTAAATTAAACAGAGTGATCGTAGAATTCCCTTATTGACTCACCGTTAACCCAATTTATACTTGCGTTATCCATGCCGTGCAGACCGAATCAGATATGAGGGGTTTAGGAGTTGAATCGCTGATCAACCAAGTTGTTCTTTCAAGAGATTTGAGTATGGAAAAGGTACCAGGATTTGTCCTGGTGTGAAACTTCATTCGACCTAGCAGTTAGTTTATAATCTGGTATGACCTGAACGTTTAGGTGGTCATTTGACCGCTATACTGGCACATAAACTAGTATGCTCTGAGGAGGGTAGGCGTAGGAGAAAAGCACAACATTGGAGAAATGATTTATTTTATTGATAATGATGGTGATGCAAAGAGATACATTATAAGGACATAAAAAGATAGTTATAGAAATATGGTATTAAAAAGTAAAAATAGATGAATATAAAAATGCTTCACAAATTCAGATTACGTAACGGTGCTGCATCTTGTTCAACCTTCTTTCTTATTGATAATAGAGATTTAGGTTTTCTACATTACACGATTAAGGAAGGGAGCAACCCTTGTGACCCCTTAGAACATATTTATATAGTCATATGATTCATTCTATGATATATGGTACTTCCTAGTTATGGGCTAGCTTACCATGACTTGGGTTTCTTTGTTGATTGCATCATCTTTATGAGGACCAAGTCACCGACCTAGAATTTTCGATCATTAAACCTCTTGTTGAAATATCGGGCGGACTTTTTTTTGGGTCATGATCATATTCAAACTGGGTATATCTAATTCGATTAGCACCACAACTTTGGTATGATATGTCAGAAAAAAGGTGTCGATCCCATTGGACATCTCATCATTGTTCTGTATGCCCACAAGACGGATATCACATTTTCTACCCATAGTGCCTTGGAGTTCTCCAACTTAAATTTTATCCCATAAAGGATTGATCAGTTTGATACTTCAACCAGACCATTGCACCCAGGATGTCTGTGGGTAGAGAAGTAATGATTGATCTTGAACCATTCACATAGATCATTGATCCATATGTTGTCTAATTGCCTATCGTTGTCAGAAATTATGGTGTAAGGAACGCCAAATCGGTTGATGATGTACCTCCATATGAATGAGTGCACCTTTTGATCGATAATCCTAGCCAACGACTTTACATCAACCTATTTCGTGAAGTAGTCGATTGCTACAAGGATAATTGTAAATGCGGTGTGATATCGATTGTATGTGGATTAGCAAATTTCCAATTAAGAGACTTATTTAATTAGATGACAATTTTAATTCGAATTAAATTAAGTCCCTTAATTGGAAATTTGCGAATCCATATACAATCGATATCGCACCGCATTTACAAATTGGTATCAGATTAGGCTTCACCAAATTACTTTGAGATCCTTTTTGGGCAAAATTTTTGTGATATTTATTTTTTTGAAAAATTTGATTTTTGAAAAATCGCAAGGTTTTCGAATGAAAACTTATATAATCGGTTGCCAGTTTTTTATGGGACTAATTATACCTATTGGAAAACCCGTATGAATCTCACTTAAAGGCCATCAATGAGCGTGTTTGGGTTATTTGTGAAAGAGGGTGGACTCCTCCCACTGTCACTGCTAATAATGCCACTAATCTTAAACTTGTGACTGACTGGACCGAGGACAAATTTAAATGGAGCACTTTTAAATCTCCAGGGCTAAGTGCAATTTATGGAGTCATCATCCCTGACGAGTTTTGACGCATCATGATGTGCACCACGTCAAAAGAAGCTTGAGATGTTTTGCAACTTACCCATGAAGGCACGACTGCAGTAAAAGAGTCTAAATTGTAAAATTCAACTACTCAATTTGAAACGATTACCATGCTTGAATTTGAGTGTTTTAATGAGTTTTATCCACGTTTGTTTGGTATTATCAACACTAGTTTCAATCTTGGTGAGCACATTTCACAAGTAGTTAAAACGATTTTATGATCATTGCCTAAACTTTTTATCCCCAAAGTGATTGTGTTGAATTCCTTAGAAAATTTGAGCAAGCTTAAGTTAGAATAACTGGTAGGAGACTCCAGACATATGAAATTGACATGTTTCCTGATACTGTCAAGCCTAAGGATAGAGAGATAACACTTAGAGCCCAATTTAGGAAGAGTGAGGAAGTGTCCAAGAGAGGAAAAAAATAAAATGAGTTTGTAAGTCCGAGTCCGAGTTCGAGGGAGAGTTTGATTTTGATGATGTGGCCATGCTTGCAAATTTATTTAAAAAGTTTCTCAATTTTTCCAATAAAAAGTTTTTTGAGAAGAATGAAAAGAAAGAAGAGGCCAAAGAGAGTGGTGATAAAGAGAAAGAGAAAGAGGAAGAGGAGAGATGTTTTGAATGTGAGGGAAAAGGGCATAGTTCATTTATGTGTCCCACTAGGCTAAAGATAAAGGGCAAGAAGATTGCCATGGCAACCACTCTTAGCGATAGTGAGGAAGAGGTGAAAGATTTCGGGGATGAATCTTCACATGGGATGTGTGTCTCCTTTTTATCTAGTCATGTGAACACACCTAGTTTGTCCAATGATGATGATGATACTTGTGCACGTGGGGGGGGGGGGGGGGATGATGATTTTTAAGTGTTTTTAGCGAGTGTGAGAGTGATTGTACTAGTGAAGGAGAAAGTGATCTCCAAATAGCGTTTAGAGAGTTGTACGCCGCAACCTTAAAGATGCAAAATTTGAATAAGGTGTTAGATTTTGAGAGAGAGAGAGATAGAGGTACTGAGGGGATTTGAGGTGTCGGTGAGTCAACTCAAAAAGGTAAAGGTTACTTGGAGTGAGCAGTTGATCGTCATATGTCGAGAAAAGAGTGAACTTGAAGCCTGTATGACACAATTAGAAAGATATATTTAACATGCTCGGGTGGTAAAGGTCACTTTAGAGGACACATCTAAGAAGGTTGAAAAGATGCTCCTCGATCCCACTTTGGGTAATGTTGAGAGATTAGGAATAGGTCATGACCGTGTGTTTACTTCCCATGTTGCACCCGAGCCGGTTCCCGAGTTTGTGATTGATCCATATGGCTCTCAACCCAACCCACCTAGGCGTTCGTTACGTGATAGGAGTGTGGGTACTAAATGTTTTAGGAAAGGTGTACCTAGGCCCGTGTATGTTTGCACCCATTGCATTAAGAGAGGACACCTTAGGGAGTTTTACTTTAAGTTGGGTAGTGTGTCACATAGATTTTTGCCACCTATTTTCACCCACCCACCCACTCATGATGCTTCGGATGAATACATGAGAGAGGTTGCACATATTAGGGAGCAAGAAAAGTTTTTGGTCAAAACTTCATGTGAGTTGATGGATGCTTTTCATAGGTTGTCACCACCTTTGGAAAACTCCACCACACTTAAAGGTTGAGGTTTAGACTTGTTTGCTAGCATATGATGATTTTCATGATTATATTTTATGCCTATTCCTAGTGTGTGCCACTTTTGTATTTATATTTTCCATTTTTTGATATATTTTTCAAAAAATACAAAAAGATTTTCTATTTTAGAGAAAAATTGAAAAAGCCAAAAATATTTTATTTTGATAAATTTTTTGGAAAAACACAAAGATTTTTGTAGTTTGTTTACACCGTTTATGAATGGACATTTAGAATGACCAAGTCACAACATCATTCCATATCAATGTGACTATTTGATAGTGTTTTGATATGCGTCATCATTTCATTTTTGTGCTTTATAATGTTTGGAGTCATTAAGATATAATTTGAGATTACTACCTACATATTTGACTCTTAGTCTCCTTTAATGCACACTTGCACGAATTTGTTTGATTATTGTGCTTGTCTGTCACATATTGATCGAAGTGTTTCCATCTCAACCCTGTCCTGAAAATGAATCAAATGCGATAAAACTTAACAAGAAAAGTAGTGCATGTAAGAACTGTTGCCCGTGAAGAATTTATTTTATATATATATGTGAAAAAAATGGGGAAGGGCTACGAAAGGTACTCTCATATCCTTTGCGATTAAGCCACTATTTAAATTGGACCTAAAAAAGTGTGGCATTGTAAAAAGTAGCCAAGGTCCATAGAGGTTGAAAAGAGCCCGAAAAAAATTCAATGCAATAAAAAGATAAATATGCCAAAAAAGGGGCCATTAGGTTTTAGATCACCTCATTAGATAAATAAAAGATTTATTATTTATGAGGCTATTTGGTTGGAATTTAATCAACCGGTTTGAACGTCCCGACAAAGCCTTGAAAAAGCATTGCATAGTTTGAGACGTTATTGGTGTGAAAATCATTTTAGGCTTTGATGTGTTGATAGATTGAGTCGATGTCATTTGAAGTCAACATATTTTGACACCTAAGGACAATTTTGAGTTTATTCGTTAGTAGTATCCGTATTCATCGTGCACATATGTTATGTTTGATTGCATTGATTTTCCTATCGAATTTGTTCACACCCATTCATTCTGCATCCACGATTTGATTATCTTAGTGTAAGTTCATGGTGTGTGATTTTTGTAAATTACTTTTGCATTTTGTTTGAAAATTTAAAAATAAAAAATAGTTGGTGAATGATTTCAAGTTCATCTTTGGATGATCGTAGTTGTTTTACTATGCTTGTCGTGACACTCCATGCTTATTTTTTTTTATTCTTTTCATTGTCTATTTGAAACAAAAATAAAGGGGAGAACGAATTATGGAACTATGAGGGAATTTAAATTATGGGGGAGATTTGAGCTTTGTTTTGTTTTATGTTTATCTCATTTCAAACTCGATATGTCACAAAGGTATTTGTTTATTGTCTCATGTGTGTAGGTACAAAATTGATGATCATTATTTTGCACACCCTGATGATGATAAATAAAAGTTAGAGATTTGAAGATTTCAAGTTGAAGATTTTCTGAAGAAAGTTTAAAGACTTGCAATTTACGTACCTTTTCATTTTTGGGTTCATGGGATGGTATTAGATTTGTATAGGACATATTTTACATAGTCTGTTTATATAGAGTATGTCGTATACTGCTACAATCGTCGAAGAAAAGTTCAAAATCATTCATGCATCATGACGAAATACCAACAATCTTCAACAAACAAGCCTCTGTGAGATAAATTTTGGTAAGGTTGTGTTTAACTCCCCTAATGGTTCATTTAAAGTGTTGGGTTAATTTTTTAAAAATGTTTATTTTTAGATGGTAGCGTGATCCCTGTATCGAACGACATTTGATGTCATTTGAGCGAACGAAGCCGTCGACTCAATTTTTTTATAAATACCTGTTAAATGAGTCTTTTTTTCTTCAGAAGACCTGAGTTAGGGGTGGAAGCGTTACGAGTTTTTACCGTACCGTACCGTTTTGGTCCGAAAAAAAATGGTTTTGGTTTCGTATATTAAAATACCAAAAATCGGTCTTATCGAAACCAAAATTACCGCAAAAAAGTTGGTTGGTCTTGGTTTTAATATTTAAAAAACCGATTTATCAAAATTACCGTACCGAATTTACCGAAACCAGAAAAAGCCGTACCGAAATTACCGTACCGTATCGAATTTATCGAAACCCGAAAAAAGTTGGTTTTGATTTTTATTTTAATATTTAAAAAAGTTGGTTGGTTTTGATTTTGGTTTTTTGGGGATTTTAGTGTTGTTTACCGAAACAAAAAAAAAACTAGAATTTATCAAAAACAGAAAAAACCAAAATTACCGAAAAAAATGAAATATCGGCCGGTTTGGTTTTGGTATTGATTTTGGTGTACTGTGTGGTAAACCGGTACAATTTGGTTTTCCCATCCAGAGTTTGTTTGGGTATTGGTATCTACTATTTACCCACCAAATTGTACCACTTACACCCCTAACCTGAGTATTTCAATCTACGAAAACTACAAACTGGAGAATTTTTGTCTTCTCATTTAGGGGTTTTTAACTTTGTTTTTTCAATTCATAAATCATCCCAATAGCTTTAGTGAAAACCCATGATACAACTTTGGTGAAGTTTCTCTTGTAGAGACGGTATCTCTACTGCTGACTTGGTAGTTCTTGAGGGAGGTGCAGGCTGACTACGACTGCGATAATTGGGAGTGCTTGTGGGTGTTCCTTGCCGAAGACATAGTTGAGGTTCTTGTGGGTTTACTGCGATCAATCCACTACTAATTCTAGGTTGTAACCTATGTGAGTGTTCTGCTGGAATATTCATTACAGATTTCATTGTGTATGTAAGTTGCGATTTAATCTTCATAGTGAAATAAAAGGTTTTACCCGAGAGGGATTTTTTCCTAAAATCTGTGCATTAGCAATTTTGTGATGGCGTGATTTATTCCACATAGATGCATGTGTTAGGGTTTAATTAATTTGGTTTAAAGATTGACTCCAATTGAATAAGTTTAAAGTTGAAAATTTGCAAATTTGCCTAAATCGATATCACACCGCATTCTCAAATTGGTATTAGAGCTTTTTAAGCCATCTTACCTTCTCAAATTGGTATCAGAGCTTTATAAGCCATCTCACCTTTTATAAGAATTTTACATTGAACCTTCTTAGTTGAAAATGGACCGAGGATGTCCATCAAACACAGAGCGAACGACCACGATAATACGATCACTAACAGTTCTTTGGCTGGCTGATGGATAATGTTAATTTTTCGCTGACATCGATCACACTTTTTGACATACTACTCAACATCTTTGCTCATCATCGAACAATAATAACCTTGTGTCAGGGCTCATTGTGCTAGGCTTATTTTTCCTAGATTCCCCCACTGATATCTTCGTG
Organism: Sambucus nigra; assembly: GCA_949130495.1. NCBI lineage: Eukaryota > Viridiplantae > Streptophyta > Magnoliopsida > Dipsacales > Adoxaceae > Sambucus > Sambucus nigra. The sequence continues at coordinate 250,868,341 of OX422218.1, read as the reverse complement.
GAGTCTTCTTAGGACCGTCATCACTCATGTAGGATGAGCATAACGAATGATTGGTTGGTTAGACCCTCTTAGTTATAGGGACTCCTTTGTTTGTTGCCTTAACTTGCACCTTTTTTTTCTTTCACTCGATCCTCTGGAAGGATTATTTTATGTATTGAAGCTACTTGTCCATCTAGTGTTGTCCTCGCACTATGATACTGACCGTCTTCACTTCTTCTATCTGAATGTTGGGTCGGTCTAGGGTCTTCAAGAGTGGATTTCCATGATTGATGGATTCGAGTCTATCTAGGTGATCGACCTTCACATTTTCCTATCTTGGAATATGCATGATGCTGTTCGTCTAGAACTCTCCTGCCACCTCTTGAAATATTTGTAGGTACGCTATCATACTTTTCCCTTTTGCTTCATATTCCACTATCACCTGCTTGAGGTACACATTCGAGTTATTGAAGAGATATAATTGGTCTGACTTGTAAGACATGGCAAGTCACGCTCCGACGATTAGGGCCTCATACTCGACCTCATTATTGGATGCTACAGAATTGAAACGTAGTGCATACTCCACGCTTGACCCGTCTGGAGCCTCTATGATTAGTCCTACCTCATAATATTTTTTCTAAAAGATCCATCCCCATATACCATATATACTTGTGAGAAGTGTCATCCCCCTTCATACTCGTAAATTCAGATATGAAGTTAGAGACTTTATGTCCCTTATTAACTACCCTTAATTTTTAGTGTAAGTTAAACTCCCCGAGATCAACTGGACAGTTCATTAATCTCCCAAAAACCTCTGGCTTATGGAGGACCTGCCTGAGTGGGTAATCGGTCAAAATAACTATTGTATGTGCCTAGAAATATAGCCTTAAATTTTGAGCTAACATGACTAAATCGAAGGCTAATTTTTCCAACATTGGGCATCTAGACTCTTCTCCCCTGAACACCCTGCTGACATAGTAGTTAACTGGACGCTGAACCCTTTTATTTATCTCCGATCAGGATCGAACTGATCGCCATTGAAGAGATGAAATGGTAAAATAAAAATTCTTCTTAAGGAACTGTCTTTTAGAGGAGCGGGAACTCTATTAGATAGGTCTTAAAAGGATTGTCTGCATTCTTACATCCAGACGAATGCCTTCTTTAGTGTTCCAAAGAAAGGGATGGCTATCGGTGGCCTTGCTCACGAACCGATTTAGTGCCTATACCCCCTAATGTTAATTAATGTACATATTTCCCAGTCTTCAGACTTCTCATTTCTAATACCACCTGGATATTTTTGGGGTTAGCCTATTCCCCTATGTGTCACTGTAAAACTTAAAATTTTTCCCAATGCCACACCAAAGGTGCATTTATTTGTATTTAACTTCATTTGGTACCGATCAACGATTTTAAAGTCTCCTCCAAATTATTTACATGATCCTCTCTTAAAATTTTCATCAACATATCATCCACATACACTTTTATTATTTTACCAATTCGTTCCTCAAACATTTGGTTGATGGATCTGTGATAAGTGGCCTGAACTTTATTTTGATTGAATAGAACCACTCGATAATAGTATGTCCCTTGATCTGTTACAAATGAGGTTTTCTCTTCATCGACCGAGTGCATTTGGGTCTGGATGCACTTGGAGTAAGCATACATGAATGATATGACTTTAGGCCCAGTTGTAGCGTCTACTAGTGCATCAATCCTCGACAATGATTAGGAATCCTTCTGGCACGCCTCGTTCAGATCGGAGTAATCAATACAGAGACGCATTTATTATTTAGCATCCCAACCATCACAAACTTTGACATCCAGTCGGGGTATTTTACATCCCAAACAAAACCTATATCAAGTATCTTCCCTACTTCGATATGGGTGGATTGATTCCTCTCACTGGTGATTGCCCTCTTCTTTTGTCATACCGATCTGCTGACCGAATCTACCTTTGGCTAATGGGTTATTACCAAGGCATCAATTCCCAGTATATCCTCATGGTTCAATAAAAACGTCTTGTGGTGCCTCTATAAAGATAAACAAATTCCTCACTTTTCTTGTCAGTTAGAGACGACTCCACATATACCACCCTCTTTGGATGGCTATTTTATAGTGGTACTGGGATCAAATATTCAACTAGGGATCCCTTAGTTGGTTCCTCCTTCGGATCTAACCCATATATGTTGAACGTCTTCTTCTTTTTTCTTCAGTGATGAATAGTAGCAACTATCGGCACATAACTGGCTCCCACGCACCGTTCGAGTCCCATTCATTATTAGAAATCAAAGGGCGAGGGATCTTATTAATAGAACTACATCAAGTCTACTCAGGTTTGTCTATCTGATTGGTTCATTGTAGTCCAAATGTGAGCATACCACCAAAAACTCCACCTACAACGTAGTTGACTTGGGATCTTTCCTTATTGTGAATGGGAGTTCAATCGACCCTTATGGATACACCTTATATTTAGAGAATCCTAAAATCAGAACCTTTATTGGATTTATCATGCTCCCCTAGCTTCATTTCCTAAAAACACTCAAGATAGACGATGTCCGCCGAACTCCCCGTGTTGACCATAATTCTTTTGATGGTCCAATTTGATGTTAATGCTATGATCAAGAGGGGATTGTCATGAAAAGTGATCAAATCGTGAGAGTCCTTCAGCATGAAGGAGATTTCACCCCAGTATTAAAAAGGTTTCTCTCTATACACCTCTCTTAATTCCATTTTTTGACTCTTGTATGCTTTATGAGCCGATGTTATCTCCCCTGGATGCGAACCCGCCTGAGATCATGTTGATCCTCCTCTCTTTATCAGTTATAATAACTTCTCTTGTCTCCTATATCTTCTATTCTTATTCTTTTGATTGACTTTTGCACCAACTGTTCATGCGCACGCTATCCCGATTGTCCTTCTTATTATTCATTCTCTGTACAAACTCTTGCTAATGCACCCTCTGCACTAATGCCTCAATTTCTCTCTTTAAATGAACGAAATTGTTAGTATCATGGCCATAATATCGACGGAATTGGTAGTAAAGGTTGGACTTTAACCTGAGTGGCCCGTTCTTCGATCTGTTCAGCTACCTCAACATCCCTGGGTCGTCTATGACATTCAACAACCATCCCCTGGTCGTATCAAGTGGAGTGTACTTCTCAGTTTGGGTTTTATTTACCCGTTGATTCCCTCTCAGAATAAATCTCTTCTTTCTCTAGTCATTCTTTGAAGAGTGGCCCGATGTGTGTTTTAAACAAAACCAATTTTTCTTCGGAAAAAAGATCCAACTTTTAATTATGCACCAAACCAAGTTCCCAATTCTCACTTTAAACCAATTTTATCTTGATTAATCCTAAACATACATCTAGTGATTAAGACAAGTAAAGTAAAGTGAAGAATACTCACAACGCCGGATGTACGAGGAAAAAATCCAAAGCGGGAAAACAACCTCGGACAGCCCAAGCCAGACAATCACTATGAATAATGGTTTTACAAAGACATATTAGCCTTACACTAAGACTCGATCCTTACGAGTCTTGACGCTCCTTCTGATCTTCAACCGTTCTTCATTAGTGCCCACGTAGAAATTCCGTCTTCTACGATTTCTGTCCACAACACACGCATCCACGTATGTCTCGGTGTCCACCGATATGGCTTTGATACGTCTACGATGTCGAACACGATGTCCGTCGCTTCTTCACCGCAAAAAACCCTTTGTGTTCAATGTGTAGAAGAAACAACTTTGGTGCAGCAAGATCACGTAAACATATAAGAATGATAACTCGGATCTTTGCAAACTCTAAGGATGTGTTTAAGACTTTTAAACCTTAAAAAACATGTGCAAACAAGGTTCTGGTTCGTAAAACTTTTTTTTTCAGAAAGCACCCTTACGAAATTATGATGCAAACACTATTTAAATAGGATTTAAACACCACCTCGAAAAATGTGTCGTTCGAACGACTTAAGCATGTCGTTCGCGCGACATTGTATCTCGTTCGAACGAGATCTAATGTCGTTCGAGCGACCTCGCGAAAGTTTGACTTTCTTTGACTTTCAGATAAAAACGTCTCTTAACACAGAGATTCAAATTAGTCAAACTCTATTTCGAGCTTATCATCATAAAACGAAGTTTAAACCATTAAAACAAATTTAAAACATTTAAAAACATTTCTCTTTATAAAAAATACATCCTTATCTTTTATAAAAATAATTCCGAGCACCATTAATTATACGCATTCATACCTGAGTGATCTCAGAATGAAATTAACTTTGAAGACGAGTAAACTTGCACCAAATAAACATCGGTATGATTATTTCTTTGAGGCTTTGCCGCAACGTCTTCAATTTCTTCAATACGTCATAGACCAAGTGGGATCGTGATAAAATAAAATTCTCCCTATGACATATTACATACACAGTTTTGTTCGCGAAATTAAGTCAAAATAATACAGGGACTCAATTGGAAATTTATGTCCTTACAAATCTCCCCCTTTGACTATTCCGGGACAAAACTAAACCAGTGAAATGCCTAACCGGGTCGTCAAGCCGTATGACGCCTAAATCCCATCCCATAAACCCAAAATCAAAAATACAGGACACGGACTAATATATGTAGCACCGGCAAACATGAACTGTCTGAATGTGATGTAGACTTGAAATCTCAAATAGCTGAAGCATACCTACACACATGAAACAGACAAACAAATACCAAGTGAATTATGGAGGAACAAATGAAACCAATTTATATAGTCAATAGAACATATCATTTGAAACATGTGAGCAATTATTAGATACCAATTTTGTCAATTATTTGATACCAATTTGTTATCAATTTGAAGCAAATATAATATAAAGAAGCGCTCAACAAATCTCCCCCCTACATCACATACATCTCTCCCGCTATTTGTCTTGAATAGACAATCCGGTGATAAGATAAACCAATATGAAATATCTAGCATGAGAATATGATACAAAATAGAATCAAGTTGATACCAATTTAAAAAAAAAACCGCTAGATAAATATGAGAAAACCAGCTAAACAAGATCATATAATGTCAAAATAGTAGCTAGTAAACAAAGGAATCACACAATGAATATTTCAAATTAATCAGGTGTGATAAACGGAAATATATGCAAAATACCAATTTGGAACATAAAAGAACCTGCATATAAACCAACTACTCCAAAAAAATGCTTCCTGCAGTACCAAAAATATATCAAATTAAGCTAGAGGACTGCAAACCAATCAGAAGCCATTTTCAACCTGTCGTTCGAACGAGCCAGGGACTTCGCTCAAACGAGATGAGGAAGTCGCTCGAACGAAGACAAAAGTCTTTCGCGCGAGATGCAATGTCGTTTGAACGACTTCGTGCGACCTGCCAAAATTTCTCAGTTTCCCAGAAATATTATAAAGTATTGCCCAGTGAAAAAAATTTCCACAAAAAAATTCCAGGAAGGGGCTGACAGAAGCAAAATAGTGCTAAAACAGTAAGCTTTTAACACAAAACGTAAAAACTCATAAAAACAAAAAAATGCGAGTTACATGCAAACATAGTACTGATGTGCTCAAACATGGACATGGAATGAATGGGCGTGAAACTACAACAAATGAGTCACAATTCCAACACATCGAAACAATCAAGAAGCTCTAATTGATAGCGATAAATCATCAAACTTTATCATTGCCAAATGACAATTAAAGTGTGAGCTTAATGAACTAAACATACTACATGCACACAAATTCAGAATTTTGACGATTCTACAAACAATAGCGCCAAATTGCAATGCTTCAACATTAGGATTAATTGTGCAAACCCGTTTAAATTTTCTCCAACCAAACACCCTCATATAAACATACTTTTTCAAGTTCTTTTGAGGTTTCTAGCATTCTCAACTTAGAGAAAATCTTATTGGCCCTTTTCTTAGCATATTGCATTTTTCTTTTTGGGCTCTTTTAAACGGTGGCTTTCACGACAAGTTAATTTTGAACTCTCGCAGCCCTTTCCCGTGAATCACTCATCATTTTTACCAATTTTAAATCCTCACGGAAAACGGTTATTACATGCACACTTCTCCTTTAGTTTACTTACGCATAGATGACAAGATTGAGATAAGAACGCCTCACCAAATTCAAATATGCAAGAGAAGTCAAACATCCATATTAACTCGTGCATGTGTGCGATGTTGGCATATATACAAATTCGAATCAAAATGCATATCAACTTCGAAACAACCCCATATAAACAATGGTTAAGATCATTCTAAGCATCGATAATAATGACCAAATGTCCTAGCCACATGGATAATGAAACGATGGGGGGGGGGGGGGGGTCCAAGCACACCAATATGCCACATCAAACATGTAAACTCAAAAACAAAAAAAAACTGAAAAATCTTTTTGGCTTTTCAAACATATTTTGACTCAAAGAAAAGCAAAATCTTTTTGGATTTTCAAAAGTTTTCTCAAAAACAAAATCTTTTTGTATTTTTCAAATAGGACTCAAACAAATGAAAATTATAATACAAAATGATACATATGTCATAATACTAGCAATGAATATATCATGAAGCAAACTAGCATATGACAAATATGGAAACACTCTCATCCTTTAGATTTAGCATGGGAAGAATCAAGTGCACCCAACCGAGAATCATGAAGTTTAATTCCTAAAGCCACTAAATCCGATTTCCTAACCCAAGTAGGTGTAAAACGACGCATGTGGGTGTGGGGAACCGGGGCAACTTTATTCCTAAACTTCCTAGGAGCTTGTCTAAGGTCGTAACAATAACGCCTAAGGAGACCTTTCCTACCACAAAATGTGTAAGTGTAGCGGTGGTGGGAATGATTACCTTTATGTGGACCTTTTATAACCATCCTAGTGTTTCTCACACGTGTGGGGGGAATGGGAACAACTCTCTCACCAAAACCTATACCTCCCCTGTCTCCCTTAATTTGGACGGTGCCTAGGATTTTATCTAACTTTTTCGACCTAGCCTCCAAATCAAACTTGACTCTAAACGAGTCTTTCAACCTCTCCTCCAACTCAAGAATCCTAGACTCGAGTAAACGCCTAGTCTCCTCAAATTCTAAAATCTCCTTTTTCAAGGACTCCATCAGACCACGGAGATTGTCTCTCTCTTTCTCCACAAACTCTAGTTTCTCCCTAAACTTCTTTTCTCGTGCCCTAAGATCCTCAATCAAACTATCATTTTTTCTATGGCACGCTCATTCAACTTAGATTGCAATTTTGAGTTAGCCTTTTTCACCTTCACCGTTTCGGCATACAACTCATTAAACGCATTTTGCAACTCTTTCACATCAACCTCCTCCTCCTCGTCACTCTCTTCTCCCTCATTAACATGGGATACACTCAAAACCTCCTCGGAAGTGTCATTCACATGACTATTGTCGTCGTCGCTCACATGACATGCCATAAACGCAACAAAGTTACGCTCAATGGGGGAACTCTCTCCCTCTTCCGGTTCACTATCACTTAAGGTGGCACTATAGACAACGTGTTGCTTGCCCTCTTTCTTAAGTCTAGTGGGACACTCCTTAACTTTGTGACCGTACCCCTCACACCCAAAACATTTATCCGACTCGTCTCTCTTTGGCTTTTCAAATTTATCCTTAGAGGTGGGATCCACTTTGTTGTTCTTGAATTTTTCAAATTTCTTGGCATCTTTCGATTGCTTTTGAAACTTAATAAAATTTTTAAATTTCTTTGCCAACAAAGCAACATCCTCAAAATCAGAATCAGAATCGGAATCCGAAACTTTAATTTCCTCCTTCCGGGTTTTCAAAGCAATACCCTTTTCTTTCTTAGGCACTTGCTTGGAGGTAATCATGTAGGTTTGTAAGTCACCTACAATTTCTTCAAGTTTCGTTGACTCTAACCTACCCAAGGAGTTTAAAATGGTCACTTTCGCATCAAACCTACTAGGCAATGACCTAAGGATTTTCTTAATGACACGGTTGTCGGGAATTTTCTCACCTAGGTTAAACGACGAGTTGACAATATTGGACAACCTAGCATAAAACTCATCAAAGGTCTCACTCTCTAACATCCTAATGGTCTCAAACTTTGTAGTGAGATTTTGAAGTTTTGACGCCCTAACTGTGCTAGTGCCCTCGTGAGTGAGTGCCAAAATATCCCAAGCCTCTTTTGATGTTTCACAAGTCATAATTCTGTTATATTCTTCGTGTGTGACATGTGAAGCAATAACGTGCAGACCCTTAGAATTATATTGTGCAAGTCTTTGTTCAGTTTCGGTCCGTGACTCAACAGGCTTTAAACTAGTGACCTCACCTACAATAGTGACAGGGGGTGTCCAACCTTTTTCAACAGCAAGCCAAACACGCTCATCAATAGATTTTAAGTCACATCTCATTCTCATCTTCCAATAAGTGTAATTAGTGCCATCAAAAACAGGAGTTCGAGAAAATTCATTATATCCAGAATTCATCTTTGAAAACACACGGGATCACAAAACAAATAAAAATGTTTTCTAGCTCTGATACCAATTTGAAGAGTGGCCCGATGTGTGTTTTAAACAAAACCAATTTTTCTTCGAAAAAAGATCCAACTTTTAATTATGCACCAAACCAAGTTGTGAAATCCCAATTCTCACTTTAAACCAATTTTATCTTGATTAATCCTAAACATGCATCTAGTGATTAAGACAAGTAAAGTAAAGTGAAGAATACTCACAACGCCGGATGTACGAGGAAAAAACCCAAAGCGGGAAAACAACCTCGGACGGCCCAAGCCAGACAATCACTATGAATAATGGTTTTACAAAGACAGATTAGCCTTACACTAAGACTCGATCCCCACGGGTCTTGACGCTCCTTCTGATCTTCAACCGTTCTTCATTAGTGCCCACACAGAAATTCCGTCTTCTACTATCTCTGTCCACAACACACGCGTCCACGTATGTCTCGGTGTCCACCGATATGGCTTCGATACGTCTACGATGTCGAACACGATGTCCGTCGCTTCTTCACCGCAAAAAACCCTTTGTGTTCAATGTGTAGAACAAACAGCTTTGGTGCAGCAAGATCATGTAAACATATAAGAATGATAACTCGGATCTTTGCAAACTCTAAGGATGTGTTTGAGACTTTTAAACCTTAGAAAACATGTGCAAACAAGGTTTTGGTTCGTAAAACTTTTTTTTTCGGAAAGCACCGTTACAAAATTATGATGCAAACACTGTTTACATAGGATTTAAACACCGCCTCGAAAAATGTGTCGTTCGAAAGACTTAAGCATGTCGTTCGCGCGACATTGTATCTCGTTTGAACGAGATCTAATGTCGTTCGGGCGACCTCCCGAAAGTTTGACTTTCTTTGACTTTCAGATAAAAACGTCTCTTAACACAGAGATTCAAATTAGTCAAACTCTATTTCGAGCTTATCATCATAAAACGAAGTTTAAACCATTAAAACACATTTAAAACATTTAAAAACATTTCTCTTTATAAAAAATACATCCTTATCTTTTATAAAAATAATTCCGAGCACCATTAATTATACGCATTCATACCTGAGTGATCTCGGAATGAAATTAACTTTGAAGACGAGTAAACTTGCACCAAATAAACATCGGTATGATTATTTCTTTGAGGCTTTGCCGCAACGTCTTCAATTTCTTCAATACGTCATAGACCAAGTGGGATCGTGATAAAATAAATTCTCCCTATGACATATTACATACACAGTTTTGTTCGCGGAATTAAGTCAAAACAATACAGGGACTCAATTGGAAATTTATGTCCTTACATTCTTGTTCTTCTCCCCGAAGTATCCCACCCGACACTCGATGAATGGGCTATCAGCCTCTAGTGGATTCCTCTACGTGGATGTGCTTCTCGACTTTATTCATCAATTTGTCCATGTTGGTAGGTGAGTTCTTTGATAAGGAATAAATGTTACTACAACTATATTATCCATGGAAGAGGGAGGAGATGGACACTATCCCGTTCGGATGGTCAATAAAGAGGAGTTCATCATTTAACCTCTCAACGTACTTCCTGACATTCCTTTCCTTAGTCTAGAGGACGTTGAATATATGGTGGGTAGTCAATCTATGGAGTTTTCTTCCAATAATGATCCGGACTGACGGTTTTTAGAGCTCTGTGAAACATGTGCTAGATTTAGGCGACATGCGATTGAACCAAGTCCTCACCAAACTGTCTAATGTTTTGGAAAATGCCAGACACTTGATTTGGTTAGAGCTAACAAGGAAGTCCATTTGGGCCTTATAGTGATCAATGTGGTCCGTAGGGTCTGTTGTTCGGTTGAATGAATTCATCATTGGGAACTTGAAATTGGATGGCGTAGGGTAGTCCATTGCTTCTCAAGACAATTGAGATTCTATCCCGACATCTCTGGCTTTGATGATGACCGATGGAAGGTCTGTTTGACTAACCACCAATTCCCGGTGTACGATGGAGGAGAGTCCAATGGGAGTGGAGCCTCATTTTCTAAATTCTATTCTATCGACAGGATTGAATCCACCTATTGCTCTGATGCCGGCAGTGGGTTAGGTAGTAGGCGACTCAGAATTTCAACGAGCTAGTCTTGGAGGGCATGATGCTGCTCCCAGATTACTTTGATGGACCAAGTTACCTTATTCTTGTTCATGAATTTAAAACCACAATTCCCACAATCGATGCCAATTATAACGAGGTAGAATATGAAATTCACATATACAACACAAAGAAAGTAAAATAGTAGTTCAAAATCCTTTGTAAATAAAGAATATAATGAGAAGATTGGACACAAGTGGTACATGGTTTGGCCGGTCCGGTTCACCAAGATTCTCGACCACCTTAGTAGGAAACATGATAATCGCTTGAAGTAACGACCTGTTTATAAAGTCTTAAGAGTTTGAACTATTTAACGATCATTCGACTAATCAAGGTGAGACTTCGACTTACGAAGGGATGATGTTTGGCCTAATAGAGATGTGCACTCGACCATCAGTCGGATCGGTCAACTACTACTCCCTCGCATGTAGATCTCCCAAGCCTTCGTTCATCTTTTGCCTATGGTGCCCCCATTCGGCACCAAATTGTTCAAAAATATCCCTCATCATTAACTAAGTTAAAATAAAATTTTTAATAATTTTTTGTTTATTACATGCTCATTTATTATTTTAGTTTTTTTACTTAACCCCCATTTTTGATGTGATATTTGACTTACCCGTAGTTTGCTAATCTCTTTGATATAATCCCCTGTACGAAGGGGTTATATCAAAATATTGCCTAAAAATAGGTTGGTTAAGTCTGAGATTTAATTGACTTTGCCCCTATTTATAATGTCAAATTAAACATACCCCCTATGTTAGGGGAAAATTCAAAGGATAATGAAGACGAGGAGGTAAGTCAAATTAGACATTAAAATTTAGGGGTTAAGTCAAAATTACCCATTAGTTTATTAGTGTTATTACCAATTTATTAGGTTGTGATTTGGGTGGTATTTATAAGGTTTCTAGAAAGCCCAAATATTGTTAAAAATATGGGTTCGGGGGACAATTGGCTCTGGTTTGGAGATATTTGGGGGGTGGGGTAGGTTAAAGCCCATAGGTTGATAATAATTTCCACTTATGAATTTAATAATATATAACTTAAAATTAGGTTAATTTATCCTCTTAATTCATTCTTAAACTATGAACTTAAAAGGCTAGAGAAAGAGTAGTTGTTGGAGGAAATATTCCATTGTTAGAGGGAAACAATATAGGGAATTGGGAAGACTGTATGGGAAGTACTAATTGTGAATTATCCACTACAACAGTATGAGAACTATCATCTTTCCCAATCAAATCAAGAAATTATATTCTACCTTTTCCCTTTGGTTTCAGATGACAGTGACGAAACACATGTTTACATATAATTCTATAATGTTAATTCTAACAGAATTTCTTAAGAAGTTTCGAAATTTAAATTATTTTGAGCCTAAATTGAATTGCCATATCTAAATTAATTATCTTGATTAATTTCTGTAAATTATGTTTTAAATTGGGTTGTTGATATGTGTTATTCTTTTATTAAGTTAAAATTTGGGTTTATGCTACAAGTGTGCTAATTGGGAGATTGACTTGTCATCTCTCATCTAATGTTTGAAATTAGGAACTTAGTTGTGTTAGTACTTAAGTTTATAAATCAATCCCATTTTGAATTATATTACTTGGATGCAACCTATGATAGAATTAATTTTGTAAGGAACTAGGGATCATGTGGTGCAATATAATATTTTGCGAAGTTGATTAAAGTTTAATGATGGGACAGATTTGACATTCAACCCTAACAAGCAAGTACACATAACACGCTTAGCATACTTTTAAATATCCAATACACAATCACTTACGGATATAAAATACTTCATAATTCTATCATCTTCCAGGAATTACTCGCTTTATCCCGGGTTACCATTCATCGGATTATTATCACACCGCCCTGGAATAAAAACAAATCACAACGTATAGGAAGCGGTCATAGTTCCGAACATGAAAGTGAGAACGAATCATACCCAAGACTTCTCACCCAGAATAAAAACACATAATAAATAATGGACGACTATAACCTGGGGACTATACGCACCCTGCTCCTCAAGCCAGGGGCCTCACCCACATCGCGCAACTTCCCATGATAGCACTGGAGGGTATGCCCACACATAAGTATATATCTATCATTCACACTAGATATATATGTAATCACATCATATATGTGCAAACCATCACACAAGGTATTTACATCACGACATAGGTATAAATACTCTCTTACGTCCGTATGTATGAAAGAAGTGAATTCATTTATAAGTATATAACTCTCATTGTACTAATCGTTGCTAACTCGCATACTTTCCCATTTTATTTCATACTACGACCCCTCACTTGAAACTTACTCATCCATCACACCTATTAGTATGAATAGTCTCCTAATTCAATCAACATTAAGGATACCATCTATATCCGAATGCACACCGATCAACAATAATTATCCCCAAATAGAAATCTCGATGCTAGGAAGATTCCCCACTAAGTCGATACGATAACTTAAATTCGTACTCTCTCGAAATAACTCAACACGACCCCAACATTTCATCTTAGGTGAAACTCCCTAAAACTCTCCAAATTATACTTCAGATAACATATTTAAAGGTTCCAAATCGGTAAACCCAAGAGGAACGTAGTGAAACTCACTCTAGAAAAACCTCGCAAAATAGCCCTATTTCCAAATTGATTCGGCCCAGTCAGAATCGATTCGCCCCTAATGCGAATCCATTCGGGCCAAAGGACCTGTAAGTCTGCCTTAGGCCAAATCGATTCGGCTTTGGGTCTACATCGATTTGGTCATTCTGTAACTCTGCAATATTTCGAATCGATTCGGAAAAGGGCCGAATCGATTCGGCTTGTTCAGCAACTATGAAAATGGCTATTTTCTCAAAAGCCATAATTTCCAAAAATCAAATTTATCATCTTCTCTCCATTATTATTCAACCCAAACATATTTCTAACACTTATAACTCATTATATTTCTACCCAACTAATTATAAAACCTTAAATCCATATACCCACACCTCAAATGCAAGATTTTCCCAAAATCTAGGTTTTTGACATAATGACCCAAAATCCATAATTTTATCCACAAATAATGAGATAAATGATACCCAAGAATTATTTAGCAAGTTTAATCACTTGCCTTAAAGTTGTAGAGTCTGAATCTTCCTCAAAATCACGGATTGGCCGAAATCCCCAAGCTATTCTTCTTTCTAAACTTCCTTTCCTCTTCTCTCTCTAAGGCTTTCTCTCAATCTCACAAATGAGATTGTTATCTCATGGAGGCTTTTTAAGCCTTATCTCCAAAAATACCCAACTTTAAATGATAATACACACTTTAAATGAGTCGGTTACTACAATTCGAGTCAAACGAACTTAAAATATTCCGGAATCCAAATAAGACCCAAGTACAGTCATTTCGACTATCTCGACCGGTCCGGGATCAACCGCACACTCAAGATCGTCATTCGAAATACTTTCTAACGTCCTCAAATTTGACCTCAATTGCCAAATTAAAATTCTTTAATTTAAAGAAGCACTATTTCTCCCAAAAATAATTAAATTTTCAGACCTAAAATCACGGGGTATTACATGACTCCAAACATTATAAAGCACAAAAATGAAATAATGACGCATATCAAAACAATATCAAATCGTCACATTGGTCATCCTAAATGTTCAATTATATATGATGTAAACAAAATACAAAACTCTTTTTGTCTTTTTCCAAAAATTTTATCAAAATAAAATCTTTTTGGCCTTTTCAATTTTTTTCTAAAAAAAAAAAATAGAAAATCTTTTTGTATTTTTCCAAAATTTTTCAAAAACAAAAATCTATTGTGTTTTTCGAAAAATATATCAAAAATAGAAAATATGAACACAAAAATGGTACATACTAGAAATAGGCATAAAATATCATCATGAAAATCATCCTATGCTAGCAAACAAGTCTAAGCCTCAATCGTTAGGTGCGGTGGAGTTTTTCAAAGGTGGTGATATCCTATGAAAAACATCCATCAAATCATGTGAAGTCTTGACTAAAAACTTAACTTTCTCCCTAATATGTGTAAACTCTCTCATGTATTCATCTGAATCCTTATGTGTGGGTGCGTGTGTGTGAAAACGTATAGTAGCAAAGCGTGACACATTACCCAACTTAAAGAAAAACTCCCTATGGTGTCCTCTCTTCTTACAATGGGTGCAAACATATACGGGCCTAGGAACACCTCTCTCAAAACGTTTATGACGCACTCTCCTATCAGGTATGGGACGGCTAGGTGGGTTAGGTTGAGAACCAAATGGATCAATCACAAACTTGGGAACCGACTCAGGTGCAACGTGGAAAATGGACGCACCATCATGACCTATTCCTAGTCTCTCAACATTACCTAAAGCGGGACCGATGAGCATCTTTCCTACCTTCTTATATGGATCCTCTAAAGTTACCTTTACCTCACAGGCACGTTCAAGATCTCTCTCTAATTATGACACACGGGCTATAATTCACCCTTCTTCCGATTCACGATGATCAACTGCTCACTCAAAGAAACCTCATAATCGAGGGAAAAATTGGGTGTGCTCAGGTGACTAGCTAAAAAGGCAATAAACTTTCCATGTGAAGACTCATCCCCGAAAACTTTCACCTCTTCCTCACTATCGCTAAGAGTGGCTGGCATGGCAATCTTTTTGCCCTTTCTCTTTAGCCTAGTGGGATACTCAAAAGTTCTATGCCCTCTACCCTCACAATCAAAACATCTTTCATCTTACTCTTTCTCTTTCTCACCGCTCTCTTTGGCCTCATCTTTCTTTTTAATTTTCTCAAAAATCTTTTTATTGGAACAATTTTGTTTTGAAAACTTGAATTTTTTTTTTGAATTTTTTTGCAAGCAAGGCCATATTAAAATCAGACTGATCCTCAGAATTAGACTCAGAAACTCTCACTTTCTTTTTCTTCTCACTCTTGGACAATTCCTTTCCCTTCTTAGACTGGGCTCTAAGTGATATCCCTCTATCTATAAGTTTGACAGTGTCAGGGAACATGTCAATCTCATATGTTTGGAGGTCTCCTACCAACTCTTCTAATTTTAAATAGCTCAAATTACTTAAGGAATTTAAAACAATCACTTTAGGGGCAAAATGTTTAGGCAAAAATTTCAAAATCTTTTTAACTACCCGTACATTAGGAATGTTCTCGGCAAGATTGAAACTAGTGTTGACAATATTAGACAAACGTGCATAAAACTCATCCAAACACTCATTCTCAAGAATGGTAATTGTTTCAAATTGGGTAGTTAAATTTTTAGGACTCTTTAAACGCGTTCATGGGTAAGTTGTAAAACATTCCATGCTTCTTTCGATGTGGTGTACGTCATAATACGTCTGAACTCCTTAGGAGTGATGGCACTAGAAATTGTACTCAGCCGACATGAATTAAAAGTTCTCCACCTAAACTCATCCTCCGTCTAGTCTGCCCTGGATTTTAAATTAGTGACATTATTCGTGGTGACAGTGGGAGGAGTCCACTCGCTCGTCGATTGCTTTTAAATGCGATTTCATACGGGCTTTCCAATAGGCATAATTAGACCCGTACAAAATTGGCAACCGATTATATAAGTTTGCACTCGAAAACATTGTGATTTTTCAAAATCAGATTTAAAAAAAAATCAATATCACAAAATTTTACGAAAAATAGGATCACTCGAATAATTGGAGAAACCCGCTCTGATACCAATTTGAGAAAGGGGTGTGATATTGATTAAATCAAATTCGCAAATTCCAATTGTAAACTTATTTAATTAGAGTCAATTTTTTAAAATAATTTAATTCATCCCTAAAACATACAACTACGTGAGTGAAATCAAACCATCACAATCAAAATTGCTGACACACAAATTTCAGGAAAAAATCCAAAGAGGTAAAACCTTTTATTTCACTAATAATACTCAAAATGATTACAAGAGAAATACGCAATGAATATCTTCAGATACCCACAAGAATGCGCAGTTTTGAATTAGCCAAGGAACACCCACGAGCATTCCCTATGACACGCGGTTAGCGTCAACTCAGTACCTCCCTCAAGTGGAACCTAGATCAGCAGTAGGTTATCCTCCCTACAAGAGAAACTCCAGCAAAGATGTATCTCGGGTTTCAAAAAATAATTCACTAAAGACTGGGAACTTTGTGAATTGAAAATAAAGGATCAAAACCCTAAATGAAGAAGACAAAGGTAATCTGCTATTTGCAATTTATGCAAAAAGATATTCGTCAGGTCTTTTTCATGAAAACGGAGTGATTTAACACGCTTTATATAGAAATGTTGAGTCGACAATTTGCTCGAACGAGATCATCATGTCGCTCGAACGATGCCATGTCTCACTCCAACTAGCGCGATAAGGCTATGTCGCTCGAATATAAGGGGTGTATTGGGATTTAACAAACTCTCAATCCCCGACGTCACCACATAGTAGTGTATTGGGAGGGTTCCTTGTTTGGATTTTGCTTTTACGAGACGTCCCCTGCACGAAAGTGGCGAATGTCAGGAATTGAGAGGAGTTATTTCTTGGGACCATTCAAAATTTTTACACTATCAATATGATAGTATTATTTATATTTATGGAATTGTGGAACTTCCGAGGCAAATGAAGCCTGATTATGATTGGTGCGAGCAGAAAGCTCGAATATAAGGGGTGTATGGGCGCCCTAGTGGTTAATGGATTAATTTTATACAACTTAAAATAAAATAAATTAAATTAAATTCGTCATGGTAAGTTAGAGATTTGGAGATAGGATTAGTGAGGATGAGGTGGTAGGAACTAGTTGAGCTTTGGAGAATTAGGCTTAACTAAATTTCAAGGACGAAATTTTTGTAAGTGGGAAAGTTCGTAACAACCCGAGGTCTTGGAGACGAGGATTTATTTATTTTGGGAGAAATAAATATTATTTTATTGGAGAATAATTAAATTGACAATTGAGGTCAAAATTTGAAGTCGTTAGAAAGTGTTTCGAATGGCGATTCTGAGGGTGTAGTTATGTCCGGAAGGGTCGAGAAAGTCGAAATGACTGTAATTGGGGTCTATTTAGGCTCCGAAATATTTTAAGTACGTTTGACTCGAATTAAAGATACCGAGTCATTTAAAGTGTGTATTATAATTTAAAGATGTGTATCTTGGGACTTAGGACTTAAAAGCCTACGGGAGATTTATTTCTCCAAAGAGAGAAAGAGAAATAAATAGAAAGAAAGAGAGAAGAAGAGAAGAAGGAGAAAAAGAGAGAAATAGGGGATTTTCCGGCCAACACGCGATCTTGAGGACGGATCAGACCCTATAAACCCGAGGCAAGTGATTAAACTTGCTAAATAATTATTGTGTTTCATTTATTTCATCATTTGTGGATTAAATCTTTGGGTTTTAGGTTTAGTTTATCAAAACCTAACTTTTGGGGTATAATCTTAGATTTGTTGTGTAGATCTTGGATTTGATGATAGAAATTAGTTTAAATGTATTATAGGATGAATATTGATGTTATATATGTGATTGGGTTGAAGAGAAGTGAGGATAAAATGATTAAAATGAATTTTGGGTATTTTAGGCTTACAAAAAGTAGACATTTTCGAGCCTTCTGAAGGTCCGAATCTATTCGGCCCCTTAACGAATCGATTCGGAAATATACAGGTGCCCAGGTCTGAGTGACCGAATCGAGTCGGACCCCAACCGAATCGATTCGTCCTGAGACAGAGTCCCAGGTTTGATGACCCGAATCTATTCTCCTTGGAGGCCGAATCGATTCTCTAGGCCGAATCGATTCGGAATTGGCTCGAATCGATTCGGAAACAGGGCTTTTTTGAAGGATGTTTTCTAGGGAGAATTTCATTCCGTTTGTTCGAGGTTATCGATTGGGGACCTCTATAGGAATTATTTGGAGTATGTTTTGGAAACTTTTATAGAGTTTTCCCTTATAAGGAATTATTGGAGTCATATAGACTAAATTTGAGGAATACCGATTAGAGATTATGGTATATTCTAAGTGGGGAAGCCCACCTTGATTGGAGATTCTATTTGGAGATAACACTTAAATCCGTATAAAAGTATGAGAATAATTTTAGAGATATTGGATCTTAGGATCAAATCCCAAATGGGATAACTTTAAAGGTTCATAAAATGAATTGAACCCTATTATGGATGGAGAATAATAAATGCCAATTAGTGAGCATACGGATATAGAATATCCTTAATGATGATTTATTTTGGAGATGTCTCACACGATGGGAAATGCTAATTGAAGAGCATTAGGATATAAAGAATATCCTTAACTTATATAGAATTGAGGGACAATTCATAAATAGAAGCGACATGTGAGCTTCAAGCGAGAAATAGTATAGTGCATACTAAGTGGGGAAGATGTGTGAGAATTGACGATTAGTATATCAAGAGGGAAATATACTAAACAATGATATTAATCCAATTGCGCGTAAGAGCGTTATTAAAAATGAAATAATGTGACAGGTATACCTTATATGATGGTATATATTTATATGATGTGATGATGTATGTATACCTTATATGATGTAGTGAATCATACCCCCTCCTTGCTATCATTGGGAAGTTCCGTACGTTGAGGGTGAGCATCATGGCTCAAAGAGCAGGGTGTGGATATTTCCCAGGTCATAGTCGTCCATTGTGATTATTATGTGATATATATATGCATTATTTTTGGGGGTGAGAAGTCGGGGGTATGTGACGTTCTCACTTGCCGGTTAGGAGCTATGACCGCTTCCCGGGACGTTGTGTGCGTGAGTTGATCATGAGGTGGGTGTCGTTGTACCCCACCAGGTGGCCCCAGTTTGCTACGTGTATTGGGCTACTGGAAGATGATAGCATGTGAGCCCGCGTCCTCGAGTTATATCTCGATTGGATGGTTATGATATTGTTGTTGTGCTTGTACTTGGGTATCGAGGGCATAATGGACCTCAACGACCAACATTGCCAGGATTAGTGTATCGGGGGGTTTCTTTGTTTGGATTTCACCTCAGTAACGCAATGTAACATTGGAAGTTGGGGAGAAGTTAGTCCTTAATGCTCATAATTATATCTATATCACCTATCCCGACGATCGACAGTGCCAGGAGTAGTGTAACGGGGGGGTTCCTTGTTTGGATTTTGCTTCGACAAGACGTCCCACGCATGAAACGCCGTGTACTGTTGAGAATTAGGAATAATTAATTAAAATGGAGTAATAAGAATTTGGGTTACATGAATCATGCATTGAGGGAATAATGAATCTCGAAGATCAATACTGTCTGGGGGGTTCCTTATTTGGACTTTACTTCGGCGAGACGTCCCACGCATGAAACGTCGTACAATATTGAGAACCGGGAGAAGTTTAGTCCTTAACACTTGATGCTAATAACTCATATCTATATGATTACATGCCAAATGAGGGCATAACTAGAATATATGAAATTCTAGTAAGAGAATGTTGATGTATTGTGATGATGTTGTTATGAAGATGGTTGTGCAACTTTATAAGTTCAATAAATGATCAAATATAAAGAGAACTATAACATTAAATGTTAAGGTAATGTTTTAGATGGAATCTAGATTAGCGTAGATTGCGAGTTAAGTTAGATGATCTTAATCGTACATTCATTTTGGGATCCAGTTAGATTTATTTTCCTTTTTAGATATGGGCATTCATTTGGAGATCACGTGCATACGTTTAGTTGCGCGCTTTAGTTGAGAGGTGAGCTGGATCATTATGGAGAGGACAATTCCATTAAATCATGTCATAATGCATTTACAATTATTATGCATTTTAATTCACTTGCTATAAAATATTTTCAACTCGGGCTCTGACCCGTTTTTATTTTCTTCCTCCATGTATATATATTGTATTACTTTAGGTGTTCCTCCGCAAGGACGCCATTGATGTTTATCCATTCAGTGTGTTCGTGGAGCTGTGACAGTAGCGGACTGTTGCGGCATCTTGTTTAGTCGATTCCTATCTTTGATGTATCTAGATTAGGATTCAGTTTGTATATCGGGTTTATACCCTAGTATTGTAGATTAACACTTCTATATATATTCTTTCTCTTAGATTAATTGTATTGTCTGTGTCCCGACAACTTATTCGGGTATTTCATTGTAGAGATTTTGTTGTACCTTGTATTGAACTCTTTCATATTATTGTAGAGTTTGTTGTTTCATTCATCATAGTTAGATGTAGTATTTTGTGTTATTGGTTGTATGGTTGGTTTTACTCGGTGTTAAATAAATTTTTTAAATTTTTGGCAACCCTCTTTTTATAGTTTCGGGTAGTTAGCCTTATATTATCGTGTATTGTCAGTTGATGTTGAGACTGTGCCATCTGAGATACCTGATTTATTGCTGTATAGGGCTGGCCACCCGTTATTATTTTGAGCGGGTTGTCACAACTTAGGAGGAGATTTGGTTTTATTGGGGAGAAACGTTTTATTATTGCGCACTTTTCTTTGCCTATTCCTGAAAAAAGGGGGAGAAATGGTATTTAACTCTTTTCATGTGGAGGAGATCTTTTACTTAGGGGGATACGTCCTCAATTAGGTAGATATGGTCAGATAAAGGGGGATGCTTTTTCATATGCAGTTTATGTATTGTTATATTCTCTTTGCATTTGAAGGTGTGATCAATTGTGCAATCTACCAACGATGCAAATTTTTTTTACGTAAGAGCAAAGCTACTCAAGTTTGTGTTGATAAAGCATTTGTAATTTTTTTCCTTTTGGGGTTGGAAATTGAGTCTTAGTGAGCTTGAAGGCCCAATAGGATTTTATTTTGAGTTTTGTCATAAAATAGCCAAAGGTGAATATTTGTAAGGACAAATTTTTGAATCGAGTCAATTATGTATATATTGGATTTATTTTGTATTTGGACAAAACTTATTAGATTAATAGGTTAGGACTTGAGTTGTTTGTCCTTCAAGCTTATGACGTGTTATTGAAGATTGTAGCGCCCAAAAGTGCACATCATGTTTCGACCCGAGTTTTATCTTTATCATCCGAGGGATATCAATGTGGCATGAATACATGTTTATGTTTGATCCCTAGATTTTGTTTTGGGTGTAATGAGTTTGTAAAATTGTTTTATTATTTTAAAATGATTTTATTCATTTTAATGATTTTTTGGAAGAAATATATTTTTTCGTAAGGTCGTTAAAAAGACATTAGGTATGTCAAATGTGTACATATACCTCATTAGAACAACTTCAAACAGACTTCAAATGAGATTTATTTTGAAAACTTTTGACCTATTCTAGAATCTCGTTAGAAATATAATTTGAAAGGTGTTTGAATGAGATGCATGGATTCGTTCGAAATAGATGTACCTCGTTCGAAGGACATGCGGAATTTTTGTATAATTCGAGTCTTTCCAAACTACTTTTGATCCTTATCTTGTTTTCAACAAAACTCCTATAAATAGGAGTGCAAAGCAAAAAAAATTTGAGAGACTTTTCCAATCTTTTTAAGTTCCCAAACTTGTTTAAAAATCTCTCTAAGTTTATGTTTTTGACTTGAGAAAATATTTTCCAAACCAAAGCTCTACTTTACACCCATTTTTGAGATCCAAGAATCCTACATACATGCACACGCACACACACACACACACACACACGATATATATCATTTCTAAACCAAAGCTCTACTTTACACCCATTGTTGATTTATCAATGATTTATTAAGAAGTTTTAGGCTTTTCCTAAACTAAAATGAATCCATGTGATGAGTTTGATATGCATTAGATCATAATCTAGCATTTACATTCTTTGACACACACACACACACACACAGACACTATGTTTAATGTTTTTTGATTCATTATGTGAGTTTTTATTAAAAACATGTTCAAAAATAACATTTCCATGCATGTCTTATAATTTTTTAGGGAGATTGAAATTTTGGGTTAATTTTCCCCCAAATTTTGCATTTTGTCTTATAAAACAAAGTTTTTTCTAAAATTTGTTAGCATGGATGAAGAGTCCACATTTCAATGGCCATTTTCTCTTGATTTTTTTTGTCCAAAAGCGTATGCACAATTATTTTATGGTTTTAAAATGGGCACGACTTATATTTTATTCCGTTCACACGATATTCAAATTGATCTTATCGTGATGTATGAACACTGTATGGATAGAGCATTTCCATCACCATGCACATGGATTTAAGTTGGCATTCCAGCTACCTTAATTCATGTTTAAATTAACTTTTAGCCTAATTTAATTGATTTCACATAATATTTATTTCTCTAGAGCATGATACGAGTTTGAATTACTTGAACTAACCCCTTTCCATCATTAATTCATGGTTTTATCATCTTTGGCGATTATAATAAAGATTTTTATTATTTTTAATACTGTAATGTCAAAATTAGGGACTTTTCATATTCAAATAAGCGTAGTGCTCATTTTGATTATTGTCTTGATTTGTATATTCATTTAAGGTTTCTTGAGATTTATATAATGTTTTATCACTCACATTATCATTGTTCGATCCGTTTGATAGTTTTTTACATACCTAGGATACCATTTCATTAAATTGAGGCATTCTTTGTGTGTGCGATATTTATGCATTTACATTGGGTTTATCATTTTATTTGATCATTCCCATGTGTGGCTATTTTCTGTG
The DNA here is from genome assembly GCA_949130495.1 of Sambucus nigra. Classification (NCBI taxonomy): domain Eukaryota; kingdom Viridiplantae; phylum Streptophyta; class Magnoliopsida; order Dipsacales; family Adoxaceae; genus Sambucus; species Sambucus nigra. The sequence continues at coordinate 250,845,143 of OX422218.1, read as the reverse complement.
CATATTTCTATCCTTACGTCTCGACATAAGGAATATGATCTTGTTAAGGGTGGGCACAATGGTCCAGATACAACTTTACTCAGAGTTACACCCATGAAGGTCTAGTGGTGGATAAACCTATCAATTCGTCCCTCTATTTTCATTACATGCAATGTTACACCCCTTCATGGTTTCTTTACTTCTTGATATGTAAAAAGTACAACGACTATCGATTTGAATCACTTTTAGAGGAATTTAGAGGATGTCTTGGGCATGGAGTCATCCGAAATCTTTCATAGTCTTTTATACTTTTATCATTGCGAGTGGTGAATGAGACGCTTATTTGTGAGTTCTAAGAGAACATGACTGTTCAAAAAGACAATCCACACACCCTGGCATCCTTTATTAGTGGCTGGGATATTGTTATTTTCGAGACACACTTGCTATATTTCTTCATTTAGATCGTGTTAAGCGTTTGGAAATTATACCTTCGTTTCGAGTACGGTAGCTGTCATGAACGCGTTTCCACTTTTCTTATTGGTAGATATATGATGTGTCCTAAAGGTCTCTTCCAAGAGTGCGATCCTTCATCGATGTACCTCATTGCATATCTTATATTAATTTATTTCTTGTATCCGCATTATAGGACTTAGCATTTCTGGTATGAGGTTGTTCTATTCATGCATTCCATTATGGACAACCATGCCATAGATCTCCCATATGCTATTCTATATGTTATCTATTCTGGTTTGAGATATTTTACCATTGAGGGTTTCCCTTTGGGATTATTATTACCTATTTCTTATATTTTTTATGCATGCCTAGGATCGTCGATAATACTTTTTCAATTTTAGAGGTCTGATCATGAGAAAGTATGTTTATAACTTTGATGGTCAAGTTTCCTATAAACCACCCATTCAAGATCCTCCATTCATTGACATGCTAGTTACTCTTGATGCACATAGGTCGGGGTGATATTCCCACACCCACAGCTACGTTAACACCAGTGAGTCCTGATGCTCCCATGCTCTAGCCTAACCACATGAACATCCACCTTCACAATTATATCTAGATTGTTAATTGGCCCAGATGTGTTCTAGACATGGCGCTATGTAGAGGAATTGTTTTAATGCATTAAGACATATCCCATATGTCAATGACTCAAGATATTATTGTTTGACAATTTCCCGAGCCAACTTTTGGTGATACCGTACCATCAACTTTTGGTGATACCGTACCACCTATTCAGATTGAGGATACAATGATCATTTGGAAGATGCTTACGATTAAATCATTGATGATGAATCGGATGATGCTTTTGGTATAAACATTGAGGTACTACTGGCTTTTAAGTATTAGATCTCTATTTTTCGAGCTTTCATGATAGTTCTTGGCGGCGTAGTGTTGGTGTATATGAGTTTATTTATATCCATTTTGGCTACTCTTATATACATTGTTTTGGTAATTTTTTATACACTCTCACATACTTGTTTTTTGGGATTTTAATGATATATATGATGATTCCTATTGTTCATCTACACTGGTTCACATGTTATCATAGATTTATGCTTATGAATATATCTTAGTCATCCAGTTTTGCCCGCATTAACTTCTTTATAGGAATCTTAACTGGTTTTTGGTTGTATCCCGTTTGTTGGTTTTGGCTCTCCTATGATGTTTGGGGAAGAACTGAGATTGAGGCAACTTTGTGTTGTGTTATTTTCAATTTTGGTTTATTCACAAATTTGTCATTTTGGCTCAAATCTATAAATACAAGTGTTATTTCTAGGTTTTGGGAGAGGACAAGAGTGGCCATATTTGAGAACTAATCAAAGGCAAAGAGAGATAGAGAGATACTTTGAGCAAGGTGAGTTCTTGTGAGGTTGTGAGTGACTTTCTAAGAGAGATAAATTATGTGTGTGTAGAACCTTTGGGTTCCTCCATTTATCTATAGAAAGAAGAAATCCTCCTTGGTGGATGTAGCCCAAATTTGGGTGAACCAAGGTATATCGTTGTTGTTTTCCTTTGATGATTTCTTGTATGTTCTTATTGTCTCTTCATTGATGCTTGGTTGAATTGATTGGGAGTTTGCACACTAGTTCATTTACGGAACAAGGTCTTGGATGTTTTTCGCACACCAAGTGTTTGATAAAATTTTTGAGAGAGTTTTGTCGTCTTGGTCGCTAGAGATAGTATTGCTTTAGCCCAACACCATTTTTAGAATTGGTTACCACATGTTGTGCTAGAAACCTTAAATGGAGTACCCAATTAAAATAATCACCAAATGGAAACAGTGTTTTCTTTTAATTCTTTTTAGGCACAAAATAAATAGCCTAGCTCTATGTGATATAAATTTTACCATTTAGATAACACCAAATTTTAACTTGAATTTAATGAGTAAATATACATTCAGAATTAAGGCAAACAATCACATAACACCAAGTCATACAAGGAAAAACCCACAATGGAAAAAAACCTCACGTCAGCGAAACGAGAAATGCATTACGGTAGAGTATTATAGCTACAAGACAAAGGTTTACAATCACACAATGTTATGACCTACTAGAAATTCATTCCCACCATATCCTCCCAGGATAGAACTAAAATATGGAGACATTACACAACAACGACCGGTTATGTATTCATCCAGTCTCTTTCGAAGCGACGCCACAAATCCAAATCCTCTTGAAGTATAAGACACACGTTTTTGAGAAGCCATCAATGACTGGTTACCACTTTCTAGGATACGAGTTTCCTAAAGGTTTTGAAAGTGTTTAAAATGATTTTGTCTTTGTCAAACCTCACAATGTATTTTTAAAGTATTCACATAAGTCTCTATGAGGAGGAATACAAGTATTGTAGATGAAGAATAAAGCTAGAAGATTTCAATCTTTAATATGACTGGTGATCAAAGTTTGAAAACCAAAGACTTCAATAACACAAAGAGAAACACGAGTAAGATAAAATCTCTAGATTATTCATATTAAAAATCAAATCTCTTAAAATTTTCCCTTTGATCAAGTGTCTTTTCTCTCAAAAATATTTTCACAATATTTTTTCTCTAGAGTTTTTGATAAAAGATATGTAAATTATGAAGTCGAAGACAAGTTAACCTAAACTCTTCGAGGTCTGAAAGACAAGATCAAGGCAAGTAGGTGTTGACAACACAATGGGGATCAAAAGCACTTGAGTCTCGGAAAGATTTGGCTTCTACAAAGTCTGCACGGTTTCCAAAAAACTCTTTTGGAAATTATTAACTCGCAGGTCATAGGCGCGACCAACAAAGGTCTTGTCGTTGGTGCGAAATGGTGTATCACTAGAGTGAAGGATGAATGAGGAAACTGGTGTGACACCCCGCCTAATTAAATACCGGGCGATCACTCCTTTTTTACCAGTTGTGACACCCCGCCTAATTTAAACACCCTCATTAATTAAGCTAAGTGATCGCCCGGTATTTAATTAGGCGGGGTGTCACAACTGGTAAAAATCTTTAGGCAGTAACGTGACCAGTGAACCATGGCTTTGCATTAGCGAAGGACTATTCCATTGCAACGAGGTACCATGGAAGTACTTACATTACATAGATTAGGAAAAAACTAAGCCACAAATGTTGGAACCATTAAACAAATATTCATGTGATATACTTATGCAATTAACTTAAAAAATAATATATATTATAAGAATAGTATACTTGCATAAGTTAATCACCTAAACCATAAAACCAAACCGAACACTCGCACACACAAAAGATTTAATTTGAATGCGACAAACTTGAAAAGGTATGTAGCAAGTCCAAATGCCTCAACCAAGTGGATATATCAATATGAGATCATGTGGTTATCAGGTTGAGAAGTTGAGGCAAGTTCGGAGCAAATATATGTGACACCCCGCCTAATTAAATACCAGATGATCAGTCCTTAATTAATTAATTAATTTCAGAATATCAAGTTGGTTCTGATAATGCATCACTGTCGAAAACTCAAATTTTAATTTAATAAAAACTAACCACCTAATAATTAAAAAGGTTGGTGTCAAAATTTTATCTTGTTATTAACCATCAACAATAAAGGGAAATATCTAACCATCACTGTGGCCATCCTCTGATCCTCGAGGCGGGCGGGCGCATGAGGGAGGATCCTAGGTCCCGCACGTCCCTCTTGGGAGTGCTTCGACCGACGTCATTTGGGTGAGGTGAAAAATTTAAAGAGATAGAGTCACCAGTCTATTTTACTCAAAACAGACAAAAGAAAGGGAGCCATCCTGAAGGACAACATCCGAAGACACACTGATGCATACGAAACCAAAAATGATTCGAAAAGGGTCCGGAGGCTAAGTTACGAAATGGGAAGGTGTTAGCGATCCATTCCGCCCTTTCGGTCTCTCATAGGTTTTTGTTAATTTCCTTTATATTCCCCATGATATGTGTGCATGTGTATACATAGTGGAGATAGGAATCATCGACTTGCACCATGGAAGAGGTAAAGCCAGTCATCCATAGGAAAGTATAAAAATATTAGAAAATAGGATTTACGCGATTATCCTTACGTTGACCGTTATGATGGAACGATAATGCATGTGGAATAATACGCCACTAAGAACAAATATATGTCTATATATAATATAAGAGAGTGGAGTTTAGAGAAAATAGAAAATGAGAGAAAAAGTAAAAATAGGACTCGAGTCTCGGGTTTCACCCCGAGATGCCTACGTAGCCTATAGAGGCATCAAAGTCCACGTAGTTTGCATGCAATACGAGGGATGGGGTTTATCCCATAAATCCAAATGGGGGATTCTCTTATTTATTTTGTGTGTGTGTAGAAAAAGTGTTTTAGTTGTGAGAAAAGTGTAAGAAAAGTATGAGAATTCCCGTTTGAAATTTATGAGCAAACCCTCTTTTTCTTATTTTTTGAGTTTTTATTTATATGAAAATAAGAAATGTACAATAATACTAAATAAAAAGTTTATTAGGATGTGTGAGATCAGATAATGAATGTGCTAAGTAATAAAGCAAGTTATTTCGAATTTATGAGAATTTAAGGAGAGAGTTGAGAAAATTGGACCTTCTTGAAGATCTTTATCTTGATCTTGAATGTTGGAGAGCAGCCCTTAGACTTGGATGATGATGGAGGGTAGTGAATTCACCAAGTTTGATGAAAAGTGAAGGCTAGAAAGGGATTTGGGTGTGGAAATCACGCTGACTTCGAGAGAGGTTTTCTCGATTTGTTGAGAGTGATATATTTATGATCTGGGCTCCTCTTGCAAGTGAGGTCAGGCCTCCTTTTTATAGGCCCAGGGCATTTCCGATCGGCATAGCCCTGTTCCTACCAATCGGCAGGTGCATTTAGGCACACTGCAGATAGGTAGGGTTTGGGACCTGCCGTTTGGTAGTGTCTTTCAGGCCTTTTTGGAAAATTAGTCGCAGAACGAAAACCGTTGATCAGAATCGTGTACGGGGTGGACCGTTGGAAAGGTAATTCAGAGACCTTCAAAAGTCCTTTGGACCGCTCCCGGGTTTGGGAGTTGACTTTGGGTCAAATATGGCTAGGAAGCATTCGTCGATCCATTGGACGGGGAATCGTCGGACGCAAACGGATTATTCGTCAGCATGGTAAGTTTGAATTGCACACGGGACAGATCGTTGGAAAGGTTAGAAAATTTACTTTGAAATTCCAAAGAGTTTGATTCGGTTCTGGAGTTGACTTCGATCAACCGAGTCCTGGAAGCATTCGGTGACCTCTCAGAGTAAAACAGATCGTTCGTCCGTATCGTAAGTCAGAATTGCGCACGGGACGAACCGTTGGAAAGGGGTTTTAGTTCCCTTAGAAGATTAATTCAGTCTTGGTCGAGTTGAAGAGTTGACCTAGGTCAAATAGAGCCCGGGAGTGCCCAATGGCCTCCTGATTGAGTTTCGGGGGAAAACATGTCGTTCGTCCGCATGGTAAGTCGGAATCACACACAGGACGGACTGTTAGAAAGGAGTTTTAGTGCCCTTTAAAGATTCATTCAGTCTCAGTCGAGCTGAAGAGTTCGACTTTTGGTCAAATAGAGCTTCGGAGTGCCCGATGGCTTCTAGGTCAGTACTCGGGGTATGACCTGGGTTTGTAGTGATGAAGGGGGTGATAGGGACCTAAAGAGAGTTTTGGGGGTAACAGAATGGGGTGCCTACAGAGCCCCTCGATGGGTGAGTTTATAACAAATGATAGCCGTCGAATAGACACCGCATGATGCTTTTGAGGGAGGATGACCAATTCAGAGGGTCGAGGCCGATTCTGAGGATATAAGGGAGTGAGGATGACCAATTCAGAGGGTCGAGGTCAATTCTGAGGACCTAAGGAAATAAGGATGACCAATTCAGGGGGTCGAGGTCAATTCTGAGGACCTAAGGGATGGTTTGGAGGAAAAGTTTAGGCCAATTCTTGAGGAGGTGCTGGGGATGACCGATTCTGTGAGTCGAAGCCAATTATGAGGGCTTGAAGATGAGGGTAAGCGATTCTGTGGGTCGAAGCCAATTCTGAGGGCTTGAAGATGAGGGTGACCAATTTTGCGGGTCGAAGCCAGTTCTGCGGGCTTAAGTTGAGATGACTAATTCTGCGGGTCGAAGCTAATTCTGCGGGCTTAAGTTGAGATGACAAATTATGTGGGTCGAAGCCAATTCTGCGGGCTTAAGTTGAGATGACTAATTCTGCGGGCTTAAGTAGAGATGACAAATTCTGCGGGTCGAAGCCAATTCTGCGGGCTTGAAGATGAGGTGACCAATTCTGCGGGCTTAAGTTGAGATGACCAATTCTACGGGTCGAAGCCAATTCTGCAGGCTTGAAGATAAGGTGACCAATTCTACTGGTCGAAGCCAATTTCGCGGGCTTATGTAGAGATGACCAATTCTGCGGGTCGAAGACAATTCTGCGGGCTTAAGTTGAGATGACCAATTCTGCCGGTCAAAGCCAATTCTGCGGGCTTAAGTAGAGATGACCAATTCAGCGGGTCGAAGCCAATTTTACGGGCTTAAAGATGAGGTGACCAATTCTGAGGGTCGAAGCCAATTCTGCGGGCTTAAGTTGAGATGACCAATTTTGTGAGTCGAAGCCAATTTTGCGGGCTTGAAGATGAGGTGACCAATTTTGCGGGTCGAAGCCAATTCTGCTAGCTTATGTAGAGAAGACCAATTCTGTGGGTCGAAGAAAATTGTGCGGGCTTGAACATGAGGCGACCAATTCTGCCGGTCGAAGTCAATTTTGCGGGCTTAAGTTGATATGACCAATTCTGCGGGTCGAAGACAATTCTACGGGCTTAAGTAGAGATGACCTTGGGGAACTCTATCGGGGAGATTTATCTTGTGGTTTTGTTTTGGGCTGGGGAGCCGGCTGCTGGGGAAATCTTTTGCATCCTCTGAAGGAAAAGCCAAAATTCCACTGGGGAGATTTAGGTGGCCCAGGGTTTGGATGTATTGCTTGGGGAAAATTGAGGCCTTTGGGGAATAGGGGGTGATCTTTAGAGATCCTCCGCGGATGTTGTCTGGAGGAGTTTTACTTGGTTTTTGAGAGTTCCACTGGGGAAATAGGGGTTTCGCTTAAGGGAGTGCCGAATTTTCTTGGTGAAAATGTTCTAAATCCTTTCTGGGATTTTTAGGGATTTTCTCAGAATTTTTCAGGGCTCTCTGGTATTTTCTGGGAATTTTTGTATGAACTTTAAAGGGGGGTGACGATCGACATGGTTCAGAGGGTGACATTCGACAGTGGCACGAACTTTTGGACTGCCTCGGGAAGGTAAGGGGCCAGTTCCGATCGGTGGGTGGGGGTGGGGGGGTCAATGCCGATCAGCATGACCCTTGGCATCCTATATAAATGGGGTGAATTCCCCCCATATTTCACATTTTCTTGCTTTCTTTCTTTCTTTCTGTGATTTTCCTCTGCAAATCATCCTAGCATTTCGATCTCTAAGAAATGGCTGCCTTTGTGAGCACTGCAGTACATAGGGAATGGTTGACTGTTGATGACTGGGCGAATGTGGAGTGGAGGGCCAGGGCGCTTCTTGCTTTGGGGAGCGGGAACTCCTTTGACGCATTCGAGCCGGTTGTGAATGAGCGGACCTTGCTACAGGAGACGTCTCGTCATCTCTCTTCGAGGTTGGTGAACCCTGGTGGTTATGTAAGTGAAGACTTTTGGCATTCTTGATTTTTCCTTCCTTCTTGAATTTTTACAAGGTTTATATCTCTTTGAAGAACATGCATGCCCGTAGGACAATGGGTCTTAAGGACGTCTGGGAGCATCTTCCACCTGTGGTGCATTGGGTGGTATCATCAGCGAATTTTAGGAGGTTGGCCTCTGCGCTGGATGAGACGCCTTGGTCGACAACGGTCTTATGCGCTTTGGGTGAGAGATGGTGGGATACTACCCACACCTTCCACTTTGGTTTTGGGGAGATGACCGTGACTCCCATAGACGTGCAGTAGCTACTGGGGCTGGATTGCAATGGGGAGAAGATAGAGGTGGATCTCTCTCTGAGGGTGAGGCTGGAGGCGGTGAGGGCGGTGCTTGGTGACGTAGGGAGGATAGTTTTTGGGTATTCCATCCGTCTATCCTTGCTGAAGGATGTCTTGCTGTGTAGGGTGGTTGATGTGGAGGACGGGCTGCAGGTGAGGCAGATGGCCCGATTGTTCATTTTGCTGGTGCTGGGAGGTTTCATGGTGGTGTCGAGTGGCGACGTTGTCCATTTGTGGTTCTTGCCGTATTTGAGGATGTTTTTGAACATCCCTCTCTATGATTGGGGTTGTTTGACTTTGGTGACCCTCTATTTTTCTTTGGATGCATTCAGCCGGTGCTACCGGTAAACTTTTACTGGAGCCACGTATCTGCTCGAGGTATCCTTTAATTTTGCGCATTTTCCTTTAATGCATTCGCATTTTCGTTATGCGTCTTTTTTTATTGTGAATTCCTGTCTTTGGCAGATGTGGTTCTATGAGGTGATTGGGTTTAATACCCATCTGATTGCCTTGAAGGACGAGACTGATGGGGACTTCTGTCGATTGTATTGATGGCGCAAGGCCAATCGGCAGTCAAAGGGATCTCTCTCTCTGGAGGCGATGCGTCAGGTCTTAAATGGCCTGACCAGTGGTAGGGTAAGACTCTTTCTTTTCAGTCTTAATTTTTGCACATTTTGATTCTGTATTGACTTATGTCTGCTGGGGATTTTTAGGTGGCTTCTTACCATTGGGGGATAACCATTCAGGATACGGGGGCGATTGGGGTGAACGCACAGATGAGGCGTTTGCTGGCGCATGAGTTCGAACATTCCTGGTATTTAGGGGAGCGCGTGGTTCAGCAAATTACGAAGGAGGAGGTGGTGGTGCCACTGCGCAGCCTCCTACGTCTATAAGGCGAGAGCGGCTGTAGCCGAAGGATGCGAGGATCACGGCAATGATCGGTGAGTCCTACTTATTGTACACTGATATGGCTGCGCCGTATGACTATTTGTACTTTGTGACGAGCTGGTTGATGGCGCCCATCATATATGATGCCTTGCCCTTCCCTCTTGCAAGTCCGAGTCGGGCGGTGGGGTCTTCCCACAGCGGCGGTAGTCCATCGACATCTGCGGTGATGACGACTTTAGAGGTTCCCTTTGTTCGATTGCATACCCCTTCGTACAACATTCGGCGGGCTGATGGAGGGATGGTCCCCATGTTGCATCGTTCTCATGCGATGGATCCGGAGGAGCTGGGTTTGATATAGGAGGTTCTTCATCCTGCGGTATACCTGCTTCCTCTTTTTGGTTCCTTTTCTGTTTTGATCCTTCTTTGATACTGATTTTTCCTTCTTCTTGCAGCAAGTCCGTGTGTCGACCACTTGGCCGAGGGACATCAGAGACTGGATATCTTCGACGACTGCCCATATTCGGGATGCAATCCTGGTTCCTTCTTACATGGTGCCGTCTGTTTCATCTGAGGAGGACTCTAGCTCGGGTAGCGGTGGTGCGTCATCTATCCGTAGGGGAAAGAAAGAGCGTCACAGGGGTGGAAGATTTTAGAGAGAAGGGTGAAGGGTAGGTGAGAGAGAGAGAGAAAATGTTGGTTCGGGCTGAGTCCCGTTTGTTTTTTGCTTTTCTTTTATTTCCTGCAAAATTTGATGTAACACATAAGAATATATATATGCAATGCAATGGGATTTTTTTTATTATCTTTTGTTAATGGTGAGTGAATGCATGCACATGCGCTTTTCACTTTGCTGCTGAGACCATAAAAAGAGAAATTTTTAGGATTTTTTTAAAGAAAAGTTTTAAAAATGGGAAATTATATAGGGGTGGAAGAGGGTTTTTGAAATTTTGTTGAGAACATCAATTTATTTTTTTATTGAGCTTTCGATTTTGACACAAGAGGAAAAAGGAAAATTTCCAAAAATAGGGGGTTACCGATCGGCAAGACCCTTATCTTGCCTATCGACAGTCAAGTCCAGTCCCATCCATTCAAAGCTTTGATTAGTGCCCTCTTAAGCCTCTTGTACTTTGTGGGGTAGGATTCCCTCCAATTTCTACAGGGGTTATGTCCTTTGTGAGGGTTCTCAAGTATTAAAAGGGGTAGGGGTGGAGTGTTTTAATCACACTTTCTCTTGTCTACTTATTTCTTAGTTTTTCAAGATGGCTCTCCCTGGTAGCATTGAGTTTTCTAACTACCTCGAAGCCTTGGAAGCGATGTGATCTTATAATGTCGACTATGATTCTTTCAACATGCGTCGAGTCTGTTTGTGGCGCAATCGGTCCATTGAGTGGAACATATTGATGGAGGCGGTATAATTTTGGTACCCCGAAGACCATGCATTCCGCTTTGGGTTGGATGAAGCTTGTCCTTCCTACGAGGAATTTTCTGTCATGCTGGGGATAAATCCCAGTGTTGCTGCGGCTTTACCCGAATTTTCCCGTTAGCCCAGGGATTTGCTGGCCGGGCTTCTTCGTATTTGGCCTTTGGTGACCAGATCACTGGTTACTGGAGGAATGATCTCCCTCCCGACGGTATTACAGTCCGTGCATTTGCGGGAAGTAGGTGATGCTGGATATGCTGGAGCTGTTGCTCTGGGCATGGTTTCAAAATTGCTGTTGGTGACTGGGGAACTGCTGGTGGATCCGCAACTTGCAGCCATTACTTCATGGATGTCATACCATCGCAATCCTGCGGCGGTGATACTGGCGGAGACCCTAAACGATCTGGATGCCTGGCGAGAAGGTCGTTCTGACTTCCTGTGGGGTAGCCCCATGATGTTGTTCATGTGGTTGTCTGAAAGACTCCGCCTGGTGACTCTTCCATAATATCCTTTATTGACTGTACCCAACTTCTTTTCGCGTCACTTCTTCAGCATTGGCCTGGATATTGAGAGCTTGGAGAATTGTCTTGTGGAGTATGGGGCTCAGAATCTATACTGGTTAGTGCCTTGGTGGGGACAGTTGCTGCCTATTCTGGAGCTGGGGGAATACCCGTATGTCCGGCTCGTTGGTCTCAGCCAGACCTCTTTTTATTTCCCTTGGTGACTTCTGCGCCAATTTGGCTGGGGACATATCGTGCCACCTCGGACACTAAATTTCTTTTCGGTAGAGGATTTGACCGAGCATCTGCGCCTGCGGCTTGGTTCTCTATGGGAGAGTCGGCGTCCGTCGACCTGTCCCTCTCAGTCTATTGGGAGAGTTTGGCATATCCCTGGGGATTATATGAAGTGGTTGTGGAGGAGAGTAGTTAACAAGATGTTGGCAGTGGAGACTGAACAAAAGTGGCTTGTCTCTTTTAACACCATGGAAGGAGGTGTTATGGTTTTTTCGAAGCTGGTTGGATCTTATCGGTCCATGCGGTGTCTGTGACACTCTGTTCAGGCAGGGGAAACTTGGGGACCCCAAGATGCAGATGATGATGATGGAGCGGGCTCCTCTAGTAGCTGTGGATAGGACTCGTGGAGATTTTATTGTGTAATGGGGGATAAATATGGGGATTTTATTTGTCTTTTTTAGGAGGGTAGGGGGAAGGGAGTTATCCATTCCTTTTCTTATGTAATCTGTACCGTAATTTCTTATTAGTGAAATAAACAAGTTTCTGATCATCCAACTGTGCCTTTTGATGAGTTTTGTATTTTTGAATTATCTATACCGATCACTAAGGCATACATAATCCTTTTATTCAAATATATGTTAGAATGAACTGTCGTTCTCGGAGGTAAGAAAAGAATAGTATTTTGTGAAAAAGAAAGGGCCATGCTCATGTAAGGTGTATGAGCTACCTACGTACCTCTCGGGTTTTGAAATTTTATACTTTGTTTGAAAATGGTTATTTGCAGAGGATCAGGCCCACGTAGTTTTGGTCAAAGGGGGAAATGAAGAGATTTTTTTTTTAAAATAGAAGGGAGACAAGAAGAGTCATAGTGCGTCGAGATTTTGGAGTAAGGGTAGAACTTCTTGAGACAGTCCAGGTTTACTGGATGAGCCATCTCTTCCCCATCTAAGTCATTAAGCATGGAGGCACCATCGGACAAGATCTTCTTGACAATGTGGGGGCCGCTCCAATTGGGCTTGAATTTCCCTCTGGGGTCCCAGATGGGTTCTATGATTTCTTTGAGGGCCTGGTCCCTTTCTCGGACACCGCGGTCCTTGACTCTCTTATTGAATGAAAACTTTATTCGGTGATGGTACCCTTGTATGTGGTATAGCGCTTTTAATCTTCTTTCGTCTAGGAGGGTTAGCTCATTAAGATGGCTTTGGAACCAGTCTTCTTCGCTGACCTTGCTTTCAAGCATGACGCACAATGAGATTATTTCTAGCTCCACGGGTAGGACTGATTCCATACCGTAAACCAGAGAGTAAGGGGTATCCCCAGTAGAGGTTCGAATTGAGGTTCGGTAGCCCCAGAGGGCGTACGGGATCCAATTGGCCTAATCGCGATAGCTTTTGGTCATCTTGCTGATGATGGCTTTGAGGTTATTGTTGGCGGCCTCAACTGGACTGTTGGTCTGAGGTCGGTAGGGAGAAGATTTGTGTCTCTGAATCCCATACTCGTTGACCACCTCTATGACTTTTGCCTCAAAATGCAACCCGTTATCTGATACTAGCTCGTGCGGGACCCCATACCGGAAGATGGTGTTTTTCTTGATGAATTTGGACACTTTCTTAGCGTTCAGCACTGCGTATAACTCCGCTTCGACCCATTTGGTGAAGTAATTAATGGCAACTAGGATGAACTCATGCCCAATGGAAGACTTCGGTGTAACCTTCCCTATGATGTCGATGCCCCAGATGGATAACGGCCAGGGAGAGGTCATGTTGTATAATTCACATGGAGGCAAATGCTGAAGGTTGGAGAATTATTAGCATTTGAGGGATCTCCGGATATAGGCGGTGCAATCCTGGGTTATGGTGGTCCAGTAGTAGCCTTGTCGGATGATATTTTTAGTAAGCATGTGATCGTTCATGTGGGGTACCCGCTGTAGATCTTCTGCATTATCTTTTCAATGTCATCCCCTGCGATGCAGTGCAGATGGGTTTCATCGAAGTTCCTTTTGAGCAGTGCTTTGTGACAGATCATATACTGGGCGACGAGTCTTCGAAGGGTTACTCAATCTTTCTTGTTGGAACCCTCGGGATACTTACCATGCTTGAGGAGGTGCCAAATATCATAGTACCAATAATTAGCTAGCTCGGGATCTTCTGTGGTTACGAGCTCAATGTGGTAGCAGTGGGTTGGTTTATCTTGCTTTTGAACAAGGAAGGGGGTCATTCTGAGTCCTTCGAGCATGTCGACCATGGAGGCCAAGGTAGCGAGAGTATCGACTAGGTTATTCTTTGCTCGAGGTAGGTAATGGAAGGTGATATCTTGGAATTTGGAGGCTAGTTCTTCTAAGTGGGCCTGGAAGGGTTGGAGTTTCTCGTCCTTAACTCTCCACTTTCTGAGCACTTGACCGATGATGAGGGTGAAATCCTCGTAGACATCTAAACATTGAATACCTTTCTTGAGAGCAACTTTGAGGCCTACTGTGCACGCCTCGTATCCAGTCATGTTGTTGGTGCAAGGGAAATCCAACTTGATGGCGATGGGAGTGTGGGAGTCATCCGGGGCGATCAAAAGTATCCCAATGCCATATCCCTTCTTATTGGCAGCACCGTCAAAGAATATTTTCCATCGAAGGTTGTATTGAGCAGTGCAAAGGATGTTTTCATCTGGGAATTCAGAGATCCAAACATTAACTTCTTCTACGGGGTAATCTGCGAGGTAGTCAGAGATGGATCTTCCTTTTATGGCTTTCTGCGTGACGTACAAGATATCGAACTCGGCTAGGAGCATCAACCATCGGGCCATTAAGCTGGATAAGGTGGGTTTCTCAAGCAGGTATTTGATGGGGTCCATTCGGAATACAAGTTTGATGGGGAAGGTGAGCATGTAGTGCCACAACTTTTGGGTGACCCAGACAAGTGTGATACACGCCTTTTCAAAAGTAGTGTAGTTAACCTCGTACCCGACCAATTTGTGACTGGCATAATAAATGGCTCTTTCTTTGCGGGAATCTTAAAGGTATTGGGTTAACAAAGCCCCAACTACAGTGTCCATTATGATTAGGTATAGGAGTAAAAGGAGATCAGGCTGTGGTGGCATGAGTACCGGGGGTTGGGTCAGATATTGTTTGATTCGGTCAAAAGCTTCCTTGGCAGGCCTCATTCCAAACCTTAGTTGAATCCTTTTAGAGGAGTTTAAAAATGTGTTAGCAGATGGAGGTTAACTGATGTATTGTAATTTCTCGAGGAAACCTCAAACTTCTTTCTCTATTAAGGGGAGGTGTCATCTCAAGTATGGCTTTCAGCTTGGCGGGATCTGCTTCTATCCCCTTCTCACTGACCATGAATCCCAAGAGCTTTCCCTTTGTAATGCCGAAGATGCATTTCTGCGGATTGAGTCTCATCTAATACTGTCGCAGTCATTCGAAGAACTTTCGGAGAGCAGAAACATGACCCTCTGTAGTTTTGGATTTGATAATCATATCATCCACATAGACCTCAACTTCTTTATGAATCAGATCGTGCAAGATGGTTATGGCAGCCCTCTGGTAGGTAGTCCCAGCGTTCTTGAGACCAAATGGCATGACAGTGTAGCAAAAGGTTCCCCATGGGGTGATTAATGTGATTTTTTCTTAGTGGTCTTGGTGCATTTTGATTTGGTTGTATCTAGCAAACCCGTCGATGAATGACTTGAGAGCATGACTGGCCGTGTTATCCACGATCATGTCGATCTTGGGTAGCAGATAATCATCCTTTGGAGAGGATTTGTTCAAATCCCAATAGTCTACACACATCCGAACTTTTTCTCTTGATTTTGGCACGGGCACTATGTTGGATAGCCATGTAGGATATTCGATCACACGAATGAAACCTACATTCAACTATTTGACCACCTCTTCTTTGACCTTGAACGACCATTCAGTGCGGAGATTTCTCAACTTTTATTTGATCGGCTTGTAATCTGGGAATCTCGTGCTGAGCTATTTCAGGATCAATGCTAGGCATATCATCGTAGGACCATGCGAAGACATCCATGAATTATTTTAGCAATTCTTCAAGTTGTGCATGCTCATGCTCGTCGAGGGTAGTCCCTATCCTAATCTCGCGCAGTTGGCTACTGGAACCGAGGTTAATAACAACAGTCTCTTGTTCATTAACTTGAACGCGATTATGCTGTTTATTATTAACCTTATTTAGATCAGTTAAGAATTATTTATTTGCAAAATCATCATCATCAAAAGTTTGATTAGAATCCAAACAGTTAATGTAAGGCACAACAAGATACTCAAAATCTTCATTTATTTCATTGATAGGAAAAACAACATTGAGAACCTCGTCAAAAGTGGACTCGATTACATTTGAACAAGGATAGACAACAAAAGAAGAAAAGGGGTAAACATTAGGATTATGGGAGATTTCAGTAGGTAAAACTGGCGCATCATGCCAATTGAGGAGAGATATATCAGCACCTTTAATCAGGTGGGATGGATCCAGTGATGTAGTGCCTGAATGAACCATGCCGAGTGTCAGCCCCAGTGTCTGTAAGTTGAAGGAATCTTCGGAGTAACTTTTCTCAGTCTCTTCGGTATCTTTGATGAGTGGGTGTACTTGGTGTTGGGAACTCTCGGCCCATGGGTAGCTATCTTGGAAGAAGATCTCCATTCCAGGCTTCATCTTCTTGTGTGTATGGTCATACCATGGTTTCAAAAAGCCGTAAAAGGGGAAGTCCTCACCCTAATCGTCCGTTCAAGGAGTCACCTGGGATAGTCTGGATTCGGTCTAGTCTTCTCTTTAGTCGAGACTGGCAGATCATTCTGAGCTCTTGTTCTGATGGTTGATACCCCAAACCATAAGGAGGGAAAGCCTTCTTTAGTTCAATGGGTTCAAGTATCGCTTTCCGTATTTGCCCTAGCCCCAGTCCGGGCATGAAGTGCATGTTTTTGAACATCTGAATCACATCGACGTTGCCATGAGGGTCGTATTCTGGACAAACCCTCTCTTTGAAGTTGTCCCCTTCCGGGAGTAGAAGTGGTTCAACTCGAAATCCTGATAGGAGCATATCATTTGACCCGTGGTGTATCTCAAGGGTTGGACTGCTGTTACTTGCACCATCGGCATTATCGTCGTCGCCCAAAATGGTGATGACTCGTCCATCGGTGAAGAACTTCAATTTTTGATAGAGTGAGGAAGACACACCCTTGATACTGCGGAGCCAAGGTCGTTCTAGCAATAGGTTGAAATAGGCTGGGATGCCAATAACTTGGAATTCGGCGACAGGATTTATAGGGCCAACCCCTATTACAAGCTTTATGGATTCCATCACCTCGTAGGCACGCACAACAGCGGAGGTTGGAGCGAGGTCGATTTCTTTCAGGCCTAAACATTTGAAGGTTCTTAGTGGGCAGACATTCAAGGCAGATCCATTATCAACAAGAGAGAGTGGTAGAACCTTCCCCATAATTTCGACGGAGATGTTAAGTGCATGATTGTGGTGTGACCCAATCTTGGGGATTTTTTCTTCAGAAAAGGATAGCATTCGGGTAGAGGTCAAGGATCCAACCAAATTTACCGCTTCTTCTGGTGTGGTAGAAGGAGGAACTATGGGCCCATTGAGCAACTTGATCAAAGCATTTCTGTGCTGCTGAGAAGACATGAAAAGCCCCCATAAAGTGATGTTAGCTTGAGTTTTCTTCAGTTGATCGAGTATCTTGCTCTCCTCGAGGGTCATTTCTGGCATAGGAAGGTTTTCAGAGCCCTTCCCTTTGTCATTGGCTGGTAGTGAGTTTGGGATATGGTAATATCTCCCTGATCTGGTTATGTGATTTACTGAAGAAGGAAAAAATATGAATCCCGTTTCCTCGTCGATATCGGGTTCTTTTGCCACCTTGTTTATTTCTACGAGGAGTTCTTCAAATGATATCATTCCACACATGTCGACTATCGAGCCAGTTTTTTCCGAAAGTTTGTTCTTCATTCGAATCTCCGAATTCTTCCCCCCATCCGATGGCAATAATTTTATCTTTCCATGTAAAGTCGCTGCATTCCACAACTTCAACGGCTTCTTCATACAGGTCATCACATTCTATGGGGATGTGTAAGGGTGAAGGACCAGACACCCCTGTAACTTCAGAGTATCAATTAACTCGATCATACTGCAAATGTTGTTGCTTTGCTTGAATAATTCTATCATGATCTGGATGACATCATCCAGGCTGACTTCATCGGTTGGTACTACCCAACTATCTGACTCTCGAGCCCATTTCCGTGCTTCCAAGAATAATGTACTGAACCTTTGGCAATTAATGATCATCTATGAAACCAATTAATTAAAGTAACATCATACGCAGTGCATCCCACCCCTTGAATGGGGTGGTTAGACAAGCATAATGAAACAATTAATCACAACCACAAACATGGAACAATAAATTAAAGAGTAGAGCAAGAAATACAATACAAAAAAGTCTCCATTTGAATTGATTCCTTGAATCACGTTCATGCACGTGCGTCCCAATATTTTCACAAATCCAACACTTGATCACACCAAAAAGAATAAAAAACAAACCTAAAAATTTATTCTAAAACTAAACTAATTTTTTTGGAATTTTTTGGAATTTTTTTATGAACCTACTATGTACATAATATACACAGTTTTTCTCTCTCTACGTCTCTCTCTTCTATTCTGTGTTGAGAGTCTCCTTAAATGATAGTTGCTCTTTCTCTTTTAAAGCCATACCCACGATGTTTGTTTGTTTGGAGATTTTTGTGGGATTTGGAGTTGGATAAATCAATGAGGTGAGAATTTGATTTTGGTGGGTATTGATAGATGGAGATTTGGATTTGAGATGGGTTGAGCTGGGATCAACATCGGGTTTCTCGCCGGAGTTTTCGCAGGTTGGTGGTGTGGTGGCAGACCGAAATGGGTCGGGTTTTGGGCTGGTTGGGCGCGGGTTGGAGAGTGTTGGCAGACCCGCTAGGGTCAGGGTGATGAAATGGGTTTGCTTGGTCTCGCCTGGGTCCGATTTTCGGCCGGAGATGAAGTTGGAGGTGCGATTGACTCGGGTTGGAGAGCGCCAGAGGGAGGCTGCTGCGATCGGGGAGTGGTTGCTGGGCTTCGCCGGCCTTGGTTTTGATTTCCTGGGAAATGGGTATCCGGGTTTTGACAGTGAGAGAAGGTTGGTTGATTTGGGCCATGGAGGTGTGAGGGGTAAAGGTTTGAGAGGGTATGAGGGATGTTGAGCTTGGTGGGAATGGGTTTTGTTGGAGGGAATTGATGAAGACGATGAATAGTGGTGTAGTGTTTTAGTTTGTAAAAAAAAATAAAAAGTAAAAACTAAATAACAATAAGATTCTAAAAATAATAAATAAATTAAACTAAAAATAATAAACCTAAAAATAAAATCTAACTAAAAAAATAAAATAAACTAAAAATAATAAAATAATAATAAAAAATATATAAAAAATATTAAAACTAAAAAATTAAAATCCTAAGCTTATATAAAAACTAAAATAAAACAAAAGAAATAAAAATTAAAAATATAAATAAAAACTAGAGTCCTAAAAAAATATAATAAATTAAAAATAAACTCCTAAAAACTAATCCTAATAAAACTAAAAACTAATAAAAAACAAAATAAAATAAAATTATACAAATAAAAAAAATAGAAAATGAATCCTAGAAAATTCTAAATAATCTAAAATAAGTCCTAAAAATAAAATGACTAAAAATAAAAATCTAGAAAAATAATAAAGGCACAAACTCAACACACACCGGGATTGGAAAATGGTCAGGGCTCGGTGTAGGCTTAGGTTTGGGTTACAGGACAGTTTTGGGGCATCGGATCACATCGGGACAAGCTCAGAATGGACTTCTCACTTCACGGTCTCTTCGAATTTCTTCGATGCATGCTTTTGACCGCTTCTACGTTGCAATTGACTAGATTTAACATTATTTGTACCGCAACTGCGTATTGACCTGAGAAATAAATAAGTACGAACATAAGGTCATTTTTATTAAAAATGAGCGACTAAAATGCATCTATTCGGGGTATAAAATAGACACTTTTGGGTGCTTATCAAAGGAGGTAAAGCGAGTCATCCGTAGGAAGGTATAAAAATATTACAAAATAGGATTTACGCGATTATCCTTACGTTGACCGTTGTGATGGAACGATAACGCATGTGGAATAATACGCTACTAAGAACAAATATATGTATATATATATATATAATATAAGAGAGTGTAGTTTAGAGAAAATAAAAAATGAGAGAAAAAGTAAAAATAGGACTCGAGTCTCAAGTTTCACCCCGAGACGCCTACATAGCCTATAGAGGCATCAAAGTCCACGTAGTTCGCATGCAAAACGAGGGGTGGGGTTTATCCCATAAATCCAATCGGGGGATTATGTTATTTGTCTCTGTGTGTGTGTGTTTAGAAAAAGTGTTTTAGTTGTGAGAAAAGTGTAAGAAAAGTATGAGAATTCCCATTTGGAATTTATGAGCAAACCCTCTTTTTCTTTTCTTTTTTTGGGTTTTTATTTATATATAAATGAGAGATGTGCATCAATACTAAATAAAAAGTATATTAGGATGTGTGAGATCAGATAATGAAAGTGCTAAGTAATAAAACAAGTTATTGCAAATTTATGAGAATTTAAGGAGAGAGTTGAGAAAATTGGACCTTGTCGAAGATCTTGAGCTTGATCTTGAATGTTGGAGAGAAATCCTTAGACTTGGATGATGATGGAGGGTAGTGAATTCACCAAGTTTGATGAAAAGGATGATGAAAAGTGAAGGTTGGAAAGGGATTTCGGTGTGAAAATGACGCTGACTTCGAGAGAGGTTTTCTAGATTTGTTGAGAGTGATATGTTTCTGACCTGGAATCCTCTTGCAAATGAGGTCAGGCCTCCTTTTTATAGGACCAGGGCATTGCCGATCGGCATAGCCCTGTTCCTGCCAGTCGACAGGTGCGTTTAGGCACACTGCCGATAGGCAGGGTCTGGGACCTGCTGTTTGGCAGTGTCTTTCAGGCCTTTTCAGAAAATTGACCGCAGAATGCAAACCGTTTATCAGAATCGCGTACAGGGTGGACCATTGGAAAGATAATTCAAAGACCTTCGAAAGTCCTTTGGACCTCTCTCGGGTTTGAGAGTTGACTTTGGGTCAAATATGGCTCGAAACCATTCGTCGGTCCATTGGACGGGGAATCATCGGATGCAAACGGATTATTCGTCCGCATGGTAAGTTCGAATTGTGCATGGGGCAGATCGTTGGAAAGGTTAGGAGATGTACTTCGACATTCCAAAGAGTTTGCTCCGATTTGGGGAGTTGACTTTGGTCAACCGAGCCCTGGAAGCATTCGGTGACCTTTCGAAGTAAAACAGATCGTTCGCCCGTACTGAAAGTCAGAATCGCACATGAGATGGACCGTTGGAAAGGGGTTTTAGTGACCTTCGAAGATTCATTCAGTCTCGATCGAGTTGAAGAGTTGACCTAGTTCAAACGGAGCCCAAGAGCGCCCGATGGCCTCCTGATTGAGTTTCGGGGGAAAATATGTCGTTCGTCCACATGGTAAGTTGGAATCGTGCACGGGAAGGACCGCTGGAAAGGGGTTTTAGTTACCTTTGTAGATTCATTGAGTCTCGGTCGAGTTAAAGAGTTTGAATTTTGGTCAAACGGAGCTTAGGAGTTTCCGATGGCTTCTAGGTCAGTACTCGAGGTATGACCTGGGTTTGTAGTGATGAAGGGAGGTGCGAGGGACCTAAGGAGAGTTTTGAGGGTAACAGAATGGGGTGTCCACAATAACCATACATCACAATGGCATAAGGTAAGAACTAACTGAATCTAAATAAAGAACTGGAATAAACACATCCGGTCAAAATCCCATACAATAATCCAATAACATGAAATCAAAGTCTAATGATAGAATTAAAACAACTCTAAATATCTGAATGTAAAATAGGAGGGACGAAATGTCCAACTGAAATGAAATGACTGATAGATAAGGAGAAATAGACTCATAAACGTCTACTAGCAATGTCTTTTAGCTTCCACAGCAGCTACATCTTGACAAATGAATGGATTCTCCTAAGTCTGGTGTCCCCGTGGCTGAGCACCTAAAATAATAGAACAAGAAAAGAGATTTGCAGAAAAACGAGTCAGAGCCCGAGTAGAAAACAGTTTAAATACATCAAGTGCTTAAATTGATTTAATTAGCACATATATTATCCATGTTAACTTCGCGTACTAACTTGTGATGCTCACCTCTAATCGAATGTGCACACCTAGCGAGTCTAACTACCCATACTAGTCTCGTCGCTCTACCTGACTATATGTAGGATAATCACTATGCCGGATACAATATCTAAATAACCCGAAACCAATATATTACTATTATTTAGGAATATGTTTAAGGATGTTATAACTCATTCTCATAGTATTCTTTATTCCCAACTGGTGACCCAATAAGTATATACTTTAATAAAGTAGCCAACAAGAAACACAAAATAGGAACTCAATACACATATATAAAATCTCACTATGTATACATACAAATATATCAATACAACGCCCATGGTTAAGAAACCCCTGGTGTTAGGCATACTCGGCTATCTAGTCCTATTGCAACGCTCACGCATAAAGGACAATAGGTTCAATCTCTTAGGAACTAATAAAAGATATACACATATTGGAGGTGAACATAATCCCAAGCCGATGGGCTACGCACATACCTACGCACCCATACGACCGTCATTACTATCATTCTCACAAATAGCCCGTACCTAGGTTCCATGCTCTATTGGTACGACTCAAAATCCCCCGAAGGCACACAAGATAGGGTCTTCCACAACGCGCTAACCTCCGTTCGATAGCGAGTAGCTAGGTATGTTATACACATGATATTCCAAGTAATAAGCATGCACAAAACTTATATACATTAATAGGTATTCACATAACCCAAATACTCTAATCCGTAAGTACTATTAACGCCTTTACTCTCCACGATATCCATATATATATATAGCCTGTTTAGGACTTACATTCTCTCCTAGGTTTTCACACAAATTCAATACCTCGAGTATTATTACACCTTTAATTCCCTAAAACTTTGGAATTTAAGACACCCGTTACTCACGTAGGTTAATACACTCGCCTGGATAACCCTAGGATGGTTTTTAACTCGAACGAACCCTAAAAACCCATTCTGGAATCTCGTTAGAAGTTCTAGGATTCTCGTTCGACCGAGGACGTTCGACCGAGTTCGTTTGAATGAAGTTCCCACTTTGAACGAACTCAGAAACTCGTTAGAAGGGTCATTGAAAATCTCGTTAGAAGTCTCGTTCAAACGACCTGGGTTGGCCTTCTAACGAAAATTCCGAACAGGCCCAGTTCTTCCCCAAATTCGATTTTCTCAAATTTTCATACTTCAATCTCATTCCAAACTCATCTCAATCTTAATGTAATGTTCCTACACTATTCCAAATCACCCTAAGATACTTTCTAATACGAATTAAAGGTCAAATCCTTATATACTCAATTGGAATTCAACAATCTCTTCAATTTCAAATAAGTCTTTTAAATATGAACCCAAAATTTTAATTTTTCAAAACTCTTATTATAATTCGTGATTAAGACATAAAATTCCCAGATTTTAATAGTCCAACAAAGGGAAAAATCTCTACATGCATACCCATCTCCAATTCATAAGGTTTCTTCACAATTAAGTCTAATTAAACCTAAGTTTCCATTGCACCAAGTTTATATCATCAAACCTAAATTAACGGGAATAATATATGCTAAAAAAGGAGCAAGATAAACACTTGCCTCGGAATGAACTTCAGATTCTTGGACTGAAATTGATATGGGAACGATCCTCTTGACACGATCTACACGCTGGTGTAATTTTGATGTAAAAGCTTGAGTTCTTGGCTTAGGGATCCAATGGAGTCTTCTTCTTCCTTGGTTCTCTCTCTCTCTCTCTCCCTCTCTCTCTCTCTCTCACGTAAGTTGAACTGACAGACCACTAACCCTCAATGTTTTTAATTAAACCTAATTTTCGTCCATTTAATTATCCAAAAATTCCAAAAGACTAAAATACCTCTTCGGGGTGTCGTTTTGGGCTAAAATACCCCGGACTCCAAATAAAATACCCGAGTAGTGTTTCCTGACTATTTTGACACTTCTTGACACTTTGGCGCACTCAAAATAGTCATTCGAGTTATAAAAATAATTTACCCCTTTACCCCCAATTACATACTAGTGACCAACTCATACGCGCGTCCTAAATAATTATATCATGACTGCCGTGTATCTCATCCCGGCCATAATATTATTTTCAATAACTACTAACTCATCACGTTAGTACTTATTACCATTAAATCGGATTAATTACAAATTAAATTTTCTCCCTTTAAATTAATTAATCCCCATTTTCCATCATTACATAATAAAATAAATATGTGTAAAAATATGGGGTATTACAATATATTATGTTTATGCTATGATAGGACAACCTCAAGGACTAATAAAAGACACAAAGTATATTTTGTACACAGAATACGACAATCTAGTTATGTATGGGACACATTAGTTTACATATACTCTTATAATATCCCCTTTTGTCTATTCCATGAAAAAATATAAAAATAAAAGATTACATAAAAATTTAAATAAAAGTATAACCCTATGAAAACAATGACACATGCCCGATAATGACATACATTACCCTATCAACCTATAATCAATAAGAACCCACCTTAGCTCTTGCAACCTCATAACCTGTCATGCACTAGAAAAATATCATGATGCTAATGTATATAAAGAAGGTTAACCGAATGTAATTTTGATTCCTAAATGGTATGTTAGTTAAATCACGAGACATCTTAATTACTGAAAGTACATCATCGTATACACAATCATGCCTCATATTATCACATTGATGCATTGCACTTCATCCCATAATAAAAAGGAACCCACTTTAGCTCTTGTAACCTGTTAACATGTCATACATTGAAAATGATATCACGATTCAAATGTATATAAAGATGGTTAGCATGATGTAATTGTGATACCCAAATGGTATGTTTGTTAAAGCATGAGGCATCTTAATTACCAAAAGAATATCAACGTCTACACAAGCACGCATCCTAGAATATCATATTGATGCAGTTCACTTAATCCCATGAAGTATATAAGTTTCCTAAAATCTTTTCTTTTAAAAGTCCGTAGTTTCATTTAAACTAAATCTCCCCATCAATGTAATTTTCTCTTTCCCATAATTTCTCCCCGATTTTGTCATGGTAGTTTACAAAGGAATGTAATTATATCAAAAATAACATTACTCAGGAAATAGGCTTAGTTCAAGTGAGAAAATATAGTTTTGACATAAATTCACATTAAAACGACATATACGTTCAACTATCAGAAGATGGTAGTGTCAAGAGATAATGCTTGGTGATATTGCAACATGAACATGCCATCCAATAAAGTGGAAAGAGTTTTTACGGTCGCAATCAAATTCTTTGTTGGCGTAGAATTGTCTTACCAAATTAGAACATACATTCTTATTTTTTTCTCCATGAGAGCATACCCGAATTCATTACCTATTTTAGAATTATTAGTATACCCCCAACATTATATCATATATGGTAGCCTAATTGATCGATCTTTCAAACAAAACCTTTCTAGAGCTAAAGTAGCTTTTAAAGTAGTGTTGTTGTTAATCCATCACAAATTTGATTGACTCAGGTTCGGGGTGCTTGGAGTGAGGACACTTGGTAGAAGAAGTGCTTGCCATTTTCTAGAAGACAATAAAATAAAAAGAATATAAATAATCCAAGTTATAATTAAACCATGTTAAACCTAAAACGAAAGAGGAATCTAATCCTAAAAATGGGTAGAGTTTCAAACCATTTGTTGAGATTTGAGAGGTTATCATAAACTAAAAAAGGACTAAAATTAAGCATATATCTTTATCCAATCACTCTTGGTGATGGAAATCCATTAAATTTGTAAGAAAATATCTCTAGATAACCAATTACATCTCAAGAATAAAAATAAATGATATCATTGAAAGTATTTTGAACAAGATAACAAAAATCCCCTAAACGTTAGAAGATTTGACAAAACCTAATTTTAAAAGAGGTTATTAGCATAACTAATGAACAAAAAGTGATTTGGATCTTAAATATCTTGAGAACTCACTTGAAACCACGCTAGGATCACGTCCAAAGACTTTTGATGAGTTTACGGGTTGGAAAAATGAGGATTTGTTACTACAAAAGGTCTAAATAAAAAAGGGTTTCTTATTTTTATTACCCTATTCGCTAATGCGTTAAGTATCTCATGGATCGCGAGTTCATTTATTAATGTCATAGTAGAGCATTATGGCTCTTGAAATGGCCTAAAATGTTTTAGTTCATTCCCTTCACTACAATGACCAGCATGTTCGCAGCTCACGATTAGCTTTGCTGAAGTGACAAAAACTGTCGCGGGTCACGCCATGGACCAAAAAATTTGGATTTTCCAAATCAAAAGGAATAATGCCAAGTATAATGTAATTATGTACAATAAGATCCATACATCAAAACCCATGATTAATGATCAGAACATAAGATTAACATTGCAATCAAGGTTTATGGTTATATCACATACATCGAATAAATATGAGTAAGAAATTAAATGATTAAAACATATGTATGTTTGATTAATAATTGGATGTGATGCATATAACTCATATGAAGAAAAAAAGTGAACACAATTGAGCCTTGGTCGATAAAACCAAAACTAAAGTTCAATGATATACCTTAGGAAAATCGACTTTGATATTTTTTAAGAAAAAATCTAATTTTCTTTGAAAGTGAAAAATGTTTGCCTAACACTTTTTCTTCCTAAATTTACGAGATTTATTAAAACCTTTTGGTTTCATATCCTTGGTGTTACCCAATTTTGGATACATATAATTCTTTAAGACATATCTTTAACAAAAAATTTCCATGTGGCGACTTTCGCACAATACAAAGGGTGCATAACTATTTCCAAATTTTCATATGTTGCACACACAAACCAAAATTGCAGCACCATCCACATCATCTCTCATAATCTTGAATGACATTTCATTTTCTTTTCAATAACAACCATGAAGAAAATTCTCACACATAAGACATAAAATTGAAACTCCTATTTCATATCATAACCATTTCAAAAACCATGAACCCTAAATCAAGGTGCTTCATTTTGATCTTTTGATTTAAGAATACTTAATTATGTTGTGCGGTGTCAATTACATTGAGTTTATAGAATATACTCCATATTTATCGATATTAAGAGTTTTAACACTTTAAAGATTCACATTTCCATTTCGAGAGTATATAGGCATAAATAAAGTCAAGATTAAAATATCAGATGCAAGTGTTCGTGTAGTAATCTGGCAATATGAACCACTTAACCTACAAGAACATAATCAACATTTGTACCAAAAAAATTGCAAGGTTTATAAACAAAAAAAAGGAAGGAATATGATAAGATGAGGAATGGGATAAGCATTCTAAGAGTCATAGGACTATTAAGAAACCACTCCACATAGTATAGGTTGAAGGAACCAACTTGGGATCCTGTAATATTATTACATCTATCGTATTCATACTATCCTTCCTAATCCCCACTTTATTTATGCGAGGTATATTGGGCTTAGGTTGGATGATAGACACTATTCTTCTTGTGAACATTGCAAAAATGTTTTACTTTAAAAACTTCCTAATTATTTCCAACAAAAATCTTATTCTTCCTTGAATTTCTTGAATACAAGGTCAGATTGAGTAAATAACAAAAGTTTCTAATATGACCTACTTTATGTAGTTTTGGTCTAAAAACAAGCAATTTATCATGGGAAACAATCTTCACAAATTTTGAAATAAAAAAGACTTTTCCTTCAAGTGATTCACATCAAAATATTTCTTTGGGTTAGTAAAACATTTAGAAATATGTTTAAAAAAATACGATTCATTTTATGGTGAGAATTACCATGAAATGAAAGTACATTACAAATTCGATGTTTGCTAGAGTCCAAGCCATTAATTGTTGTTATAATAATAGAGCGTGCCTCTCGATAGTAGCTACCCAAATAAAAATTAATTCACATAATTCAAGATTTTTTTTTACTAATTTGTTATTATCAAATGGGTTACCTGTGATACCCGTAAAATTTATAAATCGATCGATCAAGTTTAATACAAATACAACGGGAATACAAAACACATGGTAACACTCTCAGCATAATTAAATGAATGAAATTGAAAAAGTGAATATAATATGAGACAATAAATAACAGAATAAATAAAAACCATGTCTAAAATCGTCTAGCTGCCAATACAAATACATGTAACTCTAAACTATAAATCTCAACTATACAATTTCCATCTCGAAATATAAGTACCACATGTACAATTTCTGACTGAGGGTGAACTGCAATTAAAAAACATTGTACTAAAATGTAAAGAAACACCAGGAAGTAAATGAGCTACACTGCCAGACTTCTACAACCTAGGAATGATGAATTGAATGTTGTCAGAGATACTCTTTCAACAAATAACCCAATTCCACGTTAATAACAACGACTTAAGACATGTAAAAATAGTTCAACAACGAATGTTACAACAACTCTACAAAGAATAAGGATTTAATTGAAGTTGGGACATATTAATAATGTATCTTCCTCCCATTTTAAGTGTATTTTAAGTTAAGTTACCCAACCCAAATAACCCAAATAACATGTGGTTCTACTCTCAAACCCCACGAGTCCCATATGATATAAATTATTATAATAATTATATATTCTTTACTTTCAGTTTCAATTTCATCTCCTGATTTAAGAATGATTTATTCTATTGAAATATCTTTTATTCAAGGTAACTTAATTACCAATCGTAACATCATTAACGATCTCTAGTAATGATTCCAAATATATCTGAAGTTTAATAGTCTCAATAGTCAGAGGCCCCCAACTTAGGATATAATCTCTAGTAGAGTATTTACATGATTCTCGAGTCATAATTTTATAGTTATAAATACTAGTATAAATCATAGACCGGTAAAACTATCACAAGTACCGTAACATGGAATTTTTGTAAAAATCATAGTCCAGTACTACCATTGCAAAGTACCCCAACATCACTCATATAAACTATAATATCGGTGAGTATACACAGCCCACATAAAATCTCAGGGGCAATGCTACGTATAGTTATAAGGCTTACCAACCCTATAGCCTCATAACATTAACTTATGAGAAATCACCATGCCTTCACACCAAACATACGGGCCCCATACCTAAGATCGTATGAGAGTATCCTCCCATTAAAATATCAGCATGTAGGATCGGGGTAAAAAAGACCTAGGTAGAGCCCGTCACATGACTGGGAAATACCACATGCGATAAACATTGTACACGTCCCATAAAATCCATTATAGTACATCCCCATTATCACACACCACCCTAGTACCATTGCACATAAAACAAGTAAACAAGTACAACATTATGCAATCGGTCCAAACAAACAAGTATAAAACCCTACTCAACTGAGTTACACATAAAGTCTTTTCATATTATTCGTTAATATGAACATTAACTGTTGGTATAAAAAAGATTTCTTTTACAACAAAATACATTTATAATGCCGAATAAAACAAAATGAGGTGATAAATAGAAAGAGGCAATGTATATATATATGGTTCAGTCAGGCTCAACCTACGTCCATGGGTGAAGGGGATGGGGAGTATATATCCCTTACTTTTAGCATGTACATTTGATATATTTAAATCTAACGTGACACGTGTTCGGATATCCTGAGATACTTGCCCGCAACAATTGGGGTCATGCCAGCCATTGGGAACACTTACGTTAATTAAGTCTTCAAAGGTTCAAACACACTGTGACTGTTTGTTGTTTTATAAGATACCACAAGTCCATAAGTGCTCGGGCTATTATAAAAAAGCGAGTGTAAGTACGGGTTGAACCCACGCAGATTTATCAGTTTTAACTTTTAAAAGATTTGCAACTGTCCGACTAGATAAAATGGGGTAGAGAATAATTATGAACTACACTAGATAAAAGCAACTACGATAAATGAGAGTAACACAAAAGATTTGTAAACAATTAGGATTTGGGATCCATTTATCAAGTAACTATTTTTTCACACTAATTTAATGTTGTCATTCCCTTTTTATAACTCAAATTAAATCGACTCTCGTCACGTTTAATTCGGAAAATAAAATATTATGCTTGAAATATTTTTAACGTCTCTAATAGAGAGCTAAAATCCCCATTCCCTTAAAAAAATACAAGTTTCAAAGTTCGCAAATGTATTTAATCATGGACTATCAAAATAATCAAAGTGCAATCATAATTCATCGAAAATCACTATTTTTAAATCTCAAAACTTGATTGACAAAACAATTTTGAAGGTTTTAAAACACACTCTCATTTCGGTTTAAAATGAATACCGAATCTTTGATAACAATTAAAACAAGTAGGAAATAAACACCAATCAAATTAACGTGACAATATGAGCTAACTATGATAAACTTCACCCTGATCTTAATAGAAGAATGAAGGTATTATAATGAAAGAGAAATTGTAAGAATAAGAAGAGATTTTCATTAATAAATCAAACTTACAATAAGTTCTCTCACATTAATCTTCAATCCTCTAAAGAAATGACTAAAACTTGGCCCTCAAATTGATTACAATCACTCAAAGTTGCTCCCCGAAATTCCTCCTAAAATTATGAGCCCGAGGGTCCTTTTTATAGGACAAGTGGTGATGTATTTGAGTTGTGGTGGGACTCTCCCTGATTGGCCGAATAGTGTTGGAAGCTATCTCTCCACCTCTTTAATCTTTGGATCGAAATAAGTGACCGAATTTCCCCCCACTCAAAAATCTTAGATTTTCTTGTTGAACACGCACGCCGAGTTTCATTCAAATCGGAGAATAAAAATTCCCGATCTTTTTTACGAGTGTAAAAATAGCTTTTTCGAACGATCATAAAAATCAGCTTTTTCGTGCCTTTTTCGAGTTGTCCATCAATTTGCACCAAATTCCATCATTAGCTGCAAAATTTGCAGTAGGCAACTTTTTCCATAAATAAGCACAAGAATATTATAAAATTATCGAAGTACCCATTTTTCACTTAGAATTGCCATTTTTAATTCAAATTCAATCATTCTTGCATTTTTTTTTAGTTTTTTTTAATAAAATGGTCCTAAGATTTTATTAAATAAAGTAAAATGGGACTAACAAGGTATAAATTTGGGTATAAACTACACAAAAGTAATGCATTCATCAGTAACTGCTAAAGATGAGCCTTCAGATGATTACAAAGTATCACGTGTTGAAGAGTGATGAGTCTCTAGCTGTTGAAAATTTAACAATTAAGTCCATTAATTAATGGCTCAGTCAAGATACATCCTGAGGTTAGGAGCCTTTGGCTATGTGAGTGATTAGAGATCAGTGCTTTTAGGCCAATCATCCTTTCTTATTTGCTCAGTGTTTGATAATTATCGCATGATCCTTATCATTCAAAAATCCCCCTCATCAGTTAACCCCAAATTTTTTGCATTCGCTAGGTCGAGCCAAAGAGTCTTATTAGTAGACGAATGTTGTTTATGCCACGTAATCACCGACTGGTGTTATCTTAGGATAACTACAATAGCTGGATCCACTCGTGATTCGCCTTGATCTGATTATGATTTCTTTGACTTCTGAGTTAGTGTGAAACATCTTTCTAAACATCATTTGATGAAAAGCCAAAAATAATTATTTTCTGGAGATGCACATGTTGTCGAGACGCGAGTGGGAGCTTTCACCTATTTCATGTGCCTCGACGATGCGTGTCCTGTACCTGACGTTCGTGGATCGCTCGATCTGTTGAGATTCAATCGTTGAATTTTAATGGTCAAGTTTGTATCCATATAAAAGGATTTATGTCTTTCCTCATTCATTGTCCTTCACCTGTAGCTTTCACCCAACGCTCT
Organism: Sambucus nigra; assembly: GCA_949130495.1. Classification (NCBI taxonomy): domain Eukaryota; kingdom Viridiplantae; phylum Streptophyta; class Magnoliopsida; order Dipsacales; family Adoxaceae; genus Sambucus; species Sambucus nigra. Next base: position 250,813,627 of record OX422218.1, on the reverse strand, counting down.
ATATTTCATCTTTCTCCGGCACTCTTAAGAACTTCCTCCATTTTAACTCTCATTATTAAGGTACGTGTCTCCTTTCTTGTTTCTTCTTTTCATTTCAAACTCTAGATTATCTTAATCTTCGCTTAAATTTTCATTTCACTAGGATTAATAATTTTGTCTCCGAATTCCCAGAGGGCATTCCCTGCATTTCAGACTTTATGTCTCCCCGTTTGTAGGTCCCCTTTTATGTGTGCTTTAGGTGTAAACAATTTTTCCAATAAAACCTTTTTCCAATTTCAATATGCACTAATTTTGTGAACCAATTTTACTTAACATAATTTTATCTTGTTAATCCTAAACATGCATGTAATGTGATAACGCAGGTAAAATAAATCAAGTCCAGAAAACACACAACGCCGATGTATGAGAAAACCACTAAGGGAAAAAATCCTCAGATGACCCAAGCTAGACAATCACTATGATACGGTTTTACAAAGTACATACATTAGACTTGCTCAACGACTCAATACCCTACAAGCCTTGACGATGCTTTGACCGTTCCACCACAGTGCAACGTAGGAGTACACCTACGCAAGGTCCATAACACACGAGTCCATGTATGTCTTGGTATCACCGAACAACTTTGGCAAACGCCTACAATTTAGAAACCAAACTCCACCGCTTTTTCACCGCAAAACTCGATGAAATAATTTTATTCAACAGAGATGAACAAACTCCAGATGGTGCTAAACATAAGATCTCTATTGCATATGTGTATGAAAGATAGGATCTTAAAACATAAAGGATGCTTTTTTACTTTGGAAACTTTTGTAAACAAGAGCAAAAACATATGATACCGATTTGTATACACACTTTCAATATAGCTCAAATCAATGATACCAATATGTACCGATTTGAAATAGTTTTATTCAACAGAGATGAACAAACTCCAGATGGTTCTAAACATAAGATCTCTATTGCATATGTGTATGAAAGATAGGATCTTAAAACATAAAGGATGTTTTTTTACTTTGGAAACCTTTGTAATGTAAGGACATTTTTGTCCATTATCAATTTGTATGTCGTACGCCGTTACACCGTTGAAGAAACTCAAGATCGCATCTACATCAACGGATCCGAATATCAAAGCGTCTTCAACATCATAGCCTCTGCGAGAATGAACTTGGTAAAATTTTGTTTTTACGTTCCTTAAAGTTCATATTTAGTATTGGGAAATTTTTATAAAATGTTTTTTATAAAAATAAGAAGTAAGTTTTTTAAAGCAAAATAAGGCTTTTAAAAGGATTTTATTTTTCTGGGAAAACCGGACCGGTCCGCCCCCTACCGGACCGATCCGCAACCGGACCGGTCCTCCCCTCAACCGGACCGATCCGCTTGCTGCAGATCCAGTAAACCCCGGACCGAAAGCGAACCGAAGAATCCAATTTTTAAAAGAACAGATCCGAGATCGGACCGATCCGCCTCCAAGCCGGACCGGTCCGCCTGGGATAAATTCGGCCAGATTCGCTGCAGATTTTTTAGGCTCAAAGTTTTCCTATTTAAATCCAACTTCGGGGAGTTGTTTTTTAAGACTTTTCAAGACGATTTTCAGAGTCCTAATACTCTAAGTCTTCACCTTTTTGAGTCCCAAGACTATTTTTGATTCACACCAAAAATCCCAATTACTTTTGTGAATCTTTTGGAACCCTAGAACACAAACTTTGTTGTTGTTCATCTTTGTGGGGAGATCTTTGCAACCGAGGGCTGCGTGTCATTGCTGAGGGAGTCTCTACAAAGTTTCATGGCTGCGTGTCATTGAGGAGTGCTGCGGTTCTTCCTTTGTTGATTGGACTGAGGTTCATGTGGGTTCGCTGCGTGTGGATTCATTGCTGCCCTCCTGGAAAGGGATATTTCCAGCCGCCGACTACAGAATCCGATACCTGAGGGTAATTCTTAGTCACTGTATTTTCATTGTAATCCGATTGTAAGCCGTTTTCTTACAAATTATAGTGAAAATAAAAGGTTTTGCCCCTTTGGGGGATTTTTCCTGAAATTGTTTGTTTTTATCCTGCATGCTATATTTTATTTGATAAATCATCTAGATGCATGTCTTAGGGTTTTAACTAAAATTTGTGATTAATTAAAATTGGTTTTTTTATTTGAGAAGTCGCAATATTTCCGCTGTAGCTGCACTCTCAAATTGGTATCAGAGCGGGTTACGCTAATTTATCGCGTGATCCTGATTTTTTGAGGATTTACTTTCTGATACAATTTGTCTACTCACGTTTACAAATTTGTATCAGAGCCTGTTGCACTAAGCTATTGTGTTTTGATCCTGATTTTGCACAAAAATGGCTTTTGATGGTTTTGATGATCTTCGATGTCAAATTTTTGAAAAATTTAATTGGAAAATTCACACGAACTCCTGTTTTAAATCTTCTGTTGAAAACGAATCTGAGAGGTGTCCTTTTTGTGAGGGTGTTGGTCACACGTTACATGAGTGTACCACAAATTTAAAGAATAAATTGAATTAACCGATTTCTCATGTTTCTACCCTTAGTGATTGTGATTCGGAAGAAGAAGTTTTTTATGCTTCTAGGCGAGAGTTTCCCATCCATGTGATTAGTGATAGTGAAGGTGATGGGAGTGTGGATGAAAGTGAGGAGGAAAGTGTAGATGAGCATGACTTGCAAACTGCTTTCAATGAACTTTATGCTGAAACTTTGAAAACAAAGAAAGAAAATTTGAAATTGAAAGCTCAGTTGAAAGAGTGTGCCATAAAAAATAATGATTTTTTAGTTGAAGAACTTAGGGCTCCTGTGAAAATTTTGAAAGATAAGCTTGAGTACGTCGAGGGTGAGAGAGATAGTCTTAGAGGGTTGATGGAGACTATGAAAAAGCTGCTTTTAGAGTGTGAGGATTCTAGACGAGTACTTGAATCTAGGATAGGTGAAGTTGAGATGAAATTGAAAGATTCAAGTAAGGTGAAATTTGATTTGGAGTCTAGGTTTGAAAAACTTGATAAGATTTTAGGCATAATCGAGATCAAAACGGATAGAGGTGGGATTGGTCTTGAAAAATATGTTGCACCCATTCCCACACGTGTGAGAGAGCCTCCTAGGTTTGTTAAGAAAGAGACACCTACGGGTGTTAGGAAAGAGCCCCCTAGGAACATCGTGAGAGTGCCTCCTAGGATCATTAGGAGAGATCCACCTAAGCAAATTCAGAAAGCGCCACCTAGGAATTTGAGGAGAGGGCCACCTTTAGGTAACACACACCGCCTGATTTACACTTGCACACATTACGGTAGGCAAGGTCATCTTAGGCGATTTTGTTACAAGCTTTTAAATGGACCTAGGAAGGTTAATGAAAGAGTAAATTCGATTTCCAAAACCCCCACACTTCGTTACACATCTATTTGGGTTAGAAAATCGGATTTAGGGGCTTATGGTTTATTTGTCCACGATTCCCGTTTGCTTGCACGTGATTCACCCCATGTGAAATCTTTTGGTTGATTGTGATTGCAGGTTTGTCATACACTAGTTGTGGTTTCATGATATATTTTTACTAGTGTGATGACTTGTACTTTTTGTATAAATTCTTGTTTTTGAATTTTTTTTAAAAAAATAAATACAAAAAGATTTTATTTTGATAAAATTTTGAGAAAATCCAAAAAGATTTTTGTTTTTTTTTGTTTGCACCGTTTATGGATGAACACTTTGGATGACCAAGTCACAACATCATTCCATTATTTTCATGTGACTGTTTGATACTGTTTTGAGATAATAGGTCAATTCATCCTTGTGCTTTATAATGTTTGGAGTCATTAAGATGTAATTAAGTGTTACTTCCTACATGTTTGACTCATGTTTCCTTTATTGCACACATGCACGGATTTGTTTGATTATTGTGCTTGTCTTATCACATGTTGGTTGGGTGTTTTCACTTCAATCCTGTCTTTAAAACGAACCAAGCGCGATAATTTTTATAAGGAAATTGTGCATATAAGAACCGTTTTGTGAGTTTGTGTGCTTTGTTTGAAAACGGGGAAGGGCTGCGAAAGGTTCATTTTACCTTTGCGAATACTAAGCCACCGTTAAATTGGACCTAAAAAATGGAGGAATTTTATTATCCGAGGTCCAAAGAGGTTAAAAGAGCCCGAAAAAATTGAAAGGCAATAAAAAGAAATTCATGCCAATTATGGGCCATTTAGGTTTTTGCACCAATTCTCCAAAGTTTGAGAATTTAGATCACCTCTAAAAGAAAATATATATGAGGGTGTTTGGTTGGAGAATTAAAACGGGTTTGCACGTCCTTGATATTTGAAAATGCGCTACATAGTTTTGGACGTTATTGGTGTGGAAATCACTTTGACTTTGATTTGCATAAGACGATGTCATCTAAAATCAACAATTTTTTCACCTAAGGATACTTTTGTTGTTCATTCGTTAGGGGTACACATATGCATCGTGCACATATGATTGATTGAGTTGATTTACCTATCGAATGTGTTCACACCCATTCATTCCATTTCCATGACTTGGTTGTTTGAGTCAAAATCCATGGTGTGATTTTTGTATCATATTTGTTCACATTGGTATCTTATCTTTTGTATGAAAAATTTGAAAATTCAAAAATAGTTTGAGAAGATTTGTTTGAGCCTCTCCTTGCAAGAGCACGTTTACCATATTGTTTGATACCCTGTTTTGTGTACCGTGACACCCCGATTTTGCCTATTTGATTCATTATTCTCTTTTGTCTATTTTGGGGACATCATAAAAAGGGGGAGAAAGAATTATCATATTATGGGGGAGTTTTTTGAGATATAGCTTATGTTTTTATCATATATTGATATCCATGTTATCTCATTTCAAACTCGATATGTCACGTGGTATTTGCTTTGTCTCATGTGTGTAGGTATGAAGATTGAAGATCAATATGTTGCACACCCTGATGAGAAAAGCTTTGAGATTTGATGATTGTTGAAGATTGAAGAACAAACGATGAAGATTTATACCTTTGTATCTTTCCATCTTTAGGGTTCATGGGAGGGTAGATTTGTATAGGTCATTAGTTGATAATTCAGATATTTTTTATGTATGTACCGGCATAGACATAGGGGGAGATTTGTAAGGACATTTTTGTCCATTATCAATTTGTATGTCGTACGCCATTACACCGTTGAAGAAACTCAAGATCGCATCTACATCAACGGATCCGAATATCAAAGCGTCTTCAACATCATAGCCTCTGCGAGAATGAACTTGGTAAAATTTTGTTTTTACGTTCCTTAAAGTTCATATTTAGTATTGGGAAATTTTTATAAAAATAAGAAGTAAGTTTTTTAAAGAAAAATAAGGCTTTTAAAAGGATTTTATTTTTCTGGGAAAACCGGACCGGTCCGCCCCCTACCGGACCGATCCGCAACCGGACCGGTCCTCCCCTCAACCGGACCGATCCGCTTGCTGCAGATTCAGTAAACCCCGGACCGAAAGAGAACCGAAGAAGCCAATTTTTAAAAGAACCGATCCGAGGTCGGACCTATCCGCCTCCAAGCCGGATCGGTCCGCCTGGGATAAATTCGGCCAGATTCGCTGCAGATTTTTTAGGCTCAAAGTTTTCCTATTTAAATCCAACTTCGGGGAGTTGTTTTTTAAGACTTTTCAAGACGATTTTCAGAGTCCTAATACTCTAAGTCTTCACCTTTTTGAGTCCCAAGACTATTTTTGATTCACACCAAAAATCCCAATTACTTTTGTGAATCTTTTGGAACCCTAGAACACAAACTTTGTTGTTGTTCATCTTTGTGGGGAGATCTTTGCAACCGAGGGCTGCGTGTCATTGCTGAGGGAGTCTCTACAAAGTTTCATGGCTGCGTGTCATTGAGGAGTGCTGCGATTCTTCCTTTGTTGATTGGACTGAGGTTCATGTGGGTTCGCTGCGTGTGGATTCATTGCTGCCCTCCTGGAAAGGGATATTTCCAGCCGCCGACTACAGAATCCGATATCTGAGGGTAATTCTTAGTCACTGTATTTTCAATTTAATCCGATTGAAAGCCGTTTTCTTACAGATTATAGTGAAAATAAAAGGTTTTGCCCCTTTGGGGGATTTTTCCTGAAATTTTTTGTTTTTATCCTGCATGCTATATTTTATTTGATAAATCATCTAGATGCATGTCTTAGGGTTTTAACTAAAATTTGGGATTAATTAAAATTGGTTTTTTTATTTGAGAAGTCGCAATATTTCCGCTGTAGCTGCACTCTCATGTAAACAAAAGGAGAAAAACAAAAGGGTTCTACTATGTGATTTTGATTCTGCACACCTCGAAATTCTGAGCAAAAAATGCCTTTAATAAAAAACCTTAAGTCGATGCGTCATTAGAACAATATCACCATGTCATTAGAATGAACCTTCAAATCTCGTTTGAATGAGAAATGCATGTCGTTAGAACGACCAGCTGATGTCATTTGAACGACAATCAATGTCGTTTGATCTTCCAAAACACAACAGAAAGATCTGTACGACTCTAAAATGTATTTATCTCAGAATAAATGAAGTTAAAGCATTTTAAAATCATTTTTGAATAAAATGACATCCTTAAAATATTTTCGAGTTGCATAAACATTATGCGTTCATACCTGAGAGTATTTCGGAATACAATATGATATGAAGATGTGAAACGTACTCCAATGAACATGGCATGATCTATCTTCAAGCTTGGCTACTATGTCTTCAAAACAACATCATACACTATGTGGAAATCATGACAAGATAAAATCTATTTATGACTAAATTGGTTTTTTGTCCGAAACAATTCCAATACATACAAATTGACAATATGTGGAAATTTGCCCTTATAAATCTCCCCCTTTGTCTATTCCATGACAAAACCAAAAAAGTGAAAATCAAGCCGAATGACCTATATCCTATCCCATAAACCCAAAAAGAAAATACAGGGCACGATCTAGTAAAGAAATATTGGATCGACAACATAAATAGTCTCCATATGATGTAGTCACAAAATCTCCAATCTATGAATAATCACTACACACATGAAACAAACAAGTACCATGTGAAGTATGTAGGTACAAATGATATAAAATATTATGATACAAATTTGTAAAACAAACCATTTGTTAAACATGTGAGCAAAAACATATGATACCGATTTGTATACACACTTTCAATATAGCTCAAATCAATTATACCAATATGTAAACAATTCAATCAAAACATGATATCAATATATGAACATATGTTCTCATCAAACAAAACTCCCCCTACATCACATACTATCTTTCCCCTGTTTTGTCTCGAATAGACAACCAGAGAAAAAGATAAACAAACAACATCGTATCTAGCATGAGAATAATCATATAAATCATATCTTGATAAATATAAGAATCTAGCTAATAATAATCAAAAGATACCAAACCGTAGCTAGAAAACAATCACAAAAATGATGCATCAATATTAGAAATGATGTGACTAAACAATATCAATGCAGTGTATGAATCAAACATGATTTATCACAATTGACTGCAAATAAACTGGCCAAAATAACCTATAAGTACCAAAACAGTGTGATATGAGCATATATATGAAGAAAGAACAAAATCAGAAAGAATAGAAAAAAATCCTCTCTGGGTCGTTCGAATGACTATGCTATGTCATTTGAACAACATTGGCATCTCGTTAGAACCAGGTAAGAAACGACCTGAAATAATGTGATGTCGCACTAAGGATCTAAGAAATGACATATCTCGCGACCCGTGTAATGACCATAGCTGATAGTTTTGATACCTAATTTCGAGACTCGTTAGATCCAGTCTTTAAACGACATCCATAAGTCGTTTGAACGAGTTCAAAAACTTAGTTTTCCAGCTTTAAAAATGTTTAGCTTTTACCCAGTGAAGTTTTTCTCAAAACAACAACTGGAAATACAAAACAGTAGCAAAACAGACTCAAAACAGCAAATAAAAAAATGAGTTACATGCTAACACAATATCAATGTGCTCAAACATGGATACATAATGAATGGGCATGAACTAAAATAAATGAGTCATAACTTACACACAGAGAAACGATCAAGAAGCTCTAATTGATATCTAAACGTCATAAAACCAAGTTTTAACCACATGTGACAATTAATATGTTGATCTTAATGAACTAAACGAACATCATGCTCACAAATCCAGAATTTTGATAATTATATAAACAAATAGCGTCATGACACGACTTTTCAACATTTGGATTCGCGGCGCAAACTCGTTGATATGTCCATCCAAACTCCCTCAAAATATAATCATATTTATTTTCTTTTCGTATGAACATATCAAACTAAACTAATCTGCCCTATTTTTGGCATATGTTTCTTTTTATTGCCTTGATTTTTTTGGGGGCTTTTTTAGACAGTGGCTTTCACGACGGTTTCATTGTACTCTCGCAGCCCTTTCCCATGAACACTCATCATTTTTCAATATAAGCAATATCAATCCTCCCGGCAACGGTTCTTACATGTCCACCTCCTCCTAAGTCTAATTACGCATAGATGACAAAATTGAGAGGAGAATTTCTCACCAAACTCAAATATGCATGAGAATTCAAACACTTATGAAAACTCGTAAATGTATGTGCTATGACATATTTACAAAGTCGAATCCAAATACAAATCAACTTTGAAACAATCCCATTAGTCAATGGTTAAAATCATTCTAAGCATCTATAGTTATGACCAAATGTCCTAGCCACATGGATAATGAAATGATGGGGGTCCAAGCACACCAATATGCCACATCAAACATGCAAACCCATGACACAAAAAATAAACCGAAAATATTTTTGTGTTTTTCAAAAAATATTTGACCCCAAAACAAAATTATTTTATTTTTTAAAAAAATATTTGAAACCAAAAATATTTTGTATTTTCAAATAAGACTAAATAAAAGAAAACTATAATACAAAAAGATAAACATGTCATAACACTAACAAGATATATACCATGAAGTAAAGAATAGTTTATGACAAAGATGGCTAACACAATCATCCTTTAGATTTAACATGGGAAGAATCAGTGCAACCGAACGAAAATCATGAGTTTAATTCCTAAAGCCTCAAAAGTCTTATTTCCTAACCCAACTAGGTGTATAACGACGCATGGGGGGGGGGGGGGGGGGGGTTGGGAGATGAAACGACTTTACTCCTAAACTTCCTAGGAGAATTTTTAAGGTCATTGTAATAATGTCTAAGGTGACCCTTCCTACCTCAATGAGTGCAAGTGTAAACACGATGAATAATATGACCTGATATGCCCCAAGTGTAACCTCGGCCTAGAGACACCAACCTCGGCTGATATCAGGCCAAGACATTGATCGACCCTATGTAGGCCATGGGCCCACGATATCATCCCTCGGCCAGACCAACCTCGGCCCAGGCCGACACTACCATATACACTCCCAATGGACACTACGCGCACCACAGGCATCAACAACATTCTCATATACCTGGGTATGGCAACCTCGGCCGAGGGTAGGCCGAGGTGGCAGGGAGCCTTGATAACCTTCAACTTGGAACCGGTTCAACCTCGGCTTGGGCCGAGGTCACAAGAAGCCTTAACAAACGTCAGCATGGAATCATTCCTACCTCGGCTGGGGCCGACCCCAGCAAAATGTCTCGGCTGAGACCAGACCGAGACTCTATATGACACATCTCGGATTGAAAGGACATTAAGCCTTTACAGCTCGGCCTCTCCCAGGCCGAGGTCATTCACCAATATGACTGCCGAGCATCTGTTGACATTTGGATAAGGACACCTGGGCACAAATCAGTTGTAACAAGATTATTCTCCACACAGGGGGAGAATATTTCATCATCATTCCTTACATGTGACAGTGACATATGGCACTCCCACATTGGTGAGGATATCACACTCATGCTCATTGCATGCATGGGGGGTACACTACACCCCCTTGGTACTATATATAGGGGTCATCCCCTACCTTGCAAAGGGATCCCTAGCTATTCAACCCTAGCCAAAACTCTGTCTAAATATACAGTAGAGAGAGAGAGCTTGAGATAATTGTATCCATGGCCATTAGTGCCTTCATTCAGTGATATTACTCACACACTCACAGTGGACGTAGGCCAGGTTGGCTGAACCACTTATATTCTGGTGTTGATTCCTCATATCCTCATCTCCTTCTCTTATCTCTTTATATAGCCGTGCTGCCATTGTTATTCATATATTGAGCTTGGAAACACCTTATCCTGTGGTGCTGATTCTTAGCATCATCATTTTGGCATCGTCTGTGGGAACGAGAAGCTATCTCTTCCTCTTTTTCTGCTTAACCTTATCGGAGACTCTGGTGGTGAACCAGGAACCACCCCTTGCGTGGAGCTGTTTCACCATTGAAAGAGGTCCTTTAAGGTATTAAGCTCACTTGCTGCTCAGGCTCTTTATTGTTAACACATGGCACCAGAATTACCACCGCTTCTTCCGTCGTCCGGTGGTGGAGGGGCTAGCTCCAGTCAGGCTCCTCCCCAGTCCAAAATGGCGGAGGTAACAGCAGGCTTGAAATCTTTAGTTGCAACACAGCAAGCCATGAAGGAGCAATTTGCCCAGCTCAGCCAAAACATGATGATGAGGCCACCTGGAGTCTCACCGGACATGATAACTCCGGCGGCAGTTCAGCCTCATCCTGACGCCAGGGGACCACCCCAGGCGCCTATGAAGGACCAACCTACACCCCAGCGGAGGAGGGACGTTGCTGACCCTAGGCGCTTGCGCCTGGGGAGACAGGGAAACCCTTGCCCAGAGGACAGGTATGATGACCTAGAAGCTGAAGAGGCCCCGGAAGACTGCTGGGAGCCGTATGAGGTGTCAGATAACACTGTATGACCTCTTAGGCAGGGTCAAGGATGTGTCGGCCGAAGAAGAGATGAGGCCCAACAAAGAGGGTCGGCCTTCGAGAGGCTGGGCCCGGTGAACGACCTAAGACAGAGGATATCAAGGTCGAGGAGCGCAGCAGGCTCTCAGAGAGGGGGTAGGCAAGGTCGGCCAGACCAAGGCCGACCCTGTGGAGGAAGATCCAGGGAACAGGAAGAGGTCAACAGTCAGCGTGTTGTGGCTGGGGAACCCTCTGTCCATCGCAGGGAGGTGGCAGAGGATAACCTCGGCCAAGCTGAAGACAAAGACCCTGGAATGATTCTATCCAACGCCTGGAGGAGAAGATAGGAGACCTCATTAAGAGCAGGGACCCATTACAGAGGGGTTACTCAGAGGGATCCCCATTTGTGGCTAGGATAGTGGGGTTCCCAACCCCAGCCAAGTTCAAGCCTCCTACAGTGACTCCTAAGTATGATGGCAGCACTAACGCTGTGCACCATATCGAGATGTATCAGTCAGCGGCAGACATTTACTCGATACCTGATGAGATGAAGTGCAGGGCCTTCTCAGGGACCTTGACAGGAGCAGCTCATAGTTGGTTCACCTCCCTCCCGAAGAACTCGATTGAGAACTTCAAAGGCTTGGATGAGCGGTTCATCCACAACTTCTGCTTTGGGGTAAGACCTCAAAAGAAGACCACCCACCTGCTGTATGTCAAACAGACTAAGGGTGAGAGCCTAAGAGACTACATAGCAAGATTCAACAAAGAGAAATTGGAGGTGGAAGACTATGAAGAGAGCATAGCCATGACCGCCCTGATAGGAGGCCTCCAGAAGGGGAAGTTATCGTGGAAGCTGGCGGAAGACCCCCCAGGTCTATGGCAGAGCTGCTATCCACCGCAGGGAAGGTGATGAATGCGGAAGAGGCAATGGCAGCCAAGTATGAGAAGGAGAACCGCGGTAGCACAGGAAAGTCCCAGGGTAAGAAAGAGGGGAAGAAGAGGTCAGGAGATGACAAGTTTGCTCATTACACTCCTCTGACTGTGAGCTGTGAGCACATACTCAATGAGATTAAGACTGACCGGTCTCTGAGGTGGCCTGAGAAACTGAAGTCCCCACCACATAAGAGGAACAAAAACCTATGGTGTGAGTTCCATCAGGATCACGGCCATGTCATAGATAGATGCTTCGCTCTAAAGGATGAGATTGAGAAGATGCTGAAGTCTGGAAAGCTGAGGAAGTATGTGGATGGCAAGGCTCCGAAGGGTGGAAGAGAGGACCCTAAGAAGATAAGGAATGACAGATGCCGTGGCGATGTCCCGGCCAGAAGGGACAATAACTCAGAGGGCGATGATGAAGATGACCCGGATCTTCCGCCAAAGGATGACAACACCCCGGTGAAGAGGATCGTCATGATCTCCTTTGGTGTTAGCACCATATGTGGGGGTTTTACAAGAGGTGGCTTTGAGGTAGCCGATAGGAAGGCCCATGTAGCAGAGGCCAGGTCAGTGGCCAATACCGAGGTTGTGAATCTAACGTCTTCTGACGTAGTGCAGAAGAGGAAGAAGGTAGACATGGACACCCTCATAGTGGGGTTCTCCAGACTCGACTTCAAGGGAATCTTAGCCCCCCATGATGACCCTTTGGTCATAACAACAAGGGTGCATGGGTGCGAGGTAGGGAGAATCCTCATAGATGGGGGAAACTCAGCAGATGTGATGTTCTGGCCTTGTTTCAAGAGCCTGGGTCTTAGCAGGGGGAGGCTGGTGCCCTACCATCACCCATTGATAGACTTCAGTGGTGAAAAGGTGCACCCCTTAGGCATGTATGAAATGGATGTACGGATGGGGGATGAGTGGCCTAAGAGGTTGACCAAGAAGATCAACTTTTTTGTTATGGATGAAAATGTCTTCTCGGCCTACAACCTCATCATCGGAAGATTGGCCCTCAAAGAGTTTGAAGTCGTGCCGTCGACGGTCCATCAGATGCTAAAATTCCAGACTCCTTATGGAGTAGGGGAAGTGCAAGGGGATCAGACCACGGCGCGGGAGTGTTACTTCAACTCGGCCGAAGAGAGAGAGGCCCATAAGAGAGCAACCACCACTTACAGCATTGACACTCTTGACCCGAGAGATGAAACAAAATTGAAGAAGGGCGAGGCCGCGGAAGAGGTAGAATCCATCGTCCTCAATGAGGACGAGCCGGAAAAAACCGTCCAGGTCGGCAAAGCCCTAGAGCCAAGGATCAAGGAAGAGCTGATAAACTTCCTTAGGAGGAGGTAGAGTGTCTTCGCATGGAGTCACGCAGACATGCCTTGTATCGACCCTGAGATCATGACCCACAAGCTCAATGTGGATAGAGATGCCAGGCCTATCAAGCAGAGGCGAAGAGTCTACTCCAGGGAGAAGTATGAGGTCATCCGGGAAGAGGTGAAAAAGTTGGAAGAGGCCGAGTTCATAAGAGAGGTTACCTATCCGGAGTGGCTCTCAAATGCAGTCATTGTGCCTAAGGCCAATGGAAAGTGGTGAATGTGTGTAGATTTCACAGACCTAAATAAGTCTTGCCCGAAGGACAGCTATCCCTTACCTAGGATAGACCAGATGGTGGATGCAATGGCAGGGCACGAGCTCATGAGTTTCATGGATGCTTATTCAGGTTATAACCAAATCTTCATGGATGCCGAAGACTTTGAGAAGACAACCTTCATTACTGACAAGGGGACGTACTGTTACAAGGTGATGCCCTTTGGTCTGAAAAATGCGGGGGCAACGTATCAACGTCTTATCAATAAGATTTTCGAGGAGTAGATAGGTAAGACCATGGAGGTGTATGTGGACGATATGCTAACGAAGAGCCTGAAAGCGTGTACTCACATAGCAGACCTTGAGAAGACCTTTGATGTCATGGACTCGTACAGAATGAAGCTCAACCCAGCGAAGTGTGTCTTCGGGGTAGGAGCCGGGAAGTTCTTGGGGTTCATCGTTAATCAGAGGGGGATTGAAACAAACCCTGATAAAATCAAAGCCTTGCTCGACATGAAGACTCCTAGGAGTGTCAAGGATGTCCAGAGACTCACGGGAAGAGTGGCAGCCCTTAACATGTTTGTTTCTAGGGCAACGGACAAGTGTCTTTCATTCTTTAAAGTTCTGAGAAAGGCCTTCCAGTGGGACGAAGAGTGTGAAAAAGCCTTTGACCAACTCAAGTCCTACTTGGGGTCTCCCTTGTTGCTGTCTCGACCCATCACAGGGGAGAGGTTGTTTGTGTATCTGGCAGTCTCTGAGTCAGCCATCAGCGCAGCCATCGTACGGGAAGAGGAGGGAATCCAGAGGCCTGTGTACTTCAACAGTAAGGCCCTTCAAGGGTCTGAACAAAACTATCCCCGGATGGAGAAGTTGGCTTATGCCCTGATACATGCCTCAAGGAAGATGAAGCCTTACTTCCAAGCTCATTCCATGGTAGTCCTCACTGACTCCCCACTAAGGCAGGTTATGCACAAGCCTGAGAAGTCCAGAAGATTGATGACCTGGGCCATCGAGCTAGGAGAATATGATCTTACCTACCAGCCTAGGACAACCATCAAGGGGCAGGCCCTCGCAGACTTCATCGCAAAGTTCACTTGGGAAGAGGCCGAGACAGAGAAAGGTTCAGATGACGGCGAAGAGACGAACCGTAGTGTCTTCTGAGATTCGGAAGAGACTGCACCAAACGTCTTCCGAGGCCGAGAAGAGGTTATCCCAGGCAAAACCCGGAGCAGAGTGGAAGAGAACGAAGAGGATCGATACCTCTTCAAGAAGGGGGTTATGAGAGAAGGGGTCTTCTCATCAGATGCAGACGTATGGAGCCTCTTCGTTGATGGCTCTTCCTGTGATAGTGGAAGCGACGCGGGGCTAATACTCTCGGCTCTGGATGGCGCCAACATTGAGTACGCCTTGAGATTCAAATTCCAGGCCTCCAATAATGAGTCTGAGTATGAGGCCATGATAGCAGGTCTCTTATTGGCAACAGCTCTTCGAGTAAAGCGACTCCTACTCCATAGCGACTCGAGGTTGGTTGTCAATCAAGTGTTGGGGGCATACGAGGCCAAAGACGAAAGGATGGCCAAATACCTAAAGAAGGTAAGAGGGTTGCTAGAGTATTTTGAAGAAGCAAAGCTAAAGAGAGTGCCTCGGCTGAGCAACAACCAGGCTGATGCATTGGCAAGGCTGGCCTCGGCAATGAAGACAGATTTGGGAAGGACCATTCCAATCGAGGTCTTAGGAAAAGCAAGCATCGAGGAGGATGAGGTATGTAGCCCTTGTCACAATGTGAACCTAGGAGACTCATGGATCGACCCTCTCGTCAGGTACCTAAGAGAGGGAGAGCTACCTGAGTCCAAGATGGAAAGGAGAAAGTTGAGATACAGGGCTGTAAAGTTCTCATTAGTAGGAGACGTCTTGTACAAAAAGGGGTTTCTACTGCCTCTCCTCAGATGTGTGCATCCTGTGGAAGTACCCCAGGTCTTACAGGAGGTTCATGAGGGATCTTGCTCTAGCCACATAGGGGGAAGACCCTTAGCCAAGAGGATCATCACTCAGGGATACTGGTGGCCTACCTTGTCTAAGGACGCTGCAGACTATGTGAAGAGGTGCGACAAATGTCAAAGGTTCGCCACCATCCCTCATCAACCTCATCAGCCTATGACGTCAATCTCTTCTCCATGGCCATTTGCGGTATGTGGAATTGACTTAGTAGGACCTTTGCCAAGAGCTGTCAACAACTATAGATTCTTGATAGTTACCATTGACTATTTTTCAAAGTGGGTGGAGGCAGAACCAATGATAATAATTACGGAGCAGAAGACCTTCCAGTTCATTTGGAAGAACATCATATGCAGATATGGCCTCCCGAACACTCTCATCTCAGACAATGGGACACAGTTCAAGAACTCCTCCTTAGAAAAATATTGCCTAAGAGTGGGGATTAAACAGTTCTTCTCATCCCCTGGTCGTCCTCAGGCTAATGGCCAGACCGAGGTCATAAACAGAACCATCTTGGACGGAATCAATAAGAGGTTAGAAGATGCAAAGGGTAGATGGACAGAAGAGGTCTGCGCAGTGTTATGGGTCTACAGAACTACGGTAAGGACACCAACGGGAGAAACCCCATTCATGCTGACACATGGCTCAGAGGTCGTCATACCAACGGAGGTAGGACTGCTGACTCATCGAATCCAGACCTACGACCCTGACAGCAATGGGGAAAAGAGAAGGCTAGACCTGGATCTCATCGAAGAAAGAAGGGAAGACGCAGAGGTCAGAAAGGCAGCCTACCAGCAGAGGGCAGTGAAATTCTACAACCAGAGGGTGAAGTCAAGACCCATTACAGTGGGAGGCCTAGTGCTAAAGAAGACACTACAGAAGGCAAACAAGCTACACCCAAACTGGCATGGCCCCTACAAAGTAACGGAAGAGGTTGTGCCTGGCACTTACAGGCTAGAAAACCTAGAAGGAGAACCCTTCACTAACCCATGGAATGCTGACCATCTCAAGAGATATTACATATGATGTTGTATAGAATTTTATGAAAATGTACTATCTTACTGAGAAGAGGTTATTAATAAAGATCAGTTTCCATATCAAGTTCTTGCTTCGTTCTTTAGACCAGAAGTTTATTATGGGGATAACCTCTTAGGTGATGATCTCAGACCCTCATAACATCACTCGGTGGTGACGAGGTCTGAGATCATACATCTTAGCAGAGGACCTCAGACCCTGAACATCATTAGTTTGGTGAAATTATTATGAGGCTAACCTCTTAGGTGATGACCTCAGACCCTCATAACATCACTCAGTGGTGACGAGGTCTGAGCTCAGACACCTTAGCAGAGGACCTCAGACCCTAAACATCATTATTTTGGTGAAGTTATTATGAGGCTAACCTCTTAGGTGATGACCTCAGACCCTCATAACATCACTCGGTGGTGACGAGGTCTGAGCTCAGACACCTTAGCCGAGGACCTCAGACGCTTAACATCATTAATTTGGTGACATTATTATGGGGATAACCTCTTAGGTGATGACCTCAGACCCTCATAACATCACTCGGTGGTGACGAGGTCTGAGCTCAGACACCTTAGCAGAGGACCTCAGACCCTGAACATCATTAGTTTGGTGAAATTATTATGAGGCTAACCTCTTAGGTGATGACCTCAGACCCTCATAACATCACTTGGTGGTGACGAGGTCTGAGCTCAGACACCTTAGCAGAGGACCTCAGACCCTGAACATCATTAGTTTGGTGAAATTATTATGAGGCTAACCTCTTAGGTGATGACCTCAGACCCTCATAACATCACTCGGTGGTGACGAGGTCTGAGATCATACATCTTAGCAGAGGACCTCAGACCCTAAACATCATTAGTTTGGTAAAGTTATTATGAGGCTAACCTCTTAGGTGATGACCTCAGACCCTCATTACATCACTCGGTGGTGACGAGGTCTGAGCTCAGACACCTCAGCAGAGGACCTCAGACCCTGAACATCATTAGTTTGGTGAAATTATTATGAGGCTAACCTCTTAGGTGATGACCTCAGACCCTCATAACATCACTCGGTGGTGACGAGGTCTGAGCTCAGACACCTTAGCAGAGGACCTCAGACCCTAAACATCATTATTTTGGTGAAGTTATTATGAGGCTAACCTCTTAGGTGATGACCTCAGACCCTCATTACATCACTCGGTGGTGACGAGGTCTGAGCTCAGACACCTCAGCAGAGGACCTCAGACCCTGAACATCATTAGTTTGGTGAAAACTATTATGAGGAGAGCATATTATGAAATGACTTCAGAGCCTAATAGTAATTCAGTAGTGAGATCAGAATTATTGACAATGTAAACAAGAACATCACAACAAAATAAGAGAAGAGATTGCCATTCAAATAAAAAAAGAGATCAACATTCAGAGGTTACAAATTACAAGTTCAGTTACAAGCTACAACTTAAAAGTTACAAGTTACAAAATACAAATTTGTTTCAAGTTAAAGGTCTGAGGTGGGAGCATTGACAGTGTCGGCTGGGTCGACTTGATCAGCGTTGGTCACCTCGGCCACGTCATCAGCAGGGTCAGTCCCTCCAAGCTCAGTCCCTCCCAAAGTAGCAGTCTCACCAGGGGCAGCAGCCTCGTCTTCTACCTCTTGCAGTGCCTGGGCAAATTGAGGGTCGTCAAAGCCGAGGCCCACAAAGTCAGAGGCCTTCAGAGTGCCGACCTCCTTCTTTCTGACCTCAACCCATTTGGTAGTGGCTTTGATACCTATTTCGAGGTATTCAAAGCCAAAACCCACGAACTCCTCCGAGCCTTTGTATTTAGAAATTATTTTGTTCGAGGCATCTGCAAGGGCAGCCTTCACAGCTACGTTGACCTTCTGCTGCAGAGCATCATCTTTATCCTTCAGGGCCTGGGCATGGTTTTGGACGGGCACTGAGATGTCTTTTTCCAAACTCTTGACCTTATTTTCAGAGTTCTTGGCCTTATTCTCAGAGGTCTGTAGTTCTGACTTCAGGCGTTCTACCTCGGCATTCAGGGATCTCTCTACCTTCTCGGCATCTTGCCCCTTCTGGATAAGGGGCAACTTCCTCATGGCCCAGTTAGACAATTGATACATGGCAGTCACTCCCTGCGCATTTAATGAAGAGGTTAAATGGGAGAAAAGTCAGAGGTTGCACTTATGGAATTTTGTAAAAGGAACGAGTCATACCTGGACGACTCTGTGAAGGCCGAACTCAACCATCACGGGAGTGTCCATGGATCTATATAAACGCTTGTCTGCCTCGGTCATTACAGAGGCGAGTGCGTCCATGGCCTGTCTGCTGTTGCCGACCACGCTATCGATCCACTTTAGCTGCTCCAGACGAGCCGTCAGGATATCGGCTGAAGAAATTGGAAGTGAAGCATCTGAGGCTTTCTTTTGCCTCACAGTCGACCTCTGATCCTCAGAGGGATGGGCTTCAGGGGCCCTCTTCTTGGATTTGGATGCAGTGGGAGCTGGAGGAGGAGCGTTCAGACCAACCTTCTTTGCAAGCCTTGCCAAGCTTGGAGCTTCCATCTCCCACAGTTCGTCTGGGATACCTGGTGGTCTCTCTGCAAAAGTTAAAAGATAAGAGTCAGAAATCAGACATGAATGATCAGGGGTTAGACTTGAAATAAAAAGAAAAATCCTTACCGAAGTCAACAAGGGGGCTCCCACCCAGGCTCATCCCTGAGAGAAACTGAGGGGTCAGCAAATGCTCGAACTTAACTAACAAACCGTGTGCCCCTTGGTCTTGCAGGGCCTTCACCTTTTGGATATTCTGAAGACTTAGACCGGGATCGGCCCTTGCAGACATGGTTACCTTACCCCATCTGAGGGGTATCCTCAGCCCAAAAGTGGAAGAGGGAACAGACGAACCGAACTCCTATGGCCCTGAGGCGAAAAAATATCAGGGCTTCCAATTGTGATTCGAGGTTTGAGTCACCTGGAGCATCTTCTTCTCAGGCCTCTGAGCCACGAAGTGATAGTAGCTCGGATGATTTTTGGCCGAGGTAGGGACATAACAACCAGCAAAGACCTGAACTGGGAGGTCAGAGTGGTGGACTGCCCTCCACAAGATGATGGCCCCAATAATGACTCTCCAAGCATTGGGAGAGAGCTGCGAGGGGGCCAAGTTGATGAAGGAAAGAATGAACCTGATGATGGGATGAATGGGTAGGCGAAACCCTAACTTAAACATCTGCTCATACAAGCAGATTTCTCCATCCCGGCCATGATAGGCCCTCTCTTCCCTCAGAGGTCTCCTTAATTTGATTGAGGGACTAATGGAGTATAAATATCTGAAGTGCAAAAGATCCACTTCAGTGACTGTGCTCTCAAACTCGGCTGCTTCAGAGATGTCAACATCACTTTCAGCATCCTCATCCTCGTCAGGCTCAACGTCGGCTGGAGCAGACGTAGATGGGTGACCAGGGAATCTCTGAGCGAACTCAGCCCCTGTAACGGCCGACAGAGGGATGGCATCAAGAATGGGTGGCACATCCACACTTGGCTCAACAAGTTCACCCTCTGAAGAAGAATCTGAGGTGCTCGAGCCATTTTGGGATGAAGCTCGACTGGATACCTTGACCTGATCAGGGTCCTGATCAGGCCGAGGTGTAAAATCCATGGCTTCTTGGAAAGAATCCACAGACATGGGGTCTGAGGTGGAAGACTCAGACTCAGACATCGGTAATGGGTTGGCAGAGACGTCGGTCTGATAGAAGTTCTCAGGAGGATCAGGATATACCACCTACAGAGGTGGGGGAAAGATAGGTCTAATAGGAAACTCTTGTGACCTACAAGCTTCCTCTTGGGCTCTCTCTATTTGCCTAATCTTTTCTAGGGTCTTCTCTCTAAGAGAAGGGAAATCCTCAAGAAGCTGGTATAGGGGTCTGAGCATCAGGGGACGACCCTAAACTTAAGAAAAGCTCCTAAAACTACAAACACGATTGACTTATAAAATAGAGGAGTTTAAAGATCAAAACTTAGAAGTTTATAGAAAACACAGTTCGCCGGAGTTAATGGAGCTCGCCGGAAAACTCAAAATCTCGTCGGAAAACTCAAAATCTTGCCAGAAAATTCAAACCAAATACCAAAAATAAAGGAAATGGAAAGGGAGAAGTACCTGAAGATGAATTGATGGATGAAACGAAGAGAACTCGTAAGAAAACCAGGGGAAATCCTCTGCAGAAGGGCGTTGAGTGGAGGAGCTTAGAGAGAGAAAATCGCAAGAACTTTGCGTGCGCGGGAAACGAAGTGAAGAAGAAGAAAGAGAAAGGAAGCCTTAAGTACTTGGGCACACTTCCCAAGGCCCATCATTGCCTTAGGAAACCCAAGGGACAACTGACAGCACACGCCAGCCAAATTTGCACGCTCTAGCTTGGGACAGATGTCATACAGGTGTTAGCTTGGGACGGACAGGCCTCGGAGGGAAAGTAATCCCCTAGCCACTCACTCTCGCATATGACTAAGGGATGGGGGGTGATTGATATGCCCCAAGTGTAACCTCGGCCTAAAGACACCAACCTCGGTTGATATCAGGCCGAGACATTGATCGACCCTATGTAGGCCATGGGCCCACGATATCATCCCTCGGCCAGACCAACCTCGGCCCAGGCCGACACTACCATATACACTCCCAATGGACACTACGCGCACCACAGGCATCAACAGAATTCTCATATACCTGGGTATGGCAACCTCGGCCGAGGGTAGGCCGAGGTGGCAGGGAGCCTTGATAACTTTCAACTTGGAACCGGTTCAACCTTGGCTTGGGTTGAGGTCACAAGAAGCCTTAACAAACGTCAGCATGGAATCATTCTTACCTCGGCTGGGGCCGACCCCAGCAAAATGTCTCGGCTGAGACCAGGCCAAGACTCTATATGACACATCTCGGAACGGACATCAAGCCTTTACAGCTCGGCCTCTCCCAGGCCGAGGTCATTCACCAATATGACTGCCGAGCATCTGTTGACATTTGGAAAAGGACACCTGGGCACAAATCAGTTGTAACAAGATTATTCTCCACACAGGGAGAGAATATTTCATCATCATTCCTTACATGTGACAGTGACAGATGGCACTCCCACATTGGTGAGGATATCACACTCATGCTCATTGCATGCATGGGGAGTACACTACACCCCCTTGGTACTATATATAGGGGTCATCCCCTACCTTGCAAAGGGATCCCCAGCTATTCAACCCTAGCCAAAACTCTGTCTAAATATACAGTAGAGAGAGAGAGAGAGCTTGATAGAATTGTATCCATGGCCATTAGTGCCTTCATTCAGTGATATTACTCACACACTCACAGTGGACGTAGGCCAGGTTGGCTGAACCACTTATATTTCGGTGTTGATTCCTCATATCCTCATCTCCTTCTCTTATCTCTTTATATAGCTGTGCTGCCATTGTTATTCATATATTGAGCTTGGAAACACCTTATCCGGTGGTGCTGATTCTTAGCATCATCATGACCTACATGTGAACCTCTCCCAACGTTCCTAGTTGTTTCTCTCACACGATTGGTATTGGCTTTGGGAATGAGAGAAATACGATCATCGAAGCTTATACCACACCTATCATACTTCATTTGGATGGTGCCTAAAATTCTATTCAAATTTTCTGACCTAACTTTCAAATTAAACTTTACCTTACTTGAGTCTCTCAATCTCTCTTCAAGCTCATTTATCCTAGACTCAAGCAAATGCCTAGACTCCTCAAAATCTAGAATATCTTTCTTCAAAGCCTCCATCAAACCATGAAGACTATCTCTCTCACCCTTAACGTCTTATAGTTTCTCTTAAAGAGTCTTCTCCCGTGCCCTAATATCCTCAATCATTGCACCGCTATTTTCTATAACACGCTCTTTCAACCTAGTTTGCAACTTCAGATTTTCCTTCTTCACCTTCACTGTTTCCTTATACAAATCATTTAAAGAAACTTGCAACTCGCTCACATCTATATCCTCTTCCTCACTAGGTTCACCCCCACTAACTTGGGATTCACACCGCACAACCTCGGAAGTGTCATTCACATGTGTATCTTCATAAGAAATAATATCGTCGTCACTCACATGACATGCCATAAATGTGACAAAGTTACGCTTGCCCTCCTTATTTCGGTTCATTATCACTTAAGTTGGTATTATATGCAATCAATTTCTTTCCCTCCTTCTTAAGTCTAGTTGGGTACTCCACTACCTTAAGGACATAACCCTCACAACTAAAACACCTATCCGACTCATCCCTCTTATCATTATCACTTAGACTCTTAGGGACATGATTGACCTTGTTGTTATTGAATTTCTTAAATCTTTTGCCATCTTTCGATTACTTTTGGAACTTAAGAAATTTTTTGAACTTCTTTGCCAACAAAGCTAAATCTTTAAAATCGGTGTCAGATTTATCATCCAAAACTTTAGTCTCCTCCTTACGGGATTTCATAGCAATGCCCTTTTCTTTCTTTAGCACTTGCTTGGAGGTGAACATGTCAAGCTCATAGATTTGTAAGTAACCTATAATGTCTTCTAGTTTCCTAGATTCAAGCATACCCAAGGAGTTTAAAACGGTCACTTTTTGGTCAATCTACTAGGCAACAAATTTAAGATTTTCTTTATGACCCGGTAGTCGGGTATTTTCTCTCCCAAGTTAAACGACGATTTGAAAAAATGGGATAATCTAGTGTAAAACCCATCAAAAGTCTCACTCTCTAACATCTTAATCGTCTCAAATTGGGTAGTGAGGTTTTAAAGTTTAGATTCCCTAACCGTGATAGTTACCTTGTGAGTAAGTGCAAGAACATCTCAAGCCTCTGTCGACGTCTCACACATCATAATATGATGGTACTCTTTCGGGGTTATAGACGAGGAAATAACATTTAAACCTTTAGAATTATAAAGTGCAAGTCTATGTTCGGCTTCAGTCCATGACTCAACAGGTTTTAAACTAGTGTCCTTTCCATCTCTCGTGACCAGTGGTGACCACCCTTTTTCTACTGCTAACCACATGCTCATCTATGGACTTAAGTGCACTTTTCATTCGCATTTTCCAATAAGCATAATTAGTTCCATAAAAATAGGAGTTCAAAAATCAGCAAAGTTTTTGAATTCATACCTACAAGCACACAAGATCACACAATAAAATAATGTTTCTAGCCCTAATACTAATTTGTATGCCCCCTC
The DNA here is from genome assembly GCA_949130495.1 of Sambucus nigra. Lineage (NCBI taxonomy): Eukaryota > Viridiplantae > Streptophyta > Magnoliopsida > Dipsacales > Adoxaceae > Sambucus > Sambucus nigra. The sequence goes on along the minus strand of OX422218.1, from coordinate 250,790,032 downwards.
TTTATGTGCTTTAGGTGACAATAATTTTTCCAAAAAAAAATTATTTCCAATTTTAATATGCACCAATTTTATGAGCCAATTTTACTTAACCCAATTTTATCTTGTTAGTCCTAAACATGAATCTAGTGTGATTAAGCAAGTAAAATAAATCAAGTCCATAAAACACACAACGTCGATGTACGAGGAAACCACTAAGGGAAAAAAACTCAGACGGCCCAAGCTAGACAATCACTATGATATGATTTTACAAAGTATAGACAATAAACTTACTCAACGACTCAATACTCCACAAGCCTTGGCGATTTTCTATGCTTTGACCGCTTCTACACAGTGCAACGCAGGAGTCCACCTACACAAGGTCCAGAACACACGAGTTCATATATGTCTCGATATTCTCTAAATAACTTTAGAAATTGACTACGATTCAGAAACCGAAGTCCACCGCTTCTTCACCACAAAACTCGATGAATTTTTTTTGTTCAATAGAGATGAACAAACTGCAGATGGTGGTGCTAAACACAAGATCTCTATTGCATATGTGTTTGAAATATCAAATCTTGAAACACAAAGGATGTTTTTAACTTTGGAAACCTTTCTAAACATGTGCAAAAAATGAAGGGGTGTTGTTTTGTAATTTTGATTCTGCACACCTCGAAAGTTTGAGTAAAAATCATCTTAAATAAAAAACCTTAAGTCGGTGAGTTGTTAGAACGATATCACCATGTCGTTAGAATGAACTTGAAAATCTCGTTTGAATGAGATAAGTATGTCGTTAGAACGACCCGCTGATGCCGTTTGAACGACCCGCTGATGCCGTTTGAACGACAATCAATATCGTCTGATCTTCCAAAACACAAAGGAAAGATCTATATGACTCTAAGCCATATTTATCTCAGAATAAACGAAGTTAAAGCATTATAAAATGGTTTTTGAATAAAATAACATCCTTGAAATATTTTTTGAGTCCCACAGACATTATGCGTTCATACCTGAGAGTATCTCAGAATGCAATGTGATATGAAGACATGAAACGTGCACCAATAAACACGTCACGATCTATCTTGAATCTTGGCCGCTACGTGTTCAAAATAACATTATAGACTGTGTGGAAATGGTGTCTAGATAAAATCCATTTATGACTCAAAGGTTTTTTATCCGGAATAATGCCAATACATATAAATTGACATTATTTGGAAATTTTTCCTTACACCATTCACCATTATTCCAATATATTAAGTGTCTTCTACCGTTCATTCAATTCATTCACCTAGCATTATGAGCAAAGCCTTAATACTAACGAGCCCCAACAAATATTGTGGAAATATTGCAGGCCTTAGGTCCCCAACATAAGAAGTGAGAGGCTTCTACTGAAGTTTTTTCTTTATCACACTCATTTAAGCACAATCTTCCTTCAAGGTATCACAATCTACCCCCTTGCAGAGTTACTAACGTTGGACCACCTGGTTCAACTTTATTCGTTCCTATCATGGGCAACCCTCTGGGTCTGATAAATTCGTCAGCTTCTTGACTACAGATACGTCTAATGAACGGTTCATGCAACTTTCCCATCCAAGGTCTTTATCCATCTCTATAGTTGATGAGACAGATCGCGCCCCCATCATTCGTGAAGTTGAAGTTTATTTCTATGGGCATTCGTTTAAGGCTAGTATTAGTATTCCCCCCCCCGAGGCTAATTTATTAAGTCCTTACCTTTTTAAACACTTTCCCATCCAAATTGATCCCAAACGTTAGATTTGTGACTCACTTTTACGATCTCTTTAGAGTCGACCACCCTTTGTTAGTCGTCAAACAATTAATCATGTCTAAACCTGCAGCCTCCTAAGGGGTTGGTACACCTTCACCTTTAGGCGTAAAGGTTAAGGTTTTGTTACTTACCATCCCTTAACCAATCACGATTAAAGGTACCATTTTCTCTATGCCTGAGGGGAAGGATGGTAACATGACAAGCATAATGGTCTTACTGGTCATCTATTCATGGTCCCCTTGACCTGGACTAAACCGAATTTGAGAGAGCCCCGCTGCCTTCGATAAACTAGTGATGAATTTCCCTTATTTGTGATGCTAATTTATCTTTCTTTTTTATTTTATAGGGATCTTTAATGAGCTTTCAAATATTCCTTCTGATCAGAGGGTGTTGGAAAATGAGGACCCCTTAAATCTTAAACAAAAATTTGATTTCCTTTTTGAGACGCGGAATAAAGATGGTTCAAATAAAGGGATAATACAATGCAAGATTCACAATTAAAATATTACAATTTTAATTCTTCCAAAATTAAAATTAAATTAATCGAATTTTAATTTTCTCAAAATTAAAATTGCCCTTTAAAACAAACTTGTGAATATTTAACTTATAGCCCAAAAGTAATTTAACCCAAGTCCTAGAAATTTGCCTAACAAATAATTAATCCCATTTTGCAAATTAGGCCAAACCAAATTTTATCCAATAAGTTAACGACTTGAATTAAATTAATATATACCCAAATTAAAATAGCACCAATTTAATTAAGTGTGACAGTTAAAGAAAATTTTATCTTGAATAATTCTAAGCATGCGTTATAAGTTATTTTGCAAGATAAAAGAAAATCAGCCACACTACATTGGCTATTCCGGGACATTTGTGTCCTTACAAATCTCCCCCTTTGGCTATTCCGGGACAAAAACCAAAACAAAATCCTAAAGGGCCGTCAAGATTTACTAGACTTAAAAAATATCCCATCCAAAGTAAAAATTACACACCTTGACTCAAAATTTGGACCAAAATCTTTGCCGATGAAGGAGGTTGCCATATTTAGAAGAATTCCTGCATCTTTAAGCAAACTATTAAACGCATAGGGAATATCAAGAATATTAAATGTATGTAAAATAAATAAATACACCTCTTAAATTAATTCTCCCCTTTATCAACTGTGATCTACCTAAGAAGGTCGCGAATCCCCCTAAGTTAAATCTCCCAAACTAAGAGACGATTACAATAGGATTAGATACCATTTCTCCCCCTATCATTCTCCCCTATTTTGTTCAGGAATAGAAAAAGCCTAAAGAATAAAAAATTAATTTATCTCCCCCAATTAAAGCATACACACCCCCTAAACTAAACAAGAGATAAATAGAATGGGATAATAAGCTAAACATGAAATAGTGCATAAAGTGATGAGAATATTAAAGCACGTGGGCAACTCAAATTCAACTAATCCACATAAAGAGATGAATATCAACTATGATGCGATAACAAAAGATATCAAGTGATTGTTGTAATCTAAGCATGTGATATCGAAACAAAATTCGCAACAAGATAGATACCAAAAATGAATTACAAGCATAAATGAACTAGATAATCATGGCAAAGACTAAAAAACAAGAAAAATATCGTATATATGTATACACAATAGATTCAAACTAAGCATAAGTACACACATATAGATATAAACACCAAAATGACACAAAACTAAATAACATAAGTTTTTCCACACTCTTATTGCATAAATGTGTCATATGGAAACGAAAGTGAAGGGGTGTGAATTAGATACTATTGAATTTAAAACCCAATCACTTAAACATGTTCACAGATTTCGCATTTGATTGCAAAATTTTATTAGATTTAGATATAGCCTCATGTGACAATATAAATTGAACTCATTAAACAAACAAACACAATGCATACAAGCCTAGCATGTTGATGATTCTACAAATCAATAGAGTCATGACATTGAAAGTACAACTAGGATAAACGGACATTGTGCAAACCGTTGATATACCATCCAAACTCCCTTAATAAGCACATATATATATTGAATGAATATATAAATTAAAACATAGGCCTTGGCAATTATTTTTCTTTTTACTGCCATATTTTATTTTTAGGCCTTTGGACCACGTATTTCTTTTAGGTCCATTCCAAACGGTGGCTTACTCGCAAAGGATGATATTTCCTTTCGGATCCCTTCCCCGTGCACATTTATATATATTATTTTTTATATCACACAAATCTCACGTACAACGGATTTTGACATGCACTAGTCCTCCTAGGTCATAGTATGTAGATGATTAGATTGGTAGGATAACACCGCATAAAGCTCAAATATAACATGTGAATTTAAGGTTCAAAAAGCTCGTGCATGTGTGTAAATGCATATAAAAGCGAATCCATTAAGCAAGTCAAATGTAAACTACTCCATGTAAGCATGATAAAGAACATTTTAAGGATTAAAATTATAACCAAAAGTTCTAGTCACATGGGAGTGAAATGAGGATTCAAACACAAACATATGCCACAAAATAGGTGTAAAACCAAAATACACAAAAAAAATCATTTTGAGTTTTTTAAAGTTTTTACCAACCACAAAAATTAACTCAAAAGATAAAAATCAATTTGTATTTTTCATTTAATGCAAATTAAAATGAAAGAATAAAATACAAAAGATAAACAAAAATCATAATTCTAGCATGTGATTGATTATGAAGCATAAACTAGAAAAATGATGTACAAAACATACAACTAGCAAAAGATATATCATTAAGCACAAAAGCTAGAGTATGTAAGACATGCAAGCAATTACTCATAAGATATGGCAAGAGAAGAGTCATCTGCCAGCATGAGAGATCCATCAAAGGTAGCAAATATTGAAAGAGGCATATTTTCCATTTTAAAGAATAATGCCCAAAAAGGATATAAACGCAATAACTTAGTGCTCTTGCTCTGATACCACTTGTTGGAAAATGAGGACCCCTTAAATCTTAAATAAAAATCTGATTTCCATTTTGAGATACGGAATAGAGATGGTTCAAATAAAGGGACTATACAATGCAAGATTCATAATTAAAATATTTCAATTTCAATTCTTCCAAAATTAAAATTAAACTAAACCGGATTTTAATTTTCTCAAAATTAAAATTGCCCTTTAAAATAAACTTGTGAATATTTAACTTATAACCCAAAAGTAATTTAACCCAATTCCTAGAAATTTGCCTAACAAATAATTAATCCCATTTTGCAAATTAGGCCCAACCAAATTTTATCCAATAAGTTAACGACTTGAATTAAATTAATATATACCCAAATTAAAATATCACCAATTTAATTAAGTGTTACAGTTAAACCAAATTTTATCTTGAATAATCGTAAACATGCGTTCTAAGTTATTTTGCAAGACAAAAGTAAATCAGTCACACTACGCCGCGATGTACGAGGAAAAACCCACAACTGAAAAAAACCTCGGATGGCCCTAGCTTCAAATCCACTAAGTATGGTTTTACAAATACAAGACAATAAGACTTACAACACTCGACTTGACTCCGTACAAGCCTCGACACTCCTTCTTGTATACACCTATGCCTAGCGAATAACCACGGAGGTCCTTCGCGGTCTCGGAATTCACCGATCGAACTTTTGTGAACCCATCAACCACACACGGTGCCATTAACCGTATGAGAATGCCGCAGCAACAAACAACAAAACTTCTTCTTTGAGGGATGTTGAAGCAAACCCAAACTCTATTTTATGGTAGAGATAAATCCGGTGCCAAACAAACTCTCCAAGCAAGATGTATATATAAATATAGATAGAAACTTGGAATAAAACAAACAATTGGGTGTAAACTTGGTTTTGTTCTTTAAATAATTCAATTCGAATAACAAACACCAAGGGAACTTTTTATGAAAGAATTAAGCTCACAAAACCTCTCTAGGAGATCGAAAAAATTCTTAGAAAAATGCTGGTCCCGAAGTCCTTAAATTTTGTGAAAGAGTAATGGGACAAAGTAGTGGGAAAGTGCCAAAAAACTGTTCCCCCCGAAATCTCGTTCGAATGACATTTTCGTTCGAACGAACTATCTAACGAAGTTCCAGCGGAATGTCATTGGCAAACCTCATTTGAACGACATTCTCGTTCGAACGACAAACTCGTTCGAACGACAAACTCGTTCGAACGACAATATCGAGCAAACTGTCAGAATGTCATTTTTCAATTTTATGACCAAAACCTTTTTATTTTAAAAGTTCTAAAATAACTTTCTGAAAATAAAATTCATTTAAATACCATTGCACCCTTTATAAAATTATTCCAAGTCCCCCTATATATAGAGAAAGAAACGCATTCATACAATTTGGAGACTATGAAATATGATGTTGATGACGTAGAAACATGGCACTTGAAACTCGACAATAATGAAGCTTTATAAGTCTTGGCCTCTACGTTTTCAACTCTTGCATGCCATAGGATTGGAGGATACTCACTCAATACTATCCTTTGATATAAATATTTTTATCCGGAATTGAGCCAACACTACATTAAGACTTAATTGGAAATTTGTGTCCTTACAAATCTCCCCCTTTGGCTATTCCGGGACAAAAACCAAAACAAAATACTAATGGGTCTTCAAGCTCTACTAGACTTAAAAAATATCCCACCCAAAATAAAAATTACAAAGCTTGACTCAAAACCCAAGGATCAAAATCTTTGCCGATGAAGGAGGTTGCCATATTTAGAAGAATTCCTGCACACTTAAGCAAACTATTAAACGCATAGGGAATATCAAGAATATTAAATGTATATAAAATAAATAAATACTCCACCTAAATTAATTCTCCCCTTTATCAACTGTGATCTACCTAAGAAGGCCGCGACTCCCCCTAAGTTAAATCACCCAAACTAAGATACGATTACAATAGGATTAGATACCATTTATCCCCCATCATTCTCCCCCTTTTTATTCAGGAATAGACAAAAGCTAAAGAATAAAAATTAACTTATCTCCCCCAATTAAAGCATATACACCCCCTAAACTAAACAAGAGATAAATAGAATGGGATAACAAGCTAAACATGCAATCGTGCATAAAGTGATGTGAACATTAAAGTGTAATACCCCGCCTAATTAAATACCGGGTGGCCAGTCCCATACCAAATTAAAACAGAATATACAGTTGGCTCATTCTTAGCATCACTGTCGAAAACCTTTACAACTCACCCCAATTAAGCTGGTGTTAAAAACTTTCCAAATTTAAATTTCAACAAAACCATTTTTAGTTTAAGAATAACCCAACACATTTTATTCTACAACACAGATAACCCAAGTTGATAACACAAAAGAATTTAAATGCAATTGGAATAAACATTCCCAAATAACATAAATCCATTACAATAATCCCAACCGTGTTAAATGTATTAAAAAGTCCCGAATACAATAGTATTTGACTCCGACAGAAAATGATAACTGAAATCCTTTGGGCGACATGCCCTAACTAAGAATACTGTGAATCAAATGAAGATAGGCGTCTAAGCAAAACTCCATAAATCCATAGACTGTCATAATCCGCTAAGGTTGGCGTCCCTGTTGCTGGACACCTGATATAGAGATACAATAAAAGAGAAAATATGCAAGGAAACGGGTCAGAGCCCGATTGTGTAAATGATTTTTAAAACAGCAAGTATTTAACAAGTGCAATAAAGCATTTATTATGTACATGTTAGATCCAACTCTCACTTGCTATTCTCACCTTTCAACTAGAGTGCACACTTAACGTTTCCTATTAACCTCCTAGTTAATGATTCCTCTTTAACAATTCCATAATATAATTCCATTCCCATATCATAACCCCGTATGTCCCATACCATACGTTATATAATCATTCTTATACATTTTTCATTTATATGAATCGTTGCTCATTAACATGAATCATTTCTCATTAATATGAATTAAGCTTTTCAATTCTATAAGAATAAACATTCATTAACTTAATTCCATTCTTTTCTCAATTCGCCTTTATCTACAATTATCACACAGTAGATGACTTAACCACAATATAACCATTCAATCATTTAATTCATTATATATATATTTATATATAATACGACACCCCGAGTCACAGCTGCGGTGCAATGCATTACTCTGCTATCATGTCCCATCATCGCTGGTCGCCGAATAGTGGACAAAAGGTTCGGTAAGGATTCCTCGAACCATAAACAATAACACAAACATTGGAGGCGAACATAGTTCTCGTATCCATGGGTCACGCACATACCTACGTACCCATAGTCAGCGGACTTATCAACTCCCCGATAAGTCTTTCATAGACCTATGTTCTCGAGCGACAAATCAAAGATCCCATGGATTCATCAGGATATGACTGCCCTCACGCACAAATCTCCCACCGATAGCAAGTAAGCTAGGTATGTCATACACATAAATCATCAATCAATCAAATAGGTATTATCATACCTATAGTATACTAACAACAAGGTACTCACATTAACCTTAGATTATTCCCTTACGTAGCATTATATCTCTTTAAATCCCATGTATTAAAATGTCATATCTTTACTTCATAATTTAATTATCCTCGCATCCTATAACATCTCTCCACTCTCGACGTCGTTAAGGTTCATGCGCGGAGCGTCTCGGAAAGAGAAATCCAAACAAGGAACCCCTCTAATACATTACTACTTAACTTTGTCGATCGAGGAGGTCCGACAACTTTAAATACGCGATCGGGATAACCTCATACCCTCTTTCAACCAAATGTATTCCAAACTCCCATCTCTATCCAGGAGCCATACCACTACGCTCTTATAATTTATTTATCCTCGCATCCTATAACATCTCTCCACTCCCGACGTCGTTAAGGTTCATGCGCGGAGCGTCTCGCAAAGCGAAATCCAAACAAGGAACCCCTCCAATACACTACTACTTAACTTTGTCGATCGAGGAGGTCCGACAACTTTAAATATGCGATCGGGATAACCTCATACCTTTGCGAAATCAATAATGAGCTTAAACTCAGTCCTTGATGTTCAAATTGTAACCCTAAGGCTACCCTCCCTCAATACACAAGATTCAAATAGGTTTTTCCTCAACATATATTCAGTAAGAAGTCACTAATATCCTAGTGGTCCATAACATCATTTCTCCCGAATTACTACGAGTTTAGTTCTCCTTTCAATTAAGGTTAAAATCGATAGTTTCAAATCTCTTATAAACACATCTTCTTTCACTTAAGATTAAACCCTATTATAAACTTAAGGATACCCATGTGTTATATTCAATCACCCCTAATGGTCCTATCTTTAATCCTCATACATCTCCATTTAAAATTTAACAAATGAATCTTGCAACCGAAATTCCATTCGATATAATTTTCAACATTTTAATCACTTGAATCAAAATCAAATTAATTCAATTCTTATCAAGGGTTTACTGATATTTTCTAAGTCCCATAATATCCAAATAATAATCACCAAAGATACACAAAAGGTTTGGGATAAGAATCAACATTTAAAAAGAAACAACTTTACATATTCTGGGGAGGTCGATCGATCGAAGGCAGGGGTCGATCGATCGATCCCTCAGGTCACAGCCTGGTTTTCTGCATTTTGTGCAACTACGGGTTTAGCAACTTATGATCATTTAAACCTTCATCTAAACATCCCAAATGACTTATAATCTTTACTACATGATATATCAACATATATGAACGATTTCCAATACTCTAAACATCCTAGAATCATCAAGGGATTGGATTAAAAAGCATGTTTATCTCTTTATTTCCAGAAATTTATCAACATATCATCTTCAAGAACTCATCAATGGTTTTCATAATTTCTTCAACAGATTCATGACTATTTCATGGATTATTATCAACCTAAAACATGAGTTTAATTCCTATATCATTTCAGTTTCCAGAAATCCATTTAATACTCCATTATTTCTTCCAAACAGGAATAATCTTCTCTTTTCATACTATTCTAACATGGACAATATACGAACTTAAATTGCCATTATCAAACACTTGCCTTTACTAAAGGTCTGATCCTTTGGTGTAGTATATCTCAGTTGGTTGTCCCTTCTCCGGTCAAACTCCGGTGGTGGTTGGTGGTGGTGAACCTTGGTTCTTGTTCTTCTCCTTCCCAAGTAGGCTTTTCCCTTCCCAAGCACTGTTTCACTCTCTCTAGGACGATGACTTCTCTATTTTGTGTAGAAGAGATGAATGAACCCACATTCAACTAATCTCCAAATACTTATAATAAGACAAAACCCGAAATCACTATTCATCCCCCTTGTAAAAATAACCAAAGTGCCCTTTTGGGTTGTCTTTTCATTTCCAAATGACCCGAGACCCAAATCCAACATCCAAATAGACTTTTCTGACTATTTCCACCCTTTCGGACGCAATGACGCAGTCGAAATGACTATAAGGTCGATAGAAAATAAATTTCCTTTTTAATTTAATAAACTAGTCCCGACACGTCCCATACCGCGTCTGACTAAAAATATAAATCACCGAATTTATATCATACAGTCATATCAATGACATCACATTCATATATTACCTAAATATCTTTAAGTAATATTCAGAATCATCCATTTTAATATCCACCGTCCGGATAAAACCAGAATGAATTAATTAATAATAAAATCCAATTAATCCATTAATTTAAAATATAACCCATTTTAAAAGTCATTTAAAATTACGGGGTATTACATACTTCTCCCCTTATAACATAATTTCGTCCCGAAATTCAGGAATATAAGTCATACCGGTAAGGTCAACTCCGAGTATAAATCTCACATCGCAAGAAATCCAAGATGTACCGCCCATACAGTACATTAACAAAATCCCTATCGATGTTATACGCCAAGCCTCACCATATAGTTTCAACTGAATCAAATTTAGACTTTACCTAATCTTCCCTATACCGTCCTCGAGACAAACTTTGGGAAAACTGAGCCTCACACATTGAACAAATAAATCCTGAAGTCTCAATTACTTACCTTTTTCACAATAATGAAAAATACTACAATCCAATCATCGAGGGCGCCCATACACCCTCTCGTACCGCTTTCAATATTAAAAGTTTTGCAAAGGTTATAAACTCGTTTCCCAAAGACCTAACTTATTTCGACTCCCAACGGTTATTAGTTTCATGCGTGGGGTGTCTCGCAAGCGAAATCCAAACAAGGAACCACCCCGATACACTACTTCCTAAAGTAGTCGGTCATCGAAACTCCTAAGGTCCTTAGTCAATAATATAAAAATTTTGGTTTATAAAAAAATATCAGGTTTTTCGATTTCAAATAGAGCCTACGCATCTACTCTCTTATAGAAGACAAGATGCAGGATAGTAATAGTACATACGCTCTCATATACCACAAGTTAATGCACGCCTATAGTCTCATCACTCTCGGACATGCCCAAGGTAAGTAATCCCATGATAAAAATCCAACCCACATGATAACAAGTAATATATAGGTGTCCCACACCCCTGAGTGAGTCTACGTAAATAATGTAAGGACACAAATTTCCAATTGAGTCCATGTATAGTGTTGGCTCAATTCCGGACAAAAACATTTATTCATAGGATAAAATGTAATTGTAATACTCTCAAGCCTATGAAGTGTTTGTTGAAGACGTAGCGGCAAAGAGTATAAAGCTTCATCAAATGTGTCGGTTTGCGTGCCTCGTTTCTACGTCATCAACCATAGTTCCATGCTCCCAAGGTATGAATGCAATATTATATATATAGGAGCTTGGAACAAAGTTTATTGGGTGTTAGGTTTTATAAAAACTGCGTTTTGTTTTAAGAAAGAATTAATTAAAACTTTAAATAAATGTTTATAAAGTTTTCTGGGCTTAAACAAGTATATTCAAACTTTCTAGTTTTTCGTTCGATAGAGTCGTTCTGGAATGTCGTTCGATATGTCGTTCGAATGAACCTTCTGTTCGAACGAGATATCCAACGAGATTCTAACGAGTTCAATCTGGAACGTCGTTAGAAGTCTCGTTCGAACGAGATGCCAGGCGGGAACAGTTTTTGGCAGTTTTTTGGCAGTTTTGCACCCACTTCCCCACTTAGTTTTTAACCAACTTTTTCAGACTTTAATATGTGCGGGAATCACTTTTGATAATCCATCTTTTTCACAACCTTCTAACTCCTAGAGAGTGTTTTGAGAGAAAATTCAAAGAGGGAAAAAGATCAAGTTTTGAGTGCTATTTTTCAAGAGAAAATATTTTATCACTCTAGTTTTACACCCATATTGTTTATCCAAGTTCACATATATACATATCAATTGCTTGGAGTTTGGCACCGGTTTATCTCTTCCGTTTCAAAGAGAAGTTTTGGTTTGCTTCTACATCCATCAAAGAAGAAGACGTCTTGTTGCAATTCTACCCACTTGGAGAAAGGCTCCTTGCTCGGGTGACGGTGACCATATAAAGTCCCATCGGTGGATTCCGAGACCGCGGTGGTATTCCAAGGTTATCCGCTAGGAAGAGGTGTCTACAAGAAGAAGAGTCGAGGCTTGAGAGGGATCGAGTCGTGCGTTGTAAGTCTAACTGTCTTGTAATTATAATTCCGTATCTAGTGGATTTGTGGCTAGGGCCATCCGAGGTTGTTTCCCGTCTTGGGTTTTTCCTCGTACATCTCGGCGTAGTGTGATTGATTTATTTTATCTTGTAAAATAACGTAGAACGCATGTTTAGAATAATTCAAGATAAAATTTGGTTTAAATTATCACACTCATTTAATTTGGGACTAAATTAAATATTGGGTAAAGTTTATTTAATTCAAGTCAGTTGCTAAAATTTGGTTTTGCCTAATTTGCTAATATTGATAAATATGACTTAGGCAAATTCTAGGACTTGGATTAATTAATTGGTTTAAGTGAATATATTAATTGATTAATTTTACTTCACTTGGTGTAATTTGAATTTGTTTAAGAAATTAAAATTTGTTGTTTTAAAGTTGAACCACCATTTTTTACACTTCCGCATCATCTTGAATTTCTATAAAAGGAAATTAAAATATTATTAATTGAAAGAAAAGCTCGCTCTTTCAAATTGGTATCAGAGCCAAAAATGATAAATTATTTCGTTAAAGATCCTTAAATAATTTTTGCTAAAATGGATTTATCCCCATTTTCAAAATTTCCTATTTTTGATGGTTCAAACTACGCGTATTGTAAGCATGATAACGAACATTTTAAGGATTAAAATTCTAACCAAAAGTTCTAGTCACATGGGAGCGAAATGAGGAGTCAAAAACAAACATATGACACAAAATATGTGTAAAACCAAAATACACAAAAAAAATCATTTTTAGTTTTTCAAAGTTTTTACCAACCACAAAAATTAACTCAAAAGATAAACAAAAATCAATTTGTATTTTTCATTTAATGCAAATTAAAATGAAAGAATAAAACACAAAAGATAAACAAAAATCATAATTCTAGCATGTGATTGATTATGAAGCATAGACTAGAAAGATGATATACAAAACAAACAACTTGAAAAAGATATATCATTAAGCACAAAAGCTAGAGTATGTAAGACATGCAAGCAATTACTCATAAGATATGGCAAGAGAAGAGTCATGTGCAAGCATGAGAGAGCCATCAAACGTAGGAAATATTGAAAGAGGCATATTTTCCATTTTAAACAATAATGCCCAAAAAGGACCTAAACACAATAATTTAGCACTCCTGCTCCCATACCACTTGTTAGAAAAAGAGGACCCCTTAAATCTTAAACAAAAATCTGATTTCCTTTTTGAGATGCGGAATAGAGATGGTTCAAATAAAGGGACTATACAATGCAAGATTCACAATTAAAATATTGCAATTTTAATTCTTCCAAAATTAAAATTAAACTAAACCGAATTTTAATTGTTTGAAAATTAAAATTGCCCTTTAAAACAAACTTGTGAATATTTAACTTATAGCCCAAAAGTAATTTAACCCAAGTCCTAGAAATTTGCCTAACAAATAATTAATCCCATTTTGCAAATTAGGCCAAACCAAATTTTATCCAATAAGTTAACGACTTGAATTAAATTAATATTTACCCAAATTAAAAGAACACCAATTTAATTACGTGTGACAGTTAAACCAAATTTTATCTTGAATAATCCTAAGCATGTGTTCTAAGTTATTTTGCAAGATAAAAGTAAATCAGCCACACTATGACGCGATGTACGAGGTAAAACCCATAACGAGAAAAAACCTCGGATGACCCTAGCCTCAAATCCACTAAGTACGGTTTTACAAATACTAGACAATAAGACTTACAACACTCGACTTGACTCCGTCCAAGCCACGACGCTCCTTCTTGTATACACCTCTGCCTAGCGAATAACCACGGAGCTCCATCGCGATCTCGGAATCCACCGATCGGACTTTTAGGAACCCATCAACCACACACGGTGCCTTTCAGCGTATGAGAATGCCGCAGCAACAAACAATGAAACTTCTTCTTTGAGGAATGTAGAACAAAACCCAAACTCTCTTTTACGGTAGAGATAAATATGGTGCCAAACAAACTCTCCAATCAAGATGTATATATATATATATATATATATATAAGCTTGGATTAAAACCAACAATTGGGTGTAAATTTGGTTTTGTTCTTTGAATAATTCAATTTGAATAACAAACACCAAGGGAACTTTTTATGAAAGAATTAAGCTCACAAAACCTCTATAGGAGGAAAAAATTCTTAGAAAAATTTTGGTCCCGAAGTCCTTAAATTCTGTGAAAGAGTAGTGGGAAAGTGCCAAAAAATTGCCAAAAACTGTTTTCGTCGAAATCTCGTTCAAACGACATTTTCGTTCGAACGAACTCTAAGGAAGTTCCGGTGTCAAGTCATTGGCAAACTTCGTTCGAACAACATTCTCGTTCGAACAACATTCTCGTTCGAACGACAAACTCGTTCGAATGACAATATCGAACGAACTGTCAGAATGTCATTTTTTCAATTTTAAGGCCAAAACCTTTTTATTTTACAGTTCTAAAATAACTTTCTGAAAATAAAATTCATTTAAATAACATTACACCCTTTATAAAATTATTCCAAGTCTCCCTATATATATTTATAAATGCATTCATACCTTTTGGAGACCACGGAATATGATGTTGATGACGTAGAAACATGGCACTTGAAACTCGGCAATGATGAAGCTTCATAAGTCTTCGTCGCTACATTTTCAACTCTTGCATGTCATAGGCTTGGATAGGGGTGGACAAAAAATAACCCGAACCGATTGGACCGGTTAGACCGAACCCATTTAAATGGGCTAATTTTTAATTCGGTCCAAATTCGGTCTTTGTTTCAAAAGACCCAAATTATTCGGGTCGGTCCTCGGGCAGCCTTTTTAATTCGGTCCCTAGACCGGACCGGACCGGATTATTATTATTATTACTACTACTACTACTACTACTACTACTATTATTATTATTATTATTATTATTATTATTATTATTATTATTATTATTATTATTATTATTATTATTATTATTATTATTATTATTATTATTATTATTATTATTATTATATATAATATTATTAGTAACTAAGTACTAAGTCTAACTAAAGTTTAAAACACACACACACACGACACAAGTGCACTGCACTGGGCACATATTATACAACAACACAAACTAAAACTCTCTCTCACCTCACGAATAATACACCAACGCTGATAATGCCCCCCCCCACACCGATCTCCTTCCTCCTCCCTCGCTTCTCGTCCCTCCCTCCACCACCGATCTCCCTGCTTCAAGCCTTCAACCATATGTTAGCCCTTCAAGACTTCAACCGTATGTTAGCCCTTCAACCCGATTTCGCCGCCGGCGCTGATGATACACCGGTACCTCCACCTCCCTCCTCCTTCAACCATTCACCGGTAAGATATATTCCATTACTGTTTTGGCATTTTTTTAGCAATACACATTTTTTATTTAATTTTGCTCGATCTCTACTTTGACAAAAAAAATAATCACAGAGGGTAAACTTAAAAGGTCGATCTATTTTTTGCTCGATCACAGAGGGTAAAATCATCACAGAGGGTAAACAAAAAAATCTACTTTGGGGGTAAACTTAGCCTGTTATTATCATCACAGAGGATAACTATAACCTGCATAACCTGTTATTATTTTGCTCGATCCATTTTTTATTTATTTTGCTCGATCTCTATTCAGTAAACTTAAAAGGTTCAAAACAACCCCGGTTTTTCAAAAACAAATTATGATTTTTTTCTGGGAAAAAATCACTTACGAAATGTAATTTTGGACCGATTACTACCCGAACCGGACCAAAAATAGCCTAGACCGAATATATCGGCTAAACCGATTAAAACAGTCCGAATTTGATCTTCCTAATTAAAGGACCGAATAATGCGGTCCGACACTAAAAATGATCAAAACCCGGACCGGACCGGACCGCGCCCACCCTTAGGCTTGGAGGATACTCACTCAATACTATCCTATGACACAAATGTTTGTCCGTAATTGAGCCAACACTACATTAAGACTCAATTGGAAATTTATGTCCTTACAGAGGGGGAGAGTTGAATATGCCATAAGTAAACCTAGCCACTTCAAGGAGCTTTGTGATCTAAAATGACTAAAGGATTTAGGTTTTATTGCTAGATGGGATGAAGTATGAGACCGCGACGTCCTTTGGCTTTGGGCAGATACCAAGGAAGCTCGCCTCCTTTTCATTCGATTTTGGCGTGTGTATTTTCCCCTTTCATCAGGTACTTTTTCCTCATTATGATTATCTTGATTTCCAAGTGTTGTCGTATTTACAGTTTTAAACTTATTTTGTTCTTACAACTACTAAACCCATGGCCTGTCCGGGATATTGAGTTGCACTTCAAATGTTGACCCAAAATTAACCTGCAATTAACCCACTTTCCCCCAATCGAATCCCCAGACTTTCTACGTTAATTGCTCAGGTGGGAGTTTAGAGTTAGTGGGACCATCCTTCCCCTTAACATAATTGAAGAAGAAACTTCATATATTCACATCATAAAGGAAGGGGCCTTATAAAGAAGGCGAGAAAAAAGGGCTATAAAGGGTGGGGTTATCCCTACCTCCATATTTCAGAGAGTAATTATTGATGAAGGGGACAAAGATACTGAAGAAGAGATGATTCCTTTGGAAGAGGAGAGGAGTAAGACCTGCTACCTTAGGTATAAAAACTTGGATGAGATTCATCTAGCTTTTCAGAATGCCTATATTTATGGAGACCACTTATACACTAAGATTTCAAACAACTTCAACTCCTAGGATATCTTTAAGGGATAGACCATAGGACTTTATAAAAAATTATATCTTATTTGATATTATTCCTAAAGCAAAGATGGAGGTCACTATATCATTCATCTTGACATAGAATTTGTCAAAAGATTCGTATTCGTTCATGGTAAGAAGTTCAAAACGGGTGGTAAAACATTGAAGTTTGGAGTGCTTAACTATGGAGGTTCATTTGCAGGTCATTTGTTAAATTTCCCATACCTCCTTAGACGTTGTACAAGTGGATATACATATAAAGTCAGTTAGGGACACGCAATTAAAAATAACATTAAGTCCCTTCATATTCCACCCACTCTCTTTAAAATTATCTTCATCCCAATTAGATCTAATCCCATCTACTAGGACATCATAGCAATAATCTTGGGATAAATCCATCCTACCAAATATTATTTCATATTCGATCATCCATAAACATCAAGTAGGCTATCATACGAGATTTCTAATTGGAATAATTGCTACTATTAAATGGAGGAGGTCATAGGGTTTAACTTCAATCCATTGCATACAAAAGGACCTAAACCTAGGTTATAACACCTAAAATGCCAGAGAGGCTCTTCGATACTTGTTGAAAGTGTGCCTTTAGATGGTAGCTACCTAAATTAAAATTAAGTCACCTAATTCAATAAACATCATTAATAATTTGTTATTATAAAAAGGGTTAACAATCCAAAAGTCTATACAAACAAATATTTTACTAAATTTTAGAATCCAATTGTTATTATTAATTAAGGAAATTATTCTAAAAAATATGAAAAAAGTAAAATAAGTAGAAGATCAGATGTAAAAGGGAAATACCCTCCAATGGGAAAATCCTTGGGTAGATAAAAATGAAAAATATTTTTGAACACAAAGATGAGTAAATAAATCTCTAAGGTTTCCTCAATGAGAAAATCGAAAAGCAATGGCTTGAAGAACTCAAAGAAGAAAAGTCGAAAATATTCTCTCAAATATTTGAAATGTTTTGATCAGATAAAAGGTCTTTCAAAGATCTCACTCTTGGTTTGGAATAATATTAAACACATAATTATATAGCCTCTTGATTTTAAAAGTGTTTAGAAAGATAATAGGTTAGGTGTCACACTATTATGGCATTAACTAGTCACTTCCCAGCTAAAGTTAGCCAAAACATTGTAAGAGGTCCACAAATAAAGTAAATATAAAGGAAATATCTTGTAAATATGTTCTTTCAGCGTTATCAGACACGGTGACTAATGATGTCTCTGCATTGAGAAAATTCTTCACTATTGTGATCTTAAAGTGATGTAGGTCGCGTGATCATTGATAGAAATGACTTTTCGGTTGATAATTCGTCGTTGCTTGAAAAAATCCTCTAATCAAAACCTCAAATACCTATAAAAAATAACAAACTCAAGTGTAGCGGTAAATAAGGGTATCAATCCACTTTCAAGGTTGTAAAGAAAAGGGAACACAATTGTAATTCACTTTTTCTTTTCTTTTTGGACTTTTTACTTTTTTTTTGCTTTTTCAAATATTAAAACAATTCAGTGAGGTGATGATTTAAAATAAACTAAACTAAATGTGAGATAAAAACAACTAACTAGAAAGTTACTAAAATGAAAAATAAAGTCTAAACTAAAAATAAGAGATAAAGTGAGGTAAATAATTGTGAGAACAATCAAGGAATGGGACTACACCACAAATTTTAGTTATTCTAATTAATTAATTTAATTATTTGAATTCTCCCAAATTAATATCAAAATTACAAACCAACTCTCGCTGCAAGTGTAATTATAATAGTAATATTTTAGAAAATTAAGTTTAATACCCCACAACTCTAGAAAAATAGATCTACACTCCTTTTAATTAATTACCCGCTAGGATCGATCAATTAAAATTTATGTAAATCTTATAAAACAAATTTAGAGTTGAAATTCAAGCTATAAAACCCCACTTAAGAAACCTCTATCTCTAGTTAAAATCTAAAATGGGTCTTATAACTAGAATTTTGATTTTCTCTCGAAAATCACTTACCCTCTCTCGAGGCGTAAATTTAAGGGTGAGGGATCAAAATTAACATTCAAAGGGACTTTTCAAGTAATTAAACTAATAAAAATAAAATAACATCAAATAAAGGTTTTACCCCACCCCTTGAAAGGGGATATAGACTAACATGATATGAAATATGACAAATTAATAATCAAAGGCATAAAATAAATGAGATGAGAAAAGAACAATCAAACCCCAATCTCTTGATGCTTAATTGATCTTCAATCCATGAGTTGAAATTCATAATCCATCAACTTGAGTGATCCAAATAATATTACATAAAAATTTCACTCAAATTAATCCTCACACATTTATCACTCAATAATCTCAAAAAAGAAAAATAAAAACTATTTACAAAATGGTGTTTATCCTAATTTATTTCTAACCCTAAACTTTCTCTCTCTAAAAATTCCTATCTATCTCCCTCTCTCTCATGGGGTCTTCATCCTCTTTAAATAGTAGGCATGGAGTTAGGGGTATTGTGGGTAATGGACATTAGTGTGCATGAAAATGGTGAGGTGTGGGGATAAGTGGGTGAGGGAATAAAAATCTGATATTGTTATGGGGGTATTTTTGGGAAAAAGGGGATAAGTAGTTAGTTGGGAGTATTCAGGTAAAATGGTTTAAATGGGTTTAATGCATGTGGCATTTTGTCTTTTGGTTTTATTTGGAATTTGTAGGAGAAAAGAATTGTGGCTTGGGAATGGAAGTTTGGGAAATGGGTTAAAGCTTGAAATGAGTCTTTGGTTTGTCACGGGTTGGATCGCCGCCGGTTGGAGTTGGGAGGGCGCCGTCAGCGGGTTTAAGGTGTTCGAAGAGAGGAGTTGAAGTCAGCGCCGAAGTGTGGTCAGAGTGGACGAGGGGTCGTCGACCAGTTGTGGCCGGAGATGAGGTTGAGGGCTCGACGCCGGAGTTGGTTTCGGCAGGAGGCTGCGGCGGGGTTGGCTAGGCCTGGGCGGTGGGGTTTGGGGGTCCGCCAGGTTAGCGGGTAGGGACAAGAGTTAAGGGTCGCGATCGGAGGGAGAGGAGGTTGAGGGCGTGAGAAGTCGGCGTTGTGAGGAAGTAGGTGGCGGCGGTGGAAGCATCGCCGGAGATAGGTAATGGGGGATGAGGAGAGAGTGTGTGGGTGATTGGTTATGGAGTTTTTGGTGAGAGGAGAGAGAAAGAGGTGGGTGATGGGAGGTTGAAGAAGAAGGTGAGGGGTTTGGGTGTAGAAGGGTGTAGGGTGGTAGTACGAGGGTGAGGTATGTGTATGTGGGTATACGGGGTGTGTTTAAGTTATAGGGTGTGTGTGTTTAATTTGGACCCTAATAAAACTAACTAATAAAAATAAAACTACTAAAACTAAAAATCTAAAAATTAAATTCCTATTCTAAATAAAATAAAATAAAGACTCAATTAAAACTGAAACTAAAAAGAAGTAAAAATAAAAAATAAAAATAAAATCTAATAAAACTAAAACTAAAATCCTAATTAAATGTAAAATCAAATAATACTAAAAAAATAAATGAAATCCTAAAAAATCTAATCCTAATAAAAATAAAACTAATAACTAATAAAAATAAAGATGAAATAAAAATGTACTAATAAAATATAAAAATAGTAAATAAAACCTAAAAATCCTAAATAAATAAAAAATAAGTCCTAAAAATAAAATAACTCAAAATAAAACTCTAAAAATTAATAAAAAAGTACAAAATCAACACACACACACGGGTCGAGGAACGCTAAGGCTAGGATGGGCTAGGTTAGGGTCAGAGGATTGGGTATTTAGCTCAATAAAACGCGCATTTGCCTTGATATATATCTTTTGACACCGCTAACGGACGTTTGACCTATAAGATAAACATTTAAGCACATAAGACCCATATTGCCGAGAATTAGCAACTAAAGTACCTCTATTTGGAGTATAAATTGTACATTTTTGGGTGCTTATCAATCATCTCGGGAAAAAATTCTAGAGACAAAAAGTTTTAGTTAAGGTCTTTCATTGTAACTAAGATGTCGTTATTGTGGCGAAGGATCGCGTAAGACTGTTCAATGGTTTTGTCCTATTTTGCCTAAAAAAGATACTGAAAATAAGTTTTCTAAAAACTCTAAGTTTGTTTGTCCCAACCAAGAACACCCATACTTAAAATAAACGAAAAAGATGAAATTTGTAGGAATATAGATTATTCTTTATGAAAAGTATATATGCATAATGTATTTGATAATCTATCCAAACAAGGATAATTCAAATTTCAATTGTTCAAATGATTAACTAAGGTGATGAGTATTAAAATCGTAAATGACTTTAAATCCACAGGTGCCCCCCTCAGGACTTCAGACGGGTAAGAGGAGAGAAGTGTCAAATGTAGAGAAAAAGTTTTAAAGTGGTTTGGACCTTAGAATATGGTTATATGTCCACTGTACAAAGGTGTTAGGACTATTTATTAGAATGTAGTTGTGTATTAGAGTCTAAGTGACCCCTTGAGCTTTGGTCAAGGGAGTCTAAGGTCTTGCGACCTTTTGGTAACGGTACAGAGGACCTTAGGAAGTAACTGAATTATTTCTCTAAGGGTGACTAGGTATTGTTTTAGGGATCGTATTGGATATTTCCCCTTTAAAAGTCTTGGATCTCAAGACTTAATCTGCTATAGGGCCCTAAGGTTCCCTGCCTATATTGGTGGACTTAAAAGTTGAGCCCTCGGCTCGCCTTTCTAGTGGATTAGCTTCACCGATCACAATGATGATAAAATATGAGGGGGGTTTACAACCCTAAATTTTCAAGTGGGGATTACCATACCTCACGGATCAATGAACACGATATGTTCGAGTTCCAAAAAAGTTATCAAATTCTGGATAATGTTATTTTGAAGGATGCTAAGCCTAATGAGATGATACTCTTTGATGACCAACTATTTGTACTTCTATAAGTCCTTTCTTCAATACAGGGCCATGTCCCTTACCCCTGCTTATGGTTAAAAACCCGAAGCTTATCTACATAGCTCCTTCTCAACTAGTGGCCAATTCGTGGAGGACTTTGATGGATATAATCCTTACCTTTAGGGGTTCTAGTGGGGGGAAATGTTATGTCTTCCCAGACCAGTTATTCAAACTTTATAGGGTTTAGGATCAGAACAAGTCTACTAATAGAGGTCTAAAGTATCTAAACCCTAGCCGCAAAGTGGTGGGATTTAAGAGTATGAATAACACCCCTAAAACTAGAGGGAGCAATTCTTCTTTGTTTGGTAGTCTTGGACTACCCTAGGTCATACTGAGCACTTTGGTTTCCCCTCTATTTGGTTCACTCCTCTGTCAGTGGGAAAGTTGATGCTTTATTTTTTTACATTACTGTAATTGACCTCTGCTTTGAGATTTGAACTTTTCACTTGCCTTTTGCAGTTGTTCTTGAGCCCAGTGTATTAGAGTTTAATCAAATTATTGAGACCTAGAAGTTGGCCTCCACTCCCTTTAAGGCCTTAGTTACTACTAAGCTCCATTTTAACTATGGGCTGGGATCTGAGCCCAAGCCTCTGACATATGTGGGAATTACTGAGGTTCCTAATATCATTGCAGAGACCACTCTATAAGTTGGGACCTACGCTTTGATTTCTCAAAAAGAAAGGCCGTATCTACAGTTCTAATTGAGGTTCCTGATGCCTCTGAAGGTAAATATGACCAGTTTAAAGGTGGGGATGACCTTTCAAAGATTATAGGTGCCTTTGCTTCAACTGATTAGTCCATTATGCTTTTTGATTGTTCTCCTTGTAAGTAGCCTAGACCTTCTATTTGGACCAATTTTATTATTCCTTTGATGGATAACTTTGACCTCTGTTCGATTCAGATTATGAATGGGAGGAAAGGATAATTATTGCTAATGCCTTGATTAACAAGAAGAAAAGAACCAAAACCACCAAGCATTGGAAGTCTAGTACCCTTGTGTACATTCCAATACCTGTGGTTAAACTGGTGTAAGTTTCTAACCTAGGGTCTGGCCTTATTGGAGGCTCGGGTCTGAAGCTCGATAAAACCCTACCCTTTCTTAAAAAATAATTGTGGTTAGGTGGGACTCGTGGGGTGGCCTAGAAAGGACCTTATATTCTAAACAACTTACAGCCTTGGTCTCAAAGAGTGAAGCTTTAGGGAATATGGTTCCCCTCAAGGTTAAGGTAGTTTGCAAAGGGAAACTGAGCTGCCCAGTACGTTAGAAGGTATAGACTGTTATATGTCAACACTGGAAGCCCTATATGTTTTAGCAAAGGCAAATACCTTTGACCACCTTGAGGAGTAGGAGTATCCTTGACAATGCTGAGGAACTGTATCACTTAATGGGAAAAAGTACTTGTATATTTTCTTGACTCCTTCCTTAGCTTTCATTTTGTTATTTATCTGTATATCTTTTGCTCTTATAGGGTCAGAATTGATGGAGTCTTTCTTGGATGATGCTCTTGATGGAAATAAAATATGGGAAAAGGCAAATTAGATGGCTAGAAGTTAGGACCTCAGTAGTGCTTTAAGCGGATGATCGATGGTTAGAATTTATGGATAGAGGATCTTGAGAGGGAGAAGGACATTTTGAATACCCAGACTATACTTTTGGAATATTATAATCTCGATAATTCCACTTTAGTGACTATTTCTTAGGAGTTATTAGCCGTGGTTGAGGAGTCGCGCACCCTTGACCATGTTGAGCTTATAATGATAGTAGAGGCCCTTAAAGTCAGAAAATTGAGCTCCAGAGCTTTAAAGATTGACTCATCCGAATAGAAATAAGGTGAAGATATAAAGGAAAATTGTCAAATATGTGTCTGATGAGAAGAAAAAATTTACCTTTCAAGGTCACAAGCTTTAAAGGAACTATGTTGAGGTACTGTCTAAATACGAAGCACTTTAAGGACATGTTAACATTGCATTTAAGAGCCAACTGGCTATTAAGAGTCCGAGGTTTTTAAAAGATAACTCTTTTAGAACTTCACTGTTGGATTTAGAGATTGTAAGTCCAAATTAGAAGCCCTATTTCTTGAGGTGGACATCTCTGGTATATTTCCTCAAGACCATCAATTGGAGGAAGAAAGATCTGATGAAGAAAGCAATGGTGATGATGATAGTGAAAATTCTTCTTCTCCCATGGCCCAAGAGGGAGAGACCTTAAATGACACCTCTTCTTCTCTACCTCTAACAAGTGAAGACCATGTGAATTCAAAGTACTCAATCCTTGAAAGGTAGTTAATGTAATCTCTTTTCTTGTAAGCTTTTGGTTGGACGTGGGGTGCTTTGTTGTATTCGGTATGGAAAAATTTCTAATCGAGTCAATTTGTTTGTAGTCGAATTAATTTCGAACAAAACATATGAGTCGTAGGTTAGGCTCTGTATTTTTGATCTTGTGATCCCATAACAAGTTTGATGATGACGTAACGACCAACCTTCAAAGTTAAATACGCAACATATCATGTTTTCATGCCAAGTTTATCTTCACATTTATTGAGGATCTCCTAAGGTATGGATGAATTTTGAATATGATTCTTGGAAATATTTTTAGGTCTCTATTTTTAAACAAAATCGTCATTTTGAACTATTTTAAAAATGATTTTTAGGGAAAATTATTTTTGCTCTGAGTTCATTAGAATGAGTTTTACACCTCGTTGGAACAAAAAACAATTCTCATTTGAACAAAGTTTAAACTCATTTGAACGACATATGGAATCTTGTTGGAACAAAAATCTAACAAACATCAAATGATGCCTCTTTGTTTAATAGACATGCACTCGTAAGAAGATTACTGGAAGCTCGTTAAAATGATATGGCATGTTCATTCGAATGAAGTTGAGTTTTGTTAGAATGACATGAGGTTCTAGTTCGAAAAATCTATGTGTTTTTGTTCGAACAAACTCACCACCTTGAAATTCATGTTTTCATTATTTAAGGCATGTTGGACTCAGATTTTTCAGAACGTCAAATCAATTCCCCATCTGTTTATAAAAGTACCAAAACCCTATATTCACCCATTGAGTTTAAAGATCCAAGTTTCCATATTCATGTGCTTTGAGATATTTGTTTTGGTCAATAAAGTTTATTTTCTCTTCATGTGAAGAGACAAAGTTTCGTGCTGTGGACTTCGTAGTTGGTTTGCTCTATTACGGCGAAGAAGCTGTGTTTCGTGTTTTGATTCCGTAGATGGTTGCTAGGCTTCATCGGTGGATAATGAGGGGTGTGTGAATTCATGCATTATGGCAGCTTGCGTGGGTGGACTCCTATATTACACTGTGGAAGAGAGGTTGAAGATAGAAGGACACCAAGGCTTGCAAGGGAGATGGGCCATTGATTAAGTCTACCGTCTAGTCTTTTTAAAACCTTATCATAGTGATCTATTTGACTGGGTTGTTCGGTTTCTTTTTCTTTGTTATTTTCCATGTGCATCGACGTGTTTTGGATGCTTTATTTACTTTTATCTGCTTATCACCTAGATGTATATTTTAGGTTAAAATGATAAAACTGGGCAAATCGGTTTTCACTACAAACGATTTAAATTTGGTGAACAAGTTTTATTAGGTTTAATTCATTTAAAGTTTTGATCTTTAAAATTGAAAAATATAAAAATGAAAATTTTGTTTGTGACCATCCCTGCTTAAGCACTGTTTAGGGGAGTTTCTCATACCCTCCCTTTTGACCTTCAAGGAAGAGGTATTTTTGAGTGGAAATGTGCTATTTTTCAATCTTCACTTTGTTCTTGCTTTACTAAGGAAATTTATGCACTGTTTGAGATGTATGAGATCTGATCTTTATGTATTATTCCTATAGTAATACAAGATTCCTTGGTAAATCAAGATAATCAGGGAAGAAAATTTGTTGAAGGAGATCAGAGGGCCCCAAGGCCTCTACTTTGCACTTTCGTAGTTTAACGAAGTCAAGATTGTGGTTTCGTAGTGGGGAAAGGAGCCTTAGAACCTTAGAATTTTTCATTCCTGTGCTTTTTTGAGATTGGAAGTCCACAATTTTTATTAAAATACTTAGCCCCCCCTCCAAAAGGTCAGGAGTAGATGTGCAGAAGTGCAACCAATAATGGGTCTAAAGACCTTAGGCTTTAAAACTTGAAGTTGAACATTTAAATTATAAAGTCCTTATAAGGGTCCTAAGACCTACCAATTGAGTAAAACTGAAGGCTTAAGTCCCCCAAAAGGTCATAAGATCTCTGAACTTAGGAGAATTCGAATTTTAAAATCCTCATAAGGGTCCTAAGGTCTCCGAATTTAGAAAGAGTGCAACGAGAAGTCCCATAAAGGATCATAAGACCTATAAAGTTAGGAGATTTTGAATTATGAAATCCTTATAAGGGTCTTAAGACCTCCAGGTTTAGAAAAATAAAATTTTGAGATTGTTGTGAGGGGTTTGAGACCTCCGAACAAATTCTTTTTGTAATATGAAGACCTTATAAGGGTCTGGGACGTCCAGGCTTAGAAAAAACTAAAAAATTAAAGTTCTTGTAAGGGTACGAGACCTTCAGACTGATTTTTTTTGTATTTTGAAGTACTTATAAGGGTCTAAGACAGCTGGATTTAGAAACAATTTGATATTTTGAAGTCCTTGGAAGGTTATGAGACCTCCGTACTGAATTGTTTTATAATATGAAGTCCTTATAAGGGCTGGGGACCTCCGTACCTAGAAAAAATATTAAAATTTTCTAGTCCTTATAAGGTTTTGAGTTCTCCGGACTGATTTTTTTCTTGTAATCTGAAGTCCTTATCAGGGTCTAGGACCTCCGGACTAAGAAATAATTTGATATTTTGAAGTCCTTGTAAGGGCCTGAGACCTCCAGATTGATTTTTTTTGTAATCTGAAGTCCTTATAAGGGTCTGGGACCTTCGAATATAGAAAAATGCAGTTTTGGGTAATTTTTTGAATTTGAACACCTAAATAACAAAATTATTAAAAATATAAGTTTATTTTCTTTAAACTTTTTCATGAATGGAGGGTACAAGGTTCGTATATATTTTCGTGTAACTCCAAGGTAAAAAAAGTTTTGTTGTAAGAGAATAGGTTGTTCATGGGTCCTTAGACCTTAGCCTTTTGGAAGTATGGACGAAAATATCAATAATTCTTTTATTCTTTTATGGGTCTAGACACCTTTTAACTTTGATTTTTAGGTTTTTTAAACCTATGGATTGTAGTTCTTTTTGAGTCCTAAGACCTTTGATCGTTAGTCTTAAGCAAGGTTGAAAACCTTGCACCTTGAGTGATGGGTCCCGAGACTTTAGTTTTCCAGAGGGAGACATCATAAGTAACAAAAAATATATTTTTTTCATTGAAACAACATATTGGATGATTTACAAGACATATATCTTATGAGGACTATTCTTTTCTTGATAATGAACTTTCATTTGGACTCTCAAATCGTACTAATTTTATGAGACTGGGGTTCTTATACACAAGCTCTCTAGAGGGAGCTTATGCATTGGTGGTGGTGGAGGTAGGACCTGTTAAAAGATATCATAGATCCTTTAAAGCTTTGTTAGAGCCTCTGGCAAGCTTAGTGGTACATCGAGACACTTTTTTTGTCCCCTATGGAAGTGATATAGCACTCTCGAGCTTTTTTCTAGTCTCCAAAGACCTCTCCCACTCACTTGGAGGTTGGAAACCTCATTACTAGCCCATGGTTTAAGATCACAACGTCAAAGCCATTGAGAAAGGGTCTGCCCAGGATGACATTATAGGCTAAGGGGGCGTCCACCGCTATGATGCTGGTGCAACAATCCGTGGAACCAATGGTGAGGGGGAGAGTGACATACCCCAAGGAGTAGGTTCGTTCCCCATTGAATACAATGATAGGGGTAGTGTCCGGCTAAAAGTGTTTTGCACCAGGCCCATAACCTCAAAGGAGTACAAGAATAGTATGTCTATGGAGCTTCCTCTCATGTTTACATTCCCCAAGATTTTTGTGAATATGAAAGGATCATCGTGAGGTTACCGAACCCTCTGTAGGTTTGTTTTTGAGAAGACCCTCATCAGTACCTCCTTGTGATCTGATATGGGAGAGAGACATGGTTAACTTGTACCTCGTTGTATTGAAAATTTACGAGGTGGGACTTTGTGGCTGTGGCAGAGTGTCCACCTTTGTAAAAGCCTCAAGAGATGCATTGGAAATTAATTAAAGTGATATCATCCTTGTTCTCATTATTATTGTTGTTGCACTAATCTTTGCTAGCATATTTGACTATAAATTCTTTGATGTATCCCCTCTTGATCACTCCTTCGATGGCCTTTTTCCGTCTGAAGCAATTGCTGGTGCTGTGGCCAAGATCTCTGTGAAATCAATAATAATTAAACTTGTCTCTTTTGTCATTCTTAGATCTCATAGGCTTTAGCTGAGGTAGAATATCTTATATTTCTACAACTAAAAAAACATTTTCCACCGTGGTTATGAGTGGTGTGAAGTGTTTAGCCTCTGGAGCCCCACTTTTTCTTTGTCACCGTCCTTCTTTATTTTGGCCTCATTGCTCCTCGGGTCTCCCCAAGGTGGGAGACGACATCTTTTCTCCCCTACTTGGAAAAAGATATAATCTGCCTCACTGAGATAACATCCTTAATATTCGTGTACTTCTTACCTCACTCGAGAAGTTTAGTTATGGTCTTGGGAGAATTCTTACCTAAGAACCTCATCAAATATTATGATCCCTAAGATAAAGGCAACAATATAGATGGTGTCTTTCAAGTCGTCAACTTTAAGAGCTTCTTGATTGAACGTCTTGGTGTAATCCCTGATGAATTCTTCATCCCTATATCTAAAATGGAGGAAGGAGGTGAAATGTTTCCCTATTTTCAACTATGAAATGGTTGATGAAAGACCTTAACATCTATGTAAAGCTTGTAATGGTTCATGGTTTGATCTTGGACAACCAGTTCTTAGTCGCCCCTCAAGGAAGTAGGAAAATATCATCATAAGACCTCATCTGGGGTGTCCTCGAATAACATTAGTGATCAGTAAGTTTTAAAGTGATCGAATTGGACCCATTGAATAGTTCAACTTTAGGCATCTTACACTTTAAGGGAAGGAAGTAATGCTGGACATCATTGGAGAATGGAGGCAATGTCTTCTAAAGGGATAATTTTATAGTGTTAGGATTTTCATTATTTTATTAGTTGATGAAATTCCCCAACTGATCTTGGATATTTTTTAGCTCTTCGTCCCAGGGTTCAACTACCCTGGAACCTCTTTGAGACTGGTAGTGATAGCTTGTCCTTGGCAGGGATGAAAATTACTGATCGTTCGGGGGCACAATGCACACCCTCTATATTATTTTCTCCCTCTAACTGGGGACCATGATTTTATCCAGTGTCGCTGTTCTCCGGTACCATAGGTTATTCTACCATTAGGGGTAAAGGAAACCTACTAAAGGATGGTGACCAATTTCTCCTAGAGCATTATGTTGCTGGGACTCCATATCCTTGAAAGAACGAGCTAAGGCATCATTAGTCATCATTTTGGAAGGGGGAAAGCTATCTGTTCGAAAGCAAAAGAAGTTTTCATACCCACATACGGCACCACACTAATGAGTGTTAAAATCATATATGTATTTAGACCCATAGGTGCTCCCCTCTAGACCTCAGACGGATAAGAGGATAGAAGTTAAAGTGAGACACAAAGGTTTAACATTGTTATATCAGAAGATGGTCCTATGCCCACTATGCAAAGGTTTAATGCATATTTATTTGAATGCAGTTAAGTAATAAAGTCTAAGAGACCCCTTGAGCTTTGGTTTAGGGAGTTTGAGGTCTTGCTATTTTTTATTAGTGGTAAAATGGAACTTAGGAAGTAACTCAATGACTTCCTTGAGGGTGCCTAAATACTATTTTGGGCTCTTGCAAGATATACAAAGTGTAATAATAATGTAATTGGTCCAAATACAAGTATAGACTTCATAAAGATAGGTTAAGAGTATAAAACAAGGTGGTAACACTTGTGAAATACTAGATCTCTTGTTAGTCTGATTGATTGAATGATCTAATCTCATTGAATGCTAGAGATTGATCCCCTTCCAACTTCTAAACGCCTTCAATTTATAGGAGAACTCTTAAAGAGAATGAATAAGCTGTTAGATCATGGCTTTGACAACTCTAAGGTATGATGGTGTCAGTCGAAAGGTGGAGTTATGGGAAATGTATTTGCAAGTGGAGTAAGATGGTTATTAAGTGCATTTAATGCTGATGGGAGCATTTAATGCAAGTGGAACTGTGTAATGGTGGTAGGTGGAATAGTGTTATGTTAATCATCAACTCCACTAGAGAGCTTGTAGGAGCACTACCGGAGGTCCAAAGGCGGATGGAGGGATCGATGGGTTTCTGGGACTTGATCCTAAAGTACCACATGTTGCTACATCCTACAACTTAGGTCCGGAGGTCGATTGAGAGCGCAAACCATAACAAAACATTGACTCTGAGGTTACTGAGCCTACTGGAGGGGGTATTCTGGAACGAATAGCCTTATCTATGGAAATGATGCACAACTGAAGTTTTCTATAGTAAAATAGCTAACCTTGTGAGTAGAAGATGCCTTATCAGACTAGTAGTGGTATGTCTGAGATCGGGAGCTTGCTTTAGAAACTCTGCCCTACCTTGGTGGTAGTTGGGGAGCTTTAAATCACCAAGAATGAAATATGTAATCATCATAAGGTGTGAATATAAGTTCTCTATGTCTTATACATTTCCTTTTGGTGCTTTAGAGTTTTTGTTTACTCTCTTCCATAGACACATTGGTCTCCTCTTTATATTTTTTAATCCTTAGGGTATTTTCTTTGATTTGTTCATACCTTTGGATTTTATCCTTGTGCAGTATTGATCTTTTATGCTTGTTAGGTATTGTCAGTCCCATGTGCTTAATTACAAACCTACATGCTTCGTTATTGTACTACCTATTTTATTCATGACTTTTATACTCCACGTTTATAATTTCATTGCTTGAAATGGCTTGGTAAATTAAGCTTGATATTATTATAGTATTTATCATAACTTATGAACTTTACACTGCATTATATCGTGAAAAATATAATGAAGGGATTTATTTTATACTTGTATAAAAAATTAAAAGTTTTATGTGACGTTTTGAAAATGGGTATCATTTTTAATCAATTTTTGTGTACGGGAGATTTTTATCGTCATGGTTGGAGTTTAAAGAAAATATGTTTCAAAATCTTGAGTTATGACGTGATAAAGGATGCAATTTTGGGATTGTGAGAACTACTTTATATTGAAAAGAGTTCCCTAAAATTTGTAATGAGTGAGTGAAAACAACCATGTGCAAAATTTATTCAAAATGCAATGTCTTAAAGATTTTTATCCATCCAAAAATTTAGTAACATTATGGACATCAGACGCAAAATGATTTTTTTATCATAAATATATCTTTAAGGGAGAAAAAAGTGGTAGTATTTTATTTGTTTCAAGGAATAATGAGGCTTTCTATTTGTTGTATAAAGCCAAAATTTTCAAAAGTGAGTTCGAACATTGATCTTCATTGTTGATTATAGGGGTTAATACTCAGGTAATTCACTTTTCTATCACAAGTTACTTCTTTGAGTCACTATATCTTTATATGGATTTAATTTGACCTTGTGCCTTTGAATACTAAATCATTTTTTATATCGAGTATTTGACATAACCAAGAATCGTTGTATGATATTTCGGAGAATATTTGATCATTCTAATGGTATTTTTGGGATCAAAATGTGTTTGCCTAGAGCTAAGAAATCAATCTCATACATTTCGTTTTGTGTGTGTCATTTTTGCATATATTTATTTTGTTGGCTAAGTCCGCGAACTCCACCGATGGTACTTCAGTGCAGTGAAGCACAAGAGACTCAACTATCTTCATGGAACAATATAGCATCTTACAAAAATACTTTCCTATGACACACTAGGAAACTCATTAAGATTGAAATAATTAGATAAGAATATGTGGTAAATATGAGCATGTGAATATAACAATAAGAACATAAACATCATATCTATCTAAAATAACTCCCCCTCAAATACATAATACTTATCCATAAATATGATATCGAAATAAATAACCCTAAGAATCCTATCATTCTTTGAGAATAATACTCCCCTTATCTACAAACATCTCTCCCCTTTTGTCATTGGAAGTGATAAAGGAAAGAGCTAAGCACATAATAGGATAAATAAACAAAACATTCTAAAAGAGTAAAACACGCTAATCAAACCAACAAATAGAAAATGAGTCATATAGTGAGTGAACAAAAAAAAATGGAGTCCAGAAAAGATATAATCATGAGAATAATATGCCTAGGAACTACAATTTAAATTACACATGGAAATTTAAAATACTTCAAGTAAAGATATATAAATAATGCTAAAATGCAATAAGCATTAAAAGTTTAAGAGTTACGATAATTACAAATGACAGAATCAATATAATATAAATCCAACAACTCTAAAACAAACAAACAAACAAAGCCTAAAACACAAAACAAAGTACATCACTTCTTCTTCAAAGTCTTTAACGCATATAAATATTGAACATTGTCGTGAACATCTTGCATGAAAGGTGTGTAGGAGAAAAAGTCATACATTCATCAACTATAATACATACACACAAGAGTAGACAAACCATTAAAAAATTATCAAAGAAAATCTATACACACTAAAAGCTACACAAGAGAATTAGTCTATTGTTAAGGCAAGAAGAACTCACAAATAATAGAAAACAATTCATCAAAATCCATTAAAACAACTATCACCAAGACCTAACTCTAGAATTGGAATAAATATGAAAATCTAAGAGATATATACTTACGAAGATGAAGATTGACCACTAAAATGAGGTTGAGAACACTAAAAATAACTTCTATGATACTAAGATGAGAGGAAGGTATGAGGGTTTCTAATGGTGAGATGGGTTTTGAAAGATAAAATGGGTAAAAG
Source organism: Sambucus nigra (assembly GCA_949130495.1). Taxonomy (NCBI): domain Eukaryota; kingdom Viridiplantae; phylum Streptophyta; class Magnoliopsida; order Dipsacales; family Adoxaceae; genus Sambucus; species Sambucus nigra. The sequence continues at coordinate 250,757,004 of OX422218.1, read as the reverse complement.
TTATCAAATCCTGATTTCGAAATTTTTAATAAATCTAGAAGAATTTTCTACAATGATGTGCGTCTTTATGGTCACGACAGCTTCGCTGGAACGAAGTAGCAGTGATCGAGGTCGCGGACCTAGCCAAAAAAATAAGTACGTGAAAAACACAAGACATGCAAAAGGAAATGTATATAATTGATTTCTTATATCTAAGCAGGTACATTCTGATTCCAAAAATACCATTTATAATGATCAAACAAGCTATACAAGATCATAAAACGGTTATTGGTTATGTCAAATACGCTACACAAAGAATGATTTTTCAATCAAAGGAATAACGTCAAATTAAAGCCATATAAAAGATAGAGTGATTCAATGACATAATTTGTGATAGTGAAGTGAATAACATGAGCATTAACCTGTAAAATCATAATTGACGATTAATTTTTGAACTCACTTTTAAAATTGTTGGCTTTATGCAACAAAGAGAAATAGTCATTTTTCCTTTAAAACAAATAAAACTTTCAAATTTTGCTTTTTACTCCATCAAATAGAAATTTATAATTAAAATATTTTTTGCGTCTCATATCCTTAATGCTACTCAATTTTTGGGTAGATAAAAATCTTTGCGTCATCTCCTTTTAAATAAAATTTTCATGTGACAGCTTTCCCTCATCCATTACAAATGGTTAGGAACTCCTGCCAATATAAGGTAGCTCTCACAATCCCAAAGTCCACATCATCACTCATGATTTTGAAACATATATATTTTTCTAACTCCAACCACGATGATAAAAAATCTCACCATAAAAAAGGATTAAAAATGACACCCCTTTTCAAAACATCAAATAAAAATTTTAATTTTTAATAGAAGTAGAAAACAAATCCTTTAATTATATTTTTCTTAAAAAATTCTCAAGTTCTAGTGCGATATAAAGTGCACGAGTTATTAAAAATACTCCAAAATAGCAAGATTAATTTATAAAGGCATTTCAAGCTATGAAATTCAAAACATGTAGTATGAAATTCATAAATAAAATCATTAGTACAATAACTAAGCATGGGATTTGCATTTAAGCACATGAGATAAAATAATACATAATAAGCATACAACACCAATATTGCACAAATATAAAATCCAAAGGTGTGAACAAATCAAATAACACATCTTATATAAGAAAAATAAAAATAATACCAAGGTGCCTACCAAAAAGTGTAAAAAAAAACTCTAAAGCACCAAAAAAGACAAACTCTCTTCTTAAAAGATCATACAGAACTCACCTAAACAGGATCCCTTAAGGTTTCTTACCATGATCTAATTATTTTGTGTTTCCTAATCCATCTAGGTTTAATCTTCAAAGGATTGGATTTCAGAACCACCTTGAGAGGGTCAACAATTTATCCATTCTCTAATATGTCCTATCTTATGGAAATGTGTACAGTTATCTATTTTTGGTTCAATTGGTTCGATGGATCATATAAGTTATTGCTTCCTAAGTCCAAAACAAAACTCTTTCAAGTGTCCCTCTTCATTGAAATGGGAAAACGCGACCATGTAAGTAAATTTTTTTGAATCATGTGTAATTGTATGTATTGGCTTAATTCCATTTGGATAAAATCGTTTGAGTTATAGGTTAGTTGTTGAGTTGTTTTGTGTTTGATTGAAGACTGCAATGTCCAAGTTAGAGTGTCTACATCATCATGTCATATTTGTCTTCAATGTTCATGGATCCCATGAGGTATGGATGCGTATATTTTTTCTCATTGGTATTTCATTGAGTGCTGTTTTAGAATGATCTTACGGCTATTTTTCATAATTTTTTTTTAAGAAAACAAATTATTTTTGTGAAAAGTCGTTCGGATGACTTGTTCAAACAAAATAATGATGTTTGATTGAATGAGATTTTATGTTGGTTTGACGGAGTCACTTAAAATCCTTCAAAAAACATTCAAACGAAGTTCAAATGCGTTGTCTCTATCTGTTAGTGGATTCTCGTTCAAAGCCCAATCGAACTCTTTTCGAACGAGATTATCCATTTCGTTTAAATGAGGATATTTTTGGTTCAAATGAGATTACGTATTTAGTTTTAACGAACCTACTATTTTCATTTAAATGAGTTTCTTTCACCACAAAAATGTTGTTTGTATTCAGAATCAAAACAATAGCCTCCAAATCTTAGTTTTACATCCGAACACTTTGAGATCCAAGTTTTAATCTTTGTATGCTTCAAGATTTCCGTTTTGGCACAAAATTTTACTTTTCCCACCATCCTGATTGATAAGAGTTTCATACAGTGGACTCCGTGCTCATTTACTTGTTTATATACGCTATAACCCATATGTTTGGTTTTTTGAAGCAATGGGCTTCGTGTCCTCTCTGGTTGTAACTTTTAAGCCTGGATTGGTGGATACCAAGGCATACGTGGACTCACCCGTTATGGAATTGCATAGGTGGACTCCTACATGTTGCTGTGAAGAAGTTCGAAGGAATAAAGTGCATCAAGACTTGAAGGAGTCGAGTCGGTTGTGTATGTCTTCTGTCATGTCCTTCTGTAATTCTTAACATAGTGAATTTTCGTGGCTTGGTCTTCCGAGGTTTTTCCCACATGGGTTTTCCTCACGCATCAGCGGTTGTGCGATTTCTTTTAATTTATCCTTGCTATCACCTAGATATATGTTTTAGGGTAAAGATAATTTTTTTATACTATTTAACACAACAATCGTTTAAATGGTGAATTAAGTTAAATTAAAATTGAAAAAAATAAAAAATTAGTGTGTGTTGACAATCCATATAGAAACTAGCACTATTAAAATTGGTATCAGAACGGGAACACTAAGTTATCATGTTAGATACTTGATTAAGCATGGATATGAGAGTTTTTAATACGGAGGGTCAGTCGATTCCTAGACTACCGTTGTTGGATGGGTCTAAATATGTGTAATAGAAAATTTATATGAAATTAACACTTAAGGCGATCGATGAGTGGGTATGGTTAGATGTTATTAATGGACAGTCTCCAACCACGTATTTAGTAAGTGAATATATATTCCCTAAATCCATTGAGACTTGCAGTGAAGATGAGCATAATCTGTCTAAATATAATTCACGTGGCTTGAATGCTTTATTTTATGCAGTCACACTGGAGGAGTTATGCCTTATTATGAAATGTGAAATGTCTAAAGAAGCATGGGACATACTCAAACTCAGTCATCAGGGAACTCATGCTGTTAAGGGTTCCAAACTACAAAACGTCACCAATCATTTTGTAATTATTAGGATCGAGTAGAGAGAAACCTTTGATGACTCTTATGTGAGACTGTACGATATTGTTAACTCATCTTTTAACTTGGGCAATAGAATTCTCAAAACTAGAGTTGTCAAGAAAATCGTAAGGTCATTACCTAATATATTGAATACTAAAATGACTGTTTTGAACTCTTTGAGTACTTTAGACTCTACGAAAATCGAGGATCTTGTAAACCTATAATCTCAACATATTTCCTTTTAAAAAGAAGAAAGATAAGGTCATTTTCTTTGAAATATCGAAAGGAGGAAACACTTGTTTTGGATGACGAGTCTAACATTGATTATGATGATATGGCCATGTTTCCAAAAAAATTTAGAAAAATCTCAAGTTTGAAAAAAGTCGAAAGTTGATGAAAAGAAGTTTAAGAAGAATAGGTTTAACAAGGCTATAAAATGCCCTAAATATTGTAATGATAATTTTAAGAGGGATGAGTAAAATAAATGTTTTGGGTGAAAGGGTTATGGCCTTAGGACAACCTAGCGTCCCACTAAGATATGGAAATAAGGAGAGAGGAAGAAGGTAAACAATGCTACCCTTAGAGATAAAGAATCAGAAGAGGAACATAATTTTCCTATTGAGCGTAATTATACCACGTTCATGACCTGTCATGTGAGCCTAAATGAAAAGTATTCTAATGAAGATAATTCAATGCATGACAATGTAATACCCCTTAATTTTATTGATTTTATTTAATGGGATTAATTAAATTAAATGGGATAATTGATTGGAAATTAATTCGGGTTTAAATACTAGCGAGACGTGAGTTGGTATTTGATTATAATAATAATGTTGAATATTAGTGAGTGAATATGGTAATATATGATTATTGAATTTATTAAAATTATCGCGAGTCATAAATACGATAATTCGGGAAATTAAGTTGGGACGCGCGCGTCAGTCGCATCAGGAATCGTTTTAAATGAATTTAAAAGTAAATTATACATTTATCATCCGTATGGTCATTTTGAGTGCGCTACGGCAACCCGGGAGGGTATTTTAGTCATTTTTATTTTTAAGGGATTTTGACCCACGAATTTTAGGCTTTATTTATCAGCCAATATTAGGGCCATTATCTGTCAAAAAGCAAGGAGTGGGAAACGTGAGAAAGAGGAGAAGTTAAAAGAAGGTTGCAAGGCCATAACCACCACAGACCACCACTATTCGCCGGAATTGTGTCCGGAGAGAGGAAGAGAACCAACCCTTAACATCATCAACGAATCAGAACATCAAACTCCCAGGCAAGTGATTTGACTCATTAAGTTTCAACGAATAATTTATCCATGATAGTGTAGGATTTGATGATAGCCATGAACAATGATTGAAATCCATGAAATTTGGAGTTGGAACCTTAATTTCAGATAGGATTTGCATGTAGTTTGATTCTGGAAGTATTCCATTAACAAAATCATAACCCTTGATTAGTTAAAAATGGATTTAGGAAGAAAAGTATGATGATTCTTGAAGAAAATAGAAAAATAGAGTTTTCATAATAATATAATGAGTTGATCCAATAAAAGTCTAATTGATGATGATTTAAGAGTTATGGAACGTTAAGAATCATGTAATTAGGTTGTATAATGACCCAATATATTTACTTTAGGATTTAACATCTTGTAATGAAGATTTGGGATAAAAATGGGATTGAAAACGAAGGAAACCCGTAGCTTGCACCTGATTGATTGATCGATCGACATTCATAGGTCGATCGATCGATCAACACCCATAGGTCGATCGATTGATCTACCCAGAAACTGTGACTTCCCCCTTTTTGAATTGAAGTGATTTCGGTCATCAAACGTTGTAGGTGGGGATTATTTAAATACATTAGCAGTTTAGGGAGACCAGTGGGGATATAGTTGAAGCCCGGAACATATTAGAAATTGGTGGGAATGTAGTGTTGAATTTACGAGTGTCCGACGAGTAATTTCCTATTTTATGATGCGAGAACATGATTTAAATTCTTAAGAGTGATAAGTTAAGACGTGGGGACATAATTAAGGACCTCGGAGTACTGAATTGATATGTGGGATACGTAGGAGGCTTACTAACCTCTTCGGATAGGTTTTAAGTACTTTAAACAATACGACGTGAGACTTATCGGCGAAATATATATTGTATATAATCCGAAATAATAGTCGTGTACAAATTAGGCTCATGGTATAGGGATGAGAATATACCTTTAATAATATAACAGTTATCTAAGTTGTGTGAATGCTTAGTATATGGATTATTATGTGTATGACATACCTACCATACTTGCTATCATGGGAGGTCGGCTCTCGGAATAGGACTATCTAATCTTTGTGTGCCTACGGGGGGATTTAGATTGGTACCTTAAGGACATAGGGCTGTGAGTGGCTTATTTGTGACTTGATAAGTCAAATGACCATGGGAGGGTAGGTATGTGCGTGACCCATGGGTATGTGAACTATGTTCGCCTCCAATATGTGTGATTTTGGTTATTGCAACGGTTCCTGAGCAATTCGGAATAAGTAGTCCTTATGTACGTGATGTACCAGGATTCGATAGCAGAGTATGCGTGCACCAAAACTTAGCCTAGGGGTGCCCTATTTATATATTTGTGTTGAGAATATTATACTTGTATTTATTTCAAACTCTTTGTTAAAGTGTGAATATGAATAATTGAGACATTTTGAATGAGATTAAAAAAATGAGAATTTACTATCATAATTGTTATAAATTAATCTGATCAATGAAAAGGTGAGTCACACACAAAATATATTAGAATGATATGAATATATCCCTATATTATAATGTGAGTACAGGATGTGGTACAGACTAATTAGAACGACATAACTAGGACGGGTTAAGGATATGCGTTAGGCGTGCACATTAGCTAAGGGGTGAGGAACTCATGTGAGAGCACATAACTAAAATGTATATAATATTCACTGTTTAATGAAATTAAACACTTTCTATAATTTTAAAATGTTTTCACCTGGGGCTCTGACCCATTTGCTTTCAAATCTATTTTTCTTGTAAAACCTTTTACGTGCCCAGCCACAAGGACGCCAAGCATGGGAGTTCCCATTGACGTGCTATAACTGTTGTGGAAGTTACAGGATCTCAGTAGTAGACCCCTCCACATTCTGCGTTTGATTCTATTCAGGGTCATTTATCAGTTAGGGCATGTCGCCCCCTTTCCATTTAGAGATAGCATTCTCAGACTTTCAGTTTCATTTCAGTTTTGGATTTATTTAATTATTCAGACTTTTGTATTAGGATTTATTCAATATTTGGATTATTCAGGGGAGTGTTAGTTCAGACTCATTTTATTTATTCCATTATTATTCTATTGTGATCGTGATGTGTATGTGGGACTTTTAGCTTATAATTTAATTGGTTGCATGTTAATTTAATTTAATAAAATTTGGCAACTCACCTTTAAAATATTAGGTGGCTAGTAATTGTTTAAAATGCTTTCGATAGTGATGCTATGAACTGAACCAACTTGATATTTTGTATAAGTTTGAATAAAGGAATAACTACTCGGTATATAATTAGTCGCGGTGTCACAGGTTGTATCAGAGCATCAGGTTCTAGAGTCCTTAGGATCTGTATGGCTTGTTATGTTTTCGTGTAGCATCCTTTGATATATAGCCCTATATTTTAGGATTTTTGTAGTCTTTTGTGTATCTTACGTTCTTCAGCTATTTTGAAATAATAACTGTGTACTTATAAAACTTCTCTCTCATTTTAGATGCCTCCTCGACGTGCACAACGAGTTACCAGGGGTGCCCAGCCCGAGCCTCAACCGACAACAGTTCAAGGTTCTATGAACACTCCTGAAGTTGCCACCATTGTAGCCCAGGCGGTAAATGCCGCATTAGTAGTTGTGCAGTAGGTACCACCTCAGGCACCGGTGGTAGCCCCAATCTAGGCTCATGCATTCTCGTTTGCTTGGGAACGTGTTTGTGATGCCTTTCAGGAGGCGCACCCTCCGAAGTTCGCAGGGAACTCTGACGTTGTTGTGTCAAGCTAGTGGAAGAAGGACATCTAAAGACACTTGAGGATGTACGAGTATACAGATGTGCAGAGGCAAACACTGGCTACATTTAAGCTGGTAGGATAAGCATTGTAGTGATGGGAGTCCATTAACACCGCAGAGGAGATAGATGTTCTTTCTATACATGAGTTCTGGGTGCGGTTCAATCGCAAATATTTTCCCTCAGCAGTTCACACCGAGATGAGCCAAAAATTGATGAACCTTAAGCAGGAAGGGAGGACAGTGGAAGAGTATGAGGCCGAATTCAATAATCTTCTGAACATCATTCCCGATGAGATCCCTACTGAAGAGAAAAAGATCCATAAGTTCATGGATGGGTTCACGTGGAGGTTTCGTCAGCACCTGCTGGGTAATCTCTCGTTGGCCACCTATTTAGATATGATTAATGCAACATTACTTCACTGCCAGGACCACCACTTCCATTTGTCAGAGGGTAAGTGAACAGGAGAGTCCAACTAGCAGGGAAGGACAGGGGTAATGGTGCTAATGGGGCACAATCAACTCAGGGTTAGCACAGGCAGGGTGATCAGAGTTCCCAGTAGGGGTATTCTAAGAGATTTATATCAGGAGGTTTTCAGCATGGCCAATAATAGTTTAAGCTGGGCCAACATGGCCAGGGTAGGAGTGGTAACGACCCTCAGGGCCGTGGGCAGCAGGGTCAGAGAGGGGGAAGCTTCGCAGGGAAATGTTTCATATGTGGAAATATTGGCCATAAATGCCAGGAGTGTCCTAAAAGGGGTATGGCCTCGCAGCAGCAGCAATAGCAACAAGGTGCTCGACATGATCCCCAGAGACCTGTGTTTCCCATCACCCTCCCAACACCACCACAAATGCCAATATTGTCACCTATCCCAGCAGTCCCAGTCCAGCAGGGACAACTTCAGTACGGTCGAGTTTACCAGCTTCAGTAGGCCGCAGTCCTGTAGGATCCACCCGTGATTGAGGGTATGTTTTCTATTTAGGGGACTATGGGGCATATTTTATTTGACACGGAAGCCACACATTGTTTTATTTCCATGATATTTGCACGCGCTATGGGGTTATTAGGTACCACGGAGAGCACTGTTACTTGTGTGGATTCACCGTTGAGTAGGGGTTCTGTGATTTCTCTTATATGTAGAGGTGTGGACGTAGAGATTGGGAGGTTTACTTTACCTGCCGATATGTTAGTATTAGATATGATCGAGTATGTGCGATCATTGGTATGGATTAGCTGGTTGCATATCGATCCATGATTGATTGTTTCAGTAGGAGTATTATTTTTGCCATACCCGGACAGGAGATGTTCCTAGTGGCGATGCCTCGTCCTGAGGGAGGATCGTCCACTCACTTGTACTATATAGAGGAGGAGACCTCTAGGGAGGTGGTGATACCATTTGATTCGATTCCAGTTGTTAGGGAGTTTACTGAAGTATTCCACGATATTTTAGGATTACCTCCTAGTAGATAGATAGAATTCGTTATAGATTTGACGCCAGGCACTTGGCCGATAGCCCATGCACCTTACCGTATGGCACCAGCGGAGATGAGGGAGCTACGTTATCAGATAGAGAAGTTGTTGGGTCAGGGGTTTATCCATAGGAGTACTTCGTCGTGGGGTGCTCCTATGTTGTTCATTAATAAGAGGGATAGATCTTTGAGGTTGTGTGTAGATTACTGCAAGTTGAATAAAGCCACGATACGAAATAAGTATCCATTGCCTCGAATCGATGACTTATTTGACCAGTTGAGAGGAGCTGCCTTCTTCACAAAGATTGACTTGATATCGAGATACCATCAGTTACGTATCAGGAAGCAAGATGTCTCAAAGACTTCCTTCTTGACGATATATGGTTCCTATGAGTTCAGGATTATGCCTTTTATCCTAACCAACACCCCATCCATGTTTATGGACTTAATGAATAGGGTGTTCAGAGAGTTCCTAGACCAATTCATCATTGTCTTCATTGATGACATTATGGTTTACTCCCAGACAGGTGAGGAGCATGCCGAGCACTTGAGGCATGTTTTGCAGGCACTACGTCATAACGTGTTGTATGAAAAATATGAGAAGTGTTAGTTTGTCCTGAAGGAGGTTAAGTTTTTGGGGCATATCTTTTCAGACAGGGGATATCTGTTGATCCGGGGAAGGTATCAGCGGTGAGGGAGTGGGGACAGTCCATGACACCGACATAAATACGTAGTTTCTTTCGCCTAGCAGGATACTACAGGAGGTTTATTCGGGGGTTCTCAAAGATAGCGGGTCCTTTGACACATCTGACTTGCAAGGGTGTGCCATTTATCTGGAGAGATGCATGATAGTTGGCTTTTGACGAGTTGAAGGACAAGTTGACCTCAGCACCAGTGTTAGTATTTCCCAGGCCGGGAGTGGATTATCTAGTCTTCACTGATGCGTCCTTACTAGGACTTGGGGGGTGCACTACAGCAGGAGAGTGAGGCTATAGCTTATGCTTACCTTAAGCTTAAGCCTCATGAGAAGAATTACCCCACCCACGACTTGGAGTTAGCGGTTGTCGTATTTTCTCTCCCGATTTGGAGACATTATCTATCGGGGGAGAACAAGTCCCTACAGTACCTCTTCATGCAGAAGGAGCTGAATATGCGTCAACGTCGGTGTCTTGAGTTTATGAAGGATTATCAGTTCGATATCCAATACCACCGAGGAAAGGCTAACATGGTAGCAGACGCATTGAGCCACAGGCCAGTAGGTGAGGTAGCCGAAGTGTGGAAAGCGAAGTGGAAGGAGTTGGAACATTAGGATGCAGTGGCTCGATCATTCATGTCTGTGATGACAGTTACGCCCCAGATTATTACGAGGGTGATAAAGCCCAGGGAGTAGACCCATTCTGTCACGAGCAGAGAGTACAATTATTAGCAGAGGGGGCCGAGTCTTAAATCGTTCCCCGTCGTGTCTACACATGCACACACTGTGGTAGGAAAGATAACCTTAAGTGCTTTTGAATTGATCTTAAAAAAGATCATTGGAAGTCTAAGACTAGAGTCACGAAGGTTCTCAAAACCCGAAAGAGGCACATTACACCTATATGGGTTAGGAAATCAAATTTCGAGGCTTAAGCATTAGACTTGATTGATTCTCGCATGCTTGCACATGATTCTTCTCATGCTAAATCTAATGGTTGAGTGTTTATGCATGTTTTCATACACTAGATTTTGTGCTTCATGTTATGTGTGTTACTTATGTGTATGATGATTGAGTCTTTTGCATTTTGACTTTTCTTTTTATCAAGTCTTATTGGAAAAAGTACAAAATGATTTTGTTTGTCTTTTGCGTTATTTTTTTAATTTGTGTACAAACTCAAAAAGATTTATCTTTTGTGTAGTTTGATTTTACACATTTTATGTGACATATCTGTGTATTTGAATCTCATTCGTTCCATGTGGATATTACATTTGATTATAATTTTCAATGCTTAGGATTGTTTTCAATCATGCTTGGATGCAGTGGTTATAAATTTATTTGCTTAATGGATTCACTTTGTATATGTCTTTGCACACACCTTGAACTAGCCTTTTGGATTTTAACTTCCTATGTTGCATGAGCTATGTGATGTGTTCTCCTATCAATCTTGTCATTTACATATTGTTTGACTATGGGTGATTTGTGCATGTAATAACCATTTCCCGTGAGCTTATTTAGTTTGATAAGAATATAAGTGAGGAATGGAAAGGGATACGAAGGAAAAAATCTTCCTTACGTGAAAGGACACCATTGGCAAGATCTGAAAAGAAAGAGAGGCAAAGAAAAGAAAAAATTTCCAAGGCAAATATTTTATTGTTGTTTCAAAATTGATATCTTCAACAGAATGAGAGAAATAATATTATATGTTTATTTTTTTAGGGTGTTAAAGTTGAAGATCAATGGTTTTGGTATCAAATTCCTTAATTAAAGGGGATAATATTTATCATAGGGGAGTCATCCTATCTTAGGTGGCGAATGATTAGACAAAAAAGGAGTGTTTTTCAGTTTTGGTTTATATCGTTATATATTCAAGTTTCATTTGAAAGGCGTGTTTAAATGTGCATGTTTGAAATGCTGTTGCAATATTTTCACAAGAGAAAAGATACTCAGAGTTGTGTCTATCAAATGTCTGTACTTTTCCCTTTTGGGGTTAGGATTTAGTCTTTATATGAGCCATATGACCCATAGGTTTTTATTTTTAGGGTTTTGTCCTGGAATAGCCAATGAGGGAGATATATAAGGACGAATTTTTGAATCGGGTCAATTTGTATGTATTGGATTAAATCCATTTGGACAGAACCATTTGAGTCATATCTTGAGTTGGTTTATCCATCAAATTCTGTTATGTGTTTGATTAAAGGTCGTAACGGCCATGTTAGAGCATCTACATCATCGTGATGTATTTCATTCTACGTTTCGTCTTCAACGTTTGAGGATCTCATGAGGAATGAATGCATATATTTTTTAATCCTTCGTATTTCATTGAGTGTTATTTTAAAATATTGTTTGAGGCTATTTTTCCATAAAAAAGGCTTTTTAAGAAAAAAAATATTTTTGTGAATTTTTTTTGAACAACTTGTTACAAATGAAATAATGATGTTTGTCTGAACGATATTTTATGTTGGCTCGAACGAGTCAGTTAAAGTCATTCAAATGACGTTCAAACGATGTTCAAGCAAGTTATCTATGTTTTTCAGTGGATTCTCATTCAAAGTGTCTTGGAATAAGATTATTAATTTCATTTGAATGAGATTATATGATTCATTAAAATGAACCTACTATTTTTATTGGAATGAGTTTTTGCCACCTCGAAAACATGTTTTGTATAATTAGGCATGTTGAGAACATTGTTCAATAAGAATTTTGACAAAAATCGATTTCGTATACATAACCAAAAGCATCCAAACCCTAGTTTACAACCAAACACTTTGAGATCCAAATTTTAATCTTTATATGATCTTAGATCTCTATTTGTACACCAAAGTTTGTTTTTCTCATCATATTGATTGAGAAGAGTTTCATATGGTGGATTCCATGCTCATTTTCTTGTTTACATATGGTGGACTTCGTGTGTGTGGCGGTTTAAAGAGGAGGACTTCGTGTTCTATCCGTTGATGATTGTTGAGCCTCGATAGATGGATACCGATATATGTTTGGACCTACAAATTGTGGTAGTGCATAGGTGGATGCCTACATGTCATTGTGGAGAAGGTCAAAGGAACAAATATGCTCAATGATTGAAGGATTCTAAGCTATTGTGCAAGACTTCTATTGTGTCCTTGTGTAATTACTCACATATTGAATTTTAGTAGCTGGGACGCCCTAGGTTTCTTCCATTTGGGATTTCCTCATACATCGTGCGTGTGCGATTGCTTTTACTTTATGCTTGCTATCACCTAGATGCATATTTTAGGATAAAGATAAATTGATTAATCTGTTTAATACAACAATCGTTTAATTGATAATAAGTTTAATTAAAATTGATAAAATATAAAAGTTGGTGTGTGTTGACAACCCATATAGAAACTAACGCTTTTCACGTCACCTTCCTTTGTCTTTTTACGGATTTACCACCTATAGAAAACTCACCAGTGGTAGATGGAAAAATGGATTGCAATGCAAAGATGACTTGACTAGATGTAAATCTTTCACCATCATTAAAAACTAAACCAAATTTATCCTTCGATGGTGGTTTCATTCCAAAAATCATCCTATCCAACTTTTGGGATCTACTCGCCAAATTTTTCTATAGAGTGAATGAGGATAATAGTTTAATCTCAAATAAATATTTTTTTTCTCTAAGTATATACTTGAGTTTACACTCTCATATAAGGACTTCCTAAGGAAATTTACCTCATGTTGAAGAGAGCTATTGATACTCCCCTCTAAATCTTGTTCACTACACACCACATGTTGAGCATAATAAAATCTCATACTACTCTTACTCACTATAGCTCTTTCATTTTCAACATTGGATAACGTGTTCAAGAGTTCTATGTTTCACCTTTCGAGGTTTATGGATTCCTATTCAAAATTATCATGCTTAGCTTGAAGATAATTTTATACTTCCTCAATAGTACTTAAAGAGGAGTTGAAATGTTAATTTATTCTCTAGTAAGTCTAGAAACATCAAAATCCTCCAAATCATCTAACTTGTCAAATTTCTCTCTTGTCATACAAGTAACATATATGCTTCCTTGAGAGTCATCATTCGAGTCTGAGTAATCTTCACTAAATGTGTCTTTAAAAGAGTTCTTTCCACCACCTCGACTAAAAATCCAAGGGAAATTTCTTTGAAATACTTCCTCGACCACTACAAGAAAAAAAGTAATGGGTTTTTGAGATTCAACCTTGTTATCACCACTTCCTTGACCAATTTCAAATCTAGGAGGATAATTATTGAAATAACTTTTGTTAAGTTTATGGATTTTTTTTAGTGAGAGAGTCATATCTTGTTCACTAACATCAAGGGAAATAAAACTAGGAGATGCCTGCTTAGCCTTAAAATCTCCTCTTTAAGAGGCATTCCTTAGCGATATAAAAATTTTCCTCGTTGTTTTGGAGAGAGCCAACCAATTAATCAATAATCTTTGGGTTTGAAAGCAAAGATCAAACATCATCAATGGAATTTACTCTGACCCATAACCTACCAGGGAGAGACCTTAGGATTATTTTAACAGGTATATTTTCTTTGGTAGTCTTTCCTAAAGCAAAGATGGAGGTCACAATGTTATTCAACTCCGAATAGAATTAGTAAAAAGTTTCGTTCTCCTTCATGGTAACAAGTTCGAGACAGTTGGTCAACCATTGAATCTTGGATTGCTTAATGGTTGTGGTGCCTTCATAGGTCATTTGTAAAATTTCTCCCGCCTCCTTAGATGTAATACTCGCGTAGTATCAAACCCTAGAATGATCAAGTTACAATCCGATAACTATATATATTTTTCTCATATCTCCCTTATAAATTAATTTAATTCATAAACCCCATCAACCAAGTAAAAACTATACATGAAACCCTACAACTTTGGTTAATTACCTAAGTATTTCCTATGATTATAAAATGACCAAAATACCCCTACAAATTTAGAAAGAAGTATAACTTAACCTCTGTTTCACCTCAAGACCCAAATCTTATATCCAATTGAACCTATTGACCTCAACTAATTTAATTTTACAATCATAATCCTTAAAATTTCATAAATTACACAAATACCCCTTAAACATAGAAATTTGGTACATTAAATACCAAATAACTATATAAGTTTCTCTTCAGGGACCAAATTCAAAACCTACCTATTTAGACTTCTCCCCTACCAACAAAGCATCCCAATCATCATAAAATGATAAATTTCACATGAATTACATAATCTCTACATGTGAACACCTTATGACCAGACCTTATCTTCTTAAAACTAGGGAAAATCCAACTCCTTGTTTCCCCAATCAACTGTCCCTAGATTATAGTATAAATACCCCATGAAATCCATCCATAAAACTCACTAGTTTAGTAGGACCAAAATTGATTTTTTCCCCTCCAAACTAGTAACCCATGATTTTATGCACCATTCTTTATTTTTATTAACTAAATCATTTTTTGCACTATCACAATACACAAGCCAATCAAAGAAACCAAGCTTTTAGGCGTAAAATGGTCTGTATAGGCAGAAATATTGAAAAACTCAATTAAACCCTGAGCTTTAATGGCGAAACTCCATTGCTTGACTTTGAACCTATTTCAAAGTGAGGAATGAGTTCCATGAGCCCGAGAGCTCGAATGCAATGGCCATTTTTTAAGTTAATAAGTTTTGAATCCCATTTTCTCAAAAGTGTTTTCGAAGTTTAGAAACTTCAATTTCAAAATTCTCTTCAACCAGGATACCTTAATACTTCAAACCAAAGCCAAACTCTTTCTTATGATAACAGAAACCCAACCATTAGCTTAAAATCCATTGCCATGATTTGTAACTCCACGAATGTATGGTTAAATTTTATGAAAAAACACAATAGTTGAAACTTGATTATTTCTGAACCTCAATCCATGAAACTTGTGTATTTGGATTCCTCGTGAAAAATTAGATTTGATTGGTTCAGGAATCATCTTAAATTGTTTAGGAAATCAGAAGTTATTCAAGGTCAAAGTTTTGTCAAAACCTAGGTCAACTGTCGAGAGGTTGAAGATGAACTTTTCAACTAGAAACCTTGACCAGGCGCGTGAGGGCGCATGACCAATAAAAAGTTTCTAATTTTTTCGCATTTTTTATTAAATTTTTCTAGTCAAAATGGTATAAGGTAAGGGAGTGTTTGGTCAACTCTAGCCCAAATTTCAAAATACCATGGTTTTAGGTTAAGAGTTTTTTTAAAAAAATAATAAATTGACTCCTCTTAATTTTTTAAGTTTTGAATTTTGATCCCAACTTTTTCCATACACTCTTTGGTAAATTTTAAGCCAAGAAGTCTTCCACACCATTTTCCAAATATGATCTTAATCCTTACATTTTAAACTTAAAAAATAATTATAAATTTGCTTTTAAACTTTACATAATATAATTTTTTTCATTTACTTTCCAATTCAGTCTTACCAACAATATACACTAACAATTATGTGGATTGATGGATAATAAAGAATTCAACCCTCCCGATCTCAACTCCAGTTAATTCTAAACTCATTCTTCACAGCTAACAAGTAGATTTTTCCTTTTCAATAGTAATTTCAGCATACTTGATATAACTGTTATTGATATCACACCGTGATAGCCCAATTTATTCTTAATAAGTGCATGTTATGATACTGTCATACTACATATGTTGCTAAATATCATTGATATTTGAATATGGATCATTTGGATCTATTTAAACCATTTTCATCTAATAGTTGATTTCATGAGGTTATTTCAACGATTGAATCAGTTCACCCAAGCATTTATGTGCTAAATATCTTTGTTATAAGCATCAGTATTAACTAGGGAGTAGTACACTTTCGTGTTATCCCACATAATTTTTTTACTTGGCCTATAGGTCTCAAATATTTGAGATCCTGGATTTATTGTTACATACATATGAGTGCCACTCTATATAGAGGTCCTAACTGTTTATTTTTCCCTAGAGGTTTTGGGTTAACATTATTATTAGGTTTTACTAATCATGTTTAATTTCTTAACTGGTAATTATGGGATTATTTAAAAAAAAACACCGATATTCTTTTATGAGAATTTTTACCTATGCTTCATTTTGCAAATAGTTAACTCCATACGCACTCCAATCTCTATATACATATAATTGTTATAAAATTGGTTAGAATCTACTTAGCGGACTTTTGCTAATTCCTTTTTCCTCCATATGTTCCAAGATAAAAAATTCGTACCCCTCCCTTTTTATTAAATGCACAAATCATATGTATGCTTATATTACGATATGGAAGGAGATTAAGGAAGATGGAAGAAAATAATGATATTTCTCGATGACCTGCGTCATTTTTCAATTTTGGGATAAAATGCAACATGAATAATTCACCCCTATGGTGGTAGTGTAACATATGTAATACGATATTTGTATTGCTACAATGAATAAAGTTCTATTTTCTGCCTTAAGTTTAGTTTTATTTCTTTGTTATTATCTTTTACATTCATACTGGAAAGAGGGTGTGACAAATTGGTATCAAAGCACGATTGTACAATACACCAGGTTAGACTCCTATACGGGAATAATATAGGATATTAAATATTTTGCATTTTCATAATTTCTTCATTTTCTTAACATACAAAATATGTTTTGCAGCATGAATAGCTGGGATTTGAAGCTTTTTAATTTTGACATAGTTCAAACCAACAGATGGGAAGATACAATGAAAGAACATACCTTTCTTAAACTCAGTACTATGGTTCGAGAGGTAGACGATATTTGGAGGAACTCCAGTACTACTGTGAAACATCTGGAGTTAACTAATCAAATATTTAATAAAGCATAAGTGATGAGGAAGATACGAGAATATGTTGACAAATCGATTATTCTCCAAGAAGCTATCAATCATGTATGGAATGATATTTATTATCCACCCCCTCTCCAACCCAAATCCACTTGTAATGGACAACTTTTCATTTAGATTTTCGCAGGCTCCTCCATTAGTTCAACTGATGATGATCCATCCAAACTTGATGACTTTGATTTTGTTCCAGACTCTAACCCATCCGAGATCGATGCCATGGTTCTATAATAAAGGAAGAATAATATGCCTCCTCCGATTAGTAATATAACTAATAAGTAGCGTGTAAATGTTATGCTATGCTACAAATAATAGTATGTTGTATACAGGTCAACGTGCCTAGTATAGTCTTAGGTTGATCGTATAATAGTGTGATAATGTAATGTAAACTGCTAGCTATAACAACTTTTTGTGTAATATAACTTAGTTAAATTTTCTTCTATATTCTCTATCCTTAAAATCTTATTCTTATGCATTTTAATTATGTAAATGTTATATTATGCTTTAGAATGGTTAACACTTTCACTCCTTCCACCGGTACCCAAACTGAGTAGACTCACTGAAGGAATTATGAAATGCCTTCAAGAGTTAACATCTCTCACTAAATAGCAACAAGTACCGACTCCACACCGGTTCAGGAAGATACTAAAGATGAAGCATGCCGAAGGAATTCTCTAAAGGAATTTCTGAGGCAACGACCCCTCCATTTATTGTAAAGCAGGGAGGAAGTGAGGCTGAGAAATGGATATGCCAAATTACAAATATATTTAATGGGGTAGGAATTGCTGCCAATCTTCAAGTTGATTTATCATCTTGTATATGTAAAGGTGAAGCCAATTTCTGGTGGCAAGCTAGAGCCCGAAGTTGTAATGTTACCGTCCAAACTTGGGAAATGTTTGAAGAAATCTTCTTTAAAAAGTGTTTTTTTAGACTGATAGAGACTAGTTGACTGTGGATTTTCTAAATTACACCAGACTAATCTGTCCATATCCCAGTATCAAGTTATGTTTATCAAATTATCCTGGTATGCAATCGAGTATGTGAGCACTGAAACCAAGAAATAAAAGAATTTTGAGAGAGGATTACATCCAAGAATTAAAACCTCCGTTACCCCTCTTCAAATTCGATAATTTTCCCAACTCACTGAAGTCGCCTCAATTGTTGAGCATAATTCCGCATTAGGTAGATATATATGCCCACCCAATGCCATTAATAGTAATAACTATGTTTCTATAACATTACCTAGACCCAGAATCAAACCTTATCCTAGACCCAATGGACAAGTTTATTCTGAAATTCACCATAACACTACCTACCTAGTGATTCGATGCCATGAGTGTCATGAGGTAGGACATATCCATCCATGATGTCCTAAGTTGTACCCTTCCGTGACACTAAACCGACATGGTAATTCCCTAAGTCCCAGAGGAATAAATCCTTACTATATTCAATGCATGCCCTGTAACTTTGGTAGAAAGCTCGAGCTAGTCCCCAATCGTAGGAAAAATTGTGCCATATTCCCTGTACGAAATTTGCACGATGTGGTAGAAGGTACGATGTTCTTTTATAATTATCCCTCTCATGTCTTATTTGATTCTGGTTCAACTCATTCATTCATTGGTCTTAAACTAGATGAAGTTTTTAAATTTTTACTGAAATCATTAGACACTCCCTTAGAAATAGAATTACCTACCTGTGAGGGTAGAACACCTAATGAATGGTATCACAACTGTAAAATTAATTTAGGTTTAGGTACACCCTTTATGAATTTAATAATCTTAGATATACATGGATTTGTTATTATTATCAAAATGGGTGTGTTATGAAAACATCATGCTTAAATCGATTGTTATTTAAAAAAAGAGTATACTTTTGAGACCAAGAAAACCACCCATTTGTGTTCCAAGGAACCGGTCATTCCAAACCTTTGACGTCCTAAATCCAAAGTACCAATTCTCCTCTATTTTCTTCGATCTTAGAACACTCTGTTGATGTTTTTCCAGAAGAATTTCCTAGAATACCACCTTCTTGAGAAATTGAGTTTACCATCAATCTTTTTGGAAGTACTTCCCCTATTTTGATACCTCTATATCGAATGGATCCTCTAGAACCTCGTTAACTTCATACCCAACTAGATGATTTAATTGAAAAAGGTTTTATTTCTCTTAGTTCATCTCCTTAGGGAGTACTCGTTTTATTCGTGAAAAAGAGTGATGGAAGTTTTAGATTGTGCATAGACTACCATAAGTTGAATTTGGTAGTAATT
Source organism: Sambucus nigra (assembly GCA_949130495.1). NCBI lineage: Eukaryota > Viridiplantae > Streptophyta > Magnoliopsida > Dipsacales > Adoxaceae > Sambucus > Sambucus nigra. The sequence goes on along the minus strand of OX422218.1, from coordinate 250,737,462 downwards.
AAAAATAGGTATCCCTTACCTATAATTAGATATTTATTTGATAAACTTAGGGGTGAAAGGATCATTTCAAAGATAGACATGCGGTTTGGTTATCATCAGTTACGAGTGAGAAAAAAGGATATTCCAAAAATTGTATTTTGAAATTGTTATATACATTTTGAATTTATTGTGATGTCTTTTGGATTAACCAATGCCCCTGCAACTTTTATGAACCTAATGCATCGGATATTTTGAACTTTTCTTGAGCAGTTTGTTATCATATTCGTTGATGCTATTCTCATTTACTCCCAGAATTCTGGAAGACACGCCCAATATTTAGAGACAATATTAGGTACCCTAAGAAACCACCAATTGTATTCTAAAAAGAGTAAATGTGATTTCTCTTTCAAAAAAGTGAATTTTTAGGACATGTGAATTATGAAAATGGAATCCAAGTCGACTCAGCAAAGATCGCAACCATTTTAGAATGAAAAAAATCCAACCAGTGTCACCGTGATTAAGAGTTTTCTTGAATTAGATTTTTATTACCGTCGTTTTGTGGAAGGATTTCCCAGAATTGCTCTTCCACTGATGAAGTTAACTAGGAAGGAAATACCTTATATATGGATTTCTGTGTTTGATTAGGCACTACAAACTTTAAAAGATAAGTTGACCACTACCGCCATCCTAATCATTCCTTCTAGTAATGTGAGATACGATGTATACACACATGCCTCTTTGTAAGGTTTAGGTTGTTTACTGATACCAAAAGGATAGGTGGTTGAGTATGGATCTCAACAACTCAAGATTCATGAATGCAATTATCCGAAGCATGATATTGAGTTTACAGCCGTAGTTTTTTCTCTAAAATTATGGCCTTGTTATTTCTATCGTGAAGATTTCTAGAGGTTTTCATATCACAAAAGAATGAAATACACCTTCACTCCAAAAGACTTGAATTTAGGACAGATACGTTTGATGGACTTTTTGAAAAATTATAGATTCAAGTTAGACTACTATCTGGAAAAAGGAAACATTGTCGCTGATGCCTTAAATTGTAACCCTATTAGAAGACTTAACAACCTTATTTATTATGATGTTGCTACTACCATAAAGTAATATAATCTTCAGGAAATCGACACTTTTCAAAATTAGTCATATTATTGTTTACCCAAGCGTGAGAAAGAAGATTTTAGAATAACTACTTCAAAACCCCTTTGTGATGAAATAGCAAACCGAAAGGAAGACCAAAGAATTATCATACGAGAAGGAGACATGTCTAGGATTTAAAAAAGATTATATGTATCGGATGAGTCATCATTATCAAGAAGAGGTATTATAAGAATCTCATTATTCTAAATTTATGATACATCCCAGAAGCTCAAAAATGTATCATGGAAAATAATTTTGGTGGCCAAGTATGAGGAATGATATTAAGGACTTTGTTAAGAGATGTTTCACTTGTCAGTAAGTAAAGATAGAACAACGTGTCCTAGTGGTCCTCTCTAACCTCATTCGATCCCTAAGTGGAAATGGGATCACGTCATAGTGGGCTTTGTTAATGGATTACCTCGTACATCCTAATGATACAATTCTGTTTGGGTAATAGTAGACCGACTCACCAAGTTTGACCATTTTCTCCGAGTAAAGACTATTGATTCTTTATGAAAACCTAGCAAACTTCACATCCAAAAAATTGTTCAATTACGTAGAATTCCTTTATTTATAGTATCAGACTGAGATTATCGTTTTGTGGGTAGATTTTGGCAAGCACTCCTAAATGCAATGGGTACTAAAGTTCATTTTCAGTACCGCATTTCACCCTTAGATCGATGGAAAATCTGAACGCACTATCCAAAACTTGGAAGATATGTTGAGAGCCTCTACTTTAAATACGCCCAATTATTGGGGTGAAAACTTGTTATTAATTGAGTTTTCATATAACAACTATTATCAATCAAGTATCAAAGATGCCCCATTTAGAGAATTGTATGGAAGACCATGTCGATCACCACTATGTTGGACCAAATCAGGATATAACAAGCAATATGGTCCTGAAATAATTCAAGAAACTACCAAAAAGATACTACATATTAGGAAAAGACTAAAGATGGACCAAGATCAACAAAAGAGTTACGCTGACCATCGTAAGAAGTCCTTATAATTTAATGTTTCTGATCAAGTATTCCTAAAAGTTTCACCCCAAAACGATTCATAAAGAAAGGGAAGTTAGCGCCAAGATACATTAGACCCTTTAGTATTACTAATCATGTTAGCCCTGTGGCCTATGAATTAAACTTACCTCCGAAATCATCCAGTATTCATAATGTCTTTCATGTGTCCCAGTTTCGTCACTACATTGTAGATCCGACACATGTGATTACATGGCACGAAATCTCTATTCAACCTAATCATGAATTTGAAGAACGCTCAATTAAATTCTAGACCGTCAGGTAAAAGTTCTTTGACAAAAAGAGTTTCCTTTAATAAAGGTACTCTAAGAACACCAAAATCAGCAAGAATTCACGTGGGAACCAGAACATACCATGAAGAAATCATATCCTGAGCTTTTCGCAAGTAAATTCAAGGATGAATTTTTTGTTAGGTAAGTAAACTGTAATACCCGCGTCTATTAAACCTTAGAACGATCCAGTTACGATCCGATAACTATATATATTATCTCATATGTCCCTTATAAATTAGTCTTGAAAACGTGAGTTTTTCTAAATCAGTGCTCTAATACCAATTTGAAAATGATAGGATCCCCAATTTTAAAATTTTACCAAAAGTAATTTCCTTTTAGATGCGGAATAAATATGGCTCAACGAAACAATAACATAAACTAAATTTTAATTTCTTTCAAATTAAAATTAAACTAAACTTAAAGTGACATTAAATTAAACAACAAATACATTTTTCACTTAAACATATTAATTCAGCCCAAGTCCTAGAAATTTGCCTAAGAATAAATATTCAATTTGTAATATTAGGCCAAACCAAATTTTATCCAATAAAATTAATGACTTGAATTATCCTAACATTTACCCAAATTGAATTTGCACCAATTTAATTAAGTGTGACAATTAAACCAAATTTGATCTTGAATTATCCTAAGCATGCGTTCTAAGTTATTTTGTAAGATAAAAGTAAATCAGTCACATTACGCCACAATGTACGAGGAAAAATCGACAACTGGAAAAAACCTCGGACGACCTTAGCCTCAAATCCACTAAGTACGGTATTACAAGTACAAGACATTAAGACTTAAAACACTCGACTTGACTCCGTCCAAGCCCCGATGCTCCTTCTTGTACACACCTCTGCCTAGCGAATAACCACAGAGGTCCACCGCGGTCTCAAAATCCACCACACACGGTGCCTTTCACCGTATGAGAATGTCGCAGCAAGAAACAAGTCTTCTTCTTTGTGGGATGTAGAAGTAAACCCAAACACTCTTCAAACGCTAGAGATAAAATCGGTGCCAAAACTCGAAGCAAAGTATATATATTTAAGGAACTTGGATAAACTAAATAATTGGGTGTAAACACAAGCATTTAAGGATTTTTCTTAAAAAGAAAACACTCAAAATTGAACCTTTTCATTTGGAATTGAAACTCTCTAAAACTCTCTCTAGGAGATGGAGGAATGTGAAAAAGTTACTTGGAAAAGGTTGGTTCCCGCACTTAGTAATTCTGTAAAAAGTAGTGGGAAAAGTGGGAAACCGTCAAAAACTGCCAAAATACCTGTTCTCGCCAAATCTCTTTCGGATGACTTATCGTTCGAACGACATTCTCGTTCGAACAAATTTACTAACGATGTTCCAGAGGTGAAAAAGGAATTTCGTTAGAAGTCTCGTTCGAACAACCTGGCAATCTCGTTCGAACGAGATGCCAGTTCGTTCGAACAACATGGTAATCTCATTCAAATGAGATTCCAGTGTGTTTCGAACGATGTGTCAGAAAATACCCTATTCATTTTAAGTCCAAAATTTTTTATGAAAAGTTCTAAAAAATATTTTTTGAGTAAAACAAAGTCGATAAAATTATTTATAAAAAAATATAAATTACACCCAATAAATTTCCAAGCTCCTATATATATATATAAAATTCATTCATACCTTATGAGCATGGAACAATGTTGTCGACGTAGAAATGAGGCACACTAAACCCAGCATATGGTGAAGCTTTATACTCTTGGCCGCTACGTCATCAACTAACACGTCATAGGCTTGGATGGATACACTTGAACACTATCCTACGAATCAAATGTTTTTTGTCCAGAATTGAGCAAACACTACATTAAGACTCAAACGGAGACTTGTGTCCTTACAAATCTCCCCCTTGGCTATTCCGGGACAAAAACCAAACAAAAATCTTAAGGGGCCGTCAAGCTCTACTAGACTTAAAAAAATAATGCACCAAAAATAAAAATTACATAGCTTGACTCAAAACCCAAGGATCACTATCTTTGCCGACGATGAAAGTTGCCATTTAGAAGAATTCCTGCACACTTAAGCAAACTATCAAATGCATAGGGAATATCAAGAATATTAAATGCAATTAAGATAAATACTCCCCCAAAATTAATTCTCCCCTTTATAAAATAAAAGACCTACTTAGAAAGACGTCCCCCCCAAGATAAATCTCCCAAACTAAGATATGAGTACAATAGGATTAGATAACATTTCTCCCCTATCATTCTTCCCCTTTTTGTTCAAGAATAGACAAAGGATAAAAACTAATTTAAACATGATGCTTAGAGTGATAAGAACACAAAAGCCTATGGGCTACAAAAGCATAACTAATCCATACAGATAATAATGGATACCAATGAAGATGCAAAAAAATGATATAAATGTGATATATAAGATACTAAGCATGTGGTATCAATAAAAATATGCACCAAGATAGATACCAATTATGAATTAGAAGCATAGATGGACTAGAGAGTGAGGCAAAGAAAAAAATACCATATATATGTAGACATAATGAATATCACTAACGCACACGCACATATATATAGGTATAGACATCACACATGAAACAAAATACAATAATCTTTTCACACTCGTATGGCAAAAATGTGTCATATGGAAACGAAAGTGTAGGGGTGTGAACTAGAAACAATTAAATTTAGACCCAATCACTTAAAACATGTTCATGGAGTTCTCATTTGATTGCAAACTTTATCACATTTGAATATAACCTCACGTGACAATATAAATTGAACTCAATGAACAAATATACACAATGCATACAAGCCTAGAGTTTTGATGATTTTACAAACCAATAATGTCATGACATTGAAAGTACAACTAGGATAAACAGACATTGTGCAAATCGTTGATATACCATCCAATATCCCTCAATAAGCATATATAATTTTTGAATGAATATATCAATTAAAAATAGGCCTTGGAAATTATTTTTCTTTTTAATGCCATATTTTATTTTTAGGCCTTTGGACCACGTATTTCTTTTAGGTCCATTCCAAACGGTGGATTACTCGCAAAGGATGATTTTTTCTTTTGGAGCCCTTCCTCGTGCACATTTATATATATCATTTTTATATTACACACAAATCTCACGTGCAACGGATTTTAACATGCACTAGTCCTCGTAGGTCATATAACATGTATATGACAAGATTGGTATGAGAACACCTTACAAAGCTCAAATATACATGTGAAGTTAAAATTTCAAGTGAGCTCGTGCATGTGTGAATTGAGGCATATAGAAATAAAATCCATTATATCAACACAAAATCCAACTACTCCATGTAAGCATGGTAAAGAATATTTTAAGGATTGACAATCCAAACCAAAAGTTCTAGCCACATGGGAGCGAAAAAGAAGGGATTCAAACACAAGTATATGCCACATAGAGTGTGTTAAACTAGATTACACACACACAAAAAAATCTTTTTGAGTTTTTGAAAATTTTAACCAAAAATAAAAAATATGTACTCAAAAGACAAACAAAAATCATTTGAATTTTTCATTAAGCCTAAATTACTAAAAAGGTAAAACACAAATGATAAACAAAAATCATAATTCTAGCATGTGATTAAGAAAGAAGAATAAACGAGAACAATAACAAAGAAGCATACAATTAGCATGATAATATTAGCATGAAGCACAAAAGCTAAAGTATGCAAACAACTAACACATTCAACCTTTAGATTTTGCAAGGGAGGAAGCATGTGAAAGTAAATGAGAATCAAAAGCCCTATTTTGTAAAGCGACCAAGTCGGATCTCCTAACCCAAACTAATGACAAATGACTATCTTGGGATGTAGGAATCTTGGCTACCTTGGTTGCCTTACGTTGGGATTTTCTAGGACCTCGTTTAAGATCAAAACAAAATTTCCTAAGATTACCTTTTCGACCACAATGAGAGCACCTAAAGACTCGACAAAAATACTTACCTAAGAAATGATCTATAACATTGTTCCTTGAGGATTCTACTAAAACATTGGTTTTGGATTTATGAGATGATTCATTACAAGTATCGAAGCCTAAACCACAAGTGTCATTTTTTATTTGGACCGTGCCTAAGATTTTATCTTTTCACCGAACGACACTTCAAATAAAATTTGACTTTACTAGAGTTTTTAAATTTATTTTCTAATTCTAAAATGTTAGACTCTAATAAAACATTCCTCTCTTCAAATGCAAGAAGCTCCTTTTTCAAGGACTCCATTAAACCTTTAAGGCTATCACTTTCGCCTTCTATATATTCAAGCTTCTCACGAAGAGCTCTCTCACGTGTCCTAAGGTCTTCCACTAAAACATTCTCATTAATCACCTCAACACGCTCTTTCAAAGTAGCTTCTAACTTCGAATTTTCTCTTTTTAATTTAATAGATTCTTCATATAATTCTTGAAATGCAAATTGAAGTTCACTCACATCAACGTCATCATCACGTTCTCTCTCTTTTTCACCCTCACAACCATCAAAAGCAAGGGAATCATAAACTTTGACCTCAAAAGTGTCAATTATTGGAATATATTCATGGGAAGATTCATTATCGGTGCTCACATGACTAGCCATAAAAGCCACAAATTTGGGTTTAGTGGGGGAATCAGGTCCCTCTTCACTATCACTAACAGTTGCAATAGAAGAAATTGGTTGCTTACCCTCTCTCCTTAGTTTAGTGGGGAACTCTTTTGCCCTATGGCCATACCCTTCACAACCATAACACCTATTTGACTCGCCCCTATTTAAATTTTCATTAAAAGTTTTAGGGATCTTTTCGTCTTTGTCATGCTTAGATTTTTCAAATTTCTTAAAATCATTTTTAAATTTATCTTTGTTAAATTTAAGAAATTTTCGAAACTTCCTAGCAAACATAGCCATATCTTCCGAGTCACTCTCATTTTCACTCTCTACTACTTGTTTTTCCTCCTTTCGGGCTTTCAAAGCAATGCCCTTATCTATTTTCTTTTCAGTTTTAGAGGGAAACATGTCTTGTTCATAGGTTTATAAATCACCTACGAGCTCTTCTAATTTCGTAGAGGCTAAAGTGGGTAAAGAATTTAACACGGTTACCTTGGGAATAAATCTATCGGGTAAGGACCTTAAAATTTTCTTTACTACTCGGTTGTCAGGTATTTTCTCTCCCAAATTAAAAGATGAATTAACTATATCGGAAAGTCTAGCATAAAATTCATCAAATGTTTCTTTTTCCATTCATTTTGATGGTTTCAAATTGAGTGGTGAGATTTTGAAGTTTAGAAGCTTTAACGACACTAGTTCCTTCATGAGTGAGTTGTAATATATCCCAAGCTTCTTTAGCAGTTTCACACGTCATAATGCGACGTAATTCATCCAGTGTGACAGCACTAAACAAGGCATTTAAACCACGGGAATTAAAATTTGCAAGTTTAAATTCATTCTCACTCCATCTATCGGTGGGTTTGGGAACGCGCTCATTTTCTACTAAATGTGTGGGTGGGGACCACCCGTTAACTACAGACAACCAAACCCTTTCATCGATAGACCTAAGTGCCGATTTTTTGTGCGCTTTCCAATACGTGTAGTTAGAACCATCGAAAATAGGAAATTTTGAAAATGGGGAAAATTTCATTTTAGTCAAAAATATTTTAAATGATCTTAAACGCAATAATTTAGCGATCCCGCTCTGATACCAATTTGAAAACGTGAGTTTTTCTAAAATCAATGCTCTGATACCAATTTGAAAACGATAGGACCCCCAATTTTAAAATTTTACCAAAAGTAATTTCTTTTTAGATGCGGAATAAAGATGGCTCAACGAAACAATAAAATAAACCAAATTTTAATTTCTTTCAAATTAAAATTAAACAAAACTTAAAGTGACATTAAATTAAATAACAAATACATTTTTCACTTAAACATATTAACTCAACCCAAGTCCTAGAATTTTTCCTAAGAATAAATATTCAATTTGCAATATTAGGCCAAACCAAATTTTATCCAATAAAATTAATGATTTGAATTATCCTAACATTTACCCAAATTGAATTTGCACCAATTTAATTAAGTGTGACAATTAAACCAAATTTTATCTTGAATTATCCTAAGCATGCGTTCTAAGTTATTTTGCAAGATAAAAGTAAATCAGTCACATTATGCCGCGACGTACGAGGAAAAACCCACAATGGAAAAAAATCTGGGACGACCCTAGCCTCAAATCCACTAAGTATGGTATTACAAGTACAAGACAGTAAGACTTACGACACTCGACTTGACTCCATCCAAGCCCCGAGGCTCCTTATTATACACACCTCTGCCTAGCGAATAACCACGGAGGTCCACCGCGGTCTCGGAATCCACTGATCGGACTTTTAAGAACCCATCAACCACACACGGTGCCTTTCACCGTATGAGAATGCCGAAGCAACAAACAAGTCTTCTTCTTTGTGGGATGTAGAAGTAAACCCAAACACTCTTCAAACGGTAGAGATAAAACCGGTGCCAAAACTCGAAGCAAAGTATATATATTTAAGGAACTTGGATAAACTAAACAATCGGGTGTAAACACAAGCATTTAAGGATTTTTCTTAAAAAGCAAACACTCAAACTTGAACTTTTTCATTTGGAATTGAAACTCTCTAAAACTGTCTCTAGGAGATGGAGGAATGTGAAAAAGTTACTTGGAAAAGATTGGTTCTCACACTTAGTAATTCTATCAAAACGTAGTGGGGAAAAGTAGTGGGAAAAGTGGGAAAACCGTCAAAAACTGCCAAAATACCTGTTCCCACCAAATCTCGTTCGAACGACTTTTCATTCGAACAACATTCTCATTCGAACGACTTTACTAACGAAGTTCCAGAGGTTAAAAAGGAATTTCGTTAGAAGTCTTGTTCGAACGACATGGTAATCTCGTTCGAACGAGATTCCATTGTGTTTTGAACGACGTGTGAGAAAGTACCCTACTTATTTTAAGTCCAAAACGTTTTATGAAAAGTTCTAAAAAATATTTTCTGAGTAAAACAAAGTCGATAAAAATTGTTTATAAAAAATAAAATTACACCCAATAAATTTCCAAGCTCCTATATATATATATATATATATATATATATATATATATATATAATGCATTCATACCTTATGAGCATGGAACAATGTTGTTGACGTAGAAACGAGGCCCACTAAGCCCGGCATATGGTGAAGCTTTATACTCTTGGATGCTACATCTTCAACTAACACGGCATAGGCTTGGATGGATACACTAGAACACTATCCTACGACTCAAATGTTTTTGTCCAGAATTGAGCCACATTAAGACTCAATCGGAGACTTGTGTCCTTATAAGTCAAATTTAAACACACCCTAAAATAAGTTAAATTACACATGAAACCCTACAACTTTGATTTATTACCTAAGTATCCCCTAAGATTATAAAATAAACCCTACACTCGAGAGGACGACATCAAAGACAAACTGATGCATATGAAACCAATAGTTCGAATGTTCAGGGGCTAAGTTATGGAACCCATCCCACCTTTTAAGCCTCTCATGGGCTAGTGTTGTTGTTTTCCTTTATTTCTTCGTGAATTGTGTGTGCGTGTATATATAATGGAGATCGAAATCGTTCAACTCACACCATGGAAAAGGTAGAGTGAGGTCACCCATAAGAATGTATTCAAAATAATATATATGGAAAATATGATTTGTGCATTTATCACGATCTTGATCGTTATTCTAAAATGAAAATATTTGTTGGATGAAACGCTAACAGACATATATGTATATTAATACAACTATATGATAAGGATTTAGGAAAGTTAGAAAATTAGAAAATTGGACTTGAGTCTCGGAGTTTAATCCGAAAAGCCTACGTAGCCTATAAAGGCATCAAAGTCCATGTAGTTCGGATGCGACATGGGGGTGGGGTTTATACCATAGATCTGAACGGGATTTTACTCTATGTGTGTGTACAAAAAAATATGTTTTGGTTTTGAAAAAGTGTTATGGATAATCCATTTCAGAATTTATGGCCGTAACCCTCCTTTTTTTTTTAATAGAAAATAAAGTATGTAAAATATACTAATAAAAATGTAGATATGAATGGGTATGAACAAAAGAACTAGATTATGAGTCTAATGAAATTTATGCAAAAATAAGGAAATTAAAGAGAGAGGGAAGGAATTGGACCCTTTTTGAAGCTTGATCTTGTGTGAACTCCCTTAAATGTGACATGGATATTGGATGAGAGAGAATGTGATTTACTAAATTGGGCATGAAAAGGATGGGAATGCAAACCTGAGTGGAACTTCACATGAAGGTACTTCGTTGATTTCGAGAGAATGTTGCTGAGATCAGTGATGGTGATGGATATGAGCTGTTGGTGTGCTTGGTAGTGAGGTTATTCCCTCCTTTTATAGGGTAAGGTGGTTGTTGATCTGTATAGCCCTTATCCTGCCAATCGGCAGGTGACCCTAGACACACTGCTGATAGGCAGGGATCTGGACCAGCCAATTAGCAATCTCGTGCAGATTTTTGTGGAAAAATGGCCGTAGAATGTAATTAGTTGATCCGAATCGTGCATGTGACATACCATTAGAAATTTAATTTAGAGACCTTTAAGAGTCCTTTGGAGCTCTCCCAGGTTCAGGATTTGACTTTGGGTCAAACGTGGCTCAAAAGCGCAAGTCGATCCTTTGGATGGGAGATCGTCGGACGTAAACATATTGTTTATCTGAACGGTAAGTCAGAATCGTGCATGGGATAGAGAGTTGGAAAGGTTAGGAGATGTACTTTAACATTACAAAGAGTTTTTCTTGGTTCAAAAAGTTAAGTATGGTCAACCGAGGCCCAAAAGTGACCGGTGACCTCTCGGAGTAAAATAGATTATTCGTCCGTACATAAGTCAGAATCACGAATGGGATGGACCGTTGGAACGGGTATTCAGTGGCCTTAGGGGATTCATTCAGTCTCATTCGAGCTGAAGAGTTGAATTAAGGCAAATAGAGATCGAGAGCGCCCAGTGGCCTCCGGATCGATTTTCGAGGAAAAACTGATTGTTCGTCTGAATGGTTATTTCATTTCGTGCACGGTGCAGACCATTGGAAAGGGGTTTCAGTGTCTTTAAAATAATTAGAGAGGTTTTTCTCTGACAATAGAGTTAATTAGCATCAAATAGGTGCTCGGGAGCGATCGATGGCCTCTAGAGCGATACTTGGAGTGCGACTTAGGGTTTATCATGAAATGAAAAGGTGTTAGGGACCTCAGGAGAAACTTAGGATGTCCTTGAATGTGGTGTGTACAAATCCCCTTGACGGGTGTGTTTGGAACAAGTGCAAGCCATCGAATAGACACCACATGTTGTTTTTGAAAAGAGGTCGATTCTATGGAGCTAAGTGACGAGGATGATCGGTTCATAGGGTCGAGGTCGATTCTGAGGACCTAAGGGGATACTGGGGATGGTTAATTTTGAGGACCTACGAGGGGGTGATAACTGAGGTCAAAGGTAGGGAGTGACCAATTCTGTCGGTCGAGGTCAATTTTAAGGACCTAAGTTGTAGCGACCAATTCTTTAGGTCGAAGCAGATCCTGAAGGCGTAAGTTAGAGATGACCGATTCTGAGGGTCGAAGCCAATTCTGTGGGATTAAGTAGAAGTGAACAATTCTTTGGGCCAAAGCCAATTCTGAGGGCTTAAGATAGAAGCGACCAATTATGCGGCTCAAAGCCAATTTTACGGGCTTAAGATAGGGGTGACAAATTCTACGGGTCAAAACCAATTCTGAGGGATTAAGATTGGGGTAACCGATTCTTTAGGTCAAAGCCAATTCTTAGGGCTTAATTAAAAGAACTAATTCTATGGGGCGAAGTCAATTCTGAGGGCTTAAGTAGAGGCGACCAATTCTGCGGGTCGAAGCTAATTTTGAGGGCTTAAGTAAAGGTGACCAATTCTGCGGGTCAAAGCCAATTCTGAGGGCTTAAGTAGAAGCAACCAATTCTGAGGGCTTAAGTAGAAGCGACCAATTTTGAGAGTCAAAGACAATTCTGAGGGTCGAAGTCAATTATGTGGGATTAAGTAGAAGCAACCAATTCTGAGGGTTGAAGCCAATTCTATGGGCTCAAGTGGAGGTGATCAATTCTGTAGGTCAAAGCCAATTCTCAGGTCTTAAGTAGAAGCGACAAATTCTGCGGGTCAAATCCAATTTCGAGGGCTTCATTAGAAGCCACCAATTATCTGGGTCGAAGCCAATTCTGCGAGCTTAAGTAAGAGTGACCAATTTTGCCAGTCAAATCCAATTCTGAGGGCTTAATTAGAGGTGACCTATTCTGCGGGTCAAAGCCAATTCTGCGGGCTTAAGTTTTCTTGGGGGAAATTTGGAGACTCCACTGGGGATATGCATTTTATAGTTCCACTGGGGATTTGGGGAAACATTTGATTTTAGATTTCGTTGGGGAAGAGGGAATGATCCGAGGGTCGACCGTTTCTCAGCTGGGGAATTCGTGGTGTCCTTTGGAGACGTTGTTGGGGAGATATAAAATTGATTTCAGGAATTCCGCTGGGGAGATAAGAGTTTTTCCAGGGGAATGAGTGTGGTAAAAATGTATTTCTTAGTAAAAAGGGTTCTATAATCCAATTGGCAAATTTGGGAATTTTCTGAGATTTTTTAGGATTTTATGGCATTTTTATATGAAATTTTAAAGAGGGTGTCGACCGGCATGGTTAGAAGGGTGCCAAAGGGCACTGGCACAGTCTTTTGAGGTACCTCGAGTAGGTGGAGGGACAGTGCCGATCGGTGGGTGGCAGGAAGATGCCAATAGGCATGCCCCTTAGCCTCCTATAAAAAGAGGGCGAGTTCTCCTCATTTTTCAAAGCTTTCTTACTTGCCTTCTTCTATAATTACCTTTTGTGAATCGTCCTAACGTTCAAAAGTCAAAATGGTTGAGTTCTCAAGTAGCACAAAACACATGGCGTGGCTTGATGCTGATGATTGGGTAGTCTTGGAATGGAGGGCTAGGGTGCACCTTACTTTAGGCAGCGAAAACTCTTTTGAATCATTCGAACCAGTGGCGGATGATCGGACTCCCTTGTGCGAGCCTTCATGTCATCTCTCTTCTAGGGTGGTGAACCCTGGTGGCTATGTAAGTATTAATGACTTTGGGTATTCTCTTCGTTTTTTCTTGCGAGATTTCCTTATTTCTTGAACTTGACAAAGTTTTTTCTTTTACCTTTTACTTTTGACAGTCTCATGTTTTTATGTCGACTATGCGTGCCCAAGGGACGACAGGGCTTAAGGATGTTTGGGATCACCTCCCATCTGTGGTGGATTGGATGGTGTCATTAGCCAGTTTTGGGAGACTGGCATCTCCTCTGGATGAGACACCCCATTCTACGACTGTTCTTTATTCTCTAGGGGAGAGGTGGTGGCACACCACCCACACCTTTCATTTTGGCTTTAGGGAGATGACTATGACTCTCATATACGTGCAGCAATTGCTGGGGCTAGGTTGCGAGGGGGTGAAGATTGAGGTGGATAGGACTTTGAGGGAGACTCCGAAGGCGGTGATGGCATCATTGTGTGATGTGGAGAGGGTAGTTTTTGGGGATTCTCTTCGCTTGTCTCTTTTGAGAGAGTTATTACTGCGGAGGAGTATTGATGAGAGTGACGGGCGTCAGGTGTGGCAGATGGACCGTTTGTTTATTTTACTGGTGTTGGAGGGTTTTCTGGTGGCGACGACGTCCATTTGTGGTTTCTGCTGTTCTTGAGGGTGTTTTCGAACATCCCTTTTTATGACTGGGGGAGACTGACCTTGGCAACCCTTTATTATTAGCTTGATGCGTTCAGTTGGTGCTGCCGGTAAACTTTTACTGGAGCCACGTATCCTCTTGAGGTATTCTTCATTTTTCCCATTTTCCTTTATGCATTTGCATTTTCCTTTATGCGCTTTATTTTTGATTTATTAATTACTGACCTTTTGTAGATGTGGTTCTATGAGGTAGTTGGGTTTAACACCCAATTAATAGCTTGGATGGATGAGTCTGTTGGGGACTTCTACCGGATGTATAAGTGGGGGAAGTACAATCGATAATTGAAGAAGTCCCTCTCTCTAGAGACGGTGTGTCAGGTCATGAATGTCCTGACCAGTGAGCGAGTCAGTTCCCCTTTTTTCTTGAGAATGTATTTCCCTTGACGATTGTTTCCTGATATTGGTCTTTCTTCTCTTATTGGCAATTTGTAGGTGACATTCTATCCTTGGGGGATGACTATCCAGCATACGGGGTTGACTGGGGGACATGCGCAAATACGACATCTGCTGGTGCATGAGTTTGGCTACTCTTGGTACCTCAGGGAGAGAGTAGTCTGGAAGATCATGGATGATGAGGTTGAGGTGCCACCAGTGAAGCCCCTGGTGTATATGAGGCGAGTGTGGGAGATGTCGAATGATGCACGGATAGTGTTAATGATGGGTGAGCCTTATTCATTATATACCGACACGATGGTGATGTATGATTATTTGGACTTTGTGTCGAGATGGTTGATGCCACCCAGCATATATGATGTGATGCCTCTTCCCCGTACAGGCTCGAGTCGATAGGTGGGGTCCTCCCACAGTGTAGGAGGTATGACGATGTCAATGGCGGAGATGACTTTGAAGGCTCCCTTTGTACGACTGTTCTCGCCTGGTTACAACATTCGGCGGGCTGATGGAGGGTCAGTGCGGGTGTTGCGCCATCCTAATACGATGGACCCAAAGAAGTTGGGCTTGATAGAGGAGGTCCTTCGACCTGAGGTATACTTCTTGTCTTTTTGTCTTTTGATTTCCTAATTTCTTCCTTTGCCTCAGACTGACTGATTTGTTCTTTTATGTTTTCTTTTACAGCACATCCGTGTCTCCACCACTTGACTGAGAGACATTAGGGATTGGATATCTTCGACAACTGCCCACATTAGGGATGCGATTTCGGTTCCTTCTTGTTTGGTGCTGTATGCATTATATGAGGAAGGGTGGGGCTCGGGAAGTGGTGGGGCGTCATCTCATCGCAGAGGGAAGAGAGTGCGTCACTAGGAAGGAGGCTCTTAGGGAGAGGGAGAAGGATGAGAGAGAGAAAGAAGATAGAGAGAAATTTGTAGGTGGGTTCGGGCTGAGTCCCGTTGTATTTCCTCGTGTTTTGTGCAAAATCAATGTAACACAACAAATATCTATGCAATATTTTTTTTTGTTTTTGAGTGATTAATGCACATGCTCTTTTTACTTTGCTGCTGAGACCATAAAAAGAATTAAAAATGATTGGAGAAAGATTTTATTTGAAAATGAGATAAGTAAAAACATAAGGATAAGGAAATTCGAAATTCCCTTAAAATAAATTATTTTTATTGTGTTTTTTGATTTTGATAAAAAAAGGAAAAAAAGGATTTCACAAAAATAGAGGGCTGCCTATCGGCATGACCACTGTCCTACCTATCGGCTTGTCAGTCCAGTCTAATCAATCCAAGGCTTTGATTGCACTTTCTTCAATTTCTTGGTACTTGGTGGGGTATGTTTTCCTCCGATTTTTGTAGGGTTTCTTATCTTGGTTTGAGAGTTTTCAAGTATAAATAGGGGTGTGGATGGAGATTTTTCTTCACACTTCCACATTCCTTCCCCTTTACATTCTTATTTTCTCACTTTCTTCCTTTTTTGTGATATGTCTATCCCTGGCAGTGTTGAGTTTGCGAACTACCTCGAAACCTGGGAAGAAATGTGTTCCTACAACATTGACTACGATGCTTTCAAAATGAGGTAAGTCTCTTTGTGGTGCAACCGGATTATAGAGTGGAATATGCTGATGGCGGCTGTTGAGTTCTGGTACCCTTAAGACCATGTCTTTCGCTTCGGGTTGGAAGAAATATGTCTCACCTATGAAGAGTTTTCTATGAGGTTAGGGATAAATCTCAGTGTTGCAGTAGCTATGCCTGAGTTTTCCTAGTCCGTTATGGAGCGGTTGGGGTGGGACTTCTCAACATTTAACCTTTGACAGCTGTTGAGACGAAAATTAGTCAGCTGACATGGATCAATTAAATGAAGACATGTGTCATATTATGTGGCAAATGCTTATACGCATCGAGCTACTCAGTCTCCGAGCTACTAGCATTCCGAGCAACTCATCACCTCGAGCTACTTAGCGTGCCGAGCTACTCAACGTGCATACATCTAGTCAGGAAGATCAGGCGACAACTGCACATTCAATGAACATTCTTATTGTACGGATGTATATGTCTATTAAATAGCAACATATTGTCTGCCCCAAGGCTATAAATACATTGTAACACCCTCAATAACGTGGTAATTGATCATTAGCAATTGTGATCGAGATTGAGGCAAAAATATCCAGCATTACAAAACAGTGGACGTAAGCTATTTTCATAAGGCTAAACCACTTTAAAAGTCCCGTGTCTTATTTCTTATTTCATATTTATTTGTGATTAATTAATTAGATCAAATATAGTTTTTTACATCAACAGATTGACGCCGTCTGTGGGAACGACTATACGTAGCGTTTTCACTAACATATTCATCACAAATGGATGAGATCCTAGAATCTAGTAACAGGAACAATGACCGAGTTCCCCCCCAATCCATATGCTCCCCCAACTCTTCAGGATCTCACTGGAATGGTAGCCAACTTTGCCGAGGGGCAAACACATATGCAAGAGACCATGCGTCAACTCATTCAAACCGTTCCTAACGGCGCGCCTGCCCAGTCAGGTCAACGAAGCATCCAGAGACCCACTCATTTTCCGTCTTCAAGAATAAGATGTATGCTATTTCCAGATATTTCTTAGTCCTGATGCACTAGGTAGCATCATACTGAGGGGACCAATGATCCCTCTTATCAGCCTGGCAGGACCTCTTCTATAAGAGTTACAGATTCTCAACGAAATGTTTCTCTAGCCCCAAAACGAATAAGCGCTTTAGAAAGGCTGAGCAGAGCCTCTCCCTTTAACCGTTTGGGCCCTAGGAGGAATAAAAACCCTCCTAGGATTACGTCGAGAAATTCTCAACGACCAGTGGATCTATGGGAAGGTTCTGCCCAGTCACGACCAGTAACTCGTAATGAAAGATCCCAGGAGGAGAATTCAGCACGATTTGTTGCTCGGACGAATATTTTCGAGGCTTGAAACAACGTATGGAAGGGCTCCATTCAAAGGTTGGAGGACAGGTTAGGGAAATGGCTAAGGCCAAGAACCCTCTCCAAAGAACTTTCGTCAAGGGATCACTCTTTTTACAGGCAATTATGGATTTTACCGCACCATCAAAATTTAAAGCTCCTATAGTAACGCCTAAGTACGATGGAAAAACTGATCCCGTCCTTCACAAAAAGTAGTACCAAGCTGCTGCTGATATCTATGCCGTTCCTGATGAGATGAGGTGCAGAGCATTTTCGGGAACTATCACCGGGTTAGCCCAAATATGGTACAACAACCTTCCTCGGGGGCAGATTGCTACATTCCATCAGCTGGCAGAGCTCTTCATAGGGAATTTCTATTTTGGAGCAAAGCCAGTAAAGAGAGTAGCACATCTACTGAGTGTAAGGCAGAAAACAGGTGAGAGCACCAGGGATTACATCACTCATTTTAATAACGAGAAACTTAAGGTAATCAACTACGAGGAGAAGACAACCATTGAGCTTTGATGAGTGGTCTATTACACAATAAGTTGTACTATACACTGGCCAAAGATCCCCCCAAGACCATGGCGGAACTGATGGAAAAGGCAACTAAGATCATGAACGTCGAAAAGGCCATGGATGGGAAGAAGAATACTGATGCGAAAGCAGAGATGAAAGCTGCAGTTAAAGCTGAGAGGAAAGACCAAAAGCACAATGGGGGCAGTAAGCAGTCGAAAGGCAAGGAAACACTAGAGCAGTTTAATAAGTATGGGAATTATATTCCTTTAAAGGTGGATATCAACCATATTCTGGATGAGATCAAGAACAGAGAGGAATTAAATTGGTCGGAGAAAATGAGGACGACCCCTGACAAGAGGGATAAGTCCAAATATTGCGAGTTCCATAGAGATCATTGCCATACGACCAGGCGAGGGATAGATCCAGCCTTATTGTGCTATGAGCTAAATGTTAATAAAGAGATCTAGCTAGTGAAACAACGAATAAGGGTATTTAGCCCATAAAATAACCAAGCTATCCAGGAGGAGGTTGAGAAGCTAAAAAAGGCTTCCTTTATTGATGATGTCAAATATCCTGATTGGCTAGCTAATGTGGTGATGGTAAAAAAGAAGAATAACAAATGGAGGATGTGCGTAGATTTCATATATCTGAACAAAGCCTGCCCAAAAGATCACTTTCCCTTGCCCCAAATTGATCAGCTAGTGGATGCTACTTTGGGACATGAATTGTTAAGCTTTATGGATGCTTATTCTAGCTAAAACCGGATTAAGATGAAACCAGAAGATAGGGAAAGTTCTTCTTTAATCACCCCAAGGGGTACATACTGTTATAATGTTATGCCATTTGGTCTAAAAAATGCAGGTGCAATGTACCAAGGATTGATGAATAAGTGTTCGCAAAACAAATCAACAACAATATGGAGGTTTATGTCGATGATATGTAACGAAGAGTAAAAAAGTCACAGACCACATAGATGATCTGATCCAAACTTTTGATCAACTAGAGAAATATCAGATGAAGCTAAACCCGATTAAGTGTGTTTTTGGCATACGAGAAGGCATGTTACTTGGGTATATTGTGATTCAGCGAGGCATTGAAGCAAATCCTGATAAAATCAAGGCTTTGTTAGAACTAAAATCTCCAACTACTAAAAAGGAAGTGCAAACCCTTACGGGGCGTGTTGCAGCTCTAAACAGGTTCGTCTCCAGAGCTACGGATAAATGTCTCTCATTCTTCAAGGTGTTTAGATAGACTTTTAAGTGGAATGACGAGTGCTAGAAGGTATTTCTAGCTCTGAAGAAATACTTGGGGACACCACCTCTGCTTTCCCAGCCGGTGATGGGAGAAAGATTATATAGAGGGGGCTTGAAGGTAACCCTGAGATTAGGGATAATTCCTTACTTGGAAAAAGTGTTTGAGATTAAGCAATCGAAGCAACTCAAGCACGGCAACTCAGCAAGGCATCTTGGAGTGTCAAATCATGCTTTAGCTTGTTGTATTAGTCATATTATATTTCTTTTTACGCTGACTATAAGCTATAACGGTTGTAATGTTGTAACGAGATTAATAAATGAGTTTTAGTGTGAGGTCAAACGGTACTCGCGAGAGACCAGGCTTGGCAGGGCCTGGGAGATCTTTTATGCTCTATCGAATGACCTCTCCGTGTGAACTTTAGAGGGACTTAGTTTGGAGGATTGAGAAGTGAGGCACCATTAGGGCTTGTCCTGACCATCTAAGATACACCTGGTAAAACACTGAGGGACCCTGACCGTGGAACCTCAGGCGGAGTAGCTTGGAGTTCCATCGAGCGTTGAGTTGTGAACCAAATAACCCTCTACTTAATGTCACATCTACTGTAGATGATGTCACTAGCCGGCTAAATAATGTCAGACATGCACTTGAGTAAACCACCATGGTATTTAGGGCTGTCAGGCATTTGGTGAGCCACCTCTACGATAATAGACCCCTGACACACAGTGGTTAGGCAAAAGGCATGTTTTGGCACTTATTGTTTATGACGTGGAGACAACTAGTGCATCAGGCATTTAATGTTATGACATAAAGTATGAGGGATGTCTTTCATAGTCTTTAATGACTGAGTTGCCTCGGGGATGGTGTGGGGGGCTATTTAAGGACCCCAACCACCCCTGAGGAGAGGATGATCCTTGGAGAGTTTAGAAGTTATTACTAGAGATAACATATATTTAGAGGGAGTTATTGCAAACCAGAGGGGTTTACGCACTCACCATTGTTATTTATTACAAAGCTTTTAATACTTGACAAAGATTCTTGAGGGTGTTTGGTGTGTTTATACCTGCCTACCGAGGTGTATCTAGGGTGATTACTTCTCTCTCCCTCTAGCTAAGTTACTTCTAAGTCCATCACTACCTTCTGATCCATACACGAGAGATTTGTGAGTTTGAACTGAGTCTTATGTTCATCAGGGTCTGTGTTTGTATGTCCTATCATTAATCCAAAGCTTTGGCCAATTAGCTTATCATTACCATACTCAAACAGGGGTTACACCTCCATCTATAATCTAAAGTACCCTCTTATATTTTGTGAATCCGCTGGGGAGGTATTCTTCTAAAGTAAGGAGTATGGCGCAAGATAATGCTAATTGAAGGCTCAACTTCGATGACATCTAGCATAATGAAGAACAAGCTGCGAGAGAACTGGAGGCCCTAAGGGATGGGGCTCCTCAAGTAGAGTTACCTCTCGTTCCGATGACATCAGGCGTTCTGGGGGTGATACAAGATCCCACGAGTGCGAGGTTGGGACCCACTCAGGTCGCGCTCCTTATGAGAAAGTTTTATGAGTTTTTACAAACTTCAGTAGCTTCAACCATGCTGGGAGGATTGGAGGCCCATGCCTTCGTAACACCAGGGGTAGCTCTAATGGCCCCACTAGGTACAGGTGTATCGGGAACAGTCCCAGAAAGCATACCCTCTAATGTGAATCCAGCATGGGGAACATCAGGAGCATGGACGACCCCAATTGTGGTGCCTGCTCCAGCTGTAACGGGCACCTAGCCCATGGTATCATTGGCTTTTGCCCCAGTAGCATCACCCTGGAGGAAATGAGAAAGGAGATGCAAAAAGAGATGCTGAAGTTTATGCAGGCTTTCTTGCAATCTGCTGGTGAGGTAGCTTCAGTTTTTGATGACTTTCGAACACCGTATCCCCAGGAATAAAACGACGAGCCCTATCCAAAGGACTATATTCCTCCTATTTTTGAAAAATACACGGGAAAGGGTGGGAACCCGAAGGAGCATATTAAGCGCCTTGTTGAACATTTGGGGGCGCATTATAATAATAAAAGGCTTAGGTTGAGGGAGTTTTCTAAATCCTTGATCGATAAAGCATATACCTGGTATTCCCATTTGGCTCCCAACAGCGTTTCTACATGGGAAGAGATGCATGTGTTGTTTGTCCAGAAGTTCTTTCTGGAAGAGGATGAGTTTACTTTGACCCAACTGGGTAGGGAGAAGCAAAGACCTGGGGAAGAAGTGGTGGCCTATGTTTAAAGGTTCAGGGAAAGATCCCTCGACGTGAGGGAGGAGGCTAAAGAATCCAAACTATTGCAGATCTGCGCTGAGGGGCTGCTTCCTGAGTACATCTGCCATCTTATCAATGAGACATGCGAGGGGACTTTTGCGGAATTCTTAAAAGAGGTGAGGAATATATCCTTAGTGATGCGTCCCAATCCGGTGGTGGTGCCCATGATGTATAGGCAACCGATACAACCCACGGGGGGGAGGTCTCATCCCCCATGGGTAGGGTACACCGAGGGGGAGATAGGGGCAAAGCACCGAAGAAGGATAATAAGAGGATGTTCAGAAGAGGCAGGGAAGACCCACCGCTATTGCCTTGTACAGTGGAAGAAGTTGTCAGCTGTTACAACGCGATGGTCCAAGGGGGAACGGTCTATGAGCCAAAGGATGTTCCCACTGAGGAGCCCGATACGATAACAAAGGCGGATCCAAAGTATTGCCAGGTTCATCGGAGGATCCAGCATCCAACAGAGAGTTGCTTCACACTGAGAAGAATTATTGACAAATATGTGAAGGCAGGGACGTTGCAAATCCCTCCACAGAATGTCAATAACAACCCACTACCGGCACATGGGGCCAATCTCCTGGTGGCCTATGATGAAGAAGCAGAGAGAAGAGATAGAGAGGAGTACAAGGAAGCTTTGGAAATTTGTACCAAGGGAATGGCTAATGTCGTGTTGGCTTATGATGAAGCAAGTGCCAAGGACATGGAGGATGTGTACAACGTTGAAGGTGAAGAAGCAAATTCGGGCCTAAAGTACTGTACAGTTTGAAAATCCCCAAAGTTCACTTGGTTCTTCGAACAAGTGGGGATTCCAAAGGAGAGTACGTTGGAGATAACCCAGGAAATACTTGATATTACAAGGAAAGACGCAATCCCTTCGCTAAAATGTAAGGGACCCATGGCCAGGTTGATAAGGAGGTTCCTATCAGAGGTGACCTTCAGCGATGCCGATAGGGCTGTGAGATTCCTTCATAATAGTCCATTGTACGTGACTGCCAGTGTCAAAAGAGTTAGATTTGCAAGGACTCTCATGGATAGGGGAGCTTCCATCAATATCATGCCAATTAACTCATTTCATGCAACCAATATTCCAGAAGAAAGGTTGGTCCCCATGCCTACGTGACTGCCAGTGTCAAAAGAGTTAGATTTGCAAGGACTCTCATGGATAGGGGAGCTTCCATCAATATCATGCCAATTAACTCCTTTCATGCAACCAATATTCCAGAAGAAAGGTTGGTCCCCATGCCTTTGGTAATTTTGGGGTATGATAACCAATCTTCCAAATCCATTGGGTATGTTAATGTAGGGATTGTGATGGGAAATTTGAGTTCCCATATAAAGTTCCACGTGATAGAGAGTGAAAATTCCTATCATCTGCTAATAGGAAGGGTCTGGATGCACAGCCAAGGGCTAGTTCCTTCTACGTACCACCAGTGTGCTAAGGCGAACATCAAGGGGACAGAGGTGACCATTGAGGCTACAAAGAGGCCCTTCGCTATTGAGGAAGCTCACTTGTGGGATGCAACGTTTTATACTGAGTTAGAAGAGGATTTTAGGGTCCTAATGAGAAGGATGTAGGGAGAATGGGTTCCCTCGATCAGAGAAAGGATGGGGCCCTTAAACGAGCAGAGTACAGAAGTTACGAGCAATGCAAGAGTAATGACTGAAGAATCTCACCAGGCGATCCCTTGACCCCAATGTGTCTCAAAGCAACTCAAAGATAGGATGCGGCCCAGAGTGGATCCGATGGAGCATGAGGTCCAACGACAAAGCGTGCTGAGTCGGTTCTCAGGAAAAAGAGTGGCCAAGGCATCTAGGGAGAAGAAGAGGAAAACAGTCACCACTACCAGCAGACAGTGCAAGAAGGTTGTTACCGAGGAAGGAAAGTTGGTGTATCGATTATAACGGTGTGAACAGGCGGCCCAGGAAGCTGACAATGAGATTGACCCGATATATGAATGCTTTCTGGTAGATCAAAGGGGACAATGCATGGCGATAGATAATTCCAGCATACAGGAATTTATGGAGGAAGTCTCCAAGGAACCAGATTACATGGCGGATTGACCGAAGCCGCAGGCACAAGAGCTGGAGCAGTTGAACCTAGCAAAAAAAGGGGAAGATCCAAGGCCCATCTTCATCTCAAAGGATCTCAGTAAAGAGAATTGAGAGGCCTTGGTTGATTTGATTCGAGAATTTGTAGACGTCTTCGTATGGAAGTATACAGAAATGGAGGGGCTAGATGAGGAAGTAAGCTATCATAAGTTGAACGCGATACCTTCAACTATTCCAGTAAAATAAGCAACGAGAACGTACAAGCTTGAGCTGGATTTAAAGATCAAAGAAGAAGTTCAATGCCTACTAACGGTAGGGTTCATTACACCGATACAGCACCCACTCTGGTTATCCAGTATTGTCCCAGTGGGAAAGAAAGATAAGAACCAGATAAGGATCTAAGTGAACTTCAAAGATTTGAATAGAGCCTGCCCCAAAGACGAGTTCCCCCTACCCTCCATCGATAGCCTGATAGATGCAACGACAGGTTATGAGAAGTATCGTTTCATGGATGGGTATGTAGGGTACAACCAGATCAAGATGGACCCTTTGGATGCAGAAAAGACAACATTCAGAAGCCCGTTGGGTAACTTCATGTACAGGGTGATGCCGTTTGGACTCAAGAATGCGGGGGCGACTTACCAGAGGAAAATGATGGCCATTTTCCATGCTTCTTTCACAAGTTTGTGGAATTCTATGTGGATGATTTGGTCATCAAGTCGAGGAAGGAGGAGTCCCATCTGAGCGATTTAAGGAAGGTGTTTTCCCGTTATAGGAAGTTTAAATTAAAGATGAATCCACTGAAGTGCATTTTTGGGGTGACAAGTGGAAATTCCTAGGCTTTGTGGTTGTTAGACAAGGGGTACAGATGGACCAGGACAAACAACGGCGATCTTTGAAATGCCATGTTCGAGAACGACGAAAGAGCTGAAGAGTTTCCTCGGTAAAGTCTCCTACCTTAGGAGATTTGTGCCTGGATTAGCCGAAATAACACATTCATTGACACAGCTGTTACGAAGGAACATGAAGTTCAGATGGGAGGAGGTTCACCTAGAGTCTCTTGACGGGCTGAAGAAGCTGCTCATTTCACCACAGACCATGGTTCCCCCAAAGACAGGAATACTATTGCAACTGTATCTCACATCCACCACGAGGTTTGTGGGAGCATTACTAGCACAAGAGATCGATGGGAAAGAACGGCCAGTTTATTACCTCAGGAGGATCATCCATGGGCCGGAAGTCAGATATCGTAGATTATAAAGGCATTGTTTAGCCTTAGTATTTGTAGCGCAAAAACTTAGACATTATTTGCTGTCTTTTATAATTCATATTATAACTAGATGTGATCCCATTAAGTATATACTTACAAAAACTAAATTAATTGGAAGGGAAGCTAGATGGTTCCTTATTATCTCCGATTATAACTTAAAATGCATGGTTCCTCGTGCAATCAAAAGTCAGGCATACGCTGATTTGTTGGCTATTTTCCCTTCAGGAACGTTTGAGCCGCCCAGAGAAAACATTCCAGGAGACGACTTTCAAGCCAATCACCTAGATGCAACGGATGAGGAATGGAAAATGCAGTTCGATGGGTCCTCGGTAGAAAATAAGGGAGGAGTAGGGGTTATTCTTTCGAAAGGAATAGAGGATATTTTCCTTTCTTACAAGTTAAATTTCCCTTAATCTAACAACGAGGCATAATATGAAGCATTGGTGTTGGGATTGCTAGAGGCTCTTTGAAGGGGGATCCGTTCACTTTGCATCAAGGGGGATTCAAACTTAGTGGTTCAGTAAGTGAATAGAGAATACGCATTGAAACACATGAGCCTGACACCATACAAAATGATCATTCAGAGGCTCCTTGGCCAGTTCCATCGAACCAAGATCAAGAGGCAGCCTAAAATGATGAACCGTCACTCAGACGCCTATGCCACCATTGCCCAAAAGATGATCATGAGGACCGATACAACTAGTGTCGTGATTCAATGAAGAATAGCTCCTTCGATGGTACAGTCAATTTTACCGATAGTAGAGGATGCGGACTGGAGGGGTGATATTAAGAGGCAACTGGAGTTTGGTGAAGGAACGATGGGGCTCAGAGAATTGGCCCAGTACTTTACAAACCAGGGAAACCTTTCCTTCAGAAATGCAAGAGGATGGCTATCAAGGTGCATCATCCCAGAGGAAGCAGGGCAGAGATTGAAGCAAATGTACGAAGAACACTGCAAACCGACTGAGATCCCCCTTTATAGAAGAGTTCAAAGGGAAGGATATTTCTGGCCTAGCATGAAGCAGGATGCAACCGAGTTACAACGAAAGTGCGACAAATGCCAGTTATTTTTCGAGGCAGTAGAATGTCATTTAGTGGAGACTCAACCTGAATGGAGATAGCCGTATATTGACTTCATTAAAGATGGAGTTATCCCAACGAAGAAAATTGACACGATGGGGCTTCGACAAAGAGCCCCAAGATTTTACGTACAGGAGGGGTAACTTTATCGAAGGGGATACTTTAACAGGCTATTGCGTTGCATCATGAAGGAAGACGCGGCTGAGGTTCTCAAACAGGCGCACAATCCAACTCATATAGGAGGGGATAAGTTGTACGACCAGTTGATGACTTTGGGGTACTATTGGCCAACGATGGAGAAAGATTATGATGAGTTCGTTTGAAAGTGCAAAGGCTTTCCAGCTTCATGGAAATATGATCCATGCTTCGTCAGTGGACTTACACTCCATAGCAACGCCTTATCCTTTTCACAGTTGGGCGTTCGACCTGGTAGGGGAAATAAACCATCTTAGAGGGGGAAGATATGGATCCAAGTAGCAACGGAGTGTTTCAAAAAGTGGGCCAAGGCGATACCACTGAGAAGGGCAATAATAGGAGTAGTGAGCAACTTCATCAGGGAATATATCATTTGCCATTTTGGGATCCTAAAGGAAATCCTTTTAGACAATCCACCCCTTTCATCAATTCAGAGGTAACGATGCTCACAGACAAATACTCCATTATCCATCACACTTAGACGATGGCATACCCAAAGGGGAATGGTCAAGCCGAAGCGACTAACAAGACTTTGGTTAATATCTTGGCTAAAATAATGGAGGATTTCTCAGGATCGTGGGATGACAAGATACGAGCTGTTTTATGGGCCTATAGGACGACTAAGAGGAAGCCTACAGGGTATACGTCGTTCTCTCTTATTTATGGGGCTAAGACAATTCTCCCGATAGAGTTAGAAGTTCCCTCGGCTCGATATTCTTTAGGAAGCAGCATGCTCCCTCAGAATAGACACGTGCAGTTGGAAGCGTTGGATGAACACAGGGATAATGCAATGCAACACTTTCAAATGTATACGAAGCAGCTCTCCAGGGCATATGATAACTTGGTGAGACCAAGGAAGTTCGTGGAGGGAGATATTGTATTGAAGGCAACAATTAAACATATTAGGGGGCTTCCTCTACCTAAGTTCGCAGCGAATTGGGAGGGAACTTTCATCGTAAAGGAGGCTCATGAATCAGGAGGAGATGAAAAGATTATAGAACTCCACACTTCGCAATCCATGCAATAAGTTGTAACACAAAGAAATGGCATGAGAATAAGTATCTTTTTCCATTCATATACTTTGGGGCATTAAAAAATTGGGAGCTATCGCCCAAGAATTACATGAGAAGAAAGAAAAAAAATACATATACAAAAACTCATTGACCCAGGAGGATCCACAAATCGGGGGAGGAGAAAAAATCTCTGGAAAGGATCGAAGAAGCTTCTAAGAAAGACCGTTGGGCATTAATGGAAACTTCCAACCTAGTTTGTGCTTGCGTACGTTCGATAAGGAGTTTCTCTCCTTTCGACTTCACCACACGCAGAGCTTCTTTGAGGTCCTCCACCTCCTTATCAATGGCTCCGAGGAGAGATGCTAGCTCAGTCAACTTAGCCTCCTCAGCCCGCTGATCCTCCTGATGTTTTTGTAAGAGCTCCCTCTGGCTGTCCAACTGCTGGCTCTTTAAAGTCTTCAGATGCGCAATGAGCCAGTCAAAAAAGAACCCGTCACGACCCAACTCCCTCAGATAACCCAAAAATTAGTTGGGAAGGGGTCTGGTAACGTTTTCAGTTGGAGTATTGTCAATTTTAGCAACAATGGTGGCCATGCCTTGAAGCCTGTGGCTCATAACTGAGATGTTTGAATGCCGGCAGTCTACCGTGAAAGTTTCAGGATGATAGCTCACAAGTTACTCAATCGCCAAACAATGGTTGGTGGGCATTTGGGGAGAACATTGGAGTACCATCAGGAAGAAGGTGTGATGATCCAAGTCGGGCAGAGGAAGCTCACACCCAGATTCGCTCTCCACAGTAGCACTTGTCGTGGAACCTTGATTATCATGGCTGGATCGTTTAGAGGAGACAGGTTCACGATGCGAGGCAATAGGCAAAGGAACTGGTGGAGAATCCTCCCGAGCAACCTGAGAATAGGTAGGAGAAATAATGAGTTCATGGAAAAATCTTAACAAGTGTTTTCATTGTTAAGTCACCGTTATAGGTGGAGTCTGTAAAAAAATCTTAACAAGTGTTTGCGTTGTTAAGTCACCGTCATAGGTGGAGTTTATGAAAAAATCTTAACAAGTGTTTGCATTGTTAAGTCACCGTTATAGGTGGAGCTTATGGAAAAATCTTAACAAGTGTTTTCATTGTTAAGTCATCGTTATAGGTGGAGTTTGTGGAAAAATCTTAACAAGTGTTTTCGTTGTTAAGTCACCGTTATAGGTGGAGTTTGTGAAAAAAATCTTAACAAGTGTTTGCATTGTTAAGTCAGCGTTATAGGTGGAGTTCCGGAAAAATCTTAACAAGTGTTTTCGTTGTTAAGTCACCGTTATAGGTGGAGTTTGTGAACCGTTATAGGTGAAGTTCATGAAAAATCTTAACAAGTGTTTTCGTTGTTAAGTCACCGTTATAGGTGAAGTTTATGAAAAACCTTAACAAGTGTTTTCATTGATTAAGTCACCTATACAAGTGGAGTTTGAAAAGCTGAGAGATACAAATAAATTAGAGAAGTACCTCAGCAGCAGTAGGAGCGAGATGGGTAGTTACCACGGGAGCCATAATGCTAGAAATCGTGGGAGGCGGGCTCCTTACCTCAGCAGCTTCAATAGAGCCTCCGGCTGCAGAAGCCTCAAAGGTAGGCACACTCCCCTCGCCATCATAGGGTACTATGGCCAAAATGGACACATTATCATAAGGAGATGTTGGACCTTCGAGAGATGCCTCAACGAGATCAGCTGCACCAACCTGGGCCTGAGAAGGGATAAGGCCACTCAACGCAAAAGGCGGAGAAAGACTTGGAGAAAGCTGCAAATGTAAAGACAAGTGTTAGATAAAAGGAGTAATCGCAAAAAGGATAAGAGATATAAATGCACCTAGCTTACCCCCGTTATGGCACTGAAAAGAGGAACTGCAGTAATAGGTCTTGACAATGCAGGAGAAAGGAGAATGTCGGCTATCAACTACGCCACTTCCACCTAAAACATCCTAACACGTTAGAATTGATGAATAAACCAATGGGACAAACAAAAGATGTAAGGCTTGGGAAGAAATTTACCTTCGGGGCACTCTTTTCGCCCACAACAAGGGGCAGAGACACCTCTCGGTCTGAGGGTAACTCAGAGGAAGCCGAAATAGTTGCCTTGTGCGGGTCATACATCTCAGCAGCACCCGTGGTGGGATCCCTGGCCTGACGAGAGGATGAACGAAGTGAATATGTGAGGCTTATTAAAGGAGAAAGTGGAAGGGAAACAATGGATAGAGGGGTACTGCAATGTCCCCCCACAAAACGGCTCACGGCAGGACTGGGGGGACTGGGAGGACTAACCCTCGCTTTTTTAACTCCCTGCACCAAAGTTATCAGGAAATAAGTAAAGGCACTACGTTAAGAGAAGGAGAATGAGAAATAAAGAATGCACACATACCTCAGATTCAGAGGGAGAACGAGAAGGTATAACCACCGGGGAAGGTGGTGAGGAGGCAGTAGAGGAAGGAGCTGGTGATAAAGGTCTCTCAAGTGTCTGCTTCTTCTGGGACTTAGTACCCAGCGTTTTCCTTCTTGAGCCCGTTGCACCACCACTTTCAGGCACCTTCAACTTTCTTCTCCTTTTTGCCGATGGCTCACTAGAATCAACCACGATTTTGGGGAACGTACCCAGAGGAGGAACGATGACTGTGCGCCATTGGAATTCAGTGTTTATTCTGGCAACTTCGGCCTCCACCCGCCTCCTCAGCTCTTCATCCAATTCTGGAGACATAGGAGGGGGAACAGAGGCAATTGGGAATGCCTCCAATGGATTTTTCATTTGACCTTGGGCCTTAGATTTCTTAGACCTTGATTTCTTGGCCTTCTTAGCAGGTGGCTGAGAAAGCCCTTCTCCCATGGCAGCTTCGACCGTGGGGGCATATGGTTTGGGGGTCGTAACGGCCTTTGGTTTGGGCATGGCAACAGGGATCATGGGGCAGTATGGAGGAAGTTCCGTAGGAGGTTCTTTGGGGGTATGGCTTAGAGGAAACTCAACCCCGAGAACGAAATTGCCTTTCAAACCCAAATCCAGGGCAGAAAATAAAAGAACTGGAGGATACACGAGATCACCCTCGATGAATTCAGCAATTTGGGACAGTTACCTCATATAATACTTTGTCACAAAAGAGGGGTCACGTCCACTTACCTAGTGATGTTGGGGATGGTGAATCGCCCAGCCAATGTGGAACTCACTCCCCATGCGTCAGTTGAGGAGAATAAAGAACATGCCTTGCCAAAAGACACCTTGGGGTTAGATAACTGAAACACCAGGCGAGGAGCCCCTTGATTAAAGCCAAATTGATGGTTGCATCGGTTGGGATTGTAATATTCGCTGGAGTATCCCCACTCGGTGTATGAGGGTAGGTATCCTGGCGAAAATAGAAGCACAACGGCCAATGAGGGGTCTTCAGTAATGTGGTCTACGATGGTTGGCTGGACCACTCTTGCCCCATGTTTGAAAAAAATCACAAGTATAGAGGAAAATATCCTCTTCATAGGGCCTCATTACAAAACTCGAAAAGTCATCAACAAAGGAGGTCAGCTCCTTTCGGCTCTGCCTCTTGTGGTAAATAAATGAGTGAGGAGGCAGGATTGTTTCCCCCGAGGGAGGACGATTAGTCTTGGTTGCTACAGTCGAGAAGCGCACATAAAGGAAACTCGTCAGGAGAATGCAGTTGGAAAAATTGGCTAGGTTGTAATGACCCAAAGATCACTCCATGTCAAAAAGGACCCTATCATGCCATATGTAGAGGGACCCCAAGGTGATTGCAGCCAGAGGGAGCTTGATACCCCGGGCCAAACGAAGGGATATGTTGATGAGATCCCTTCGAGGCTGGTCATTGGGTTTTCCCATTAAAAAGAAGCGAGAAATAATGATAAGGATATAGGCAGGAAGATCTAGCAATGTACCTTGTCCAGGGGAAGCCTCAGAGGAACTTTTTTTAGAAGGGTCCTTGAAGAAGTAGTTGATAAGGGGAGTGAATGTGGCTTTGTTTGAAGTACCGATGCACCTTCGGCATATACGGTCCAACTGCAAACGGTCAACAGTTTCTTAGGCATCTAGGGCTTCATCAAAATAGGGCTCATGACCTGTTGCCTCAAGGCCTAAGAGCACGCACACGTCCTCCAATGTTATTATAAACTCTCCCCATACAATAATGAACGTGTGAGTAGTAATATTCCAGTGAGATACCAGAACGAGAAGAGCAACATTATTTTTGGAGAGGGTGAACTCACCAAACCAATTAGCTCGATGAAGCCCAATCTTAGCAAGGGTATCAGCGTGGGAACTCTGCATATGAGAGTTCCAAGGAGCAAAGTGAGCAGGAGAGCTCCCATGACTTTCAAAATCGATGTGTGACCATGGGAAGTCCCCTCGCTCAAGACGAAATCTAAGAGTCCCCTAGGGAGGTAGAAATACCCATTCATTAGAATTCTCATCTTCATCACCAAGCCTCATGGCATCATACTTGGCGTTAAAAATGCAACTCTTGCAAAACCCAGCAAATTCATCACCTTCGCCAAAAAATGGGGGACCGGCGGTAGAAACGCAACTATTCTTGAGGTAGCAGAATGGGCGGTGATAACGGGGGCGGGTGGAGGAGCACTAGTGGCAAGAGTGGCAGGGTTGCTTGAAGAGGCCATTGCAGACAACATAAGTATAAAAAGGTATGGGAAAAGAAGAGTTGGAAATGAATAGGGAGATGCACAACCGTAGGTGGTGGTGCAAAAGATGAGAGGAGGAGGAGACTGAGTAAAGAATGGGGCAACAATGGAGGTCGCACAGAGTTTGCACAGAGTTTCTCTCTCTAAAGAAAGTGGGGAGCTTGAAGAAGATAAAGAATATGAAGATATAGAAGGGTTTTGAAATAAAAGAGACGTTTGAAGGGTTTCAAACTCGACAGTTGGAGTTTCCCACCATCGTACATGCAAGGGCCGCCTATAATCATTTCAAATGAACACGTGGCACATCGGGAAGGGTCTCGACAGTTGAAAAGATAGTGCCACATCATTTAACGAAGTGACGCTTGGGAAAAAGAAGAGGGTTGCCTTCTCCAGGAAGTTGAGTTTTGGCGCTAAATTTGTGTCGGACTTATCAAATGACTCCTAATGAAGGTAGTCCCCAACGGTTCAAAAAAGCAACGATGTCCCCTCGCCACATGTCCAAACGTTGTTTAAAGGGTGACTCAGTTACATCGGGAAGAATTTCTGCTTTTTCTAACATAGCGAGGCATCACGGGGGAGAATTTCACTTTCCACGAGTCCAAACGAGTATTTGAGAAGGTTAGTAGTCCTTTCGGGAGAATTTTAAATAGTAATGCTAGAACTATTGAGGCCGATGTCCCTTCGCCCAGGCCCCAATGACAATGGCGCATCGGCTCAGATACATCGAGGATAATTTTACTTTTTCCAGGAGATTATATCGCTGCGGTTCTAACGAGGGAAAGAAGGCCAATTTTTTTTTCACGCAGAGAAGGTTCACCGGATTGAGAAGTTTTGTGCAAACATTTCTTGTTCCAATAAATCTCTCCACGAAGGGGAAAATGTAGAGGGGGCTTGAAGGTAACCCTGAGATTAGGGATAATTCCTTACTTGGCAAAAATGTTTGAGATTAAGCAACTGAAGCAACTCAAGCGGGGCAACTCAGCGAGGCAGCTTGGCGTGGCAACTCATGCTTTAGCTTGTTGTATTAGTCATATTGTATTTCTGTTTACGTTGACTGTAAGCTATAACGGTTGTAATGTTGTAATGAGATTAATAAATGAGTTTTAGTGTGAGGTCAAACGGTACTCGCGAGAGACCAGGCTTGGCAGGGCCTGGGAGAGCTTTCATGCTCTATCGAATGACCTCTCCGTGGGAACTTTAGAGGAACTTGGTTTATAGGATTGAGAAGTGAGGCACCATTAGGGCTTGTCTTGACCATCTTAGATACACCTGGTAAAATACTGAGGGACCCTGACCGTGGAACCTCAGGCGGAGAAGCTTGGAGTTCCATCGGGCGTTGAGTTGTGAACAAAATAACCCTCTACTTAATGTCACATATACTGTAGGTGATGTCATTAGCCAGCTAAAAAATGTCAAACATGCACTTGAGTAAACCACCGTGGTATTTGGGGCTGTCAGGCAGTTGGTGAGCCATATTTGTGATAATAGCCCCCTGACACACAGTGGTTAGGCAAAAGGCATGTCTTGGCACTTAATGTTTATGACTTGGAGACAACTAGTGCATCAGGCATTTAATGTTGTGACATAAAGTATGAGGAATGTCTTTCATAGTCTTTAATGACTGAGTTGCCTCGGGGATGGTGGGGGGGGGGGGCTATTTAAGGACCCCAACCACCCCTGAGGAGAGGATGATCCTTGGAGAGTTTAGAAGTTATTACTAGAGAGAACATATATTGAGAGGGAGTTATTGCAAACCAAAGGGGTTTACTCACTCACCATTGTTATTTATTACAAAGCTTTTAATACTTGACAGAGATTCTTGAGGGTGTTTAGTGTATTTATACCTGCCTACCGAGGTGTATCTAGGGTGATTACTTCTCTCTCCCTCTAGCTAAGTTACTTCTAAGTCCATCACTACCTTATGAGCCATACACGAGAGATTTATGAGTTTGAACAGAGTCTTATCTTCATTAGGTTCTGTGTTTGTATGTCCTATCATTAATCCAAAGCTTTGGCCAATTAGCTTATCATTACCATACTCAAACAGGGGTTACGCCTCCATCTATAATCTAAAGTACCCTCTTACAGATTATACTTATATCTAGCTGTCTCAGAGAGCGCAGTCAGCTCAGCGTTGATAAGAGTTAAAGATGGAGTACAAAAACCTATCTATTATACGAGCAAAGCTTTTCGAGGAGCAGAGGTAAGATATCCCAGATTGGAGAACCTAGACTTAGCATTGATAGAGGCAAGTAGGAGGATGAAACCTTATTTCCAGGCCTATACCATAGTGGTGTACACTAATATGTCGCTCAGACAGGCATTGCACAAGCTAAAAAAATATGGAAGACTGATTTATTGGGCAATCAAATTGGGAGAGTATGATATTGTTTATGAGCCAAGGACCTCACTCAAAGGGCAGGCGATAGCAGATTTCATTGCGGAATTCACTTGCCCAGATACTACCAACCAACAAGGGCCTAATGCAGAATAGCTTGTGGATGTTAGGGAATCATCTGATACTACCCCCGATCAACTCCTATCAACAGAGGTAACGAAGGGAATAAATACCGAGCAACCAAAACCATCAGACAACAGCCTAGTATTAGGAGATGATAAAAGGAAGTATCAAATATTCCATCAAGGAATTTTGTCAAATCAAGAATTTGACAATGGCATCCTTATATGGAATTTGTATGTTGATGGCTCTTCGTGTGCCATAGGCAGTGGAGCCGGTATAATTCTTCACAGTCCAGATGGATTGGATATGGAATATGCATTGCATTTACTATTCAAAGCTTACAATAATGAAACTGGATATGAATCTATGATCATGGGCCTCATTTTAGCCAAAACACTGAATACAGATCAAGTTGTTGTGTTTAGTGACTCACAGTTAATTATAAATCAGATTCTTGGGTTATATGCAGTGAAGGGAGACTTAATGTCAAGGTATCACTCCAAAGCTATGGAGATTGTGTGCACTTTTAAAACAATCCAATTGATCAGAATACCAAGATTAGAAAATGCGAGAGCAGACACACTATCTCGGTTAGCCTCAGCTACTCGCATCGAACTACGAAGAACGATTCCTATAGAGATTATGACGGACTGGAGCATAGATGAAGATCTAATGGTGAGATTCATTACCCTGGATATGGGATCCTCCTGGATAGACCCTATCAGGTCATATATCGAAGAAGGAGTTCTACCAGATGACCAACTTGTAGCCAGGAGGCTAAAGTTTAAAGCTGCTCGGTATGTATTGAACAATGGTGTTTTGTATAGAAGAGGTATCATCGCAGGTCTACAGCGATATGTGCATCCCTCAGAAGTTAAAGATTTGATGGAAGAAATTCACGAAGGCTCTTGTGGAGCTCATGTAGCAGGTCGGACTCTCCTGCAGAGGACAATAATGCAGGGATACTATTATCCAATGATGAGAGCTGACTGTACAACTTATGCGAAGAAATGCGATAAGTGCCAATGTTTCTCCTCCATCCGAAGAACTCCCCAGACATTATTAACGCCCATCACTTCCCCTTGGCCATTTGCCATGTGGGGTATAGATTTGGTCGGGCCTCTAATGACTACTAAAGGGATATTAAAATATTTAGTAGTCGTTGTGGATTATTTCACCAAGTGGGTTGAAGCTGAGCCTCTCCTTGACATGTTGTATGAGAGGGTTTACCAGTTCATTTGGAAGAATATTATTTGTAAGTATGGTCTGCTGCATGCTTTCATTACTGATCATGGTACCCAATTTGATAATGAGGAGTTCGCTGCATATTATCACAAGTCCAACATCAGAAAATCCATTCTGCACTATGCCATACCCAGAGCAATGGACAAACTGAAGTGATAAACAGAACACTGTTGAACGGGTTGAAGAAACAACTGGATGATGCAAAAGGAAATTGGATTAATGAGCTACATTCTGTGTTATGGGCTTATCGCACAACACCCCGAACAATAACTGGGGAATCCCCTTATATGCTAGCTTTTGGCAGTGAAGTAGTTATACCAGCTGAACTAGGACTACCGACACACAGGGTGCTTAACTTTACCTCTCCTGTAAGCGATTTGGTGAGACGTTTAGACTTGGATATGCTCTAAGAAGTAAGAGAATATGCGGTAATCAGGAACGCAGCTTACCAACAACGAACTGCCATATTCTACAACAAAAGAGTCAAGAAGTGTGATCTTAAGGAGGGAGACTATGTTCTCAAGAAGGTGATTCAGAAGCATAATAAGCTAAAGGCCAGCTGGCATGGGCCCTACCGAGTAACTACAGTTGTTTGACCTGGGACCTACAGAATAGAAGCCTTAGAGGAAGAAGAATTAAAAAATGCAAGAATGCGGAGCATCTGCGCAAATATTATCAGTAATATAGATTCATATGTACTTCAGTTCTTTCAGTATGAATAAAGATGATATTTTCTCCATATTCCTTTTGTTAATTTTTTTTGAGTACTAGTGCTACACACTACACCAACTACGGTTGGTCGGCATATCAGCAACCACCAACCACGGTTGGTCGGCACCAATAAATTTAACCAACAATGTTGTCATAACAATTATATAAGGAAAAGCCTATTTGATCACGGGTGACCTCAAGGGGCATCCCAAACTAGGCAAGAAGATGAGTGACCTCACGGGGCACCCACTGTCTGGGCACCAAGGTAATCCTGAAAAGATTACTACAACTAAGCAGGATCATGGGATGAAAATCATTCCATTGCTTAGGCATTTATGGGTAACAAGTCACTACAACTAGGCAGCAAGTGGGGCAATCTCCATTATCTAGGCAAATAAAAAAAAGGACATATTGTCCCTCTATAGATATATATGCATTCATCAACTGACAATATGTTATAAGAAAAACATCTTAAAAACTAAAAGATAAAGTTTTCTTCATTAAATACAGGAAAACAAATTACAAAAGATGAAGTTTTCTTCATTCAATACAAATGCCCTATTCTATTGGCTTTTTTCCTTATGATTTTGGCATAGGTTCCATCTCAGCTGGAGGATTGTCTAAAGCGTAAGGAGAATTGATAAAATTCATATCCAGTAGCATCCTAGTGTTGCTCGTACCTGGTCGCTCAAGTAGATGAGGAGGTCAGGATATCTCATAATCTTTATGAAAATTATAATCACCAAGGTACTTAGAGATCAAACATTGATGTATGGCATGAGCTGGAATCTAACTAACATCTAAGTTGAAAGGAGGTACTGGTAAGTCGATAAACCCAGGTTCATACCAATCCCACAGTGAATTTCCTTTCTCAAGATGCATCACACCAAAAGCATTCAACCATCCTTGTTTGTACCCCTCATTGTTTGATTATCTCCACTGAGCATCGAGATGGCATAAAGCTTCATTGTATCCTGCATTCCAGAATTTCCTAGACTGTTTGTGGAATTGATATGTCAATCTGTCAACGTTTTGATTAAGCTTCTTCACAAAATTCTCTTTACTCTCCAAGGCAGAACTTTGCTTGGAAAGTTCATCGGTAAGGCTTTGAATTTTTCTGGACATTTATGTCAGGGCTTGATTTTTTGTCGTCAGTTGAACGACTTAATTTTCTAAAGTCAGTTGGGTCCTCGTCTCTTCAATATTAATTTGACCAGCTCTTGATCGACCGCGTATAGAAGGCCTTGCTCTGCCACGAGCAGACGAGATAGGTCCGGCTCTTTTCAAAGTCTCCAGCTCTTCTCTCAAAGAAGCATTTTCAGTTTCCAAAAAGGAAAAACCTTCATCATTAACTGAGACTAAAGCTCTCGAAAAAGATGAAGCAGCAGATTTGAGTTGTTTCACTTCTTCTTATAAGGCAATATTCTCTTCTTCCAACATCTTGGAAATATTCCTATATTCCTCGATCTCAAGTTTCAACACACTTTCCTTCTTTTCATGGGCCGAGATATATTTGTCATAACCCCGATCAACGCTCAACTATTGGTACTTTTTCTCATAACCTTCATGCAGGAGTGTAGTGGTTTTTTTGTGTTAAAGTTGGAGTTCCTCGATCATTCCTTGGAGGTCTTCAATTATTTCATAATAGGTCACATTATTTTCTACAACACGATCAAGTAAACACTTTAAGTATTGGTATGCATCAACTGCTCACTCAGAAGCATTAGGCCTAAGGATATCAATTATTTGAGCTTCAGTAAAATCCGTGTGACCAGCTTTGAAATAATCATGACATTTTTTCATCAACTCTGTATCATGAGCTGACAAGAGTTCCATCCTGGCAACAAATTAGCAAGTAAAAACAAAAATGCATCAACAACGATACAAATATATCAATTAAAGGAGAAACTCAGAGTAAATAACAAAGTCCTTTTTATTAATCAACGAGAGAAGCAAGTACAACCAAAGTTACAACAATAAAGGGAAAAGAAAAAGAACAACATAATTAAAGAGCCAAACAACTCTACACATTCTCCTTATTCCTTACAACGTCATCAGCCATTTTGGACGAAGAAGTTGGCTACTCGGAGGGCAGGTTATGTTGATCAGTAGAAGTTATCGCCTGCAGAACTTGGTCAGAGGGCTGAGGAATGGTAACAACAGGTACTTATTCTACTATCACCATAGAAGATTTATCAGATGAAGCTTTATCCTCTTCTTCTTCGTGAATAGTAAGAGGAGGAACATGAGTGTGTTTCTGAAATAATTCAGAATCGTCTGCAACACTCAACTCTTTCAGTGCTACGACCCATCCGTCTCTGAAGTACTTCAAACTTGCATACTCCATCTGGAAAGTAATAGCAGTTAGGGCTTTGTTCCATCCATTTTCCCATCCAGAGCTAAAGGACTTCTTCAAAATAACTTTTCTCTTCACTTTCTCAAAAGAAGCATTTCCCTCAGCAAGCTTCACTTTCTCCTCCAGGTCTTTCTTATGCCGTTTAACTTCTTCAAGCTTTCCCTCAGCTTCTTCCTTGCTGGAAACGACGATCTTCAATTTTTCCTCCAACTCCTTGGAGGCATCTACAGCTTGGTCTCGAGTTGTATTAGCTTGTCGACGAGTTGTCTCTACAGATAGAAGTTACTCCTCCCAAGAATCTTTATCTTTCTCGTACTTCTGCCGAGAGTCCTTCACCCCACTGGAGGAAGTTCAATCCTTGATAGCCTCATATTTCTCCAGGATACTATTAAAACACATCATAAACTGCAAAAGAAAAGGAGCTCGGATCAGAATATGAACACGATGCATGGAGATGAAATAGTAATGATGATAATACTTACTGACGCAATTTATTGAGCGGGTAAGTTAGTGACCTTCTCTCGAGAAAGGGAACCCTCAGCAGCTCCAAGACTTGATCAAACTTTTTGCCGAGCTCGAAGCAATGAGAGCTAAAGTGTAAGCTCTCAAAGAAGGATCCTCAACATCAGAAGGTTGAGCAGCAGTTTCTATAGGTCTTTCTGCAATACCTCTCCTCAATCTCCTTAAAGGGGAACCTTTAATCAAAGGTGCTGCCTCTTCTTGTGTAATAGCAACACCGTCAATTAAAGGTGCTGCCTCTTTTGGGACAGCAGGTGGTTTCCTGCCTACCTCCTTGATAGCTTGAATCGTTGCTTTGGATGGACTACTATCCATTTTCTTCATCCCTTAAGCTGGGATATCCCCTTTGCTCTTCTTTTCCCCATCAATGCCAGGAGCATCTTTGGAAAAAAAATTAGGCATTCTCCTCTTCCTCTTCATCAAATCAACAATAGAGATACCCTAATCAGAAGAAGATTCTTCTACGCCGACTTGAGATGATGGAATTTGATCAAGATCAATTATCACAGGAGGGTCAAGAGGACCAACAATGAAAGAGGAAGTAGTATTTTTGTATCTCAATAAATAATAAGCATCTCTAACATGCTCCCCAACAACTGATTGATGCAAACTACAGATGAGTTTCAAATCTTTTATATTAATGTCACTCTCTTTTGGGGGATTTTTTTTATTATCAACTGTAAAAAATTAAAATAAATATCAGTTAAACATAGCTAAATCAAAAAATTAAAAACAACCTATCCCATTGCCATATAGTGAACATTTGGGACCTTGGTAAACTTCATTTCCTTTTAATGGGGGGTGTTGCCAATTTTTCATCACAACTCCATGATCAAAATAGTCCCTATTAGCATCGGGAAGGTTGGCCACTAAAGCTCTATTGGAAAACCTAGTTTTTAAATAAAATGTGGTATCACTGGTAACCCATTTATAACAAAACATAATTTTAGGGATCCCCAAATGAGTCCCATGAATATGGTTTAACCTATGTATGCCATTAACTACCCTCCATGTATTTGGAGCTACTCTTGCAGGAAAAATATCGAAATATTGGCAAAACTCCAAACACAAGGGATTAGGCAGAAAAGAAAAGCCACACTCCGCTACAAAAGGGAGGGAATCCAGTGTCCCTCAGTCAGGGAAAATAAATCAGAGGGGCAAGGAGGTTCTTCTAGAATAACCCAAGAGGGAATCGCAAAATCAGCTCGGAACTTATCCAACGATTCTATAAGATAAACCATGGTGGCTAAAGCAAAGAAAGAAGAAAGAAGAAGTTCTTACAGAGGGATTGAGAAATCTGCTAAGGCGGATGACAGAAAGAATGACAATACAAGGATAGAATGAGAAGACAAAGAGTTTAGAAATCTAGAAGTAAAAAAGTAGATGACGATCTATTTCCATCTCTTTTAAATGCCTTGCATCGGGAAGTAGGAAAAGAAATGATTACTAGAAAAGACGATTGCGTTTTCGGCGGTTAAATGATGAAAAAGATGCAAATACTCAAGGGTCTGTCGCAGATTCAAAATATTTACAAGTTTTCCATTTTGTGCTCAAATGACAAGGCTAAAGAGAACATTCCTAAATGTTGGAGATCTGTAATTAATCAAGATGTAAAAAGGTGCCCGAGAAACTTTCGAGTAAAATATTCCACACTCTCATATCAAACTCAACTGGGAAACATTGGGGGCTTCTATTGATACAAAAATTAGTCAGCTGATGTGGACCAATTAAATGAAGACATGTGTCATCTTACGTGGCAAATGCTTATACACATCAATCTACTCAGTCTTCGAGCTACTAGCATCCCGAGCAACTCATCACCCTGAGCTGCTTAGCGTGCTGAGCTACTCAACGTGCATATCGTCTAGTCAGGAAGATCAGGCGATAACTGCACATTCAATGAACATCGAATTTAATGAACATTCTTATTGTATGGATGTATATGTCTATTAAATAATAGCATATCGTCTATTCATATTGCCAGCCCCAAGGCTATAAATACATTGTAATACCCTCAATAATGGGGTAATTGATCATTAGCAATTGTGATCGAGACTAAGGCAAAAACATCCAGCAATACAAAACAGTGGATGTAGGCTATTTTCATAAGGCTGAACCACTTTAAAAGTCCCGTGTCTTATTTCTTACTTCATATTTATCTGTGATTAATTAATTAGATCAAATCTAGTTTTTTACATCAACATCAGCCATGTCTTTGGTCACAGGAGGAATGATTTATCTTCCTGCGGTGCTTCATTCTATGCATTTGCAAGATGTCAGCGATGATGGTTACGCTGGGGCCGTCATTGTGGGACTGGTTTCAAAACTACTGTTGGTAACTGGGGAAGTACTGGTGGACCTCCAACTCGCAGCTATTATTTCTTGGATGTCGCACCATCGCAATCCTACGATGTTAATACTAGCGGAGACTTTGAATGGCCTGGATGCCTGGAGGGAAGGTCGTTCCGACTTTCTAAGAGGTAGACCTGTAATTCTATTCATGTGGCAATCAAAGAGGTTCCGTATGGATGTCCCACCTTAGTATCCTTTGCTGGTGGTGCCAAAATTCTTCTCACACTATTTCATCAGTGTAGACCTAGACATCGAGAGCTAGGAAAACTCGTTCATGGAGCACAGGGCTCGAGCCTTGCACTGGTCCGTGCCTTGGTGGGGGAACTGTTTCCCATTATGGAACTCAGAGAATACTAGTATGTTCAGTTAGTAGGCCTCCGATAGACCTCTTCCTATTTTCCCTGGTAGCTGCTGTGTAAATTCAATTGGAAACAAATTATGCCACCAGGGACACTAGACTTATTTCGTATAGAGCGTATGAGCATACAACTTAGCTCTTTGTGAGAGAATAGTTGACCATCATCTCTTCCTTCACAATCTGCAAGACGGGTCTGGCAAGTCTTAAAGGACTACATGAAGTGGTTGTGGAAAAAGGTAGTGGCTAATATGCTGGCTGTGGAGATAGGGCAAAGGTGGTTTGCCATATTTGACACTATAGAGGGGGCTTGAAGGTAATCCTTAGATTATGGATAATTCCCTAATTAGCAATATTATTTGAGATTAAGCAACCGAGGTAGCTCAAGCATGGCAACTCAGCGAGGCAGCTTGGCGTGGCAACTCATACTTTAGCTTGTTGCATTAGTCAGATTGTATCTTTGTTTATATTGACTGTAAGCTATAACGGTTGTAATGTTGTAACGAGAATAATAACAAGCTTATGTGAGGTCAAACGGTACTCGCGAGAGACTAGGCTTGGCAGGGCCTGGGAGAGCTTTCATGGTCTATCGAATGACATCATCGTGGGAACTTTAGAGGGACTTGGTTTGGAGGATTGAGAAGTGAGGCACCGTTGGGTCTTGTCCTGACCATCTTAGATACACCTGGTAAAACACCGAAGAACCCTGACCGTGGAACCTCGGGCGGAGCAGCTTGGAGTTCCATCGGGTAGTAAGTTGTGAACCAAACAACCCTTTACTTAATGTCACATCTACTGTAGGTGATGTCACTAGCCAGCTAAACAATGTCAGACCTACACTTGGGTAAACCACCGTGGTATTTGGGGCTATCGGGCAGTTGGTGAGCCACCTCTACGACAACATCCCCCTGACACACAGTGGTTAGGCAAAAGGCATGTCTTGGCATTTAATGTTTATGTCGTGGAGACAACTAGTGCATCAAGCATTTAAAGTTGTGACATAAAGTATGAGGGACGTCTTTCATAGTCTTTAATGACCGAGTTGCCTCGGGGATTGTATGGGAGGATATTTAAGGACCCCAACCACCTTTGAGGAGAGGATCGATCTTTCGAGAGTTCAGGAGTTATTTCTAGAGAGAATACAGATCAGAGAGAGTTATTGCAAATCAGAGGGGTTATTCACTCACCATTGTTATTTATTACGAAGATTTTAATACTTGATAGAGATTCTTGAAGGAGTTTGGTGTGTTTCTACCTGCCTACCAAGGTGTATCTAGGGTGCTTACTTCTCTCGCCCTCTATCTAAATTACTTCTAAGTTCATTACTACCTTATGACTTATACACGAGAGTTTTGTGAGTTTAAACTGAGTTTATCTTCATTGGGTTTGTGTTTGTATGTCCTATCATTTATCCAAAGCTTTGGCCAAATTAGCTTATCACTACTATACTCAAATAGGGGTTACGCCTCCATATTATCTAAACTACCCTCTTACAATTGGCGACTCTGCTCGGGAGGCATTCATCTAAGTAAGGAGTATGTCATAGGATAATGCTAATCGAAGGCTCAACTTTGATGACATCCAGCATAATGAAGAATTAGCTGCGAGAGAACTGGAGGCCTTAAGAGATGGGTCTCCTCGAGTAGAGGTACCTCTAGTTCCTGCGACATCAGGCATTCCGGGGGTGACACAAGCTTCCACGAGTGCGGGGTTAGGACCCACTCAGGTCGCGCTCCTCATGAGCAAGTTCTATGAGTTTTTGCAAACCCCAGTAGCCTCAACTATGCTAGGAGGATTTGAGGCTAACACCTTCGTAACACCAGGGGTAACCCCAACGAACCCACTATGTGCAGGTGTAGCAGGGACGGTCTCGGCATGCATACCCTCCGTTGTGAATCCAGCAGTAGGAGCCTCAGGGGTATCAATGGCCCCAACTGTAACATTTGTCCTAACTCCAACGAGCATTCAACCCATATCCCCGTTGCTTATTTCTCCAGTAGTGTCACCCATGGAGGAAATGAGAAAGGAGATGCAAAAAGAGATGCTGAAGTTCATGCAGGATTCCTCGCAATCTGCTGGTGAGGTAGCTTCGGTTTTTGATGACTTTCGAACACCCTATACCCAGGAATACAACGATGAGCCCTATCCAAAGGACTATATTCCTTCTATGTTTGAAAAATACACGGGAAAAGGTGGGAACCTGAAGGAGCATATTAAGCGCTTCGTTGAACATTTGGGGGCACATTGTAATAATAAAAGGCTTAGGTTGAGGGAGTTTTCTAAATCCTTGAACGATAAAGCATATACCTGGTATTCCCATTTGGCTGCCAATAGTGTTTCTACGTGGGAGGAGATGCATGTATTATTTGTCCAGAAGTTCTTTCTGGTAGAAGGTGAGTTCACTTTGACCCAATTGGGTAGGGAGAAGCAGCGGCCTGGGGAAGAAGTGGTATCCTATGTTCGAAGGTTCATAGAAAGATCCCTGGATGTAAGGGAGGAAGCCAAAGAGTCTAAGTTATTGCAAATTTGCGCTGAGGGTTTGGTTCCTGAGTACATCTGCCATCTCATCAATGAGATGCGCGAGGGGACATTTTCGGCGTTCTTGAAAGCAGCGAGGAATATCTCGTTGGTAGTACAGCCCAATCCGGTGCCGGTGGCCATAATGTTTAGGCAACCGATGCAACCCACGGAGGGGGGGGGAGGTCTCATCCCCCACGGGTAGGGTACGCCGAAGGAGGAAATAGGGGCAAGGCATCGAAGAAGGACAATAAGAGGAAGTTCAGAAGAAATAGGGAGGACCCACCACCATTGCCTTATATAGTAGAGGAGGCTATCGGCTATTACAACGTAATGGTCCAAGGTGGAACGATTTATGAACCGAAAGACATTCCCATTGGGGAACTTGATGCGGTAACAAAGGCGGATCCTAGGTACTGTTAGGTTCATCGGAGGATCCAACACCCAACAGAAAGTTGCTTCACACTGAGAAGAATTATTGACAAGTACGTGAAGGC
Organism: Sambucus nigra; assembly: GCA_949130495.1. Classification (NCBI taxonomy): domain Eukaryota; kingdom Viridiplantae; phylum Streptophyta; class Magnoliopsida; order Dipsacales; family Adoxaceae; genus Sambucus; species Sambucus nigra. The sequence continues at coordinate 250,692,515 of OX422218.1, read as the reverse complement.
AAGGACGTTGTAAATCCCTCCATAGAACATCAATAACAACCCCTTGCCAGCACACGGGGCCAATCTTGTGATGGCCTATGATGAATAGGCTGAGAGAGGGGGAAAAGAGTCAACAACGAAGCGAGAAGAGTACGAGGAGGCTATGGAAGATTGTACGAGGGGAATGGCTAATGTGGTCTTAGCTTATGACGAAGCAAGTGCCAAGGACGTGGAGGATGTGTACAGCGTTGAAGGTGAAGAAGCAGATCCGGGCCTAAAGTACTGTGCAGTCTTAAAATCCCTAAAGTTCACCTGGTTCTTCGAACAGGTGGGGATACCAAAAGAGAGCAGGTTAGAAATAACCTAGGCGATACTAGATATTACGAGGAAAGACGCGGTCCCTTCGCTAAAATGGAAGGGGCCCATGGCCAGGTTGGTAAGAAGGTTCCTATCAGAAGTGACATTCAGCGATGCCGTTAGGGTTGTGAGATTCCCTCATAACAGGCCATTGTATGTGACTGCCAGTGTCAACAGAGTTAGTTTTGCAAAAACTCTCATGGATGGGGGAGCTTCCATTAATATCATGCCAATTAACTCCTTTCACGCAGCCAATATTTCAGAAGAAAGGTTGGTCCCTATGCCTTTAGCAATTTCGGGTTATGATAACCAATCTTCCAAATCCATTAGGTATGTTAATGTGAGGATTTTGATGGGAAATTTGAGTTCCCATATAAAGTTCCACATGATAGAGAGTGCAACTTCCTATCATCTACTAATAGGAAGGGTGTGGATGCATAACCAATGGCTAGTTCCTTGTACCTGCCACCAGTGTGCTAAGGCGAACATCAAGGGGACAGAGGTGACCATCAGGGCTACAAAGAGGCCTTTCGCTATCGAGGAAGCGAACTTGGTGGATGCAGCATTTTATACTGAGTTGGAAGAAAATGTGGGTTCCTTCGATCAGAGAAAGGATGGGGCCCTTGAACGAGTAGAGTAAAGAGGTTGCAAGAAACACAAGAGTAATGACCGAAGAAGCTCACCAGGCGGTCCCTTGCCCCAAGGCATCTCGAAGTAACTCAAAGATATGATGAGGCCCCAAGTGGATCCAATGGAGCACGAGGTCCAACGACAAAGCGTACTGAGTCGGTTCTCAGGAAAAAGGTTAGCCGAAGCATCTAGAGAGAAGAAGAGGAAAGAAGTTACCGCTACCAGCAGACAATGCAAGAAAGTCATTACTGAAGAATAAAAGGTGGTGTATCGATTGTAACGGTGTGAGCAGGCGACCGAGGAAGCTGATAATGAGGTTGATCTGATATATGAATGCTTTCTGGTAGATTAAAGGGGACAATGTATGGCGATAGACAATTCCATCATACAAGAAATTGTTGAGGTAGTCGACGAGGAACCAGATTATATGGTGGATCGACCGAAGCCACGGGCACAAGAGCTAGAGCAATTGAACCTGGAAGAAGAAGGGGAAGACCCAAGGTCCATTTTCATCTCGAAGGATCTCAGTAAAGAGAAACGAGAGGCCTTAGTCGAGTTGATTTGGGAATTTATAGACATATTCGCATGGAAGTACACGGAGATGGAAGGGCTAGATGAGGAAGTAAGTTATCACAAGTTGAACATGATGCCTTCATCCATTCCAATAAAACAAACCACGAGACCGTACAAGCCTGAGCTGGATTTGAAGATCAAAGAAGAGGTTCAACTCTTACTAATAGTAGGGTTCATTACACCGATACAACACCCACTCTGGTTATCCAGTATTATCCCAGTGGGGAAGAAAGATAAAAACCAGATAAGGATGTACGTGGACTTCAGAGATTTGAATAGGGCCTGCCCCAAAGATGAGTTCGCTCTACCCTCCATCGATATCCTGATAGATGCAACGGCAGGTCATGAGATGTATAACTTCATGGATGGGTATGTGGGGTACAACCAGATCAAGATGGACCCATCCGATGCAGAGAAAACAACGTTCAGAACCCCATTGGGAAACTTCATGTACAAGGTGATGCCGTTTGGACTCAAGAACACTGAGGTGACTTACCAGAGAATAATGATGGAAATTTTCCACGACTTCTTTCACAAGTTTGTGGAATTTTATGTGGATGATTTGGTCATCAAGTCGAGGAAGGAGGAGTCCCATCTGAGCAATTTGAGGAAGGTCTTTTCCCATTGCAGAAAGTTTAAATTAAAGATGAATCCATTGAAATGTGTTTTTGGAGTGACAAGTGAGAAATTACTGAGCTTTGTGGTCGATCAACAAGGGGTGCAGATGGACCAGGACAAGCAGCGGGCGATCTTGGAAATGCCGTGTCCAAGAACGGCGAAGGAGCTGAAGAGTTTCCTCGATAAGGTCTCCTACCTTAGGAGATTTGTGCCTGGATTGGCCGAGATAACACACCCACTGATGCAGTTATTGCGAAAAGACACGAGGTTCAAATGGGAGGCAATTCACCAGGAGTCTCTTGACAGGCTAAAGAAACTGCTCGTTTCACCACAGACCATGGTTCCCCCAAAGGCAGGAATATTGCTGCAGCTGTATCTGACATCCACCACAAGGTCTATTGGAGCTTTGCTGGCACAAGATATTGATGGGCTAGAATGACCAGTTTACTACCTCAGCAGGATCATCCATGGGCCAGAAGTCAGATATAGTAGCTTAGAAAGGCATTGTTTAGCCTTAGTATTTGTAGCGCAAAAACTTAGACATTATATGCGATCTTTTACAATTCATATTGTAACTAGATGTGATCCCATTAAGTATTTTCTTGCAAGAACCATATTAATTGGCGGGACAGCTAGATGGTTCCTTATCCTCTCCGAATATGACTTGAAGTGCGTGGTTCCTCGAGCAATCAAAAGCCAGGCGTACGCTGATCTGATGGCTATTTTTCCCTCAGGAACGTTTGAGCCACCCAAAGAAAGCATCCCAGGAGACGACTTGCAGGCCAATCACCTAGAAGTAACAGATAAGGAATGGTAATGTAGTTGGATGGGTCATCGGTAAATAAAAGGAGGAGCAGGGGTTATTCTTTCGAAGGGGATGGAGGAAATCTGCCTTTCTTACAAGTTAGATTTCCCCTGCTATAACAACGAGGCAGAATATGAAGCATTGGTGTTGGGATTATTAGAGTCTGTTCGAAGAGGAATTCTTTCACTTTACATCAAGGGGGATTCAAACTTGGTGGTTCAGCAAGTTAATGGTGAATACGCATTGAAACACATAGGTCTGATACCTTACAGAACAATCATTCAGAGACTCCTTGGCCAGTTCCATCGGACCAAGATCAGGAGGCAACCCAGGATGATGAACCGTCACCCTGACGCTTATGCTACCATTTCCCAGAAGATGATCATGAGGAACGCAACAACTACTGTCGTGGTTCAACGAAGAATAGCTCCTTCGATGGTACAGTCAATTTTACTGATGGAGGAGGATGCGATCTAGAGGGGAGAGATAAAGAGGCAATTGGAGACTGGTGAAGGAACAATGGGGCTCAGAGAACTGGCCCAGTACTTCACCAACCAGGGAAACCTTTACTTCAGGAACGCAGGAGGATGGCTATCAAGGTGCATCGGCCCAGAAGAAGTAGGGCAGAGATTGAAGAAAATGCACGAAGAAAACTGTAAAATGACTGAGATTCCCATTTAGAGAAGAATTAAAAGGGAGGGATATTTTTGGCCTAGTATGAAGCAGGATGCAGCCGAGTTACAATGGAAGTGTGACAAATGCCAGTTGTTTTTCGAGGCAGCGGAATGTCATTTTATGGAGACTCAACCTGACGGGAGACAACCCTATATTGACTTCACTAAAGATGGAGTTGTCCTAATGGAGAAAATTGATGCGATGGGACTCCGGCAAAGGGCCTCGAGATTCTACGTTCAAGAGGGGCAACTTTATCGAAGGGGATACTTCAACAGGATGTTACGTTGCATCACGAAGGAAGAGGCAGCCAGGGTTCTCAAACAGGCGCATGATCCATCTCATATAGGAGGGGCCGAGGTATATGACCAGTTGATGACTCTGGGTTACTATTAGCCAACGATGGAGAAAGATTCCGCTGAGTTCGTTCGAAAATGCAAAGCCTTCCAGCTTCATGGAAATATGATCCATGCCCCATCAGTGGACTTACACTCCCTGGTGACGCCTTATCCTTTTCATACGTGGGCATTCGACCTAGGGCAATACACCCTTCATCGAGGGGGAAAATATGGATACTAGTAGCAACGGAGTGTTTTACAAAGTGGGTTAAGGCGATACCACTGAGAAGGGAAACAGCAAAAGTGGTGAGTAACTTCATCAAGGAATACATTATTTGTCGTTTATGGATCCCAAAGGTTATCCTTTCGAATAATGGAACCTCTTTCATCAATTCAGAGGTAACGATGCTCACAGACAAATACTCCATTGTCCATCACACTTCGACGGTGGCATACCTAAAGGGGAACGATCAAGCCGAAGTGACTAACAAGACTTTGGTCAATATCTTAGCTAAAACAATGGAGGATTTCCCAGGATCGTGGGATGACAAGATACCAGCAGTTTTATGGGCCTACCGGATGACTAAGAGGAAGCCTACAGGGTATACGCCATTCTCTCTTATTTATGGGGCTGAGGCAATTCTCCCGGTAGAGTTAGAAGTTCCCTCCGCCCGATATGCCTTGAGAAGCAGTATGCTCCCTCAGAATAGACATGTGTAGTTGGAAGCATTGTATGAACACAGAGATAACATGATACAACACTTTTAAACGTACACGAAACAACTCTCCAGGGCATATGATAATTTAGTGAGACCAAGGAAATTTGTGGAGGGAGATCTTGTATTGAAGGCAACAGTTAAACACATCAGGAGGCTTCCTCTACCTAAGTTTACAGCGAATTGGGAGGGACCTTTCATTGTAAAGGAGGCTCAGGACTCAGGTTATTGCTTAATTTCAAAAATGGAAGAAGATAAACCATTCACGATTAATAATAAGTGGTTAAAGGTTTACCATGTGTAGGCAGCTTTGTTTGACCACTGATGTATTTAGCTATTATTATGAATACACGAGTTCGAGTTCTTTGTTATGATGATTATGCAAGATCTTTTTATTATAACTCAAGTAGAGATGGAAGGGTTACAGAACTTCATATTTCATAATCTATGTAAGCATTTGTAACACAAAGAAATGGCATGGGAATGAGTATCTTTTCCCATTCATGAACTTTGGGGCATTACAAAATTAGGAGCTATTGCCGAAGAATTACATGAGAAGAAAAGAAAATATATACACAAGTTCATTCACCAAGAAGGAAACACAGATCAGGAAAAGAGAAGAAATCTCCAGGGAGGCCCAAAGAAGCTTCTTGGCAAGACCGTTGAGCGTTGATAGAGACTTCAAACCTTGTCTACACCTGTGTGTGCTCAATCAGGAGTTTCTCTCATTTCGACTTCGCCGCGCGTAGAGCTTCTTCGAGGTCCTCCACCTCCTCGTCAATTGGCTCCGAGGAGAGGTGATAGCTCGGCCATCTTAGCCTCCTCAGCTCGTTGATCCTCCTGATGTTTTCGTAAGAGCTCCCTCTGGCTATCCAACCGCTGGCTCTTTAAAGTCTTCAAATGCGTGATGAGCCAGTCAAAATGGAACCCGTCACGACCCAACTCCCTCAGATAACCCAAGAATTAGTTGAGGAGGGGTCTGGTAACATTTGCAGTTGGAGTATTAGCGATTTCAGCAACAACGGTGGCCATGCCTTGAAGCCTGTAGCTCATAACTGAGATATTTGAATGCCGACAGTCCACTGTGAAGGTTTCAGGATGATAGCTCACAAGTTGCTCAATCGCCAAACGATGGTTGGCAGGCATTTGGGGAGAATGTTGGAGTACCGTCAGGCAGAAGGCATGAGGATACAAGTCGGGCAGAGGAAGCTCACACCCAGATTCGCTCTTCGTAGTAGCATCTGTCGTGGAACCTTGATCATCTTGACTAGTTTCTTTGAAAGTGACAGGTTCATGATGGGGCGAGGTAATGGGCGAACGAACTGGTGGAGAATCCTCCCGAGCAACTTGGAAACTGTCAGAGAAAACAAGGAGTTTATGAGAAAATCTTAACAAGCATTTTCGTTGTTAAGTCACCGATATAGGTGGAGTTTGTGAAAAATATTAACAAGAATTTTCGTTGTTAAGTCACCGATATAGGTGGAGTTTGTGAAAAATATTAACAAGCATTTTCATTGTTAAGTCACCGTTATAGGTGGAGTTTATGAAAAAATCTTAATAAGTGCTTTCGTTGTTAAGTCACCGCTATAGGGGGATGTTAACGCAAAAATTCTCCATCTACGAGGACCAATCAGAAAAGGACACATGTCATCCTACGTGGAAATATTCGACACTCGAGGAGAGTTGGTCGGCACCCGAGGAGTGTTGGTCGGCACCCGAGGAGTGTTAGTCGGCACCCGAGGAGTTGGTCGGTACCCGAGGAGAGTTAGTCGGCACCCGAGGAGTGTTGGTCGGCATACTAACCAGGAAGATCAAGGGATAACTATGCATTTAATGTGCATTAATGAAGATGACTATGCATTTAATGAGCATTAATGTACATTTATACTGTAGATGACAACACATAGCATACCAAGCAATTAGATTCGTTGAATGTAGACATAATGTATAAATGTCTACATACAATGAATCTCTTTATCTCCCATCACTATAAATACATGTATTCCCTTAGCCAAAAGGGAGAGATCCAAGAGATCCAAGAACCTAGAAACACCATACACAAGATCCATACCTTTTTCTCTCTCTACACCACATTGTGCTATTGTAAACCCCTGGGAATAAAATAACAGTGGATGTAGGCTTTTCCTTATAGCCGAACCACTTTAAAAATCTTTGTCTCTTATATGTTTTAAGTGAATGTTTATCTTAATCTTCAATCTCATCCTCATCATTTATCTGCTGTTGACGCCACTAAAATGGCAGTGGCCATTTTCTGTCTTCAACAGATTGGCGCCGTCTGTGGGAACGTGTTACAAGCGTTGTTCTCCACCAAAAGCTAAGTTTTTATTTTCTCTACGTATAATCAATTATACATAAATCTTTTTATTCAATCATGATTTTTATGTTTATATGCATAAATTAATTGTCCAATTTTTATCTGCAAAATGTTGCATATCATGATTTTTTTAAATCATAACTGTTAGATTAATTCTTATTTAGAAATATGAAAAATAGTAGATTTCATAAATCATAATTCTTTGCTTGATTCTCAAGTTTTAATTTTATATCATGAAATAATATTTTAAATGATTACATATGCCAATATATACGACGATGATAAGATTTGATCATTTTCATTGTTGATTTTGAAATAAATTTTGTAAGATATTTGATGTCTATTCAAATTCCCATCATATTTTTAATAAAAGAATGGGAAAAGGTTAAAGACAATGAAAAGTCTTTTCATGGAAATCATGACCCATATATATTCTCTCTCTCTCTTCAAGTTTGAGTCTCTTTGCATTCACAAGTTTAAGTCTCTTTGTATTCATTTTTATGAACTATATACTTAATTTGGTTCATCTTCCATCTATGTCAATAAAGTCAAATTGATTGATTTTTTATATAAATTTGGTAATAATTTCGATCATTCACCATATTTTTATCTCTCCAAATTGGGAATAGGAAGGGATCAATATAAAAAAAAAAAAAAATTCTCTCACCTGAAAAATCATTACCCACCTCTTGTAAAAGAGGATCAGTAAAATAATCATGACCATATCAAGACTATGGGCACAAATTTGATATGTTGGCCCCTCGTTCATCACATCACAAGGTTTCTTTGTCGAAATCACACGATCTAGAGGATTATTTATTTATTTCATTTAATTAACATTCTTAAGGCTTAAATTTTACATTGAATGTTATTTTTTTATCTCAAGATTCGAGATATTCTGGTCATCCAACCATATATTCTATAACTTGAGATATCCTTAAATGTTGGTCGGCAACATCCATGTCATTTGTCGGCAGCAGTAGAATCTTGGGGTATTAAAAAAATGCTAAGCACCCCTGATATTTCTTTAAACACGAGTTCGGCTTGGGGACAAGCAGGGGGCTTAAGTCTTTTTAACTTATGATCACCCCAAAAATATTTTTAAACAGCAACTAATACCTGATTGGTTGTTGGAGATTAAATAAATTTACAAAAAAAAACTTTACGTCTTACTTATGATGCATATTTGATAATAATTTGTCCATCTCACACACATTTGGCATAAAACATATTATTTCATATTTTGAAATTTTTATGCTGATACATATCATATATTGATTGGATGAGTAAATTATTCTCATGACTAATCAATTCAGCCTACACATATGGTAGAGCAAATTATTAATTTTTACAGGCACAAGATTCAATGCCGACGAATGCTGAAGCACAAATTACTCTATATCCGTTGGGATTCATATTTTATATTTATCTCAGCATGGAGCTCGAAAAATTTCTTCTCTCTATATATATTCGGCTCCGAGGAAAAGCTACAACAGTTATTATATTTCACCCCCAACGGATAGTTGGTCGGGGTAATTCTTATTTATATTCAGGCCCAGATATCTGCTCCAGCACAAATGATTCTATATATATCCATTGGGATTCATATTCTATATTCATCTCAACATGGAGCACGGCGAGATACTTATTATCATATTCAGCTCTGAGGAAGGCTACAACATTTATTATATTTCACCCCCAACGGATAGTTGGTCGGGGTAATTCTTATTTATATGCAGGCCCATCAAAGTTCTCGGCCATATTCTTATGTTCTGGAAAATATTATTCTTATTCGGCATTCTGCAATTATGCCTCGACAAGATACTTATTCAGCTTTAAGGAGAATTACAACATTCATTCGGATAATTCTTATTTATATTCAGGCCTGACAACGTTCTCGGCCATATTCTTATGTTCTGAAAGATCTTATTCTTGTTCGGCATTATATGATTCTACCTCGACGGATCGGCGAGGCACTTTATTATTTTTAATTATTCTTTATATCTATTTGGATGCATATTCTATTCTCATTTCAGCAAGGATGTCTCCAACATTTATTATATCTTATTCCCAACAATCTGTTGGTCATCGCCGAGGAGGTATCCTGCATTTTTATTATATCTTATTCCCAACAATCTGTTGGTCATCGCCGAGGAGGTATCCTGCATTTATTATATCTTATTCCCAACAATCTGTTGGTCAGCGCCGAGGAGGTCTCTAGCATTTATATTATCTTATTCCCAACAAATCTGTTGGTCAGCGCCGAGGAGGTCTCTAGCATTTATATTATCTTATTCCCAACAAATCTGTTGGTCAGCGCCGAGGAGGTCTCTAGCATTTATATTATCTTATTCCCAACAAATCTGTTGGTCAGCGCCGAGGAGGTCTCTAGCATTTATATTATCTTATTCCCAACAAATCTGTTGGTCAGTGCCGAGGAGGTCTCCAGCATTTATATTATCTTATTCCCAACAATCTGTTGGTCAGCTCCGAGGAAGTCTTCATCATTCATTATCAATTACCACCAACTCCGATTGGTAGACAAAATCCAACTCCGGTTGGTAGATAAAATCCAACTCCGGTTGGTATTGGTCGATAAATCTCATTCAAAGTTCACATTCCACAGTTGGGGGCTTCTATTACAGATATATTTGGTGGCACATTCTTATATCATCATGCAGTCGAGCATCAAATTCAACCCCGACTAATCATCATTCAGGAGTTATTTTTCTTTCTCAGGAATTACTTTTGATATTGAAGTTCAGGAGGAATATTGAAGTTCAGGAGGAATATTGAAGTTCAGGAGGAATATTGAAGTTCAGGAGAAATATTGAAGTTCAGGAGGAATATTGAAGTTAAGGAGGAATATTGAAGCTCAGGAGGTATATTGAAATTCAAGAGGTGTATTCAGAAGGACATGATGAAAGAAAGCGACAAGTATTCCACCGAGGAACTCTGTCAGACCAGAAATTAGAAGACAAGTTGCCTATATGGAGGCTATATGTAGACGGCTCATCTTGCACTACAGGCTGTGGGGCAGGGATCATTTTGAACAGCCCAGACGAGGTCGACATGGAATACGCCATACGTTTCTAATTCAAAGATTCTAATAATGAGGTTGAGTATGAGGCCATGATTGCAGGTCTTAATTTGTCAAATACTATGGAGGCACAGCAGGTTATTGTCTTCAGTGATTCTCAATTGATCGTAAACCAAATGTTGGGAAAATAATGAGCCGAAGGAGAATTGATGATCAAGTATCAAGCAAAGGTGATGGAGTTGGTATCAGAGTTTGTTGCTGTTCAAACTGGTAAGAATATCAAGAATGGAGAATGTGAGAGCATACACCTTGGCCCGATTAGCATCAGCTACTCGTACCGAGCTGGGAAGAACGATACCAATTGAAGTATTAGAAAGTCGGAGCATAGATGAAGACCTGACGATGAATATTATTACCCTTGATTTAGGACCATCTTGGATGGATCCCATCGGAGCATATATTGAGGAGGAAGAATTACCGGAGGATAAGCTCACTGCCAAGAAATGGAAGTTTAAAGCTGCTCGGTATGTACTAATTAATGGTATTCGGAGGATAAGTTCGCTGCCAAGAAATAGAAGTTTAAAGCTGCTCGGGATAATGGTATTCGGAGGATAAGTTCTCTGCCAAGAAATGGAAGTTTAAAGCTGCTCGACGAGGAATTATGGCAGGTTTGCAAAGATGTGTACATCCCTCCGAGGTGAATTGATTAAAGAGATCCATGAAGGGTCCTGTGGAGCCCGTGTAGCAGGTCGAACACTTTTGCAAAAGGTGATGACGCAGGGATACTACTGACCAACGATGAGACCTGATTGTATAGCTTATGCCAAGAAATGTGATAAATACCAACGCTTTTCCTCCATCCGAAGAACTTCACAAACATTGTTGACACCCATCATTTATCCTTGGCCATTTTCCATGTGGGGATTGATTTGGTTGGACCATTGCCGACGACTTGAGGAAGATTCAAATACCTCGTCATCGCAGTAGATTATTTTACTTAGTGGATAGAAGATGAGCCACTTATTGACATGACATACGAGAAGGAAGGTGTACCAATTTGTTTGGAAGAACATCATCTGCCGATATGGTCTCCCTCATGCCTTCATCACAGACCATGGAACACAATTTAAAAACGAGGAGTTTGCTGCATATTATCATCAGTCAAACATTTTGAAGGTTCATTCAGCGCCAGGATGTCGTCAGAGCTAATAGACCAAAAGTGCTCTAAGGAGCCAACCTCCTTTGGTTAGGAGGACAGCTCTACGGAGCAAAAGTGCTATAAGTAGCCAACCTCCTTTGGTTAGGAGGACAGCTCTACGGAGCAAAAGTGCTATAAGTATCCAACCTCCTTTGGTTAGGAGGACAGCTCTAAGGAGCAAAAGTGCTATAAGTAGCCAACCTCCTTTGGTTAGGAGGACAGCTCTAAGGAGTAAAAGTGCTATAAGTAGCCAACCTCCTTTGGTTAGGAGGACAGCTCTAAGGAGCAAAAGTGCTATAAGTAGCCAACCTCCTTTGGTTAGGAGGACATGCTCTAAGGAGCCAAAAAATGCTCTAAGGAGCCAAAAGCTTTAAGGAGCCAAAAAGTGTACACCAGCATGATCAACTACGGTTGGTAAGATAAAAATATATTCTCACATTACAACTTATGTTGGTCGGGAGGTAAGATTATTACAAAAAGTTCTTTGAAGAACAAAATATTCCAAAATACACCAAGTATAGTTGGTCGGGGATAAAAACCCACTAACTGTAGTTGGTCAACGAGGAAAAATTATTGACCTTAGTTGGTCGGACACATTTTATGAAAATATTTAAAAGTCTACCAAGTATGGCTAGTCGAGGATAAAAACCCACTAACTGTAGTTGGTCGACAAGCATAATTTAACAACCTTGGTTGGTTGGAAAAATTTTAAACATTTTTATACTCATTACTTTATTATTAAGTGACCGAGCAACGTTACTAATACTTGTAACTTCTTTATTACTAAGTTGGTCGATGAACAACACAATATTGTTATACATATGCACACATGTAAAGTATTTTACAAGACAATAGCAATTAAGATTGCGAATAAAAATGAAAGTCTTTCATTAAATTCAAAAAACAAAATACATTGAGAATGAAAATGTATACTAACTATTACATTGAGATTCCTACTCTATTGGTTCCTTTCCCTCTGCTTTTGAAACAGGTTCCTCTCCAGCAGGAGGATCATCCAAAGCATAAGGGGAGTTTATGAAGTTAAGATCTTTCAGCATTCTGATGTTCATCACAGATGGTCTGTTAGAGCAGCTCTTGCTCATCCCCGAGAACCTCTTGCTCGTCCCCGAGCAGAGGTAGAAGTCAAAATCAGCATCTACAGCACAGAGATCTTTGCTACTACTGTCTCGACCAATAATGAAGAAGAAGTTGTATGAAAATGTTTCGAAGTCTACCACTAGCTTGGTACTAATCAGATTGAAGAGTTGGGTTCAAAAGCTAGTATGTTACTCGACTAATTATTCAGAGGATCATAAATCAGAAAAATCAAGCACGTAAAGTTAGCATTCAGTTGCTCGGCAGAGGAGGCAGTTGGTCGGCTAGCAAACCGATCAACATACTTGAAGATTATGACAAGCTACAAGTTGCATACTATGGCATGGCTGCATCCAAATTCCCAGGGGTGATACATAGCACACGGAATTCCTCAAAAGAAAGATTAGCAACCATCGATCAGCCTACATCATATGTCGTCCAGGAGATAATGCACTTTATGTTGAACAAGTCAAGAATGTAGATCAAGAATTTCACGAGCACCGAGCAGCACTGCAGAATAAATACTCCATCCTTTCAAGTGAACCATCAAGCATGGAGCATTGGGGGCTTCTGTTAACGCAAAAATTCTCCATCTACGAGGACCAATCAGAAAAGGACACATGTCATCCTACGTGGAAATATTCGACACCCGAGGAGAGTTGGTCGGCACCCGAGGAGTGTTGGTCGGCACCCGAGGAGTGTTAGTCGGCACCCGAGGAGTTGGTCGGTACCCGAGGAGAGTTAGTCGGCACCCGAGGAGTGTTGGTCGGCATACTAACCAGGAAGATCAAGGGATAACTATGCATTTAATGTGCATTAATGAAGATGACTATGCATTTAATGAGCATTAATGTACATTTATACTGTAGATGACAACACATAGCATACCAAGCAATTAGATTCGTTGAATGTAGACATAATGTATAAATGTCTACATACAATGAATCTCTTTATCTCCCATCACTATAAATACATGTATTCCCTTAGCCAAAAGGGAGAGATCCAAGAGATCCAAGAACCTAGAAACACCATACACAAGATCCATACCTTTTTCTCTCTCTACACCACATTGTGCTATTGTAAACCCCTGGGAATAAAATAACAGTGGACGTAGGCTTTTCCTTATAGCCGAACCACTTTAAAAATCTTTGTCTCTTATATGTTTTAAGTGAATGTTTATCTTAATCTTCAATCTCATCCTCATCATTTATCTGCGAAAATGGCCACTGCCATTTTAGTGGCGTCAACAGGGGAGTTTATGAAAAAAATCTTAACAAGCGTTTTCGTTGTTAAGTCACCGATATAGGTGGAGTTTATGGAAAATCTTAACAAGCGTTTTCATTGTTAAGTCACCTATATAGGTGGAGTTTGTGAAAAATCTTAACAAGTGTTTTCGTTATTAACTCACCGTTATAGGTGGAGTTTATGAAGAATCTTAACACGTGTTTTCATTGTTACGTCACCGTTACAGGTGGAGTTTATGGAAAAAAAATCTTAAACAAATGTTTTCATTGATTAAGTCACCTATACAGGTGGAGTTTGAGAAGCTGAGACATACAGAGAAATTAGAGAAGTACCTCAACAACATCAGGAGCGAGATGGGTAGTTACCATGGGAGCCATAATGCTAGAAACCGTGGGAGGTGGGCTCATTACCTCAGCAGCCTCAACGGAGCCCTTAGATGCAGAAGCTTCAAGGGTAGGCACACTCCCCTCGCCGATATAGGTTACTATGGCCAACACGAGCGCATCATCAGAAGGAGATGTTGGACCTTCGAGGGATGCCCCAACGAGAGCAGCCACACCAACATGGGCCTCGAAAGCGATAAGGCCATTCAAAGCAAAGGGCGGAGAAAGACTTGGAGAAATCTGCAAACGTAAATACAAGTGTTAGACAGAAGGAGTAACCGCAAAAGGATAAGAGACAGAAATGCACCTAGCTTACCCCCGTTATGGAACTGAAGATAGGAACTGCAGTAATGGGTCTTGACAATACGGGAGGAAGGAGAATGTTGGCTATCAGTGACGCCACTTCCACCTAAAGTATCCCAACATGTTAGAATTGATAAATAAACCAATGGGACAAATAAAAGATGTAAGGCTTGGAAAGAAATTTACCTGTGGGGGACTCTCTTCAACCACAACAAGGGGTAGAGAGACCTCCTGCTCCGAGGGAAACTTAGAGGAAGCTGGAAGAGTTGCCTTGGGTTGGTCAGACATCTCAGCAGCACCCGTGGCTAGAGGAGTACTGCAACGTCCCCCCACAAAATGACTCACTAGGGGACTGGGGGGCTGGGAGGACTGACCCTCGCTTCTTCAACTCCCTGCACCAAAGTTATCAGGCAATAAATAAAAGTGCTATGTTAAAAGAAGGAGAATGAGAAATAAAGAATGCACACATACCTCAGATCCAGAGGGAGAACGAGAGGATATAACCACTAGTGAGGGTGGCGAAGAGGCAGTAGCAGAAGGAGCTGGTGATGAAGGTCTCTCAAGTGTTTGCTTCTTCTGGGACTTAGTACCCATCGTTTTCCTTCTTGAGCTCGTTGCACCACCACTTTTAGGCACCTTCGACCTTCTGCTTCTTTTTGGTGGTGGCTCGCTAGGATCAACCATGATTGTGGGGAATGTACCCGAAGGAGGAATGGCGACTGCGCGTCGTTGGAATTCAGCATTTATTCGGGCAACTTTGGCCGCCACCCGCCTTATCGGCTCTTCATCCATCTCTGGAGACATAGGAGGGGGAACGAAGGTAATTGGGAATGCCTCCAATGGATTTTGCATTTGACCTTGGGTCTTAGACTTCTTGGCTTTCTTGGCAGGGGGCTCAGAAGACCCTTCTCCCGTGGCAGCTTCGGTCGTAGGGGCAGATGGTTTGGGGGTCGTAGAGACCTTGGTTTCGGGGTGGCAGTTGGGATTATTGGGCAATGAGGGAGTAGTTCATGGGGAGAATCTTTAATAGTTTTACTTAAGGGAAACTCAACCCTAAGCACGGATTTCCCTTTTAGACCCAGCTCAGAAGAAGAGAAGGAAAGGACCGGGGGATATTAAGGGGGGACTGGATGTACTCAAGAATCATGGCCAACTGCTCCTGATAGAACTTAGTGGCAAAAGAAGTGGATACGTCTCCCTTCCTAGTAGCACTAAGAAGGGTGACACGTCTATCAATGGTGGATGTTACACCAAGCACCGCGGATGCAGTGTAGAAAGTGCAGGCTTCTGTGAAGGTGGCCTTAGAATGATTGTCCTGGAACACAGGTCGAGGAGCCCCCTAATCGAACCCGAACTGCCTGCTGCATCTATCAGGGTTGTAAGGCTCAGAAGTGTACCCCCATTCAGTGTAGGAGGGGAGAAACCCCGGGGTGACAAGTAGCACTATGGCTTGTGAGGGATCTTCTACAACCGGGTTAAATCTGACCGTTGTGGCTGCAGTGGGAAAGAAGTCCCAACCATGGGCAAAGGTGGGCTCGCTATATGGCCTCATCATGAAGGAGTCTAAGTTATCAAAAACCTCCATTATCTCCTTTCGGCTTTGCTTGTTGTGGAAACATAGGAGGCGTGGGGGCTTGATACCTTCGTTCACGGGTAGAGACACTGACTTCGCAGTAATAGCAAGAAAGTGGGTATAGAGGAAGCCCGTTAAAATGATAGTGTTGGTGAAATTTGCCAAGTTGTAACGACCCAGTGATCGTTCCATATCAACATGGGTTCGATCTAACCAGGTGTAGAGAGACACCAGGGCAATGGAGGCCAGGGGAAGGTTGAACCCCCTGGCCAAACGAATGGAAATGTTTATTAGGTCCCTCCTGGGCTGATCGTTGGGTTTTCCAGTAAGAAAAAAGCGTGAAAGAAGTACAAGTATGTAGGCTGGTAGCTCCAGCGAGGTACCTCTGTCGCGGCCCGTACATCACTGACATCCTTCGGCATCGGGGCATCGAAAAAGTAGTTGATAAGGTGGGAAAATGTATCTTTCTTTGAGGAACCGGTGCAACCGCAGCAGATCTAATCCAGCTCAACACGATCAGCAGCCTCTTCAGCATCCAGAGGCTCATCGTGATAGGTGAACTCACCCATGGGCTCAAACCCAAGGAGTTCACAGACATCCTCTAGTGTAACAGTAAACTCCCCCCACGCAACGAAGAAGGTGTGGGTTGTGATATTCCATCGGGAGACTAGCACTTGTAATGCCGCGTTGTGCTTTGAGAGTGTGAACTCCCCAAACCAGTATGTGTGATGAAGCCCAACCTTCGCAAGAGCAGCAACGTGGGGGCTCTGCATGTGTGTGTACCAGGCAATAAAATGGGTTGGTGACCCCCCAGGTGCTTCGAAGTCAATCTGAGAATAGGGAAAGTCTCCACGATCCAGACGGAAACGCAGAGTCCCCTCGGGTGGAAGATAGCCCCACTTTGATGAATTCATCTCCTCATCACCCAACATTAAGGGGTCGAACTTGGACGAGAAGTGGTAGGTCTTGCATGCCTAAAAAAACTTGTCATCTTCTTCAAAATGGGCACCCGGCGGTAGAAGCATAGTTTATCTTGACGAGCAGCATCCAGGGCAACGCCACTTAGGGCGGTGGCAACGCCAGCAGCAGCAGAGAGGGAACCTGGCTGAGTGGTGGCAACAACCTTGGAAGTACTGGAAGAAGCAATGAGAGCGCGGTGATAAATGATATAGATAGGTAAGAAGGGTTGAGAACAAGAGGGGAGGAGCACAACCGCAGGAGGCGGTGAAAAAGATGAGAGAAGGAGGAGACTGAGTAAAGAATGGGGCAACAATGGAGTTCGCACAGAGTTCACACAGAGTTTATCTCTCTAAAGAAAGCGGGGAGCTTGAAGAAGATAAAGAAGATGAAGATATAGAAGGGTTTTGAAATAAAAGAGACGTTTGAAGGGTTTCAAACTCGACGGTTGGAGTTTCCCACCATCGCACGTGCAAGGGCCACCTATAATCATTTCAAATGAACACGCGGCACATCGGGAAGGGTCTCAACAGTTGAAAAGACAGTGCCACATCAATTAATAAAATGATGCTTGGGAAAAAGAAGAGGGTTGCCTTCTCTAGCAAGTTGAGTTTTGGCGCCAAATTTGTGTCAGACTTATCCAATGACTCCCAACGAAGGTAGTCCCCCGACGGTTCAAAAAAGCAACGATGTCCCCTCACCACATGTCCAAACGTTATTTAAAGGGTGACTCAGTTACATCGGGGAGATTTTCTGCTTTTTTGAACATAGCGAGGCATTACGGGGGAGAATTTCACTTACCACGAGTCCAAACGAATATTTGACAAGGTTAGTGGTCCTTTCGGGAGAATTTTAAATAGTAATGCTAGAACGATTGAGGCTCAGCACGAGGAAAAAATGGCGATGTCCCTTCGCCCAGGCCCCAGTGAGAATGGCACCTCGGCTCAGATACATCGGGGAGACTTTTACTTTTTCCAGGAGATTTTATTGCTACGGTTCTAATGAGGGAAAAAAGGCCAGAATTATTTCACGCAGAGAAGGTTCATCGGATTGAGAAGTTTCATGCAGACATTTCTTGTTCCAACAAATCTCTCCACAAAGTGGAAAATGTAGAGGGGGCTTGAAGGTAATCCTGAGATT
Organism: Sambucus nigra; assembly: GCA_949130495.1. Classification (NCBI taxonomy): domain Eukaryota; kingdom Viridiplantae; phylum Streptophyta; class Magnoliopsida; order Dipsacales; family Adoxaceae; genus Sambucus; species Sambucus nigra. Next base: position 250,674,558 of record OX422218.1, on the reverse strand, counting down.
AGGAATAATTCCGTAATTGGCAATATTGTTTGGGATTAAGCAACCAAGGTAGCTCAAGTGTGGCAACTCAGTGAGGCATCTTGGCATGGCAACTCATACTTTAGCTTATTGTATTAGTCATATTGTATCTTTGTTTATATTGACTGTAAGCTATAACGGTTGTAATGTTGTAACGAGAATAATAACGAGTTTGTGTGAGGTCAAACTATACTCACGAGAGACCAGGCTTGGCAGGGCCTGGGAGATCTTTCATGGTCTATCGAATGACCTCGTCGTGGGAACTTTAGAGGGAATTAGTTTGGATAATTGAGAAGTGAGGCACCGTTTGGGCTTGTCCTGACCATCTTAGATACACCTGGTAAAATACCGAAGGACTCTGATCGTGGAACCTCGGGCGGAACAACTTGGAGTTCTATCGGGTATTGAGTTGTGAACCAAATATCCCTCTACTTAATGTCACATCTACTGTAGGTGATGTCACTAGCCAGCTAAACAATGTCAGACCTGAACTTAGGTAAACCACCATGGTGTTTGGGGCTGTCAAGCAGTTGGTGAGCCACCTCTGCGATAACAGCCCCCTGACACACAGTGGTTAGGCAAAAGTCATGTCTTGGCATTTAATATTTATGACGAGGAGACAACTAGTGCACCAAGCATTTAATGTTATGACATAAAGTATGAGGGACGTCTTTTATCGTCTTTAATGACTGAGTTGCCTCGGGGATGGTGTGGGAGGATATTTAAGGACCCCAACCACCTTTGAGGAGAGGATCGATCTTTCGAGAGTTCAGGAGTTATTGCTAGAGAGAATACAGATCAGAGAGAGTTATTGCAAATTAGAGGGTTTATTCACTCACCATTGTTATTTATTACGAAGCTTTTAATACTTGATAGAGATTCTTGAAGGTGTTTGGTGTGTTTCTACCTTCCTACCAAGGTGTATCTAGGGTGATTACTTCTCTCTCCATCTAGCTAAATTACTTCTAAGTTCATTACTACCTTTTGAGTTATACACGAGAGTTTTGTGAGTTTAAACTGAGTTTATCTTCATTGGGTTTGTGTTTGTATGTCCTATTATTAATCCAAAGCTTTGACCAAATTATCTTATCACTACCATACTCAAATAGGGGTTACACCTCCATCTTATCTAAACTACCCTCTTACAGACACCATGGAGGGAGGTGTTGTGGTTTTCCCCAAGCTAGTTCGGGCTTATAGCTCTCTGGAGTGTCTGCGGCACTCCATTCAGGCAGGGGAAGTTTGGAGACCCCAGGATGGGGTGATGATGGAGTCGGTTCCTCTATAAGCTGCGAGGAGGATATGTGAAGCTTTTATAATGGCTGTGGTTCTGTGTTTGGGAATAATTTGAGGGTTATTTTTAGGAGTAGTGGGGCTTGTCTTTTATTTTGGTTTTAGGAAGGTAGGGGTGGGATGACAAGGGAAGTCGTTTGACTCCTTATGCCGATGTAATCATACTGAAATTTTGAATAATGAAATAAAAGAGTTTTTGATCATCTAGTTATGCCTCTTGATGAGTTTTGAATATGAATTATCTATACCAATCGCTACGACATACATAATCCTTTTGTACATGTATATGCTAAAATGAACTATCATTCTCGAGGATAAGAGAATAATAGAATTTTTTGCTAAAGAAGGGGGCCGTGGTCATGTAAAATAAATGAGATGCCTACGTACCTCTGAGGGTTTTGAAAATTATATGAAATTCCATTTTTTACAAGCAAGAAGATTGTAAGAGGATCAGGCCCCACATAGTTCTGAGTAGAGGGAAATGGAGATTTTTTTAAAATAGAAAGGAGACGAGAAGTGTCATAGCACGTTGAGATTTTGGACTAGGGGTAGAATTTCTTGAGACGGTCTTAGTTGACTATATGCACTATTTCCTCTCCATCAAGGTCGGTGACCAAAGCAACGTCGTCGGACAGGATCTTCTTCACAATGTAGGCGCCGCTCCAATTAGACTTTAATTTCCCTTTGGGATCCCAAATGGGATTTATAATTTCTTTGAGTAGTCCTTGAATCTCTTATTGAATGATTACGTTATACGGTGATGGTATCCTTGCATATGGTAGAGGGACTTTAGTCTCCTTTTGTCTAAGAGTGACAACTAGTTGAGATGGCTTTGATGCCAGTCTTCCTCGCTGACCTTACTTTCTAGCATGATGCACAATGAAGGGATTTCCAGCTCTACGAGTAGGACTACTTCCATGTTGTAGACTAGAGAGCAAGGGGTAGACCCAGTAGAGGTTCAAACTAAAGTGGGGTAGCCCCAGAGGGCGTAGGGGATACGATCGATCCAATCTCAGCAACTCTCATTCACCTTGTTGATGATGGATTTAAGGTTCTTATTGGTTGCTTCAATTACTCCATTGGTTTGAGGTTGGTATGGAGAGGATTTTTGTATCTGAATCCCATATTCATAGACCTCCTCTGTAACTTCTGCCTCAAAGTGTAACCCATTGTCCAAGACCAGCTCGTGGGGGACCCCATATCGGCAGATGATGTTTCTTCGGATGAACTTGTCCACTTTCTTGGCATTCAGCATTGCGTATGATTAGGCTTCAACCTATTTGGTGAAGTAATCAATGGAAACCAGAATGAATTCATGTCCATTAGAGGCTTTGGGCGTAACCTTCCCTATGATGTCGATGCTCTATGTGGATAATGGCCAGGGAGAATTCATATTTTATAATTCTCATGGAGGTAAGTATCGTAGGTTGGAAAACTACTAGCATTTAAGGCATCTTCGAACATAGGATGTGCAATCCTAAGCCATGGTAGTCCAGTAGTAACCTTATTGGATGATTTTATTAGCATCTTATTCCCCGCTACTGCGATGCAGTACGAATGGGTTCCATCAAAGTTTCCCTTGAACAATGCTTTATCACTGACAATATACTGGGCAACCAATATATGGAGGGTTACCCGATCTTTCTTATCAGAACCTTGAGGATACTTTCCATGATTGATGAGGCACGAAATATCACAGTACCACTAGTTGGCTATCTCGGGATCTTCTTCTATGATAAGCTCAATGTGGTAGCAGTGGGTTGGTTTATCTTATTTTTGGATAAGGAAAGGGGCCATGGTTATTCCTTCAGGCATGTCAATCATGGAGGCTAAGGTAGAAAGGGAATCGGATAGGTTGTTCTTTACTCGTGGCAGGTAGTGGAAGGTAATATCTTGGAATTGAGAGACTGGTTCTTCTAGGTGGGCATGGACTGGTATGAGTTTATCATCCTTGACTTTCCATTTTCTGAGCACTTGATCGATGATGAGTGCTGAGTCCCCATAAACATCTAAGTATCAAATTCCTTTCTTGCGAGCGATTTTGAGGCCTACTGTACACGCCTCGTATTCAGTCATGTTATTGGAGCGAGGGAAATCCAACTTGATGGCAATGGGAGTGAGAGAGTCATTAGGGGAAATTAGGAGAATCCCAATGTGATACCCTTTTTGTTGGCGGCGCTATCAAAGAACATTTTTCATCGAAGGTATTCTTGGGAGGTATAAAGGATATTCTCATCTGGGAATTCAGAAATCCAGACATCAACTTCTTCTATAATGCAGTCAGCAAGGTAATCATAGATGTCTCTTCCTTTCATGGCTTTCTGTGTAAGATATATGATATCGAACTCGGATAAAAGCATCCACCAATGAGCCATTCGACTGGACAAAGAAGGTTTCTCTAGTAAGTACTTGATAGGATCCATTCAAGATAAAAGTTTGATGGGAAAGACGAGCATGTAATGCCATAGCTTTTGGGTGACCCAGACAAGGGCGACAAATGCTTTCTTCAAGGCTATGTAGTTAACTTCTTACCCTTCAAACTTGCAACTAGAATAGTATGTGGATCTCTCTTTGCGAGTTTCTTCAAGGTATTGGGTTAGAAAAGCCCCAGTTGTGGTATCTATTACAATTAGGTAAAGGAGTAGGGGAAAACCATGCTGTTGTGGCATGAGTATCGAATGTCGGGTTAGGTATTTCTTTATTCGGTCAAAGGCTTCCTAAAAATCTTCATTCCAGACTTTGGTCAAATCCTTTCGAAGGATTTTGATGATGGGCTCATAAATGGAAGTCAGTTGGCTGATGAATAGGCTGATATACTGTAATTTTCCAAGGAACCACTGAATTTCATTCTCCGTCCGGGGTGGTGGAATTTCGAGTATGGCTTTCAGCTTGGCATGATATTCTTCTATCCCTTTCTCACTAACCATGAATCCCTAAAGTTTCCCTTTTATAACCTCGAAGATGCATTTTTAGGGTTGATCCACATCTGGTGATGATGCCGTCAACACCACCACCAGATAAAGAGGTAGTAGAGCTCAAATAGGCATAACAATGGAAGAAAATAATGACACAGATATGTAGAAAGAGGCGAGGAGAAGAGGAGAAACACACCAATATAAGTGTTTCAATAATTTCCTACGTCCACTGTGCAAGTGAGTGTAAGTATCACTATCAGAAGAGGGCTCTATTGGCTTTAGCAACACAATAACTCCACTTTATCTCTCTATTGTAAATGAACCAGAGTTTCAGCTAGGGTTGCCAACTATCGGTCCTTTATAATATTGAGGATGACCTCTATACATAGTGCTTGGGGGTTGTAATGTACCCCCTAAACATATAATGTGTATGTGTATAAAGATCCAACCAGTGTAAGGATGACACCTAGATGATCCTAACTAAAAAATAATGACCTCAATATTCCTTTATGTGGAGGTAATGATTCAGTTATAACAGATTTGTCCACGTATTTTAAGCTAAACATATGCGCGTAATTATTTGACTGTCTTCGCTCGGTGACAACCTCAGCCTGGATGAGTACGAGGTTGGTGATGCCTGACCTCCTACATGCCTAAGATAATTATATAATGACCTTGGCTGGGATGCCCGCCGATGTTAGATACTTGGAACGTCAGCCAGGGATGATGTTGTCTTGACACGATGCTGAGTCGATGAGGCTTTACTGATCTCAGGTGATAACTTGTAACGTCGGCCAGGGCCAATGTTGATGTTAATGCTAATGGATGGTTATACTCGTGTCCTTACTGACCTCGGCTGATGTCCAACCGAGGTTGATGTAGAGGTTGAAGCGAAGTCGGCTGAGGTCGACCTTCTGAGTGATGACCTTGATTAAGGATGTCATAGGCTTTTGTCACCTCAGTTGTAATATCGACCGAGGTTAGCAGCTCTGAGTAAGAGGGTGCACTTAGGGCATATCAATCACCCCTAGCCCTTAGTTACCTATGTAAATAGGTGACTAAGGGGTATGCATGTCCGAGGCTGTATTTTCTTATGTGCTAATATTTCTTTGACATGCGTTAATTTCTGAAGTGGGTAGCGTGCCTGACAATGTGTAATGATGATGATTTTGTTTTAGGATCCCAAGGCAATAGTGGGCCTTGGGATGCGTGCAACATGATTTGAGGGTTTAAACCCTTTTATTCTCCTTCTTCTTCATTTCTTTCCATTTTCTTGCCCGTGCTTTCCTTTATAATTTCTCTCTCTTCAAGAGTTGCTGCTGCATTTTGGGGTTTCATTGATTCCGATTTTCTTCTTCTTCATTTCACACTCAGACAGGTATCGTCCTTATCCTATTTCATCATTTTCAGCCTTTAATTTTCATTTCTTCTTTTTCCAATGAGGATTTAGTCTTTCCAGTGAGGGTTTTAGGGTTTTTCGGTGATACTTTGCATTTTTCGGTGAGCCTGTTCTTGAGTGTTCTTGGTTTAAAATCTTTTAAAATCCAAGTTTGATTTTTTATTTGGGTTGAATTGAGTTTTTTGGTTGTGGTTTAGAGTCCACAAGTGTAGGGTCGTCTGATTTATGCTCAGACCTCTGTATAAGCTCATTGAAGAGTTTTCTTTACTTAGAGAGAGGAACTTAGAAAAAATTAGGCAGATAGAGCTAACCCATGCGTAAGCTCGTAGGGCTGAGGCCTTCCCCCTCAAACCTATCTTCCCTCCACCTCTGAAGATAATATACCCTGAGCCAACTGAGCTTACTGAGCCATCAGAGGATCCAATAGACCCCACTCCCATGTCTCAGTCTGAGTCATCTACCTCAGACCCTATGTCCATAGACCCTTTCTAAGAGGCTATGGACTACTCTATTAGGCAAGATCAGGTTCCTGATCAGGCCGAGGTTAAGAGTCGTGCCTCGTCTCACAATTATGCTAGTACCTAACAAACTTCTTCTGATGTTGAAGTTGTAGGGCCAAGCATGGCCATTCCGCCCATTTTCGATGTTGTTCCCCTGTTGGCCGTTACCGGGGCTGAGTTCGCCCAAAAATTTCCTGATGGTATCCATGCACCTGCCCAAACCGATGTTAGTAGGGATGATGACGATGGTCACGAGAGCGAATTCGATATCTCTGAGGCAACCGAGATAGAGAGCTCGGTTGCTGAGTATGACCTCTTAGCCTTTAGGCACTTATATTATATAGGTCCTTCCATTAAGCTTAGGAGACCCTTGAGGGGTGAAAGGGCCTTTCATGGCCGAGATAGGGGGAACTTTGTGTACGAGTAGATGCTTAAGTTGGGATTTCATCTCCCCATCCATCCTACAATTAGAGCCATACTATCCCATATCAACCTAGCCCCTTCACAATTATCCCCCAATGCCTGGAGGGTGATGATTGAGGCCATCATCCTTTGGAAGGTTGTCCATCACCCAGACCTTCCAGTTAGAGTCTTCACGGGGGTCTACGTCACATTTTCTGCTAAAAACCACCCCAACTACTACCAATTCCTAGCTAGGAAGTCAGATAAAAAGATGTTATTGGTTACCCAGACTTCAAATCATAACTGGAAACCATGGTATTTCTTTGTGTCAGGGGTATGGGAATTTGGTCCAAGTGTTTCTTCTTCAACGTCTGATCCTAGGACACCTCTGAAGTGGGGGAAGGTGTCTCTTTCGGCCAAAGCCAACCCTGGCCTAATCCAGGATAATTTCCAAAAGGTTAAGGACCTTCAAGATGAGGGAGAATAGGGTTGTATTATCAAATACGAACATCTGATGACCCCCTACTACCTCTCTCAGACAGGGCTAGGTGGTAGTCCTCTAACCGAGCTTCGTAAGTACTATTTTCCATAGTTATACCTCTGATTTTTCATACTTCTGATTTACTAACTCAGGTGTTTATTTTCGCAGAACGTCCAAAAGGTATTTCTACGAGCTCTAGGAGATGTCTTCCCCAAGCCTTGTAAAGCTAATGAAGAAGGTAGGGCATAATATAGCACCTCCTCCCCCCAAACAGAACATCGACACGTCCAAGGCTGACGTTACTAAGAAAAGGAAGCCCACAACGAACTCGGAGAATCAAAGGCTGAGTAAAAGTAAAAAAAGAGATCGTACCATTCTAATCTCCTAAGATGATGCCCTTGCAGCTCGTCTGGCCCAGCTGAAGATCAACGTCAACTTGATTGGCTATGGTCTGAAGGTTATGGATTCCATCGGCTCTACAATGAACGAAGAAGATAAGCATTTCCTGCGCTCTCTGGATATCCCCTTGCTAGCCGAGTTCAGCCTTCATAGGTCTATTCAAGTACTAGTTTCTGTTCTTTTCCTCTTCTAAGTGTAACTTCGGCTGTATTTGTAGGTTACAAAACTCATACATCTGACTTTTCATTATAGGATGTTCTATCCATGCATCAATTTATTGAATGGACTCTGAGGAAGATGCCCCTTATATAGAAGGGAAGAGAAACCCTGAAGGTCCAAGCCTCTTTGAGTGCTGAAGTTAACCATTTGAAGGAGGAGTTAAAAGAGGTTGACAAGCTGATTAAGCAGAGGGATATGGACATCATCAACCTCAAGAAGGAACATGAATTTTCCCTAAAGGCCAAAGATGATGTCCTTCAGACCAAAGTTGATGCTTCAGTCAAAGCCTCACTAGAGGATGCCTCAGAGAAGATCCTTGCAGACTACAAGGTTTCTGATGAGTTCATCACATTTGGCTTTGAATATCTTAAAAGTGGTATTAAAGCAACTGGGAAGTGGGCATCTTCTAAGGAACAGGAGTCAGGGAGCTTAACTGCCTAAGACTTTATCAGTTTAGGCTTTGGTAACCCTCATTTTGCTCAGGTCTTGCAAGAGGTTGAGGAGGACGGTGCTGCCCCTGCAGACTCCCTTGGAGTTTACTGAAACTAAAGAGTCCATTCATCAAGACAACACTGCAAAGGTGACTAACGTCGGTTAAGAGGACACCGTTCCAGCTGCAGATATTTAGGCCTTTCTATGTGAAGCTTTTAATTTGCAACTTCTGCTTATTTTAATTTGTAACTCTGATGGCCCTTTAGCACATTTGATTTGTAAACCTAGCTACTTAATGTAATACCATCTTCTTCAGAGGATTTTGCTTCTTTCAATGAATGCCTTTTCTTGCATGTCGTTTCCAAGTCTGAAGATACTATATGACATTTATCTTTATAACTTTCACCAAATTATGATGTTTAAGGTCCGAGGTCATCATAATATAATGTTTACCTCACAATTTTCACCAAACTAAATGTTTAAGGTTTGAGGTCACCATAATATGATTTTTCACCTCATAATTTTCAACAAATTAATGATTTTTAAGGTCTGAGGCCACCATAATATGATGTTTTACCCCATAATTTTCACCATATTAATGATGTTTAAGGTCTGAGGTCATCAAATTATGATGTTCACCCTCATAATTTTCACCAAATTAATGATGTTTATGGTCTGAGGCCACCATAATATGATGTTTTACCCCATAATTTTCACCAAATTAATGATGTTTAAGGTATGAGGCCACCATAATATGATATTTTACCCCATAATTTTCACCAAATTAATGATGTTTAAGGTCTGAGGTCATCAAATTATGATGTTCACCCTCATATTTACCACCAAATTAATGATGTTTAAGGTCTGAGGTCATCAAATTATGATGTTCACCTTCATATTTACGATCAAACTAATGATGTTTAAGGTTCGAGGCCACCATAATATGATGTTTTACTCCATAATTTTCACCAAATTAATGATGTTTAATCATAATGAAATAAAGTTGTGACACAGGAATTGCTCTTTTCATTAATATCCTCTTCATGGAATGATACATGTATTACAAAGAAACTTCCACATCATATGTAATATTTCTTCAAGTGGTCAGCATTCCAAGGGTTGGAAAAAGGTTCCCCTTAGAGATTTTCTAGCCGGTAAGTATCGAGTACAACCTCATCGACCACTCTGTAAGGACCATGCCAGTTTGGGTGGATCTTATTGGCCTTCTTCAACGTCTTCTTTAGCACTAGGTCTCCCACAACTATAGGTCTTAATTTCACCCTTTGATTATAGAACTTTGCTGTTCTTTGCTGGTAGGCTGCCTGTCTGATCTCTCCATCTTCCCTTCTCTCTTCAATTAGATCCAAGTCAAGCCTTGTTTCTTCCCCATTCCTCTGAGGGTCATAGGTCTGAACTATGTGGGTTGGGAGTCCTACTTCTGTAGGGATGATAGCTTCTGAACCATGTGTCAGCATAAAAGGAGTCTCTCTAGTTGGCATTCTTGCAGTCGTCCTATAGGCCCATAACACAACGTATACCTCTTCTATCCATTTCCCCTTGGCCCCCTCCAACCTCTTCTTTATCCCATCAAGTATTGTTCAATTCGTGACCTCAGTCTGCCCATTTGGTTGGGGTCGGCCAGGAGAGGAGAAGAATTTCTTGATCCCTACTCTTTCGCAATATTTTTTTAAGGAAGAATTCTTAAACTGGGTTTCGTTATCTGAGATAAGGGTATTTGGAAGGCCATATCTTCATATGATGTTTTTCCAGATAAATTGGAAGGTCTTCTGTTACGAAATCATGATCATTGGTTTATCCTCTACCCACTTAGATAAGTAATCAATTGCCACCATAAAAAATCAATAGTTGTTTGTTGCTCTTGGCAAAGGTCCTACTAAGTCAATACCCCAAACTGCAAATGGCCAAGGTGAGATAATTGACGTCATAGGCTGATGATGTTGATAAGGGATAATGGAAAATCTCTGACACTTATCGCACCTCTTCACGTAGGCAGCAGAATCTTTGGCCAAGGTCGGCCACCAGTATCCTTGCATAATTATCCTCTTAGCTAATGGTCTTCCTCCTATGTGACTGGAGCAAAAACCCTCATACACGTCCTACAGGATGTGTGGGACCTCTGAGGGGTGGATACATCTGAGGAGAGGGAATAGGAAGCCTTTTTTATACAAGACGTCTCCTACAAACGAGAACTTGGCAGCCCTATACCTAACCTTTCTCCTTTCCAACTTCGACTCTGGAAGCTCTCCCTGTCTGATGTATCTGAAGAGGGGGTACATCCAAGAGGCTCCTAAATTCAAATTGAGGCAAGGTCTGGTAACCTCCTCTTCTTCAATGGTTAGTTTGAGCAAGATCTTGACTGGTACTATCCTTCTGATGCCTGTCCTTGTTACTGAGGCCAATCTCACTAGTGCATCTGCCCGACTGTTGTCTAGATGGGGTATCCTCTTCATCTTTACTCCTCTGAAGCTTTCTAGCATTGTTCTTACTCTCCTTAAGTATCTACCCATTCTTTCATCTTTGGCCTCGTATACTCCCAGGATTTGGTTGACGACCAACCTTGAGTCACTATGGACTAGGAGTTGGCCAACACTAAGAACTGTTGCCAAGGAGAGGCCTACTATCAAGGATTCATACTCAGACTCGTTGTTCGCTGCTTTGAAGTTGACCCTCAGTGCATATTCGATGTCGGTACCATCTGGTGCTGACACTATCATCCCTGCTCCACTTCCGCTTTTATAAGAAGACCCATCGACGAAGAGGTTCCAAACATCTTCATTCTAAGAGAAGTTCCCCTCTGACAGGATCCCTTGCTTAAAGAGGTAAATGTCTTCCTCATTCTCAACTACACTTTTTCCGGACTTGCTTGACTCAACCTCATCCGGATCATGGAAGATGTAACTTTCTGGTTCATCTGCAATCTCTTGACTATTATCAACCTCAACCTCTTCCTAGGTGAACTCTGCTACAAAGTTTACAAGAGCCTGCCCTTTGATTGCAACCCTTGGTTAATAAATAATGTCATATTCCCCCAACTCGATGGCCCAAGTCATCAACCAACCTAACTTCTCAGGCTTGTGGAGGACCTGTCTTAGTGGTGAATCAGTGATGACAACCATAGAGTGGGATTGAAAGTATGGCTTCATCTTCCTAGATGCGTGTATCAGGGCATAGGCCAACTTTTCCATTTGAGGATAATTCTGTTCAGACCCTTAAAGAGCCTTACTATTGAAGTACACCTACCTCTGCACTCCGTCGTCTTCTCTTACTATGGCCGCGCTAATGGCTGATTCTAAAACGGCTAGATACACATATAATTTCTCCCCCAAGATGGGCCGAGATAGGAGCAGAGGGGATCCGAGGTAGGACTTCAGCTCTTTGAAAGCCTTGTCACATTCCTCATCCCATTCGAAAGCCTTTCTAAGTACTTTGAAAAAGGGAAGACACTTGTCTATAGCTCTTAAGACAAACTTTTTCAGTGCAACAATTCTTTCGATTAGCCTCTGAACGTCTTTGATAGTTCTTGGTGTCTTCATTTTAAGCAGTGCCTTTATCTTTTTGGGGTTGGCTTCTATTCCCCTCTGATTGACCACGAATCCCAGGAACTTTACTGCTCCTACTCCGAAGACACACTTGGAAGGGTTGAGTTTCATCCTGTATAAATCCATGGTGTCAAAAGTCCTCTCCAGGTCGGCCACGTGAGTGTTGGCCTTCAAACCCTTTGTCAACATATCATCTATATATACCTCCATGGTCTTGCCAATATGATGCTCAAACATCTTATTTATAAGACGTTGATAGGTGGCCCCTGCATTCTTCAATCCAAAGGGAATAACCTTATAACAATAGGTCCCCTTTTCGGTTATGAACGCTATCTTCTCTGAGTCTTTTGGGTCCATAAAAATCTGGTTATACCCGGAATAGGCATCCATGAAGATCATGAGCTCATGCCCTGCTGTGGCATCTACCATCTTATCAATTCGAGGCAAGGGGAAGCTGTCTTTTGGGAAAGACTTGTTCAAATCAGTGATGTCTACACACATCTTCCATTTCTCGTTAGCTTTTGGCACAATGACGGCGTTAGATAACCACTCAGGGTATATGACCTCTCTGATGAACTTGGCCTCTTCCAGTTTTCTGACCTCTTCCCTGATGACATCATACTTTTCCATGGAGTAAACTCTTCGTCTTTTCTTGATTAGCTTGGCATCTTCTGCCACATTGAGTTTGTGACACATAATCTCAGGGTTAATGCCTGGCATATCTGCATGGATCTAAGCAAAGACACTCTGCCTCTTCTTTAAAAGTTTTACCAGCTCTTCCTTGATTTCGGGTCTTAGTGCTTTGTCAATTTGGACAGTTTTTTCCAACTCGTCCTCATTGAGGACGACGGATTCTACCTCTTTCATGGCATCTCCCTTCTTTAATTTTGTTTCATCCTTTGGATCAAGTGTATCAATGATATATGTGCTTGTTGCCCTCTTATGGGCCTCTCTCTCTTCCGGCGAGTTGAAGTAGCATTCTCGTGCCGAGGTCTGGTCACCTTGCACTTCCCCTACCCCATAGGGGGATGGTAATTTTAGCATTTGTTGGACCGTTGACGACACGACCTCAAATTCCTTGAGGGATACCTGTCCTATGATGAGGTTATAGGACGAAAATTTGTTTTCATCCATTAAAAAAAAATTAATCTTCTGATTCAACCTCTTAGGCCACTCGTCTCCCATTCGTGCATCCATATCATACATGCCCAACGGATGGACCTTTTCACCGCTGAAGCTAATTAACGGATGATGATATGATACAAGCCTAGCTCTGCTGAGGCCTAGGCTCTTGAAACATGTCCAAAACATTACGTCAGCTGAACTCCCCCCATCTACTAGGATTCTCTACACCTCACATCCATGCACCCTTATAGTGATTACTAAAGGGTCATCGTGTGGAGCTAAGATACCTTTGAAATCAAGTCGGGAGAACCCAACTATAAGAGTATCCATATCTACCTTCTTTCTCTTCTTTTTAGCCTCTGAAGATGCCAGATTCACAACCTCTACTTTGGTCACTGACTTAGCCTCTGCCACATGAGCTTTATGGTCGGCTACTTCTGAGTCACCCCCTGCTAGTCCTCCACAGATGGTGTTAACACCAAAGGAGATCATACCAACCCTCTTCACAAGGGCATTGTCGTCTTTTGGTGGGAGGTCAGGGTCATCCTCATCATCATCATCTGAGTCCTCATCTCTTCTTGCTGGGGGATCTTCCCGACATCTGTCATTTCTCTTCTTTATAGGGTCGTCTCTTCCATTCTTAGAAGATTTACCGTCGACATACTTCCTGAGATTTCCGGACTTCAACATCTTCTCAATCTCATCCTTCAAGGCGAAGCACTTATCAGTCACATGACCGTGGTCTTGGTGGAACTCACACCACATATTCTTGTTCCTCTTATGTGGAGGAGCCTTTAGCTTCTCCAGCCATCTTAGGGATCGGTCATTTTTTATTTCATTGAGGATGTGTTCTTAGCTCATAGTTAGAGGAGTATAGTGTGAAAACATGTCGTCTGCAAACCTCTTCTTTTCGTCTTTTTTCCTTTGGAATTTCCCGGTGCTACTTTCGTTCTCATCCTCATACTTTGCAGACATGGCCTCTTCAGTGTTCGTGACCTTTCCTGCAGTTGCTAACAGCTCTTCCATTGACTTGGGAGGATCTTCAATAAGCTTCCATAGTAACTTCCCCTTCTGGAGTCCTCCAATGAGGGTTGTCATAGCTATATTCTCTTCGTAATCTTCAACCTCTAATTTTTTTTATTGAATCTAGCAACGTAGTCTCTTAATCTCTCGTTCTTGCCTCGCTTGATGTAAAATAGATGCATGGTCTTATTCTGAGGTCTTACCCAAAAACAAAAATTGTGAATAAATCGTTTAGCCAAGCCCTTAAAGTTCTCAATAGAGTTCTTCAGAAGAGAGGTAAACCAAATATGTACAGCTCCCGTCAAAGTCCCAGAGAAGGCCCGACACCTCATCTCATCTGGGATTGAGTAAATTTTTGCTACAAACTGGTACATCTCAATATGATGCATAGGGTTGGTACTACTATCATACTTGAGAGACACCGTAGGCGGTTTGAACTTGGCAAGGGTTGGGAAGTTCACTATCTTTGCCACAAATGGGGAGCCCTTTGAGAACCCTCTTTGTAGTGGGTCTCGGCTTTTGATTAGGTTCCCTATCTTCTCTTCCAGACGTTGGGTTGAGTCATTCCATGGTTTAGCAACATCATCCTGGCCGAGGTTATCCCCAACCATCTCTAAGGGGTGGACTGAGGGTTCCCCAGCTACTACACAACATTGACTGTTGACCTCTTGACCACAATCTCGACCATGCTGGGGTTGGCCATGATGAGGATGATGTTCACCATCTCCCCTATGAGATCCACCTGCACTTCGTGACCTAGATAACCTTTGTCTTAGGTTATTGACTGGGCTGAGCCTTTCAAAGTTTGACCCTCTACTCAAGCGATCAAAAGTTGATCCTCTTTGTTGGGCACCACCATCTCTTCTGCCCCCACAACCTTGGCTCTGTTGGATAGGGCATACAATATTATTCGAAACCTCATACGGCTCCCAGCAGTCCTCAGGAGCATCCTCTGCCTCCATATGATCAAACCTATCCTCCGGGCAAGGGTTTCCTAGCCTCCCCAGACGTAAATGCCTAGGGTCAGCAACATCCCTACTCCACTAAGGGGTAGGTTGGTCTTTTCGCGGTGCCTGGAGTGGTCCCCTAGCTTCAGGATGGAGTTGAACAGCTACCGGAGTAATCATCTCCGGTGAGATCCTTGGTGGCCTCATCATATTTTGACTGAGTTGTGCAAAAATCTCATTTATTGCTTGCTGTGCTGTAGCCAAAGACCTCAAGACTGTAGCCACCTCAGCCATTTCGGCCAAGGGTGGTGCATGGCTGGAACTAGGTCCTCTAACACCAGATGGTGGAGGAGGTGGTGGTAACTTTGGTGCTATATGTTAAAACTAAAGAGCTTGTAAACAAGGTGAGCTTAATACCTTAAAGGACCTCTTTCAATGGTGAAACAGCTCCACGCAACGGGTGAGGCCTGGTTCACCATCGGAGTATCCCGTGAGGTTAAGCTAGGAAAGGAAGAAATATGTCTTCTCGTTCCCACAGACGATGCCAAAATGATGATGCCAAAAACAACACCACCAGATAAAGAGGTAGTAGAGCCCAAATAGGCATAACAATGGCAGTAGATAATGACACGAATATGTAGAAGGAGGTGAGGAAAAGAGGAAAAATGCACCAATATAAGTGGTTCAATAATTGCCTACGTCCACTATGCAAGTGAGTGTAAGTATCACTATCAGACGAGGGCTCTAATGGCCTTAGCAATACAATCACTCCACTTTCTCTCTCTACTGTAAATGCACCAGAGTTTCAACTAGGGGTTCCAACTATCGATCCTTTACAATGTTGAGGATGACCTCTATATAAGTGCTTGGGGGGTGTAATGTACCCCCAAGCATAAAATGTGCATGTGCATGAAGATCCAACCAGTGTAAGGATGACACATGGCTGATCTTAACTAAACAATGATGACCACATTATTCCTTCACGTGGATGGAATGCTTAAGTTATAACAGATTTGTCCACATATTCTAAGCTAAACATATGCGTGTAAATGCTCGGCTGTCTTCGCTCGGTGCCAACCTCGGCTTGGATGAGTACGAGGTTGGTGATGCCTCACCTCCTCCAGGACTGAGATAATTATATGATGACCATGATGGGATGCCCACCGAGGTTAGATACCTGGAACGTCGGCCAGGGATGATGTTGTCTTGACACGGTGCTGAGCCTGCGAGGCTTTACTGATCTCAGGTGATAACTTGTAACGTCGGCCAGGGCCGATGTTGATGCTGATGCTCATGGATGGTTGAACCCGTGTCCTTACTGACCTCGATTGATGTCCAACCGAGGTTGATGTAGAGGTTGAAGCGAAGTCGGCTGAGGCCGACCTTCTAAGTGACGACCCTGATTAAGGATGGCATAGGATTTTTTCACCTCAGCTGTAATACTGGCCGAGGTTAGTAGATCTGAGTAAGAGGGTGCACTTAGGGCATATCATCTGGTATTATCACAGTTGCTCGAAAAACTTTCGAAGAGAGGGAACATGTCCTTCCCTAGTCTTGGACTTGATAATCATATCATCCACATAAACCTTGACTTCCTTGTGTATCAGATCATGCAAAATGGTCGTGGTAGCACTCTGGTGGGTATCCCCTGCGTTTTTAGACTGAATGGCATGGTGATGTAGCAAAAGGTTCCCCAAGGGGTGATGAATGCGATTTTTTCTTGATGATCTGGGTGCATCTTGATCTGATTATATCCAGTGAACCCATAAATGAATGAGTTGAGAGCATGACTAGCCGTGTTATGCATAATCATGTCGATATTGAGTAGCGGGTAGTTGTCCTTTAGAGAGGCCTTCTGATTAGGCGTAAATTCTTTCGAATTTACCCCCTAATTTAAGGATTTATATCGCCTCGAATAATGAAATTGCTATTGAATTATCTCGACTCCTTGCCACTGACCCTTCTATATAGTATCACGAGTTTTGAGCTTTTTCTAGGACTTTTACAAGTATTTATTGCTAAGGAAAGAAATGATAAAGTCAAAGCAAAAGAATAAGTCAAAAAAAAAAAGTCAGAAGGGCATAAGCATAATTTCCATCTGAAATCCGGAATAAGATCCAATATGAAAGTTGAAGATCTCAATTCAACGAGTGTACAGAAAGAAAAGGCGTCCAATTTCGAGTTCCAGGGAAGAAGTTACGGGATCTAAAGATGCGAGATATTGAAGAGAAATTGAGGAGAAATTGAAGAGAACTTGAAGACCAACTACAGACCGATCCTATTTCCAAAATAAAAGGACTGGTCCGGCTTCCTATAACTCACTGGAAAAATTGCTAAAGCGGACCAATCCCATTTCGTAGAAAAAAGGATTGATCCGGATTTAGATGAGGACCGATCCGCCACTGAAGACATGGACCGGTTCGTCGAGGATAAACTTGATTTTTCTGTTCCGATTTTAAAGTTTGATTTAGCTACAACTCTGGATTTTTCGTGATGTATTTAATCTCTAGTTATTGTTAGACAAAAAAAGTTTGATTTTTAGGTTAGCTAAGTAGGAGTAAAGGGTTTTTGTAGTAAAAACCCTAGTTTTCCATAAGAAGCTCTGCTGTAAGGATTAAAGCTTTTAATTTATGCAATTCAAGTAACATTTTTCCTTTAATTTTCAATTGCTTAGTAGTTTAATCACTGGTTTTAAATTTGAAATTTTCTTTTCAACTAGTTACTTTATATTTAATGTTTTCTTCCTTAAAAATCATGTCTTTCTCTAAGTTCATTATGTCTAACTAATTTTCTAAGGGTTGGGGTTCCTGAACCCCATCTGATGTAATTCATGAGAATGGACATAGACTTTTGAATTAAAATATTAGATGAATCGTGGTGCATAATTGGAACAACCATCGTAGAACTTTTGATTTCGTTTGCCCTAGCTAATCGGGATGCTTAAGAGTGCGATGCGCGTGTTGATTAATGCGACACCGCTTTACTCATCCTTTGGTTACATACTATGCGGGCTACGATCCCTCATATGTGTAATACTTAGGATTACTAAAGACCGGGTTCATTTGAAATGCTAATTTGGAATCTAGTATAATACAAAGTGAATTACTAGGGTGTGAGGGATTGTAACCCTACCTATTTGTCTCATCTCATAGTTAAATTTTTCGCTCAATTATCATCAGGTTTTGTTTAAATAGAGTAGTTGCATTTTCTTCGGTCGTAGTTTCTTTAGTAATCATTTTCCAATTTGCATCTAGTTATAATTGTTTCGTATTTATAATGAAGTTTTCTTTCTTTTTATAGTCAAATCTAGGATTTCATAATCTTTCCAATGTCGTCACGACTTCGTTCGTCCTGTTTCCTTGAGGATCGATACCCGACTTACCGAGATTATTACTTGTGCAACAGGCTTGCACTTGAGCCTATATATGCACACTAGACACATTTTTGGTCACATCAAGTTTTTGGCGCCGTTGGCGGGGAACAAGGTAGACTTAGGTTAGATCGAGTCATTCTAGCACTTTGACCAAAAATCATATATATATATATATATATAAATATAAAAATCTTCATCTCTCAAAAGCCTTTAATGTAAAATCCTGAACATACTCAGACTCCTCACAATACTCCAACCAGAATTCACGAAAACTCGATTGTTGAGTATAACTCTGAAAGCCCCCCCACACCTCGCGTTACATAATTCTGGGTTCCACTTCCTACTCCTGAGCACTCTATCGGTAGTTAGACCCTGAGTCAACCTTCGAGTCACACGTCTAGGACACCGAGTGAGTATACCGAGTCATTTGAAGAGAGCGCGAGCGCGATATCTGACGTAGATAGTTTTGGTACTGGAGAGGGAGATCTACCCTATCGTCCCATGAAAGATTTACTATTTCCTGAGCGGACTGTCACCCCTAGTTGCATTTTACTTCCGTATAATTCCAGTTAGTTCCACTTCCGCAATGGGATGATACAGATTATCCCTACATTTCATGGAATGGATTCGGAGAAACCATACTTGCATATCCGCGACTTCGAAGAGTCGTGTGACACATTTAGTGACCAAGCTTGAACGCAGGATACCATTCGCCTAAAACTTTTTCCTTTTTCCTTAAAGGATAAAGCCAAGACCTGGCTATGGTCTCTACCCCCGAACTTTGTAACTTCCTGGAGAGATATGTAATCCAAGTTTATCTCAAAATTTTATCCACATCATAAGACCAACTCTGGCAAAACTCAAATCCAAGCTTTCCGACAACACGATAATTAGTCTTTTGACAAGTGTTGGGAACGTTTCCAAGAGTTAGTAAGCGCATGCCCCCATTATGGTTTTGACAAACACCTTGTGATCTCTTTCTTCCATAATGGGTTGACAATAGCTTCCAAACAACTTGTGCAAACAATGTGTGAAAGACCTTTTGGGGATTTAAACTCCTGCGATGTCGAGGCCGATCTTAAGTATGTCACAAAGACTACTCAAGCATGGGACACATCTGTTCCTAATACCCAAGCCCGGCCTAGACAACCATCTATCACTCTGACTACATCCATTTATACCATTCGGATAGTAATACCGTAATAAAACGTTGATTTGATCAGTTTTAGAGAGATACGAAAGAGTGGTTTGACGGTCGGTTGAGAGATATCTCCGGATCCAGCTGTGGGTCGAAAGAAAAGGTGTGTGCTATCTGTGAGGCATGCCATTTCAGAAAAGCATGCCCAATAATTTCTGCCTACAGAGCTATGCACACCGAGCAATTGGATGCTATAGGAGGATTCAAGGGGAATTTTAACGCCCCGTATGGAAACTCATATAACCCTTCATGGAGAAACCATCCTAGTTTTAACTATGGATAACCATAAGCTGCGATGAATCCACATTCACAGGTTATCCCACCTCCACCATCTCCTCAATACCAACAAACACCACCACCTCCAGCTCCATATGTAGCTCCACCGCGGAGAAATTTCGAGGATACCATAAACCAGTTCATAAATTCTCAAAATGCAACCAATGCTAGAAATGAATGTATGTTCGCTGACATTAATGCGAACATCTCCAAGTTACAATCATCGTTTAGTATCCAAGAGAAGGGAAAATTTCTTGCCCAAGGCCAAACACCTCCCCAAGGTTAATATAAGGTTAGTTCCATCTCTACACAACAGCAGGAGCATTGCCAAGATGTAACCACTCTTCGTAGTGGGAGAGTTGTTGATTTATCACCTCCTCCACACGACACTTTGAAAGATAAGGAGAGTTCACCCGACACGAAAGAGGTCGAAGATATCCCCTTGAATAAGAGTAAAAAGGAAGACATTAGTGAGCCCGAGGTAGTTGTAAATCCACCCTCCACTGCGCCATTTCCTCAAAGATTGGTTCCTTCCCACAAAGGGACCATAAGTGATGAAGTGTTAGAAGTCCTTAAGAACATAAAATTGAACTTACCTTTCCTCGATGAAATAAGGAAAATTCGAGCCTATGAAAAAGTCATAAAAGACTTATTGACAGTAAAGAGGAGGATGAAGGTAAAGAAAAATGTGTTCATAGCATACAATGTGAGCTCTGTTCTTCTTAACGATCTCCCACCTAAATATAAATATCCCGGTGCACCCACCATTTCCTTCACCATTAGAGAGAGTAGATTAGAAAAGGTCTTACTCGATTTGGGGGCAAGTGTCAATATCCTCCCCTATTCAATTTATAGGCACCTTGATCTGGGTGATCTTAAACCCACAAGGATCACTCTCCAATTAGTGGATCAAACTGTGAAGATACCTAGGGGTATAGTTGAGGACGTGATAGTCCAAGTGGACACTTTCTACTTCCCGATAGATTTTGTCATTTGGGACACGAAACCCTCATTCGCCTCGAAAAATCATGTTCCCATTATTCTTGGGCGCCCATTCTTAGCTATGGCTAACGTACTAATCAATACTCAAAATGGGCAGATGTAACTCACGTTTGGGAATATGACTTTAGAAACAAACATTTTTAACATAGCCCAATAAGCAGGGAAAGAAGATGATCTTCACGTGGTGAGCTTAGTTGATGAGATCGTAGAAGAACACTTTGAGGAAAATTACTATGGAGATGCCGTAGAAGCTTGCTTAGTGTCTAGTCACGAGAGCGAGGGAGCTTACACCGAGTTTGAGAGAGAGATTAAGGAGTTGAGAGGCTTACTTGATGAGAGAGCGTCGGACGAGGACGCGTGAGATGCTAGTTGGGTTTCTCGATTCAAAGAGTTACCTTCGCGAGAGGCACGCATGGTTCCCTCTAGAAATTCTTTCTCGACTCTCGAGTTGAATAAACTACCCTTCAATATTAAATATGCTTTCCTAGGTGAAAGTGAGACATTTCCTGTTATTGTGTCCTCTAGCTTAGATGAAGAGCAAGAGGGTAAGCTATTAAAAATTTTGAGGAAGCACTAAAATGATTTTGGTTGGTGTATAGCTGATCTAAAGGGGATAAACCCTCTGATTTGAACTCATAAGATTCACCTTGAGGAGTATGTTAAGCCCTCGAGAGAAATGAAAAGATGGATAAACCCCACAATGAAAGATGTGGTGAGGACTGAAATCATAAAGTTGTTGCATGCCAGGATTATCCACCCAATCTCGGATAGCAAGTGGGTAAGCCCCATTCAAGTCGTCCCAAATAAGTCGGGAATGACTGTGATTTAAAATGCTAAGGGAGAACTAGTTCCCCAATGTACCACTCCTGGGTGATGCATTTGCATTGATTACCGGAAACTCAATGCGGGAACTAGGAAATACCATTTTCCCTTGCCATTTATCGATCAAATTCTTGAAAGATTAGCGGGCCACCCTTACTATTACTTCATAGATGGTTATTCCGGATATAACCAAATTGTGGTAAGTGTACTTGATCAAGAGAAGACAACCTTCACTTTCCCTTTTAGAACGTTTGCCTACAAATATATGCCATTCGGCTTGTGTGATGCACCGGATACTTTTCAAAGGTGTATGCTGAGCTTATTCAGTGACATGGTTGAGATAGGTCTAGAGGTATTTATGGATGACTTTAGTATTTTTGGCACCTCTTTTGATCTATGTCTAACCAATATTGAAAAAGTACTAGCCCGATGTGTGGAAAAGAACTCAGTGCTGAATTGGGAGAAATGCCACTTCATGGCAACCGAGGGTATAGTTCTTGGACACATCATGTCATCCAAAGGGATCGAGGTTGATCGAGTAAAAATAGATGTCATAGCTGGCTTACCCCCACCAAAATCGCTTAAGGACGTGCGCTCTTTCTTGGGACACGCGGGGTTTTATAGAATGTTCATTAAGGACTTTAGCACCATCGCTAGACCCTTAAGCAACCTTCTTATGAAGGACAACCCATTTGAGTGGAATGAAGCATGCCAAAGTTCTTTTGGAAAATTGAAAAGCATGCTTGTGTCCGCTCCCATCGTGCAAGCTCCGGATTGTTCCTTACCATTCGAGCTCATGTGCGATGCTAGAGATTATGTGATAGGGACTGTTTTTGGTCAAAGAAAAGACAAACAGGTTCATGTCATCCACTACGCTAGCCGAACTCTTATCAGACCACAACTCCATTAGTCGACCATGGAGAAGGAATTGCTAGCAATAGTTTTTGCTCTTCACAAGTTTCGGTCCTATTTTATCGGTTCTCCCATCACTTGTTTCACCGACCACGCGGCTTTAAAATATCTCCTTGTAAAGAAAGACGCAAAGCCACGCCTCATAAGGTGGATCCTACTCCTACAAGAGTTTAATCTCTCTATTAAAGAAAAAAAAGGAGTAGAAAACGTCGTCACCGATCACTTATAACGAATTTCGTTCGACGTACCTAGTGATCCCACACCCATAGACTAGTACTTTCCAGATGAGTAGCTCTTTGCCACCTCTTCTTTGCCCTGGTTTGTGGATATAGTGAACTATCTTATCACGGGTGCCGTCCCTCCCGATTGGACACTGTAAGATAAGAAGAGGTTCATCACTTGGTCACACATATTTTTTTATGATGATCCATTCCTTTTTAAATATTGCATCGATCAAATCATCCGACGATGCGTACCAGATGACAAAATTCCTAAAGCCATCCAATTATGTCATTCAAAAGCCCGTGGAGGCCACTTTTCCATGAAAAAGACAGCCGCTAAAATTCTCCAAAGCAGTTTGTATTATCTCACAATGTTTCGGGATGTAAATAATTGTTGCAAATCTTACGACAGGTGTCCACGAATGGGGGCAATCACCCGACAAGACATGATGCTGTTAACCCCAATTCTCATCATTTAAGTTTTTAATTGCTGGGGTATTGACTTCATGGGCCTTTTCCCCCCATCCTTTGGATAC
Organism: Sambucus nigra; assembly: GCA_949130495.1. NCBI lineage: Eukaryota > Viridiplantae > Streptophyta > Magnoliopsida > Dipsacales > Adoxaceae > Sambucus > Sambucus nigra. The sequence continues at coordinate 250,651,505 of OX422218.1, read as the reverse complement.
CTATACATCCTAATTGTGGTAGACTATGTTTCTAAATGGGTGGAAGCCATATCTACCAAGACTAATGACAATAAAGTGGTGATAAAGTTCCTTCATTCAGGAACACATACTTTCTCGCTTTGGTGCACCAAAAGTGATAATCAGTGATAATGCATGGACTTTCGCAACAAGCCATTTGAGAAAATTATGAGAAATTATGAGGTCGTTCACAAGGTTGGAATGACCTATCACGAGCAAATGAATGGGCAGGCCGAGTTGGCGAATCGTGAGATAAAACACATACTAGAGAAGACCATCAATCCTGACCTGAAAGATTGATCCCTTCGATTGAACGATTCACTATAGGCCTATTGTACCGCATACAAGAACCCACTCAGAATGTCCCCATTCCTCTTTGTGTATGGAAAACCATGCCATCTTCCCGTTGAGTTGGAGCACAAAGAATATTGGGCAATTAAGAGGGTGAATTATGATATGGATAAAGCCGGTGAAGCTCGAAAGCTTCAATTGAATGAGTTAGAGGAGATACGTAATGATGCGTATGATAATGCCAAGATTTAAAAAGCCCTGATGAAACTCATGCATGATAAGATTATTCGACTGAAAGAGTTTCAACCCGAACAAAAATTACTCCTCTATAACTCTCGACTTCATCTATTTTCGGGTAAATTGTGTTCCCGTTGGAAGGGACTATTCGTTGTTAAGATCGTGTTTCCCCATGGAGATATGGAGCTAGATGATCCAAAAGGGGGAACACGTTAAAGTCAGTAGACAATTCCTAAAGCCATATGTAGAGGCGTGCGTAGAAGATATAGACACCATTTGGTTGTCGAACCCCGTTTACGGGTAGAGTGAGCTAAATTTGAGAGGTCGTCGCACCCCTGACGTGTATGGGGTGAATTCTTGTGTATCATAGACGTAATTAAGTTAGGGTCGTTAGAGTCTTAGTTTTGAGTTTTGAAAAGTTAAGGGTAAGCACTTCGCACCAAATCCGAAGAGCATTCATGCAGATGGAGAATTCAGGGAAAAAAGGGAAGACGGACCGATCCTCCCCTGGGCACGCGGACCAGTCTACTTGGGAGTAATTTAAAAATAAAAAATAGGGCACAGACCGATCCACACCTGGGCACGCGGAACGGTTTGATTCCTGCAACTCTTCATATCCCTAGATTCATTCCCCCAATCCATTTATCTCCCTCCATTTTCGCCCCTTCCCTCTGCCCAACCCGATTTCCCTCCCAAAATCCAACCCTTTTCCTTCCCACACCCTTCCCTCCAAAATCCTAACCCCTCCCCTTTCTCCACCTATAAATACCATCCTATCCCACCCTTTTTCACCACAAATTTCTTTTATTCAAACCCTCTCCCTCTCTATTCCCCCTTTATTTTCCAACACAATCACCCCTCATGGCCAACCAACCACCCCTCGAAAAATACAACCCCACGATCATCATCGAAAATCGATCATTCCCGTTCCATTACTTCGAGGAGTAGCATTGGTGTCACTGCTTCTTCAGTCAGGACTGCAAGCTCCACATTGAGTGACAAGTTCAGTCACAAAAATTGCATTACGATGCTAATAGGGCGAAGGAGCAACGCGCTTATAGGCGAGACACGAGCATGATGAATCGGCTTCAAGCTCAAAGGTTTGAAATGTCCTTCAATGCCCTTCCCCCGTCCTACTTTTATGACCCATATGACCCTAGCGCGCCTGGCACCTCCAACCTTCCACCCTAGTGATCTGTTTACTTGGTTCTTATGTTTTGTCTTGTCTTGCTTATATGCTTGTAATTGTTTTTTCTCTTTTTTTTTTCAATAGTGCTGTAACACAGTCCTTATGAATTAAAATTTGCATTTTCGATATTTGCTTGTTTTATTTATCGCACTTCTTATTTTGCCTTATGTAGATTTTAGTCCTTTTGATTAGGGACAATGCAAAAGTCTAAGTTAGGGAGGGGGGGGGGGGGGACGAATGTGTATTTCTAAAACTTCAAAAAAATTCAAAATGCCAAAAAAAAATTGAAAAACTCAGAAAAACCAAAAATATTTTTCTTCAAAATAAACAAAAACTAGGAATTCAAATTTTTTAAAAATATCATTAAAATCCAGTGTAAAGTCTCAAATAGTAAAAACATAGTACACAAAGCCGAAATTAACCAAAGATGGAAATTGAGCGAACATAGATGACTTAACGAATAAATGTGTAGATTAACCAACTCCGTGAGAATTGAACCTTTCATTTTTGGGAGTATATAATTCAATCCGAGTTAATGGTTAAATCAAAGTTCTAATTCAGCATCTATAAAGTTGTTGAAGATCTCTATTTCTTTGTTTTGATCGATTATGAGAAATGTGTGAGATGTTGCCTTGAAGTACACGCTAAAATTTCTCTAAATTTAATTAATCTCGAGATGCATATGGTAAAACAACTCGCATTTGGACAATGATGTAGGCCATAATTTGTTACCCAAAAAGATAAGCCAAAAAAAGTCGTAAAAAATTAACCTTTTTGTAACCCAATTTGAGCCTAATAATTTTTTTTCCTTTTCGTTTGATAACCCGAAAAACCTAATTAGCCCGAAATTGTGAAAGTATAAAATCCTAGAAAAAAGTCCAAAAAGTGCATAAAAGGGGCAAGAAAAAATAATAGAAGAATGCTCAACAAAAATAGCAAGAAAAAGAAAAATAAGAAAAGAAAAAAATTAGAAAAAGAAGAGAAAATGAGCAGTAGCCCGAAAAAAGCACAAATTGACATCATAAATGAATTCTCCAATTCCGAAGTCCCCACCATTTCAATTTTAGCCAAATACACCTTAAACCCAAGAAAGTCCTAACCGAGTTCGAATTGCAAAATTGTCTACCGCGTGGAGAGCTAAGGCACAAAAGATAATAAAAGAGATTACATGGCGTGAAAAAGAGATGATGTTTCCCATTTCCCTATGAACGTATTCCGATGAAGAAATCTTTTCACCATAAAAATTTAAGTCTTTCAATTTGTGTGCGTGACCTTGTGTCCATTATTATTTACTCTTATAAATCATGCATACCGAGAGAATAGCCACATTTTTGAGAGGTTCTTTTGTGAGATAAATCCGTGAGAATTTGAATCAAAACGACTTTTCAGATGAGTAACGTAATGGTCAACCAGTGGAAATTCGCGATTAAATTTCTGGCTACGCACACATGCACTATGATTTCAGACTCTTGAACATGAATTGATGATGACTATTTTCTGGAAAAGATTGAATTATAAAATTTTTGAGTATTTTGAGTTTTTCTTTGAGTCGAATTTTGTGGGTATATTCACTGCAAACCCTCACGAGACACAACTCGTCCTACTAGGATAACCTAGAGGTTTAAAGGCTTGTTGCATACGCTAAATGCAATCGCTTGCCTGCGAGAGTGGTACTCTATCCTAATAAAATGATTTTCGCAAGTTGAGTTATAGTTGATTCCTTTTACATTGCTCAGGGCGTGCAAAGTTCTAAGTTAGGGGGGTTTGATTAGGCGTAAATTCTTTCGAATTCACCCCCTAATTTAGGTATTTTTATCACCTCAAATAATGCAATTTCTATTGAATTATCTCGTTTCCTTGCCACTGACCCTTCTACATAGTATCGCGAATTTTGTTCTTTTTCTAGAACTTTTACAGATATTTATTGCTAAGGAAAGAAAGGAGAAAGTCAAAGCAAAAGAATAAGTCAAAGAAAAAAAGTCAAAAGGGCATAAGCATAATTTCCATCCAAAATCTGGAAGAAGATCCAATATGAAAGTTGAAGATCTCAATTCAACGAGTGCACATAAATAAACGTCGTCCAATTCCGAGTTCTAGGGAAGAAGTTATGGGGATCTAAAGATGCGAGACATTGAAGAGAAATTGAAGAGAACTTAATGACCAACTGCGGACCGATCCTATTTCCAAAATAAAAGGATCAGTTCGGCTTCCTATAACTCACTGGAAAAATTGCTAAAGCGGACCGATCCCATTTCTTAGAAAAAAGGATCGATCCGAATTTAGATGAGGATCGATCCGCCACTAAAGACACGGACCGGTCCGCCGAGGATAAACATGATTTTTCTGTTCCGATTTTAGAGTTTGATTTATCTACAACTCTGGATTTTTCGTGATGTATTTAATCTCTAGTTATTGTTAGACAAAAAAAAGTTCGATTTTAATGTTAGCTAAGTAGGAGTAGAGGGTTTTTGTAGTAAAAAATCCTAGTTTTCCATAAGAAGCACTGCTGTAAGGATTCAAACTTTTAATTTCTGCAATTCAAGTAACACTTTTCCTTTAATTTTCAATTGCTTAGTAGTTTAATTACTGGTTTTAAATTTGAAATTCTCTTTTCAACTAGTTACTTTAGATTTAATGTTTTCTTCCTTAACAACCATGTCTTTCTCTAAGTTCATTATGTCTAGCTAATTTTCTAAGGGTTGGGGTGCATGAACCCCACCCGATGTAATTCACGAGAATGAAAATAGACATTTGAATTAAAATAGTAGATGAATTGTGTTGCATATTGGGTGCAAACGTCCTAGAACTTTTGATCTCGTTTTCCCTAGGTAACCGGGATGCTTAAGAGTGTGATGCGCATATTGGTTAATGTGACATTTCTTTACTGGTCCTTTGCTTACATACTGTGCGGGATACGATCCTTCATATGTGTAATACTTAGGAGTACTAAAGACCGGGTTCATTTAAAATTCTAATTCCAAACCTAGTATCTTACGAAGTGAATTACTAGGGTGTGGGGGATTATAATCCGACCTATTTGTCTTATCTCATAGTTAAATTTTCAGTTCAATTATCATCAGGTTTCGTTTAATTAGAGTAGTTGCATTTTATTCGGTCGTATTTTCTTTAGTAATCATTTTCCAATTTGCATCTAGTTATAATTGTTTCGTATTCCCAATCATCTTTTCTTTCCTTTTAGAGCTAAATCTAGGATTTCTTAATCTTTCCAACGTCATCACAACTCTATTCGTCCTGTTTCCCTGAGGATCGATACCCGACTTACTGAGATTATTACTTGAGCGACAGGCTTGAACTTGAGCCTATATAGTACGCACACTAGACACATTTGTGATCGCGTAACCTTGTTTAAGTATCGGTAGTCGACACACATGCGAACCTTCTCTCCTGATTTAGGCATGGGTACGATATTGGCTAGCCATGTGGCATATTTGATAACAGGAATGAGACCCATGTTCAACTGTTTGACCACTTCTTCTTTAACTTTGAGCGACCATTTGGTGCGGAGCTTTCATAGTTTTTGTTTGATCGGTTTGCATTCGGGGAGAGTGGGGATCTCATGCTGAGCTATTTAGGGACTAATGCCCGGCATATTCTCGTAAGACCATGCGAATACATCTACAATCTCCTTTAGTAATCCTTCGAGTTGTGCGAGCTCGTGTTTGTCAAGGGTAGCCCTGATCTTAATCTCATGCAGTTGCCTACTAGAATCGAGATTAATAACAACAATTTCTTCTTCATTAACTTAAACAAGATTATGTTATTTGTTATTAACCTTATTTAGTTTAGTTATTAATTGTTCATTTGTAAAATCATCATCATCAAGGGTTTGATTAGATCAAGACAATTAATGTAAGGCACAACAAGATACTCAAAATCTTCGTTTATTTCATTGATAGGAAAAATAACATTGAGAACCTCATAAAAGGAGGTTTTGATTATAACAGAGTTAGGAGGAATAACCAAAGAAGGGGAAATGGGAAAAACATCAGGGTTAGGTTGAATATTAGCAAGTGGCACAGGTGAAGCATGCCAGTTGAGGAGCGGTGCGTCAGTAGCTTTGATCAGATGGGATGGATCCGACGATGTAGCCCCTGAGTGGATCATGCAGAGTGTTATCCCCAGTGTTTGTAAGTTGAAAGAATCCTCAGAATCACTTTCCTCAGAATTTTCGATATCAATTATGGTATTCTCAATATGTGGTTGCACTTGATGCTGGGAACGCTCGACCCATGAGTAGTTGTCTTGGAAAAATATTTCTATTCGAGGTTTCATCTTCTTGCCCGCATGAGCACACTACAGTTCAGGAAAACCGAAAAAGGGGAAAATATTCCATTCAAGGAATCTCTCGAGATAGGTTTGGTACTTTCTAGCTTTCTCTTCAGTTGAGGTTGATGGATCATTATGAGTTCTTCTTCTGACAGTTGATAGCCTAAGCCACAGGGAGCAAAGGTCTTCTTTAACACAATGGGTGCTAGTATCCCCTACTGTTGTTGTCTCAGCCCCAGTCCAGGCATGAAGTGCATGTTCTTGAATATCTGGATTACATTGCCATTGCCATGGGAGTTATATTTTAGGCAAACCCTATATTTGAAATCATCTCCTACTGGGAGTAAAAATAGTTCAAACCGAAAGCCTGACAGAAGCATATCATTTGTCCCGTGTTGTATCTCTAGTTTTGGGTTACTGGTGCTTGCATTCTCGACATTGTCATCATCGCCCAAGATGGTGATGACCTGCCCATTGCCAAAGAACTTCAATTTCTGACGAAGGTAATAAGACACCCCTTTGATGCTATGGATCCACGAACGTCCGAGCAGCAGATTAAAATAGGCTAGGATATTGATGACTTAGAATTCAACAATTGAATTTATAGGGCCAACCCCTATTACAAGCTTTATAGATCCCATCATCTCTCGGTGGGTATTATCATAGGCACGTACGGCATCAGAGGTTGGATTAAGGTCGCTCACTTTGAATCCCAAACAATTGAGGGTCCTCAATAAGAAAACATTAAGAGCCAATCTATTATTAAAAAGAGAGAGTGGGATAGTTTTCCCCATGACCTCGACATAGATATTGAGAGCATAATTGTGGTTGGTCCAATCTTAGGGATTTCTTCTTCGAAGAAAGAAAGCACATTCTAGTAGAGATCAGGGATCCGACCAAATTCACTACCTCTTCTGGCATGGTAGAAGGAGGAACTATGGGACATGTGAATAGCTTGATCAGGGCATTTGGGTGTAGCTCGGAAGACATAAAAAGTCCCCATAGAGCAATGTTAGCTTGATTTTTCTTTAATTGATCGAGGATCTTTCTCTCCTCGAGGGTCATGTCGGGCATATGAAGATTCTCAACACCTTTTCCTTTGTCATTTGTTGATGGCTCTAGGCTTGGGGTTTGGCAGTACCTCCCTTACCTTGTCATATGGTTCACAAAAGAGGGGAAAAATAGAAACCCCATTTCTTCGTCGATATCAGGTTGTTTAACCACCATGTTGATTTGTCCTAATAGATCCTCAAATGATATCATCCCGCACATCTAACTGTCGAACTAACCTTCTCTGAATCATCGAAGTTTCCCCTCAACCAGTGGAAACGATAACATCTTTCCAAGAAATGTTAATGCAATCCACAAATTCAGTGGCCTCTTCTTATAAGTCCTCCCATCCGGAGAGGAGATGTAAAAGAGAAGGGACTAAGCGCCCTTGTAGGTTTAGAGCATTGAGTAACTCGAATATACTCTTAAATACTATCGGCCTATAGAAATAAATCCACCATGATCTGGACCATATAATCTAAACTTACTTAATCGGTCAGTAACACCCAATTGTCTAACTCTCGGGCCCATTTTTGAGCTTTTAAGAACAACACACTGAATCTCTGACAGTTGACGATCATCTAGGAGGGGGGAATTTTACCCCAAACTCTAGGAGTTGGTTCAACACTTCTATCAATTCCACATTTTTACCTACAGAATGATTGCGGATAGCGATGCATGCTCTGGTAAGGAGTGATAGATCCCGATCGACGAAGCTGATAGGGTGTCGGAGGAAATATGGGCATATTTGGAGAGGTTTAGGAGAGTATATGGGTATGATTGGTGACTTGCATGGTATGATTCGAGTAGATGGGTTAAATTCTGGGTTTTCTTCTAGGAAGAAGACATTTGTATAATTCGATAGGGGATTATGAGTAGTGTTTGGTTTAGGATTGGCTGGTGGGGCGATGACACCCCGGTCAATCAAGACTTGGATCACATTTCATAGGTGGAAGCATGGGTCATTGGTGTGGCCAGCAGTTTGGTGAAAGTCACAATAGGCATCTGGTTTGAAATTTCTAGGAAGTAGGTATGGTAAGGGATGAGGGTCCAATGGTTTGATAAGGTTTTGGCTCAAAAGGGCCTAGTAAACCTTGGAGAGAGGAGCGTGAAGCTCAGTGTATTCCTTTCAGACTGGGTTAGGGACGCTTTTGGTGACCATGAAGTGGCAGGCTGAGAGATGTTGTTGATGGTTGAAATGGTGGTACTGACTAGTTTTTCAAACTTTCTAGGAGTAAATTATCCAGATAATTTCTTTAGTTCAACTTCTGTCTTGGCAAGGCCTTCTTCAATCTCCACTCCTGCTTCTCGTAGGGTTCAGAAATAAGGGTAGTACTATCATCCCATCGTTCCTCGGACATGGGGTAAGAAGTTTGATAGGCAGGGTTTTTGCCGTGGTGTCGTGTCACTGACGCCGGTCATTTTGAATTCGGATCACCTGAACTATACAAAAACCTAAACTTATGACTATACTAAACGGGTGAGTATAGCGGCCAAGTTCGAGTATCGAAAATCCATAGAGACGAGTTGCTAGAATTTATAGGATTTAATACTCCTAAAAGAAAAGTGTAAAAGATAATTATGAACAAAAAGGAAAAGATGCAAAAATGGAAGGATTAATGTAGGCGAGGGAAAATAAATCTAGACTAATAAAGCGAGTAAAAACTATAGGTTGTGTCGAATGTCCCTCACCCGAGTTAATTAGTATAAAATGGTTACATGGGTCGACGAGTTATTTACAAATGTGTCTCGTTTTGACAGTTAACAAATACCTCGGAAATTACGCACGCAAGGTCGTAAGCACGAAGCATAAATGATATGCCCCGTCAAATCCCCTAGGCATAATAAGTAGGAGAACGCACCCGAAATAAACCCGTAAACTCCATCACCAAAGCCAAACAACATGTCAACCCAGAATGACTACAATCCGACACAACCTAGACTAACTTAGCTAGAAAGCATGATAAAAACGTGATAAATGAAAGCGGTAAATAAACGCGATAAAAACTACACTACAAAGCAAGTAAACCTAATTATGAAAGCATGTAAATTAACTACAAAGCAAGAATAAAGGAAATACAAACTATATTAATGGAGAGGGAAGATGAATAGTCAACTTACAAACCCACTTGGGTGTCAAGCTAAGAGGAAATGAATAAGAACTCTCCAAAACCCCAAACCCTAAGCTAAAACTTTATAAAATCTAATATATCTGATATTTACAACAAAATTGGTTTATATAGTAAGTTGGAAAAGAAATAAAGGAAAAAGAAAAGAAAAGGAAAAGGCAATAAACATCTGTTATACGCGGTCGACCGGTCATAGGGGCGAGGTCGACCGCGCCTTCAAGTTAAAGCACACTGTCCCCTTTCCATAATAAAACTCAAAACCGCGGTCGATCGGGCCTCAAATCGTGGTCGATCTGTACTCTATTTTTGGCAGCTATTTGGTCCATAAAGAGGGGAGGAAAGGTCTATTACAGAAACGACCATAACTTCATCGTCCGGACTCGGAATCAAGCACCGTTTACGGCCACGCAAAGCTTGCTCGACAAAATACACATTCGTGGAATTTCCATGGGTAAAAGATGAAATGTGAATTGATAAAATGCCCTTGAAGTAGCGTCCATCAATGGAACTTCTCCGAAATGCAATGGATCCTCACTTTTAGCGTTCTAATACCTACAAAAGCACAATTAACCCCTGAAAAGCATGTATATATCCAAATCTAAGGTTGTATGGTTCATGGGAATAAATATAGGCATTAAGGAAGGTAAACGTGCTAGCATGCATAAAGATATAGGGAGGAAATATGCAATATTTGATACGAATCAAAGTTCTTCCTCACAATGCTAACTTGCTCCTCTTCGGAGGGTCGGTTGGTCATGGTGGTTGCTTTCTCTCTCCACCTTGCTATGAAGTTACTGACTGACTCCCCAGGATTCTTCTTGAGCAACTCTAATTAATGGTGAGTAACCTCTAACTCCTCGTTATACTTGTACTGTGACATAAACTTGCGGGAAACATCTTCCTAACTGCAGATTTTGGACTCTTCGAGAGATAAGAACTAATAGAGAGAACTATCCTTCAAGGTCTATTGGAATATTTGGGCCATTATTTCTTTGAAGGCCCGTAGGAGATTCATAGATCGGTGACAACTGCGAAGATGAACAATTGGAGGTTCACTACCCTCGAATTTCTAGATGTTGGGCATCTTGAACTTTTTTGGTAACCTGGCTTTAGGATATGGAGACATGTGGGTGTAGTCCATGTAATTACCAGAGAGTCTGACTTGGTCAAATTTCTTGGTCAACATCTTGAGGTCTTCCTTGACCTTGTTCAACTCTTCCTCCTTTGGATCAACAATCATGGGTAAGTTAGCCCCGAGCTGGGAAAGATTCGACATAGGAAGTTGGGCAAGCAGTGGCCCATTAGCAGGAGGAGCATGTAGAGAATGTTGGTATTCCTTGGGAACCTAAATAGGCTCGGGTGTAGGAAGACCCATAGTATGCGGGAAGAGTATCGCGGGCTTTTCTGGAATAGGAACCCGATTTTGTTGCATCTCATGAACCTCAATTTGAAGGTTGTTAATCTTGGAAGTAAGTTGGGCTAGAACCATCATCAAATCTGGCTATACTTCAGCATTTGGTCTATATTCTCCACGAAAAGTTGAATAATTATCGACTCGAAGGAAGTGAGGGGACTAATGGACCTTTGGGTCAGTTTGAGTGAAGATCAAAGCCAATAGGGAGCCAGTCCAAGGGTATGCGATCGACCAGAGAAGGAGAAAAATTGGGATTTATTTTTGGAAAAGAGAAAGGGAAAACTGTTATTTTGAAAAGGAGGGAAAATGTTTTTGACATTTGGAAAAGATGAAGGGAAAATGTTTTTTTTTAGGGTAAAGGGAGGAAAATATTTTTGGTATCAGGAAAGAAAAATATTTTTAGTATTTTTGGTAAAATAGGAAATTTTTTTTTGGACCCTTTTGTAAAAGAAAGAAGGAAACAAAATGAGAGATGATTCTCAGCATGATTATTATTATTTGTAGGTTCCCAAAATATAACTCTTTCTTTTGCGGAATTAAGTTAAGGATGAATGTAAAACAACTTTATCTTTTTGAAAACTCTTTTTCAATTTTATCAAACCAAGTTGTGTAACAAATTAACTTAACCTGATTTTATCTTGATTAATTCTAAACATGCATCTAGTGATTAAAGCAAGTAAAGTTAAGTAAAGATACTCACAACGCCGTATGTATGAGGAAAAGCCCAAAATGGGAAAAAACCTCGGATGACCCAAGCCAGACAATAACTATGAACAATGGTTTTACAAATACAGATTATCCTTACTCAATGACTCGATCCCCATGGGTCTTGACGCTCCTTCTGATCTTCTTAATTTCATTTTCCACGATGTTCGTCCACAACACTCGACTCCACGAATGTCTCGGTGTCCACTGATACGTCTTGATACGTCTACGATGTTGAACATGATGCCCGTCACTTCTCCACCGCAAAACCAGCAATCACAAGTGTTCAACGATGAACAAAACTCAACTTGGTGCAGCAAAGATCACATAAGCATTATGCTAATGAAAGCTCGGATCTTTGCAAACTCTAAGGATGTGTTTAAGAATTTGAAACCTTAGAAAACATGTGCAAATAGGTTTCTGGATCGTAAAACTATTTTTCCAGAATGTACACACTTCGATGAAACTGGACGACTCTATTTATAATAAAATTGAGTCGGTGTCAGAATCTCGTTCGAATGAGAAGCCACGTCGTTCGAACGATAGTGGATCTCGTTCGAACAACATCAAATGTCATTTTAATGACGTCGTAAGATAGCGTTTTTAATTTAAAACAGAGTTTTCATTAAAACCAACTCTTATCCAATTCTCATCCGCTCTTATCTAACATAAACGAAATGTAAATAATTAATCCTCTTTTAAAAACATTTTCCTTTAAAAAAATAACATCCTTATTTTATAAAATGAATTCCGAGTTTCATTGACATTATGCATTCATACCTGTGTGATCTCGGAATGCAATTAAACCTTGAAGATGCAAATTTGCACCAATTAAACTTCGGCATGATTAATTCCATGTAGCATTGCCGCAACGTCTTCAATTAATCTTCGATACGTCATAGACTCGTGGGATAAGATAATAAAAAAACTATCTATGACTCAAACATGTTTTGTTCCGAGAATAAGTCAAAACTACATTAAGACTCAATTGGAAATTTGGTCCTTACAAATCTCCCCCTTTGACTATTCCGGGACAAAACCAACAGTGAAATGCCTAAGTCGGGTCGTCAAGCTGTATGATGCCTAAAACCCATCCCATAAAACCCAAAATGAAAAATACATCATCAGTATAGGATAAGATTCTTCAATAATGGACCGACAAGCATGAAACTGTCTCGAATGTCTGAATGTGATGTAGTCTTGAAATCTTGAATATCTGTAAGAATACCTACACACATGAAACAGACAAATACCCAGTGAAGTATGGAGGAACAAATGATATAAACTAATATGAATACCTATATGTAAACATGACATAAAACTCCTCCTACGTCACAGACATCTCTCCCCCTTTTTGTCTCGAATAGACAATCCGATGAAAAGATAAAACAAATCTAGCATGCTATACCAATGTGATACCAATTTGAATGAATTAATAGTGAAGCACAACTAGATAAACTAGAAATAACCAGCTAAATATGATCAAGCAATGTCAAATCAGGATCTAGCAAACAATGAATCACAAAAAATACCAATCAAGCATGTGTGATAAACAAATCAATGCAACAAGAAATATCAACAAATCAAAGTAAGCCGCATAAACAAAAACTTAGTACCAAAATATAAAACGTGAACAGCAGTGTACTGAAACAGAGTAACAACCTAAAAAATTAAATATTAGGTCAACCAGGGCTGTCGTTCGAACGGGCCAGTGATATCACTCAAACGAAATGCGACATCACTCGAATGAGACAGTATGTCGTTAGAACAACTTTGACAAATTTTTCACACTCTCCCCAGAAAATTAATAGTGTTGGCCAATGAAAAAATTTCCATAAAAAACTGACCGAAAGGGGATCAAAACTATGAAACAGTAGCAAAACTAAAAGAACAAATATGAGTAACATGCTAACATAGTATCGATGTTCCTAAACATGAACATGGAATGTATGTGCGTGAACTAAAACAAATGAATCATAATTCCAACACATCGAAACGATCAATAAGATATAATCAATAGCAATATATCATCAAACTTTGTTATAGCCATAGGTGACAATTAAAAGAGTGCGCTTAATGAACTAAACAAACATCATGCACATGAATTCGAAATTTTGACGATTCTACAAACAATAGCGTCATGACATAAATTTTTAACTATAGGATTCTTTATGCAAACCCGTTTAAATTTTTAATCCTTCCAAACTCCCTCAATAATATCATTCTATGTCAAGCAACCTAAAGGGTTTGGAGACCTTAAATGTTCCTAACACATGTACAAATTGAAGAATCCTTTTATGGATTTAAGTAAGCTCATAGATCTTAGTATGAAAGACTCATTTCATATCTTATTGAGCGTGGATTCAAGAGGGGGGAGTGTATAAGACTTTGGTTATCCAAATAGATAAGTAAATATTACTTGACCAAGTCTACGTTGATGACATAATATTTGTCTCCACACGAGAGAGCCATACTCTTTCATTTTTAGAGTTGATGACAAAAGAGTTTGAGATGAGTATTGTAGGAAAGATCACCTTTTTCCTAAGTCTTAAGATTCACCTGGTGAAGGATGAGATCTTAGTAACTTAATTCAAGTATGCAAGAGACTTGGTTACGAGGTTTGGGTTAGATTTCGCTAGGCATATGAGCACACCCTTGTGTGTTATCACTAAATTTAGCATAGACATAAAAGGAAAGGGTATTGACCAAACAATCTATCATAATATAATTGAGAGTACTTTTTATCTTACTGCGAGTCTTCTCGACATTACCTTTAGTATTGATGTTTGTGTTAGGTTTTAAGCTTTCCCTAAGGATAATTACTTGTTGGTAGTGAAACGGATTATTAATTATGAGAATGGGACTCCTATGCATGGAATTTGATATTATTTTGATACCAAAAATCGTCTTTATAGTTTCTTTCCTGTTGATTGGGCCAAAGATGCCAATGGTCATAAGACAACATCATGCGAGTGTTTCTATTTAGGGAGTTCACTTTTTTTATTGGCATGTAAAGAAAAAAAATTGATCTCTTTATTGACCACAGAGGGAGAGTACATAACGGTTGGGAGTTGTTGTACTAAACTCTTTTGGATGAAAAAGATGTTTTAATATTATGGTATAAATCAGGGTACCATAACGATTTATTCTGATAACAGGAGGATTATTAACATTTTGAATAACCCTATTAAGTATTCTTGGACCAAACACATAGACATTCACCAATATTTTATTGATGATCTTATTGAGTACGATCTGTTGAGTAGAGCGTAGTGTCTTTGAGTTATGTTCTGACTTATTCACAATTTTCATACACACTCACCAAAAGATCTTAATTCCACTAGCTATAAACCTTAGGAAATCCATAGGGGTTTGTACTATTAACTGAATTCAAAGCATTTTCTAGGTTTAGGTATATAATAATTTATCTATGCATTTATTTGTACCCTACCTAGATATATACTACATGTATGTTTATTTTTAGTTGTTTTGGTATTATAAACGAAAAATGCAAAAGTATTTTAATATATTTTGGGTCATTTAAGAAAAAATAAAGATATTTTTGTTTTAGTAAATTTTTTGAAAAATGCAAAAAAGATTTTATGTTGTGTGATTTTTGTGGATAAATAGTGTTGAGACGATTGATAGTTAGTGGACCACACCATGTGATTTGTACCTTATTCTTGGATTAGATTGTTAGGAAGGTAGTAAGAACCTATGCAAATTTTGCTTAATCATTCCTATAAAGCTCTATGAGAAAGACTTATGTTGACTATGTTGTGAATTTCCATACTATACACACATACACGAGTTGACAAGGTGTATTTTTTATATGAATTTTTTTTGACAAACTATTTTTACTCTATTAGGTCATATTTTCTTCATTAGATTTTTGGAATGTGCTTGTAAAATCATTTCTTTTGGGTTTAATTAATATAAAATGATGAGGAAATCTTTGGTAAGATCTACCAAAAGAGCTTTTACCAACCATTGGCAAAAAACTTATTTTTATGTGTTAATGATAAAAAAAAGGCAATGAAATTTCTCTGCAAATGCATACTCTCAATAAATAAATAAATAAAATTGAAATCACATGTTTGACAGAGTTACAAGGTGAAGATAAATGGGTTTGCACATTTCCGTCAAGTATGTGATATTATTTTTGCCTATTAACCATTAATGTAAGTGGTTTATTTTAGGCCTTAATAGGCATGGACCTATAAACACTCAACATTTTCAATATGGCGACTTATAATCATTTTCATCTATGGGGTTCATGAAAGGGTTCATGCAAAACATAAGTGGGGTATATCTAACTTTTTCGAGTTTTGAGTTTGATACTATTACCGTTAGATAGCTTGTGTGGGATTTCATATATTTGATGTTAACATTCACTTGTAATCTTCTTGCATTTCGTTTTGTCTTTACTTTGATCATGTTAAGATATGATTATGATGTTTCCTATTGATATATACTTTATCTTGCTCATATTTCAATTCATAATTGACACTTATCTTATTGAGCACACAAGTTATTTGTTGAATCTTATTTTTTTTAATATTATTGCTTTATGGTAGTTATTTTTTAATTTATTTCTTAATTCATCCGAGACAAAACGAGGGAGAAATTTTTGGATCTAGGGGGAGTAATTTAATGCATTCATTGAAGTGTATAGTTCCTATTAATTTATATACATCTCTTGCATCTTTAGTACTTCAAGAGGTATGTGTTTAAGTGAATGGGAAATATAGGGCTCATTAGGTTAATATATTGTGGATTAAATGAGTCTTACATCTCTGTACACTCTCGAGTGGATTGTGATGGGTAGATTGATGTATAAGAATTTTTTTATCTAATAATTTTGTTTGCATCTTTTTAATTTTTTTAGCACGAATATCAAAATATGGAGATTTATAAACACATTTTACACTCCCTAATATTTTAGTTGCGTTGTCTTAATTTTGAAATAAATATTTGATTCACAGTATCTTTGTATTATGTATATTTTGTTATAATGCTACATCAAGTGAAGATGAAGAGATAAGTCATCATGACTTAGATTACCAATTAAAATTGGACATATTCATTACATATCGGAGATTTTGTAAAGTTAGTTTTCAAAGTTTTGTATTTCCCCGTAGTGTACTTTGTTTCTTGGAAGTGACAGGACAATACTTCCATAAAAACAAGTTAGGAAAAAAGTTTGAAAAGACCTATAGGTTGTAGGGTTTTAATATGGCAAAGGGTGCAAGACAATCAAACCAACTATTATTGGAAACATTTAGTTTTAAGTTCAAACAATTTTAATCCAAATTAAAACTTTGGACTAATTTTAAAAAAGTTGTGATTAAATAGATTTATTATAACCTAAACATGCATCCAGGTGAGTGCATGATTAAATAAGTAAATCAACCACAATGACCGATGTATGAGGAAAACCCAAATGGGAAAAACCTCGGACGACCCATCCATGTAAAATCCACTAAGTATGGAATTACAAATAACATGATAGACTTACAACATAGACTCGATGCCCTCACAAGCTTTGACACTATTCGTTCCTCAGCATCTTCCTAGTGTCACACAAGAGTCCACTCGCGCACTTCCACAACGTGTGAGTTCACACACACCTCGGTATCTATCAAACAACTCAGCAATCAACTACGTATTAGAACATGAAATCCACCACTGTTTTACAACACCACCACGCCATTGAGTCCATCGTGTGTAAATAGCAAATACATAATCCACTGTATGAAACTATTCACAACAAGATGAAAAGAATAAACCTTTGGTGCCCAAAATAGGATCTTCATGTAATACCCCGTACTTTTATGGATAATTAAATTACATGAGTGTGTGTAATTTAATAATCTAAGAATTTAAAGTAAATAAGATGGACAAATTATATTTCATGTCGCATGTGAATAAAACTGACAGGTGATGTTATTTTATGGAAAAAACACGTGTAGAGATGTGTTGGGTCAAGACGTGAATTTTTGGTTAGTGACTCGGATGGAGATTTCATGTGCACGGTTGGTCTCAAAAAGAACAAGATAGTCAGAATATAGTACCTGGGGGTAGTTTTTGGGTTTCGATAACTTTTCGGATTAGTAGGGACTCACAATGGTGTATAGGAGTCAATTTTGGATTTAATAAGGGATAAACCCTCACTTATCTCTTATAAGCCACGAGAGAAAGAAAGAAAGAGAAAGAAAAGAAAGAAAGAGGAAAGAAGAGAAATGAGGAGAATAAGAGAAGATTTCTGGCCAAGGTCTGGTGGATTCCGGCATGAGATCGTTAGATTTATCCAACCAGGCAAGTGTTTAACTTGCGTTAATGATTTAAGTTTTTTTTTTCATACTATAGTTGGTGTCAAAAATATAAAATTTTGGGTTTACGATTCTTGCACAAAAATGGGTTTTGGGAAGACGATTTCATAAGAAATTCATGAGATAATTATCCTACATGAAATCTGAGCAAAAGTCCATGTTAATGGTTCAATCTTTGGTGAGAAAATTGGAAGAAATGAAAACGATGGGTTTAATAAGAATTAGGGATTAATTATTGAATAAATTGAGGAATCCCATAAATTAATTGGTGTGTTGGGTAAAAGATAAGTGTGTAAATGTTTACATTGATTGGTTTGGGAGATTAGGAAAATTAAGTCTTGGATTGGATGAGAGTTGGAGTGAATTCCGTAGAGAGAAAAAATCTGGGCAGACCAGACCGATCCGAACTGGGGCTCCGGATCGATTAATTCTTGGCGTTACCGGATCGGTCCGATTATCTGAGCACCGAACCGATTTGTTTTTCTTAGCCACCGGACCGGTCCGACTTTGACAGAAAAATATAAAGGTTTTTCTTGGCCTAAAGAGGATTGAATTCCATTGGGAGATAAATGTTAGGGGATCTTAAATAGAGTACGAGGAACTCTAAAAGAGTAAATGAGGGATGTGTAAGTCTCGGGTTACTGGGAAAGATCTGGGGTTTAAATTTAGGAATGTTTGGGATGAACGACATTCGTGGAATTATTTGGCGGTATCATTCATATATATTTATGCATGTAGAATATATATGCCGATTATATATGGGTAGAATATATATATGTCGAATATGTATGAGTAATATCCTAAGGTGCAAATAGGATGACATAAGAATACTAGCTAGATGTGATACGCTACTATTCGAAAATAATAAATGTGCGAATTGTATCATAACTGAGTGAATACTTATGGGATTAAAATAAGTTGTGTGTATACTTATTAATCTATACGAATTGATATATTCAGGATTATAGGCTAATGCCATGAGAGATAGGCATGGATAGCTGGATAAGATTATATATATATATATATATATATATATATATATATATATATATATATATATATATATATATATACACGGGTATAGAGACAGTATATATATATGATGTGATTTTAAATATATCTGTGTGTGAATGATATATTTATGTGAAACATACCCCTCTAGTGCTATCATGGGAAGTTGCGCGATGTGGGTGAGGCCCTGGCTTGAGGAGCAGGAGCGTATAGTCCCCAGATCATAGTCATCCAGTATATACCGTATGAGAGGTTCAGGAGTAAACGTCTTGGGTATGATTCATCTTGTTTCGAGTGAGGAACTATGGCCTCTTCCCATATGTTGTGATTTGGTTTATACCAAGTCGGTGTGAGAGTCCGACCACTGGTACTCTGGATGATATGTGAGCAATTCCCTAGAAGATGATAGCATTGAGAGATTGCATCCATTGAGTTATAGCTCTAAGGAATGGTTATTATACTTATATAGTGTGTGATATATAAGTATGGATATACTTGATGTATATATATATATATATATATGTGTGTGTGTGTGTGTGTGTGCGTGTATCTATAGATTAAAACAAGGAAAGAAATGTGAGTTGATTTCTGGTGTATCCGAGAGTATAAAATCCGGAATAAAAAATGTGATACGTATATAAAAATGAGAATATTATATACGAAATAATAACACTAAAATGAGGATGGGGTAATAACAAGTGAAGGTTATTTAAAATAAATGGTTATATGAGAAGCGAGAAATTATAAGGTATAATCTTGGACGAACGCTTAGAATATTTTAGATACGCGGGGTTCTTGATATCGTATGGATTTGGGAGTTTTTCGAGGTGCCAGTTAGGCTGGGTAGCTAACTAGGGTGTTTTAAAATACATCTGTTAGGTGTGCACTGTTAGATGAGAGGTGAGGGGTATCTCATGTGAGTGCGACACGAATTTAAATATGAAGAGTATCATATTTTACATATTAAAGTAAATTAAGCACTTGCTAAAATATTTTCAAAACCTGGGCTCTGACCCGTATCTATTTTTCTTTTTCTTCCCTTTTGTATACTTTTTAGGTGTCCAGACATAAGAATGCCTGGATGACTATTCCTCGAGTCAGACGTGCTGCCGCAGCTATGGATGATGGCAGAAAATTGTTTTAAACGCTTCAATCCTTGTGATCTAGATAGGAGGTACTATTGTAAAAATCAGGCGTGTTGCCCAACTGATGTTAAATATTTTATTTACAACAATTATATTTTGCGCGCATTCTATTTGGTTGTAATATATGTTTACCGATAGTTGTCGGTTATTTATTTATTTATTTATTCCATTTGTTGATCATATTCCTGCGTGAATGGTTTTAATTGTGCATTTAGTTTAAAAGATTAGAAAGTTTAAAATTTTGACGCCAGGCCTAATAGGTTATCAGTAATTAATTGGTTTTTCGACAGTGATGCTGAGAATGAAACCATTTGAAATTCCTGTTTAATTTGATATAGGACTGATCATCTGATGTTTTATTAGGCGGGGTGTCGCAAGTGGTATCAGAGCATCAGGCTGTAGAGTCCTTAAGAATCTGTGCAGACATACTACGCTTTCAGCGTTGCCTTCTATTTGATATAGAGCCATATGTTTAGGATTATTGATTTCTATGGTGAGATTTTGTTCTCCTGCTATAACACACACACACACACACACACACACACACACACACACATATATATATATATATATATATATATATATATATATATATATATATATATATATATATATATATATATACTTAGTGAATCTTATTTGTATTCGGGTGTGCTTCGTATGCTGATGACGCAGAGGACGACCAGTGAGGGCCGTTGTGAGGACAGAAGGAGGCAGGGCTCAGTTGAAGTTGTAAAACTTTGTGGATAATGACTGTAGTTGAGGTCAACCCTATTATTGCTCGAGAAGATGGATCTATAAGGACCGCGAGGGTGCAGTATATATTTTTAAGTACCTCTATACCAGAAAGTGGTGCCGAATTTGTTTCACCCAATGTGGTCAAAATGGGAAAGAGTCAGAGGGGTGTTTGAAGAGGACCGCATGTTGTAATTTTAGAAATGTGGAGATTGTGTGTGTTATCCAATGGAAGTTAGATATCCAAAGGCTTTGGCATATGGCAGAGTGTGGTATACCCGAAAGTGAAAATTGGGGTAAATCTTCTTGGCTCGTAAGAGCCAAGCTATATTGGTGGGAGTAGACCCCACCTTTGAAAATCGAAATATTATATCAATGGAAGGATCTTAGGTACGGTTGGACCATAGTTACTTCATTTTTTGTTTAGAAGGAGATGTGAACAGTGTTTTGAACTCATCACAGGAAGGGCCGAACAGAGGTTCATTTATGAAAAGGAATTTTGTACCGGATGAAGTAGGTACAATGGAGAAGAAAATTCTTAAATAGGTAATGGACTCACGAGAGGAGTTGCCAGAACTTAAGGTAAATTCTTCTTGGACGATCGATAAAAATGGTGACAATGTCGTGTTTTGTCAATAGAGATATTAATGCTTCTTGTGAAGGGAGCTAAAAGAATCGAAAGATTTAGTTGGAGAGTAAGACTGGGTAAAACGATGTTAGTGAAGCACCACATGGGAGAGACCCATTAGGGGACCCATCTAAATGATTAAGATTGTTTAATTCCTACCGAGTAAAGATGAATTGATTTGAGAATGGCAAAGCCATTAGTGTGTTCCTTAGGGCCAGTAGAGTTAAGGGAACAACGAGGGTAGTCATCAGGGTTGAGGCTAACAGTGTTCAAGAGAAGAACAACCTGGATACGATCAGCATGGCCGAAGATAAATGGATTATATAGAGAGATATCATGTGGGGTTAAGACCACATGCATTGATTTTTCCCAAAGTGAGTAAAGGGATAAGAGTATGGTGCCTAGTGGGGGAAATAATTGAGATAGTTTTTGGTTCAGTTCGGACAAGCGTGTTATGTCCGGGAACCATTTAAGAAGCCAAGGTGATTGCCAAGATATGAATATGAGCTTTATTCTCAGGTGAATGAGGTATGCTTTATGTGACTCGAGCAAGTCACAGTATTTTGATTAGCGTTAGATTCGCATGTGAGACGAGTTTAGTGGATATATCGATGACATATTTATGTGTATGCATTTCCTATTTTTTAATGATGTGTTATATGAGTATAATGTTACCCTAGATATGATTTATATTTATTTAAACACATTATTAGACCTAGGTCCTGGACCAACAAATCTCAATAACTGATAGAGCTGCATAGTAGTGTATCGGGAGGGTTCCTCATTTGGATTTCGATTTGCGGGACCTCCCACTCACGAAAGCAGCAGATGTCGGAAGCTGGGAGATGTTAGAACCTAGGACATTGTGGATTATTATTCTTAGTATAATTAAATGGATAAAATTATTAGAATTCAGTGTATTCCTTGGACGAGATGAGCCTATATATATGTGTATATATGTTATGATATATTCTGTAGCAAATTTTATTGTATATGTCGTCTGGTTATATTTGATCCCAATGAGTAGGGATATTTACTGATGTGATTCAGGGTATATTGGCTTTTATTGAGCAGAGAGACATAGCTCGTGACTTATTTGCGCTAAGAAACTAGTGATAGTAAGAGCACTGTGATATACGTGGTCTTGTGTAACCTATAGTGCATGTGTATACTATTGTGTCAAGAGATAGGAGTTTGAGGGTACATGCTATGGATTGAGGGCCTAACGGATTTTGATGTTTCAATAATGTTAGGTAGTAGTGTATCGTGGGGGTTCCTTGTTTGGAGTTCGCTTTGTGAGATGTCCCATGCATGAAACTTAGCGCATCATTGGAAGTGGGGAGATGGTTGGTCTTTAGTCCACGAGTCTGGTACCTCGGTTATTATACAAGTATCTAGTTATAACCGCGAGTTGAAAGTTATATTCTGATTTAAGGCCAGTGGAGCAGATAGTTCCATGAGAGAATACTGAATTTTTTTTCTTCTTTTCATCACAAGTTAAAGGATGGAACGATGTTAATGAGAATTAAAATTTTGATTTATAGGGTGATTGAGAATACCCAAGTATGATAGCCATGCTGTGAATGTGGGGGCAACAGGATTATGTGTATTACGTGTGAAACGTATGTGATGTTTATGTTAAAATGCGCAGATTATAGGGTGTATGGGTGCCCTGGTTATTTTGGTTTCACCATCGTTCGAGATAGAGGGACGTGGGAATATATGTGAGGAATATATGCGTGTGGGGCAGTTATAAAAAAAATCCAGAAAGGTATGATGGATCGAATGTCGTGTGAGAATGACGATAATCCAAGTAGGTGTGCAATGAGAGTTGGCACACCCGAGATGGGTTGAAAGGCTGCGAGAAGCCATTTACAAGGATATCTCTTGAGAAGAGGAAAAGTCTAAATATTGTGAAATTTGGAGCGTAGTCTAACTCGGTTGAATGTTGAAAGTGACTTGTGCATAAATAGTGTAAAAACCTAACCACCCTAACATGTATTAGTTATGAAATAAACTCCACTCCTTTTTAAAATTAATTTAAAGCTTGATTGAAACCAGTGTACACACACACAAAATTAGAAAATGGATTTGTGATGATGTTGCTCAAATAAATAAAGATTAGAATGGGATGAGGAAAAATAGATGGTGACACAGTATTTGTTCTCGAGGAAACCATCATGATGGAAAACCCCGTGTCCCTAGTCCAAGGACAACTCACACACCCAAGTCCACTATTACCAATTATTAGTTACATATTACTATCCACCAGTTTACAATGAATTTAAACTAAGAAAATACAAACCAGTATACCCAGCCTAGTCTAAATACAACCCAACTTGACTAACAATCAATCAACCCAATAACACCCCGACAATAGAGACTACACACACAACCACACACTCAAACCTAAGACCCCGTGAAGTTGTGCAACACACATATTTAATTTATAAAGTTTGTTTTAATTTAAACAACAAAAAATATCTTAGTTAACAAATACATACAACACACACACCAAGTTATGTCTATTTTAATTAACAAAAAAAATACCAATCAGTGACTAAATGAAAGGTATGTACAGATTCGAACACACTCCTAAACAGGTTTTTGCACAAGACAAAACACACACAAAATAATATGATTTTAATAAATAAATAAATAAATATGTTTTAATCAGTTGAAAAAAATAGGTTGCACGCACGAGTTATTTTAAAATAAATTACCCCCCCCCCCCCCCCCCAACAAACAAGATAACTAAACGAGTTAAGTTAAATATAAAGAGTCAAATCAGTGACTTAAACAATTCCAAAATCATTCTAAGATTAATCAAAATATAAGGTCCAAGGTTAGTCCGAGTTTGGTCCTGAGTTTAGTACGAATTTAGTCCTGATTTTAGTCCGAGTTTATCACATTGAGTTGAGTCCAACTTAACACTAAGTTTAGTTTGAGTCAATATTAAGTTTTAGTACAAGTTAAAGCTGTGAGAAAAACACACGCACACACAAGGCTAAAACAACACACACAGAGAACTGCTAAACATGCACCAGATCTGAAGATGAAATAAAAACTCACACACCCAATCCAAACAGTACTAAACAAAAAAGAAAACAAAAAAACTATATATATGTTCGAGATAGATAGTATGAAGCCACTTATAGTGAAAGCCTTATACGGCTTTGGCTTTGACGAAACAAACAAAGGGACAAAAAGACAGCCTTAGGCCAGCTCACCAACAGTGAGAAACACAGCTCAAACGAATAAGAGCACAACCCAGAAAACTCAACATGTCCCCACCAACAGAAAGTAGAAACCACAAATCAAATACTCACACCACAGACCAGTCTCAATAAATATCCCCAACTCGTGACAACATATCAGGTAAACGTATAAGCAGATCTCAAGGCTTAACAAACTATAACTCCCAAAAATTATAAATCAAAACCAAATATGTAAAGAGAGAAAGTGGAAAAAAATAATGTTGGCTGTGAAATGAATCTCAAAACTCTAAAAAAATGAAATGACCTGATCTCATAGTATATAAATGAAACCAAAAATGGTAAGGTACATAAATAATAAACCCAACTTATAAGGGTATAAATGCACATTCCTTTAGGAAGCAAGGGTAAAAAGGGGAAGCAACAAACCCAAGAACACATGTGCATTTTACCATTGCAACAGAGGGGTACCAAGGTCAAAAACTATCTCAAATGACAAAACGGTCGACAACCCCACTACACACAATCATAACCCTTTAATTTTTATTTAAACCTTTAAAATAAACAAAATCGATTTTTGTTTATTTAAAATAATGTTTAAACAATAAATGAATAAAAAATATTAACTTAGATAATTTGATAAAGAAATTATTTTAAGAAACAAAAAAATAAAGTAAATACATGGATCAAATAAAAAGACTAAGAAAATAATAATAATAATAATAATAATAATAATAATAATAATAATAATAATAATAATAATAATAATAATAATAATAATAATAACAATAACATCACTTTGAGACCAAAAATACATAACTCAACTAACAACATTTTGATCCCTATACCATACAAAACTCAACTAATAACATTTTGAGTCCTAAACAAATACATAATTCAACTAACAACATTAATCCCCCCCAAAACCATAAAAGACAGGAAGGGTCTCAAATTCTCCCCCTGGTTGTCTCAAAGGGACAGGACGAGTCTCAAACTTGCTTTTTGTGTGTCATCGTTGTTTGAAAGTCAAGTTAATCAAAACCTCAAATACCTATAAAATATGATATCAAACTCAAGTGTAGAGGTAAGTAAGGGTATCAATCACATCAAGGGGTAAGCTAGAGACAAACTCAATTGTAATTCAATTTTATTTTCTTTTTGGGCTTTTGCTTTTTCTAATTTTTTTAGCTTTTTCAAATATTAAAACAATTCGGTTAGGTGAGGTGAAATAACACTAAACTAAAATGAAAGATCAAATTACTAACTAAAAAAAGTAACTAAAATGGAATATAAAGTCTAACACTAAAATATGAGATAAATGAGGTAAATAAATGTGAGAACAATCAAGGAGTGAGATTACACCACAAATTTTAGTTATTCTAATTAATTAATTTAATTAATTTAATTCTCCCAAATTAATATCAAACTTTCAAATCAACTCTCATTGCAAATGTAATTTTAATAGTAACCTTTTAAAAAATTAAGTTTAACACCCCACAACACTAGAAAATAGATCTACACTCCTTTTAATTAATCACCCGCTAGGATCGATCAATTAAAATTTATGTAAATCTTAGAAAATAAATTTAGAGTTGAAATTCATGTAATAAGACCCCACTTAAGAAACCCCTATCTCTATTTCGAATCTAAAATGGGTATTATAACTTGAATTTCGATTCTCTCTCGAAAATTATTTACCCTCTCTCCAGGCGTAAATTTAAGGATGAGGGATCAAAATTAACATTCAAAGGGAATTTTCAAGTAATCTAACTAATTAAATTAAAATAACATCAAATAAGGGTTCACCCCACCCCTTGAAAGGGGATTTAGCCTAACATGGTATGAGATTTGACAAATTAATAATCAAAGGCATAAAATAAATGAGAAGAGAAGAGAACAATCAAACCCAATCTCTTGAAGTGAAATTGAACTCTTAATTCCTTGAAATCAAGCACTATCCATCCAAATTGAGCATCCAACAATAATCAATTCAATATAATACTCAATTGAATTACTCACAATTTATCACTCAATAATCTTTAAAAATAAAAATAAAAACTATTTACAAAAATAATTTCCAAATTTATATTCTAATCTAACCTATCTCTCTCTAGAATTCTCTCTACAAATTGATCTTCTAAAGCTTTCTTTAAATGGGGTCTTCATCTTCTTTTTATAATAGGAATGGAAATAGAGGTAAAAATGGAAGGATAAAAGTGCAAGAGATTGTGTAAGGTGTTGAGGTGAGGGTGTTTAGGGAATTATTAAAGGGTGCATGTGATTTGGGTGTGAGGTCATGATAGTGGGGAGAATAAGGGTATTTTGGACTTTGGTAGGAGACATGTGAAAAGTTGGGGTTTAAGGGTATATTGGGGTAAATGGTTAAAAAGACATGTGGGCTAATTTATTTGGTTTTGGTTTTGTTTTGTGGTTTATTTGGCAGATGGAAGAATCGTAGCTTTGGCTTTTAGAAGGAAAATGGGTCAAAGGCTTAGAAAACGGTTTTGGGATGTGGGTTTGTGGTTCCGGTTTGAAGTCGGGAGAAGCTGTGGCTGGGGGTTCTGGGCGAATTCGAAGGTGGCTTTCGGGTTTTGGTTAAGGGAAGTGGGTCGCAGCTGGTTAGACAGCCGCCGAAACTTACCGGCGCCGGGTATACGGGCTGGAACGGGTAGGGGCTCGGGTCAGTGGGGTGTCCGCGGGTTTGGAGGTCGGAATGGCCGGGGTAGTGGGACGTTGGAGTTTGAGCGCCGAAAGTGGGTTGAATAGCAGGCGAGGTTTGGGTCTTTAGCCTGGGGTGCGCCGGTGGTATAAGGGTGGTTTGGGTCGGACGCGGTTGGTGATCGGGGTAAGGAGTTTGGTTGGGTGAGAGAGAGGAGAGAGAAAGTGGAAGGTTTTTGTGCGTGATTGTAGATGATGATGAATAGTAGATGGGGTTTTGCGGTTGTGTGTGGTGTAGTGTATGGTAAGTGTGTGAGGGTGAGGGTGTAGGATAGGTTATTTGGGTTTAGGATAAGGTGTGAGTGTGTTTAAATTGTGATCCTTAGGAAAATAAAACTAATTAAAAAAATTAAATTAAATTAATAAAATTATTAATTTGAAAATAAAATTCTAATCTAAAATAAAAAATAAAAATAAAGATTCAATTAAAAATAAAATTAATTAAAAGAAATAAAAAATAAAAATAAAAATCTAATAAACTAAAAATTAAAATTCTAAAAATTAAAATCTAATAAAACTAAAAAATAAATGAAATCCTAAAAAAAATTATAATCCTAATAAAATTAAAAACTAATGAAGATAAAAATAAAATATACAAATAGAAAATAAACCAAATAAATCTAAAATATAATCTAAAAATAAAACGGCTCAACTAAAAATATTAAAAAAATATAAAAGGGCACAACTTAAACATACACGGGGTTCGGGGTAGGTTTACGCTCTATTTAGGGTATACTAGGATACGGGACAAGGGTAATTAGCTCCATAATCTGCACAATTTTCTTGAAATACGCGTTTGAACACCGCAACATGCTTATTGAGCTACAAAACAAACAATTAATAATATAAGTCTGCTTTTATCGAGAATTATCATTTAAAAATCGCCTACTTAGGGTTTTATTTAAACACTTTTGGGTGTTTATCAGCATCTCAAGTCCTCTTTCTTAATCCATTTATTATGAACAATGGGAGCAACCGTTTTAAAATGGGTATTAGGAGTAATAACTTTGGATTGATTAACAAAAACTTTAAAATTCAAAAGGATCCTGGGAAAATTATTAACACCATTCAAATAATTTTGTTGTTTATTTAAACGCTTATAACATAATTGTCCTAAATGGCCCACTTTATGACAAAAATTACACCGATACAAGGGCCTCAATTTTGCATTTAACGATATGTTTCGTTGAACATCATTTTCATTTTTCTAGTCAAACCTAAACGCTTAAAACAAAACTATTCTAAGTGTCCAAATTTTGAACAAAAATTGCAATGAAACACTTTCCCTTCAGCACACTTGGCAGTGTTATAATGCTGTTGATTTTTAACTTCAAAATTACTATTTAAATTCAGATTTTTATAACAAAAATCTCTAAATGTCCAAATTTAGAACAAAAATTACACTGAAAGGCAGGTTTTGTAATTTTAATATTCCTAACATTCTGAATTTGCCTAAATTTTCCTAAACCAGTTTTATTTTGTAAAGATTTCTTAAAACATAATTTTTCTAAATGTCCACATTTATGACAAAAACTACATAACAAAGCAGGTTTATTATAAATTGAACAACCTTCATTTTTAGCATGTTTATATTAATTTTCCTTACCCATGCTCCACCTTAGTCTTGTACATTTTTAACTGATAAAAGGTTTTGGTCTTGTGGTGCATAAGGTAAACACATCCATACCTTTGAGTAATCATCAAATAAATTGATGGAGCACTCAAAGTCACCTCTTGACCGGATAGTCATCCAACTATATTAATTGAAGGGAATCGTTTCCAACACATCTTTGTCTCTTTAGATTTTATCCATGAAAGACGTTTAGTCATTTTGAATTCAAAATATAATTTAAGACTAGAAGTCCCCTCCACTTCTAATGAACTCAATTGTTCCTTTTAGACCAGTCTTTAGATTCCTTTAAGAATAAAATAACCTAAGCTTAAGTGCAAAACTTATGCTTGGTTCTAGGAGGAAACTTTATCTTTAATGATCTATCCATTAAATTATTCATATTATATCGAAGTATTGGTGAGACAAAACTTATAATGTATAAATTATATCCCAATGTAAATCACAAATTTGATAAAAAACACTTTTATAAAATTAATCGAATGTCTGTTCAAAACCAATTTAAAAAATCAAAACTGACTTTTCTAAAACCAAGTTACATTAAGTAATTTACATACATCATATTTTTGTCACCATCGTTATCTATAAAGATATTCCACTACGTATATTGCTACCATATTCTAATTTCCCATAACTAGGAACATCTGTCTTAAAGTAATTTCCAAGTTACATAGGACTTTTACAACGAGTGGCAATCCTAATTTGTGGTTCCCGATCTACATAACATGTTACCATAGATTGTTCCATAAATCATGCATTTACTTTTAAGAGATCAACCATCACCATGTCCTTTTCCTTACAATGCAAGAGAATATTGTACACCTTCGTTGTAAGAGTTCTAACTACTTGTAGTGAGAATACTTTCCTTTCATCTAATTCATTACTACCAAGGAATATGAACCCTTCTTAACCCAAAATGTTATACCCGAGACTTAGCCTTCACCTCCTTCTTCCCTTTTTGAAAAGAAATAAATCTCCTTCTCAACAACTAAAACCGAACTTTAGCTATCTATGTTCCTCACTTCTAGATTACGAAGTAGTATTGGGTTTTCCCACCATGTCTAATAAAAATAATTCTTTATTAAACCAATGATAAAATCATTTGAAGAACACAAATCTTACTTGAGTGTGATCAACTATTCATAGGTGTCTATTATTTCTCATCAGTTAATTATTTAAAATTAAAATTACACATATAAAACTTCACCGATGGGGTGACATTCCAATGGGGGGTTCTCATCGATTAATTCTATAAAATTTTAAATAATTACCATGTATTTTAAAATGTTGTGATTTCATGATTAAAGCCATCTGGTGGGGTGGGGGTGGGGATCAAGTTGGCACTAGGAAGTAGTCATATCACCAATTTAAAATATTAATGGAAATAGCGATTTAAATACGTTTATTATACCCTTTAGGCTAGAAAAATGTCCAATTACATTTAAGTCCTTGAAACATAGTCCAATTAAAACTTTTAGACTTAAACGGTGAGAATATATTAAATTCATTTGTTTAAGAGCACATGTATTCTCAAAAGCTCCAAATGATTAAATTGTCTTATCCTGTTCCAAAGCATATTTGAGTCGTAGTCCAAGTTGTCTCGAAAAGCTTCATAAATTAAGATTTTAAGACCAGGATTCTTCATCATCATCTAAAAATACCCCATTCTATGACCAATGACTTTGTCTCTTTAGGATAAAGGTAAATGACTTATAATGACTTAGTTTCACCACCCTTATGTTGACATATAAATTATAAAGTGTGTTCAAACTTGTGTATGAGTGGTTTGGAAAATTTAAACAAATACCCTATGCAATATACTTTTCATATAGAAAAATAATATTCATAAAACATACATTCTTATGTGTGTATTTGAAGTATGAGTGTTCCTTGTTGAAAGCAAACATACTTAGGGTGTTTTGCCAAACACTTAGAAGGCAAAAACTCGTTTAAATTTTCTAGAAAAAAGTGGGACCTTCCTCGCTGTAGTTTCACTGAAGCGACGCAATATCACTGAAGTAAAAGCTTATGGCTAAGTACCTTTGGGTCCATGTTCAGATTCTCTAAAAAATGGCATGACCTACTGCACCGTATCGATGGTTTCTTTCGTCGCGGAAAAAGTTTATCTCTAGTACTCATCGTTCCTATCTTAAATTCTCTTGGAGACATATGTTTCCTCATGTTTGCATCAACAATGCATTATCTCACTGCGGTGACACTACTGCAACATTATCAGATCTGGTGAAAAAAGAGAAGTTTCCCAAAAGATTTTGTTTTAAAGAATACTTTGTTTTGGGTTTCGAAAGATATGCTTAGGATTGTCACATCTAGTTGATAATTTGTTTGATCCATATATGTTATGTTCTTATGCACGTTAAAAATATTCTTAGCTTACGTTGGATATATTCTTTGCACTTATTTATTATTCTTGCATTTTACCTAATCTTGTACTTAGGTTTTACGTGCTCTCTTAACCTTAACCTTGCCTTGTCTCTAGATTGATTATCTTAGGATTGCCTTGGTTAATTTTTTATATTATTGGAACATGTTTAGGATCATGTGATTCATGTATATATTTTAATCCATTCCATAATCCTTTGTGTTTATACATATCTTTCAATGGAAAATTAAAAGAAATATATTTTTTGTACAATCACGTTTTGCATTTTAGTTGATATACTCTATAGCATATTCTTGTATATCAAGATGGCTTATTTGATCACTTTTCTATTTGTTTGGGAATTTGAGATGTGCTTCATGAGATGAACTCGATTTTATTTTAAGTCTTATAAACTTTGAGAAATTTATACCTTGAGAATACATTATCATATCTTGTTTCACTTTAGACCATACTACTCATTGACTTAATGCCACTTTATGAGGAATGCCATAGATTTTTTATTTTCTATAAAGCATTCAAAGCATTAATAGACTTGTAAAAGAGTGTCTAACTCCTATATGTGTATGTGATGATTTTTTACCATTATTTGGAGAAGTTGAAAAATATTATGATATATCTTAATAAATCACAAGTGATGATGTGGTTAGGGATATAACTTTGATTGGATGATACTACCTTTAAAAATTGAAAATATTATCTCATCTTAATAATTAATGAGTTAAAGCCGTCAAATGCAAAACAATTTGAACATAGTAATATATGAAAGATTTTCATATATCTAAAATTGGATACAACAAAGATATAAGACAATACATATTAACCAAAATTGCAAATTTGAGGGGGGGGGGGGGGGGGGGGGGGGGGAGTGGTTGAAAATTATCCTAAATAGAGTATTGGAGATTTCACTTGAGTCGAACCTCTTCGTTTTATGATTCACTATCTTAATTTAATTTAATCTTGGACATTTCTCTAAATAATTTTTATTTTATTTTTTGTTTTGCACAATAGATATATGATCTTATGTTCTTGGTTAAACCTCTCAATGTGTTATTAGACTTTTATGGATAATTTTTTCTTCACTATGAACATTAGGCATAGTGCATGAACTTTGATAAGTGGAATAACAATGCCTATATATTTTTTACTTATAAAAAATGGGTCTTGGTGTTGCTCCTTAATTGCATAAATAAAAATTATGCCTTGTAAAATCCTTTATTTAAGATAAGATGCTAAAAACTTGATTTTCATTATTTGTCTTCCATCTTATTCTCTTTACGTATGTTTTATGTCTTGTAAGTTTCTAAAATATTTATTTAAAAATTCATGATTGGGAATATCATCTTTGCTGAGTGATAAAATTTTTGTTGATACATATTTTCACGTATATAGTCATTGGTTTACTTTAGGCTTGATGTTGTTTATTCATGCTTTGTAGATTATATTAACTTTAACTTTGATATTTGAACAAAATTCCATATACGTTGATATCATATGCTAACATTATTGAAATGCTTTAGATCCTCACTTGTGTTAATCTTATAGGATGCTAGATTTGAATGTTATATCTCTTAATATATCATGTATCCTCGGTGGTTGCTATCCATGTTATTACTCATTCTTCACTATTTCATATTGTGAATATATTTCTTGGATACTGATATTATAATATCGTTAGGTGTCTGGAAATAATGATTACATATCATGAGTTTTAGGATTGCCATGTGAATATGTCACTACTAACTTCTTGTGATCCCACATGATATGTCGATAATGATATTCATATATTTGTCTTGCAAAGTCACTATTGATCTTATGAGGATTTATATCTTATATCACATGATTCATATATCATATTACGCTTATTATGCTCACTTTTCATGTCCTTCATATCTTAAGACTTATGTTCTCTTGTTATCCTATGTAACTATGTTCCTTTTGATTTTGTGTTCTTGTATTTCTTGGTTACATTGTGCTACAGCCGAAGTGGTCAAGAAATATAAGAACCAAAATCAAAAGAAATTATCTATAAGTAAGGAAGATGGAACATTTGTCCTATTAGATATATTATAGATATATATTATAATGAGTTTTATGTGATAAATAAACTAGTGGGATTATGGTGACATATATATTTGACCATGGTTTTAACTGAGTTATCTTTGGTGCCTTTTATAAACGTCTCTCTCTCTCTCTCTCTCTCTCTCTCTCTCTCTCTCTCTATATATATATATATATATATATATATAATCATATCCCATCTTAAACATCCATCTTAATTACATAATGAAATATACTAGTCTAAATAATTAGATTATCTCTATTAAATTCAATTCTTTAAAGGCTTTTTCATCTTATCTTTAGCTATGTTAGTTCTTTATTATAGTATTTTTTCCGTTGTACATTCCATTACAAAAAGAGGGAGAATGATTCTCCTTCGTATGAAAGGAATGTTGACTATAGGACTCCTTCATATAGGGAATATGTCCTTGGAATTTTTTTTTCGTTTGGTAGAGACTTAATTAAAGGAGATAAGATTACTCAAGGGAGATATAGGATGATTAAGATTAGTATCATTATAATATTATGATTTAGTCTATGTTGAATGGATGTGGTAATAGACAACTTATGGAATAAAGTGTATGTGCTACATCTTACTGAGATGTTACATAAACCTGGTATATGATCCTTAGTAATTAGATGAGCCCATGGTTACATTAATTATAATTCGTGTGTTCATATTATTAATCTTGTATTCTTCTAAATTTTTTTACATTATTACCTTGATGTCTTTGCTAGTGTCTTGACAGGAAAACGGGTTATAAGAAGTTACAAATGGTTGTATTGCTTATATCCTTGTAATGCCTTTGGTCGTTCAATCCGTGTCATAGGTAATATATTTATTCATATATTTTAAATCTTTTTGTTTATACGAGTTGTCACAGAATAGACAAATGCAAAGATTATAAGAACACATGTATGCTCAAAACCACCATATTATTACTTTGTCTTACCCCATTCCAAAACATATTTGAGTCTCATTCTAAGTTGTCTCGAACAACTATATACATTAAGATTTGAAGATCGAAATTCTTTGCCATCATCCTAAAAGCCACCACATGCCAAGACCAGTGAGATTGCTACTTTAGGATAAAGGTAAATGACTTATAATGACTTAGTTTCACCGCCCTTGTTTTGATTTAACTTAAATCTAAATATTCTTTAATTGAAAAATGTGTTAAAACTTGTGTGTGAGCAGTTTGGACAATTTGAACAAATACACTATTCAAAATATTTTTCTTATAAAATATAATGTTAAAAAAAACATACATTCTTATGTGTGTATTTGAAGTATAAGTGTTCCTGGTTGAGAACAAACATACTTAGGGTGCTTTGCCAAAATATTTTCAAACACATGGAAGACAAAAACTCGTTCAAATTTTATGGACAACGGTGTGAACTGCCTTGTTGTAGTTTTGTCACAATCACGCAATGTTGCACTGTAGCGAAATCTTGGCGCTAAGCACCTTTTGGTCCATGTTTCGATTCTATGGAAAATGGAATGACCTGCCTCACCACAGTTTCACCACAATGATTGTTTCCTTTGTTATAACAAAAGTTTGTCGTCAGTATTCGTTATACACGTCCAAAGCTCCCTGGCTCTTGGCGATACCCATATAACCTCAGTTTCGTTGTAGCAACACATTATCTCACTGTAGTGTCATTTCTGCGACAACATCATATCTCGCTTAAAATATAATATTCCTAAAAGATTGCATTGTAAAATGAGGAGATTCTTATTTTCTCCCATATCTTTTGTTGTCTTTGAGAATCAACCTATTTTTTTGTGATTGAAAATGAGATGGAAGGTCTAGAAACTTGTGTCCACATGTTTGAAAAATAAAAACTCCTACTTAACTCACTATCTTCTCATTCACAAAATAATATTAAGAAGTTTAGAAACGTTTTTATTATTTATGAAGCTAAAGAAATAATATTTTCTTAAAGTGAAAAAAATATTCTTTTATTTTGAGATATACATTATTATCATTTTAGTTTAAAGTTTATAAATTTTAATTAATTCTCTTAAGTCTTGAACCAACAGTTTTTAAAACTTGTTCTTGAGAAACTTAAAATATTTTTATATCTAAAAAATACTTTGTGTGTTTATTTTAATTAGCTAAATACATTTTAAAACATACCTCAACCTCTCTCACATCCTAGGATGTTAGATCTACAAATAGTGGCTTTTTACTTGTTCCATTGGGAAAAAAATAGTTTTCCCTTCAAACTTTAAAAGAAGAAATTTATTTTGGTGCAAACATGGCATTCAACAGTAGTAGACACCTATAACATGGCAAGTGGTTGGAGAGCAGCCTGTACTTATTCTTCCAACTGAACGTGGAAAAATTATCTTGTCGAGGTTGTGCTTTATTGATTCTAGGAGAGGTTCAAGTTTTTAAGTCATTTTTTTCATTTTTTAAATCTTTACATGTTTAGTGTAAGGTGACATTTTGTCCTTAGTTTTTCCCCCAAGGGGTTTTCCCTCATATAAATACTCATATCAAATTCACGATTTACTATTCCTCATTTTGATTTATCTTATTTGTTTAATGAACATCTATTGTTAATTTAAATAAGATTGTAAATCACTATTTTGTTACTTAGACATGAGGATTATGTGTTACTCCTCAGGACGGGCAGGCCAGCACAGCAACGGCCACGGCTTTAATAGGGATGAACCCAATGAGCATTTGTTTTTTGAGTTTTTGAAGCAGAATAACATGGATATGGTAAGTTTGAACCAAACTTTCATGATGCCTATAGTGGCACCTGTAGGAGGAAAAACTACCACAATAGCAACAATGGAGGTGTCTCAATCATCAGAAATCGTAACGGAGCAGGTGGTGAAGCACTCAAGCTCGACAATTATGAAGAAAGTTGGTGTAGAGGAGTCACCCTCCAAAGTTGTTACTATGAAGGTGGTGAAGAAATTTATTTCCTCTCAAAGGGAGTTCTCTCACATGTATAAGTAGATACAGAATCCCTACCCAAAGATCATCAATAAGAATTCGTGCCCAAAAGGGTATGTTCCTCCTAAGTTCATAAATTAAATGGAAAGGGTGAAAACCCTAGGGATCAAGTGAAAAGGTTTTTAGAATACTTAGGTGTGCATGGAAATGATAAAGAGTTGAACCTGCGAGAGTTCTCAAAAACTCTCAGTGAAAAAGCGTACACGTGGTACTCTCACTTAGTGCCAAACAACATTCCCACTTAGGTAGAGTTGCATAGGAAATTTTTGCAAAAGTTCATTTTGGAAAAGGATAAGTTCACACTGAGACATCTTGCACAGGAAGTGAAAAATCATGGTGAGGTGCTAATGCTTTTCATCAAACGCTTCCGAGAGAAAGTGTTGGATGTCCATGAATATGTAGCAGAGGCCTGATTATTGCAAATCTATGTTGAGGGGATGTTGGAGGAATATAAAATTCACTTGGTCAATAAGATCATAGATGACAAGTTTAGAGAGTTCACTCGAGCGACTAACAACATTGCCATGATCATCAAACCTAAGCCCCAAGGGTGGAGGACCCAAGTGCATTTGACGACAAGAAGATTTCAAGTCTCTAGAAGCCAAATAGTGAATTATGTGGATGGCAACCCTGAAGGAAAGAAGGGAGGCCAAGGGTTCAAGAGTAATAGTCCAACAGGAAAAAAGAAGTTTGGAGATGGTATCCCACCACTGCTACCCTGCAATATAGTGGAGGCTATGGCTTGTTACAACACTTTGGCATGCGACGGAGTGGCAGATCCCCCCACTCTAATGGGCAAAAACCAATAATGGCATAAAAAGAAATATCCAAGTTTTGTGAGTTGCATCAAAGAGTTCAGCATGCTATTAAAGACTATCTCTATTTTTGAAGAATAACTGGCGAGCAGGTGCCCAATAGGACTTTGTAAGTCCCACCAGTAGATATTAATGAAAATCCTCTACCAGCTCACCACTATGAGGCAACAAATATAGTGGTAGCATATGAAGAAAAGGAAGTCCATGAGTCTGAAGGATGGTGGAGTAATGAAAGAGAATGTGAAGAATTTCTAGCTGACTTGGACAAAGAAGAGCAAGAAAATGAATGCTTTCGTGCGGTGGATTCCGTACGTGCTGATTACGAAGAAGAAGCGGTGGATTTATTGTTCAAATTCGTAGATATTATCGAGGCTACATGAATGGATATCGAGGTGCACGTGGACTGATGTACGATGGACACTTACATGGGTGGACTCCTACGTGGCACTATAGAGGAGTGGTAAAATATAAGAAAAGGCATCAAGGCTTGTGGGTGATCGAGTCGTTTAGTAAGACTAAATTCTCTCTTTGTAATTTTCCATATAAGAGTTATTGTTTGCCCTGGCCATCTGAGGTTTTTCCCTTAGTGGTTTCCTCGTAAGTCGACATGTCTTGTGTTCGATTTATTTACTTTATCCTCTTAATCAAGTTGATGCATGCCATAGGGTTAACAAGATAAAATTGTTAAACCAAATTGGGCTTCACAAGATAAATTTGTGATTTCTAAAGATAAAAATTGGAAATTTTAAAAATATTACATTTGCCTAGAGATAAATGCTTAGGGTATTTTTCAAATTGGTATCAGAGCTACAACACTAATTTATTGTGTTCGTGATCCCTAATCTTTAGGCATGAATCCAAGAGAGTTTGAGTTTATTAGAACACCAATGTTTGATGGGACTAATTATGCTTACTGGAAAATGCATATGAAGTGAACACTTAAGGCTATAGATGAGAGAGGGTGGTTAGCCGTTGTTAAAGGGTGGAAACTACCAGTCACGAGAGATGGAGAAGCAATTTAGTTAAAACCTATTGAGTTGTGGACTGATGTCGAGCACAAACTTGCACAATATAACTCTATGGGTTTGAATACTCTCTTTTATTCAGTATCCCTGGAGGAATCCATCGTATTATGACGTGTACGACATCTAAAGAGGCTTGAGATATACTCAAACTTACCCATGAAGTAACCAACGCTGTTAAGGCTTCCAAACTCTAAAACCTCACCACCTAGTTTGAAACGATTAAGATTTTAGAGAGTGAGACCTTTGATGAG
The DNA here is from genome assembly GCA_949130495.1 of Sambucus nigra. Taxonomy (NCBI): domain Eukaryota; kingdom Viridiplantae; phylum Streptophyta; class Magnoliopsida; order Dipsacales; family Adoxaceae; genus Sambucus; species Sambucus nigra. The sequence goes on along the minus strand of OX422218.1, from coordinate 250,613,249 downwards.
TTTAACGCTAGATTGTCCGATATTGTTAACTCATCGATTAACTTGGGAGAGAAGATACTCGACAACCGTGTCATAAAGAAAATCTTAAGGTCCTTGATGGATAGATTCAATCCAAAGGTGACCATTTTAAACTCTTTGGGTATGCTTGACTCACGAAACTGGAAGAGCTTGTAGGTTACCTACAAACTATGACACCCCTCCTAATTAAATATCGGGTGATCAGTCCTTTATTAAATAAATCAGAATATCCGGTTGGTTCAGGTTATGCATCACTGTCGAAAACTTGCTTTAAAAGACTAAACACCTAATATTTCAAACGATAAATGTCAAAATTTTATGTTATCAATTAATATCGAGCAATTAAACAAAATAACCAATCATTCACCATTCAACTCAATCTCATACGAACTGAAATAAGTGACATAAAATAAAGAAGCCGGAGTAAACATATCCAGTCCAAATCCAATACAGTAATCCAACTAAATAAATTGAACAATTGAAAGGTAAATAACTAAATTCATAATTTCTAAATAACTGAATAGAAACGGGCAACATGCCCTAAATGATGAAATAGCTCAAAGGAAGTCAATGAGAGTCATGAAGGCGGCTATTACCAATGCCCTGTAGCTTCCACAACAGCTACAACTCATCGAATGAGTGAATCTCTTATGCTTAGTGTCCCTCTGTCTGGGCACCTGAAAGTGGTTTGATAAAAAAAGAGATTTTGTAGAAAACGGCTCAAAGCCGGAGTTGAAAATAGTTTAAAAATCATCAAGTGCTTAAAGTGATTTATTATCACATATATTCATCATGTTAAATTATCGAACTCACTTGCGAATTCTCACCTATCATCTAGTGTGCACCCCTAGCAAAGATTAAAACCCCACTAGTTATATTCCACTATTAACTAGTTCTCCCTATCTAAACCCATCGTAGTCCAATACCGTCCCCTGAATATTTCCCTCGCAAAGTATAATTCATATAATTGATCCCACTTTAGCATAAATAAGCATTTTCAGTTTTTTTATCCAATTATGTGACGACTACTTAATTCATTTCACATTTCATTACAAATTTTACCTACTAAATTCACACAGTAGATATCAACACAAGCGTATACATATATTCACTATATATATATATATATATATATATATACACACACAATATTGCACTCCGAGACACAGCTGCGGTCCCTACATACTCTGCTATCATGTCATGTTGCATCTCTCAATTGCATAAAGGACTAAAGGTTCAGTCTCTCGCGAACCATCTAAACAAAACACATATATTGGAGGTGAACATAGTCCCAAGCCGATGGGCAACGCACATATCTACGCATCCATACGACTGTCATCACTATCGTTCTCATAGATAGTTCGTACCTAGGTTCTATGCTCTAGTGATACCAATCAATATCCCACCCGAAGGCTCCTCAAGGCATGATTATCCACAAAGCGCAACCTCCGCTTGATAGCAAGAAGCGTAGGTATGTTATACACATAATAATTAAATCAATAAGTATTCACACAACCTATTATATTTATTAGGTATTCACGCAACCTAAGTTCCTGAAATTATTGATAATATCCTCATCTCTACTATTTACTTTATTACAGCACTTCGACTTATCACTCTAACATATACCTTTCTCTAAGGTTATATTAATCCTCTATGTCCCAATGAATAGTCTCTCTCTCAACCCATTTCTATATAGGAATTTAAGTCATTCGATGATAGCGTAGGTTAATTTCTCTCACTTGGACCAACCTAGAAGGTCACTAACTAGTCCGGCCAAAAATAGGCATTCTTGAATCTCATTAGAAGGTCTAGGATTCTCCTTCGAACGAACTTCTCACTTCGAACGAACTCAAGAATTTCATTAGAAGTCTCGTTGGAATTCTCGTTCGAACGATGTCGTTCGAACGACCTGGACAGGTCTTTGAACGAGAATTCTTAGATCAACCCTGTTCTTTTGAAATTAGTTTTTCCAATTTTTTGTTCATCTAAATCCGTCTCAAAATCATTCAAACCCCCGATAAATGATTCTAAACTATTCCCTCTCATAATGGGGTACTTTCTAGCACAATTTAAACGACAATTCTATAATTAATCAAAGGAAATCTAAACAAACTCCTAAATCTTTAAAAGTCCTTTAATAATGAACCCACCATTAACAATCATTCATACTCCTGATTATATTTCTTGATTTTAACCTAGAATTTCTAGGTTTATCATTACTATAACATGGTTATTCTTCTACATGCTAACCTATCTCCCACTTTCACAATTTTGTTGATAAATCAGTCCAAATTCATAGTATTATGGTTATCTCATCAATTAAGGTTAACATGAATCATATATGCTCAAAAACACAGCAAGATAAACACTTACTTTTTGTGAACCTCTGAATTGATGAACGCAGTTGGTATGGGGATGATCCTCTCCTCGCGATCTACGCATTGGTATGATTTTCGGTGGAAGAACTTGAATCTTTGGCCCAAATCACCTATGTGTTCTTCTCCCTCTTTGGTTCTCTCCTTCTCTCCCTCGTAAGATGGAAACTGATAACCTCTTCTAACCCACGTACAACCCTTATTTGATTCCTAATTTTCATCTATTTAATTTCCCAAAAATATCAAAAAGACCAAAATACCCCCCGGGGTGTCATTTTGGGCTAAAATGCCCCGGAATCCAAATAAAACACCCGAGTAGTCTTTTGTGACTATTTCGACCCTTCTAGTCACACTGGCACACTCAAAACGGCCATACGAGCTACTTAAAAACAAACCATCCTTTTTATCCCAATAAAGTAATGCTGACACGACTCACACGCGCGTCCCAACTAAGTGTGTTGCAACTGTCGTATTTTTCACTCCCGGACAAAATTATATTCTCATGTTCATATATTACTTTACTCTGTAAGTAATATTCAACATAATTATTTCCGATAAATACTAACTCTCATCACGCTAGAAATTATTACTATTAAATCCGAATTAATTATAAATTAAATTTTCTCCATTTAAATTAATTAATCCAAATTCCATAATTAAAATAAAATCACACAAAATTATGGGGGTATTACACAAACTTATGAGCTTGACATGTTTACCTCCATATAGTGCCAAAAAAAGAAAAAGGCATTGATTTGAAATCCTTAAAGGAGGACACTAAAGTTTCAAATGATGAGTCCGACATCGAGTTCGAAGATTTGACCATGTTGGCGGAGAAGTTCAAGAAGTTTCTTAAGTTTTGCAAGCAATCGAAATATGAAAAAAGAATTGAGAAAAAAAAGAACAAATAGGCCGATCGCTTCACTAAGAACCATAGTGAGAATATTAAGAGGGATGATTCAGATAGGTGTTATGGTTGTGAGGCTTATGTCCATAGGATACCAGAGTGCCCAACTTGACTTAAGAAGGGGGGTCAAGAAACCGATATTATTTAACACCACCATTAGTGATAGTGATTTCGAAAAGGGAGAAGATTCCCACAATGAGTGCAATTACATCGCATTCATGGTTATCCATGTGAGTGATGAGGATAAATCTTCACATGAAGATATTCCTTTGCATGACACTTTCCATGCCATAGTGAGTGAACCCCAAGTGAGTGAGGGTGATGCGAGTGGGGATAAGGAGATAGAGGATAGTGAGTTACAAATTTCCTTATGTGAATTATATGAAGAAACATTGAATTTGAAGAAGGTGAACTTAAAGTTAGAAGTTAAGTTGAAGGAACGTGCCGTAGAAAATAATTATGCATTGATTGAGGATCTTACGACACGGGAGAAGACTCTTTGGGAGAAACTAGAATACGTTCAGGGTAAGAGAGATAGTCTTCATGTTTTGATAGAGGCTATGAAGAAAGAGATTCTAGAGTTTGAGGAGTTTAGATGTTTACTTGACTCTAGGATAGGAGAGCTCAAATAGAAGTTAAGGAACTTGAGTATATTTAAGTTTGATGTGGAGGCCAGGTCAGAAAATTTAGATAGGATGTTAGGCGTCGTCCAAATCAAAGGTGATAGGTGTGGAATTGGCTTCAGTGATCATATTGCTCCCATTACCAAAGAGACTACCATGCATATGAGAGAGCCATATACAAACATTAAGAAAGGTCCAACTTTAGGTAACACTCCCCGCCGTATTTACATTTGCACTCATTGCGATAGGAAGGGTCACCTTAGATGTTATTGCTACAATGTTAAGAACGCTCTTAAAAAGTATAATAATAGAGTCGTTTTGGTTCCAAAAACCCTTATTCGTCATTATACACATACTTTTGTTAGGAAATCAGATCTAGAGGCTTTAGGCATTAGATTTTGTGATTCTCGTTTGATTGCACGCTTTTCTCCCCATGATAGATCTTATGGTTGGGCGTGTTCGTCAGTTTATCATACTGTAGTTCTGTCATCTAGATATATATTTTCTAGGGTTATGACATCTATATTTTTCTTTTTTTGAGTCATTTTGAGAAAAATACAAAAATATTTGGATTTCATTTTTTTTAAATACAAAAAGATTTTTCTTTTTGGTCAAACATATTATGAAAAACATAAAAAGATTTCCGGTTTGTGTGTTTTGAGTATATAGTTATGGTATGGCATATTGATGTGCTTGAATCCCCTACACTTTGTAATTTCCACGTGGCTAAGACATTTGGTCATGACTTTAGATGCTTAGGTTGATCTTAACCATGAGTTTCATGGAGTTTTTTCGAACTAGACTTTGCATTTTGATTCAACTATGTATATGCCATCGCACACACATACACGAGCTTGTTTGAACATTTTACTTCTCATGTACATTTGAGTTTGGTGAGACGTTATCCTTTCAATCTTGTCATCTACATGCATATATGATTTAGGGGAGTCGTTCATGTAAGAACCGTTGCCCATGAGGATATTTATTATTTATCGAAAAAATATGAGTGTATAGGGGAAATGGCTACGAAACACATGTTGACTTTGCGTGAAACCCACCATTTCAAAGAGACCAAGAAAAAAAAATGAGGCATTAAAATCAACAAATATTGCCAAAAAGGTCCACTAGGATATCTCTTAAAAGATAAAATAGCACCTAAAAAGACTATTGCATTAGAAAAGAATAGATATATATGTTTAATCTTTTAAGGGAGTTTAGTCTAAGAGCAATGGGTTTGCATAATGTGTCCTCGGTTAATCAGTCGTGTCATGATGCTATTGTTTGGTAGAATCATCAAAATTATAGACTTTTGTGCATGATGTAAGTTTAGTTCATTAAGTTCTAGTTATAACTATCACGTGTGGCTAAACCATAGTTTGATAAAATTTATCGGTCAATTAGAGTTTCTTGAACGTATCTATGTGTTTGGGTTATGATACATTCTTGTTAGTTCACACCCACTCATTCCATTCCATATTTAGGCAGATCGATACCGTATTAAAGTGTAACTCTTTTGATTTTGAGTTGGTCTTTTACATTTTTTTAGTATGTCAGGTGGATATTTCAGTTATTCGATTATTTTGGGTTGATTTTATATATTTTGAGGAGAGGAATCGAAGTTTTGAGGTGTCGTGAGAACGAGATTACAGTCTTATTTGAATGACTTCTTGATGTCATTCGAAAGGAGGTTTCAGACGAGCTTCTCTTGAGGTTGATGTTTAAACCGTGAGGTGTCGTTTATAGGTCCTTATAAAGGGTCTTTAGACGAGCTTAAAATGAGTCTCTACTATTTTGGGTCGTTAGAAGCGAGGTCTGTTAGGTTCTAATGAGAGGGTCATGTCGTTAGAACGATACTTTGTTTATTTCTAATGATGTGCATTTGTCGTTCGAACGAACCTAGGATACCGTTCGAACGACGCCTAAAATTATTTTGGGGGTTTTTACATTCACTCTTTGGCCATTTTTCCACTTACCCTCTAAAGCCTTCGTCCCCTACCTATTTACACTGTATGTTGTTAACGACCATTCTAAGCTTCAACAAGCTTCATTTCTTTGCTAATTTTGATCCTAGTTGCTATTATATTTGTCCACAAACCATTATCATCGTGTATGTTCCTTTATTTTTATGTGTGTAATGACATGATTTTATAAATGTCCGTTTGGTATGTAGGAAATTTTTCTGTATATCCTAGATCACTGCAAGTATGTCTGATATCGCTACATTCGACATGTCTCCATATTCATCCATGATGGCCTCGACTTCGATCCGAAGTTATCATGCACCCACTAACTTCATACGTGCGTAGTGCATCAACATTGTCTTATCATGCATTGTGCGTCTTTAACATTCATATGTTCCCATTACTCCACTCATAATAATGGTTGTTGATACCAAAATTAGTATGCTGATATAGACGAATCACAAGAAGACACGTGTCGATCTACGTGGCATAATAGCAACGAGGAAGTCTATTCCCCCGACCAAGTCAGACTCACTCCGAGCAACAAGTATACTCCAAGGAAATCCAGCTCTCCGAGGAACTCCAACGCTCCGAGGAACTCTTGAACGACGAGTAAGTAAGGTGGTTCGAGCTGCATCTCGACCACAGCATTGGTTGCCAGATAATCAACAGTTCAACTATTCATTGAATGCTTATCATCTTGACACACACGTTTGAAGAGCATTAAATGAGTTACCCTTTCATATGTGTATCATTTAATGTAACACCCTTTCATGTATAGCCTAAGGGCTATAAATACCTTGTATCACCCTCATTCAAAAGGACCGGAATTTCTTGATAGTACTTGTAATCGAGAATTCCCAAACACTCAGCAATAACATAACAGTGGACGTAGGCCATTCATATAAGGCTGAACCACTTTAAAATTCTTTGTCTCATTTATTTATCTGTGATTGAATAATTAGAGTGATCTAATTTTTTACATCAACAGATTGGCGCCGTCTGTGGGAACGATTGTTATTATCATTTTTCACCAAAAATCATTCATCATCAATGGCAGATAATCCGAAATCCAGCAATCGAAACGCTGGAAATGCTGGAAATCCTCCAAATCCCTCTGCACCTCCAGATCTGGCTGGGATTATGACGAATCTGGCTCAAAGACAAACCGCCATGCAAGAAACAATGCGGCAACTCATACAGACCCTTCATGGCGGTGCACCTGCACGTTCAGGACAGCGAAGTGGTCAGAGGCAAACCTATTTACTTTCTTCACGATCCAGGCGTACTGAGTCATATCGTAATGAGGAATCTGATGATTTCTCTTATCAACCTGGGCGAACTTCGTCAATAAGGGCTACAGATACTGATCAACGTATCACTCTCTCTTCAGAAAGACCCAGTGCCTTGGAAAGACTGAGTAGGGTGTCTCCTTTCAGTCGATTAGGCCCTAGGAAGAATAGGAGTCCACCTAAGACCATGTCGAGGAGTTTTCGACGACCATCAGATCTAAGAGAAGGATCAGCACAATCACGACCAGTTGCTCATCAAGATAGATCTCAAGAGGCCACATCAGAACAATCAATTGCTCGAACTAATAAGCCCGAGGAAGGAAACGATGCGTGGAAGGGTTCCATTCAGCGCTTGGAGGATAGATTGGGAGAAATGGCTAAAGCGAAGAATCCCTTACAATGAACTTTTGTTCAAGGGACACCTTTTGTCCAGGCCATTGTGGGTTTTCCTACCCCGTCAAAGTTTAAAGCACCTGTGGTAACCCCCAAATATGATGGAAAGACAGATCCTATTCTACACATAGAGCAATATCAAGCTGCTGCCGACATCTATGCCGTCCCCGACAAGATGAGATGCAGAGCATTCTCAGGAACTCTTACTGGATCTGCCCAGATATGGTACAACAATCTTCCTCGGGGTAAGATTTCAACTTTCTTTCAGTTGGCCGAGTTGTTCATCGGCAATTTCTGTTTTGGGGCAAAGCCAGTAAAAAGAGTAGCACACTTGTTAAGTGTTTGACAAAAATCTGGTGAGAGTACTAGAGATTACATAACTCGTTTCAATAACGAGAAACTGGAAGTCATAGAGTATGAGGAAAAGACAGCAATCACCGCCTTGATGAGTGGGTTGTTGCCTAACAAGTTATATTACACTTTGGCCAAAGATCCACCTACAACTATGTCAGAGTTGATGGCAAAAGCGGCCAAAATCATGAATGCCGAGGAGGCTATGGCTGCGAAGAAGAATATGGATAAAGAAACCAAGGTGGAAGACGACAAATCCAAGAAGAAAGAGCATAAGGGCAATGACGGTGACAAGCATTCCAAGAATAATAAATCATCATGGGAAGTCCTGAAGAAATTCGATAATTATACTCCTTTGAAAATGGGTATTAATCATGTCTTGGAAGAAATCAAGAATAACGAGGAAGTAAAGTGGCCAAAGAAACTGAGGTCAGACCCTGACTTGAGGAATAGGGAGAAATATTGTGAATTCCATAAGGATCACAGCCATATGACCAAAAATTGCATAGCTCTTCAGAACGAGATTGAAACACTCATCCGAAGAGGGAAGCTAGCGAAGTATGTTGATCGGGGAGGCGAAAGAAAAAATAATGACCGAACTAGAGAAAGGTCTAGGTCTCCTCGTCGAGAAGAGGAGAAAAAGAAAATGGATCATGAAGATGATACAGAGGATGACCCCGATCTTCCCAAGAAACCAAGGCAGCCAGAACGAGAGGTATTTTCCATACGTTTTGGATCATTTGATTGTAATGTTATTACAGGAGGAGATGCAGGAGGAGGAGACCTTACTGCAGAAAGAAAGGCTTACCTTGGAGAGGCTCAAGCTTGCTCATATATTCAGCGAATAAATTTGGCTGAGGAAGATCGCCCGAGGAAGGTAAACAAAGAGAAGCTGGTCATTGGCTTTTCAAAAAATGACCTGGCAGGTGTTCTTTACCCTCACGACGACCCTTTGGTGATCAAAATGAGGATGAAAGAAGTAGTGATTTCAAGGGTGCAGGTAGATAATGGTAGTTCAACCGACATCATGTACTATTCATGCTTTGACAGTTTAAATTTGAAATTATCTCAATTAGAACCTTATCACAGACCTCTATTGGGTTTTGCGGGCGAGAAAGTTTTTCCACTTGGGACGATCAAGTTGGATATATTCATTGGAAGTTGGACTACTTGTCGAACAGAAAGAATACGCTTCTTTGTGATGGATAAGAATGTGCAGTCAGCTTACAACATCATCATGGGAAGAGTTGGTTTGAAGAAGTTCGAAGCAGTTGCATCTACAGTACATCAGTGTTTAAAATTCCCTACAAATTTCGGAGTGGGAGTTGTGAAAGGTGATCAGAAAGTAGCTCGGGAATGTTATTATTTGTCTGCCGAGCAAGAGGAGCTTGAAGAGTCAAGGAAAAATACTACCACCTACCAGGTGGAGGAAGGTACATAAATTGAAACACTTGATCCCAGAGATGAATCCCAACTTGTAAAAGGACAGGTGGTGGAATCTATAGAAAATGTTATTCTGGACGACGAGCACCCTGAACGAGTAACCCAGATAGGTTCATCGTTGGATGTTTCAATAAAACAGGAGTTGATAACTTTTTTGAGAAACAGAAAGAAAACTTTTGCATGGAGTCATGAAGACATGCCAGGAATAGATCCAAACTTCTTATGCCATGAACTCAATGCGAATAAGGAGATCAAGCCTGTAAAGCAGAGAAGAAGAGTGTTTAGTCCCGAGAAGAATCAAGCCATACAAGAGGAGGTTGAGAAGCTCCAGAAAGCCCAATTAATTGAAGATGTGAAATATCCAGACTGGTTAGCAAATGTGGTGATGGTAAAGAAGAAAAACAATAAATGGAGAATGTGTGTTGATTTCACTGATCTCAACAAGGCCTGCCCAAAGGATCACTTACCATTACCCAAAATTGACCAACTAGTGGATGCTACCTCGGGACATGAGCTGCTCAGCTTCATGGACGCTTACTCTGGCTACAACCAGATTAAAATGAAACATGAAGACAGGGAAAGCACTTCTTTTATTACCCCTAGGGGAACTTATTATTATAATGTTATGCCTTTTGGTTTGAAAAATGCAGGAGCGACATATCAGCGGCTGATGAACAAGGTTTTTGCCGAACAAATCAGTTGCAATATGGAAGTCTATGTCGACGATATGCTGACAAAGAGCAAGAAAGCTGCTGATCATCTAGTTGACTTGGGTCAGACCTTTGATCAACTGGATAAATACCAAATGAAGCTCAACCCGACGAAGTGCACCTTTGGAGTACGAGAAGGAATGTTCCTCATGTACATCGTCAACCAGCGAGGCATTGAGGCAAATCCAGCAAAGATCAAAGCTCTTTTAGGGTTGCGATCTCCAACGACGAAGAAAGAGGTGCAGAGTCTTACAGGACGAGTTGCAGCGCTCAACAGATTTGTATCCCGAGCAATTGATAGATGCCTCCCATTCTTCAAAACACTTCAAAAAACTTTCGAGTGGAATGATGAATGTGAAAAAGCCTTTCAAGACTTGAAGAAATATCTGGGAGCACCTTCACTGTTATCCAGGCCAGTAATGGGAGAGAAGTTGTACTTGTACCTGGCAGTATCAGAGAATGCAGTCAGCTCCGCATTGATCAGATTGGAGAATGGAGTCCAGAAGCCAATTTATTACACAAGTAAGGCTTTCCGAGGTGCAGAGATCAGGTACCCAAAGCTAGAAAAATTGGCATTGGCATTAATCGAAGCAAGTAGAAGAATGAGGCCTTATTTCCAGGCCCATACCATCGTCGTGTATACCGACATGCCATTGAGACAAGCCCTTCATAAGCCAGAAAAATCAGGGAGACTGATGTATTGGGCAATAGAGCTCGGTGAATATGATATTGTGTATGAACCCAGATCATCATTAAAAGGGAAGGCTGTAGCAGACTTCATAGCAGAATTTACATATCCTGATACCCCCGAGGAACAAAAGTTGCTCGCTGACCAACCTGTGGATGTTACAGGATCAACAGACATAAGTCCAGATCAACTCTGGTTGGTAAAAGGGCTTGTGGATGTAGAAATATCATCAAACTCAAACCCAGACCAACTTCGATTGGTAAAAGGGCGAGAAGAGATGGTCGACGAAGAGCGAAAAATACCAGGGGAGGATGAAAGGAAACAGCAGATATTTCACCGAGGAATTTTGTCAAATAAGAAATTTGAAGACGAGTTACCTATATAGAGGTTATATGTCGATGGCTCATCTTGCACTGCAGGATGTGGCGCGGGAATATTTCACAATCTTCTCTCCTTTTATTGAAAGTTTTTCGGGGAATACTAGTGTGTTTAACACTACGTTGCTCGGTACGCAACGCTTCTCGGAAGTAAAAAGAAGATGATAGTTCAAACCCACGACCAACTCCGGTTGGTAAAAGGGCGAGAACAAACTATACTCCTTTGGTTAGGAGGCGTACACTAGCGTGACCAACTCAGGTTGGTAAAAGAGCTAGTGGACATGATAGTTCAAACCCACGACCAACTCCGGTTGGTAAAAGGGCGAGAACAAACTATACTCCTTTGGTTAGGAGGCGTACACTAGCGTGACCAACTCAGGTTGGTAAAAGAGCTAGTGGACATGATAGTTCAAACCCACGACCAACTCCGATTGGTAAAAGGGCGAGAACAAACTATAATCCTTTGGTTAGGAGGCGTACACTAGCGTGACCAACTCAGGTTGGTAAAAGAGCTAGTGGACATGATAGTTCAAACCCACGACCAACTCCGGTTGGTAAAAGGGTGAGAACAAACTATACTCCTTTGGTTAGGAGGCGTACACTAGCGTGACCAACTCAGGTTGGTAAAAGAGCTAGTGGACATGATAGTTCGAACTCAGACCAACTCCGGTTGGTAAAAGAGTGAGAACACGAGACTCCTAAAAAGGCCAATCTCGGTTGGTTAGGAAACAAGATATGCTCTCAAATACCAACATATGTTGGTCGGGAGGTAAGATTATTACAGAAAATACAAAAGTTCCTCGAAGAACAAATATTCCAAACTGAACCAAGTATAGTTGATCGGGGATAAAAACCCACTAACTGTAGTTGGTCGACGAGGAAAAATCATCGACCTTGGTTGGTCGGGCACATTTTATGAAAAAGACAAAAATTTACCAAGTATAATTAGTCGGGGATAAAAACTCTCACTAACTATAATTGGTCGACAAGCACAATTTGACAACCTTGGTTGGTTGGAATAATTTTCAACATTTTTATACTCATTACTTTATTATTAAGTGATCGAGCAACATTTCTGATACTTGTAACTTTTATTACTAAGTTGGTCGGTGAACCACACAATATTGTTATGCAAGCACAAATATAAAGTGTTTGACAAGCACAAGACAATAGCAATACAGATTTGCAAACAGAAAATGAAAGTCTTTCATTAAAATTCAAAACGAATTACAAGTTACATATGTGTACTAACTATTACATTGAGATCCCTACTCTATTGGTTTCTTTCCCTCTGCTTTTGAAATAGGTTCCTCGCCAGCAGGCGGATCATTTAAAGTCTGAGGAGAGTTAATGAAGTTCAAGTCCTTCAGCATCCTAACGTTCATCACAGAAGGTGTATCCAGTAGATGCTCGAGACGAGATACCTCGATCTGAGAATGAAGATTGTAGTCACCGAGGTATTTTGCAATTAAGCTCCGAGGAATGGCACGAGCTGGGATCCATTCCATGTCCAATTTATAAGGTGGCACAGGCAAGTCTAGTAGCCCAGGAGCATGATAATCCCATAAATAATGGCCCTGCTCTAGTTTTAATACACCTAGGGCATTCAACCATCCTTGTTTATAACCTTCATTATTGGCATTTTCAAGGCGAGCATCCAAGTGATAAAGGGCCTCATTGTAGCCTGCCATCCAGAACTCACGAGGTTGTTTGTGGAATTGGAAAGTTATTCTCTCTAACTGCTCATGAAGGTTCCTGGCAAAAACATCCTTATTATTTAGAGCAGACTTTGTCGAAGCAAGTTGATCCTCTAGAGTTTAGATTTTCTTAGACATTTCAGACAAAGCCCGATCTTTTTCATTCAATTGGAACGCTTGAGTTTCCAACGTTGATCGAGTACGAGCTTCTTCAACATTACGACTAAGAGCTCTTGATCCTCCTCGAGCAGGTCGAGAACTTGGTTCCTCGACAACATTCTGAGTAGCTCTTCCTCGTCCACGAGAACCTCTTCCTCGCCCCCGAGTAGCAAAAGAAGTACCAGATCTTCTCAAGGTATCCAACTCTTGCCTTAATTTGGCATTCTCAACCTCTAGAAAGGAAAATCCCTCGTCAGTCACTGGGATTACAGCTGTTGAAGAAGATGCTGAAGACTTATACTGTGCCAGCTCTTTCTGCAAATTGTTATTTTCTTGCTCTAGCAGCTCAGCAATTTGTCTACAAGCTTCAACTTCACCCCTTAGGGTTTTCTCCCTGACATCGTATCCAACAAGGATCTTTTTGTGGCCTATCTCGGCAGAAAGCTGTTGATACCTCTTTTCATACCCCTCGTGCAAAAGGGCAGTTGATTCCTTGTACTGAGTCTGAAGATCTTCTAAAGTATATTGAAGCTCCTCGATCATGTCATAGTAAGCCACGTTATTGGCCACAGCTCGATCAAGTAAGTCCTTCAGGTATTGATAAGCTTCTACTGCCTGCTCTGAAGCATTATGACCAAGGATGTCAGTAACTTCTGATACACTCAATTCTGTGTGACCAGCCTTATAATATTCATGGCATTGCTGCATCAACTTTGTATCATTGGCATATAATAATTCCATTCTAGCCACAAACTAGTAAAGAAGAGAAGGCAAGAGTTAATAAAAGAAGAAGACAGAACATCAACAACGCAGAGGAACAAAAAAGGTAATTTTATTACATCATCAAAAGGAGTATAGCGTTCAGAATACAGAGTACAAGTAAAAGAAAAATAGAAAGAGAATACCGAACAACTTCACACCTTTTCCTTGTCTCCCAAGACTTTCTCGGGAGGCTGGGACGAGGAGCTTGGTTGCTCGGTGGGAACAATGAGTTGATTGGCAGAAGTTGAGACTTGTTCAGGAGGAGCAGGCAAAGATGAGATCTCCTCGGTGGCTGTCTGATTGGGTTGTGGAGCAAGGACTTGATTACCTACTATCATTGAAGACTCCTCGGAAGCAGTTTCATCTTCTTCCTCATCTTCAATCACAGGAGGGGGGCCAGGAAGATGTTGTTGAAATAGTTCAGAGTCCTCATTAACCTTCAGTTCCAGCAGGGCAGCAACCCAACCATCTCGGAAGTATTTCAAACTCCCATACTTGACCTGGGTCATCATTGCTGCTACCCCCTGTCCCATACTTTATCCCATCCGGTACGAAAATATTTCTTTACAGCCATTTTCCTTTTCATTTTCTCCGAGGAGAGCGTCTCGGATAGAAGATCCTCGGAGGCTTTCAACTTTGCCTCCACCTCATCCTTCTGGCGATTTACTTCTCGCAGAAGGGTTAGCTCTTCCTCAGCTGATTTTAACTTATTTTCAAGCTCCCCCAAGTTTGTGAGCTTCTCGGCATATTTCTTATTCTCTCTCTCCAAGTCCTTCACTTTACTTCCCAACTGCACCTTCTCTGCCTCAGATGCAGCCAACTTCTTCTCCCATTCACCCCTATCCTCGTCATACTTTTGACGAGAATCCTTCAAAGATTGGGCCAAACCCAGAAAAGCATCCTCCACTCCAGAAGAGGAGCTAGAAGCCTTGAGTGCTTCATCTTTCTTCACTATGGTGTTAAAACAACTCACCAGCTGAAAAAAAAGGTAATGATAAGTCTGTGCCGAGATACATATATTGACGGAAAGAAAGAAAAATTCAGGATAAGAGAAACTTACTGAAGCAATGTGACGAGTAGCTAGGGATGTCAGCATATCCCTAGACATGTTTTCTTCAATTCCTTGGACTTCAGGAATAGTCCAAGTCTTTACCGAGCTCATTGCAGAACTCGGGGGAATAATGGTTGGAACACCAGCTCCACTAGCTTGGAGCTGGGGAATGGTTTCAGAAAAACTGACCGAGGAGGATTTCTTCAATCTCCTCAGTGGCACTTCAGCAGTTTCAGTCAAAGAACCTTTGGTGGGGGAGATGGTGACCACTTCCACAGAAGCACTTCTCTTGCTCGGAGCCACTGGAGGCTTCTCGGCAGCCTTCTGAGGAGCAACAGAAGGGGCAGCATCTACTTTCTTTGTCCCCTTTGGGACATCATTCTTGTTTCTCTTTCCATCTCCAGCAGAGGAAGTCTCCTCGAAGATAGCAGGAACTCTTCTTTTGCCCATCTTCTGACTTAGAGGAATGTGAGATTCTGGTGAAGATTCCTCAGAAGCTGGCAATGGTTCACTAATGCTGACCACAGGACGAGCAGTAAAGGATGATGTGTAGCTCCTGTACTGCAACAAATATGAAGCAGACCTGATGTGCTCGTCTGTAACTCTTCGATGCAAATTCCAGATATGTTTCAAATGTTTAATATTTACTTCTTATTCTTTTGGAGTTTTTCTCTTACTGTCAACTGCAAACAAATACATAGTGAAATATCAGTCATACATTTTGTCAAACACAATGAAATCGTAATTTCAAAAATAAAATAAGATGAAAATAACCTATCCCATTGCCATATGGGGGGCATCTGGGACCTCCATATACTTCATCTCCAACCAAAGGGGTATGTTGCCAATTTTTGATAACTATCCCGTGTTCAAAATAATCCCTGTTTACATCAGGGAGGTTGACTACTAAGGCCCTATTCAAAAATCTAGTTTTTAAATAAAAAACATTGTCTAAAACAACCCATCTGTAACAGTACATAATCTCAGGAATTCCTATACGAGTTCCATGAGTTTGATTTAACCTATACACCCCATTAACTATTCTCCATGTGTTGGGGGCTATTTATGCAGGGACAACATCGAAATACTGACAGAACTCTAAACACAAAGGGCTTGGTGGAAAAGAAAATCCACATTCAGCAATAAAGAGGCTAGGGAACCAATGTCCCTCAGCCAAATTAAAATAATTTGAAGGCTCAGAAAGACTCTCCAAAGTTACCCAAGAAGGAATAGAAAAGTCAGAACGGAATTTCTCAAGAGATTCGATAATATAAACCATGGTGAATAAAAAGAAATGAAGAAGAAGGAAGAAAATCTTACAGGAAAAAGGAGATCTGTTGACAAACAAACGAAGAAAGGGATGAACGCACAGGAGAGAGAAAAGCTATAGAAAACTCGAAAGCAGAAATTGAAAAAGGTAGAAGACGATGGGATTGCCTCTGAAGCTTAAATACTTTGCCTTGGGAAACGGCGAAAGAAATGATTACAAAAAGGAAACTATTACGCTATCGGCGGCTAAAAAGACAAAAAAAGCACGAAGATCGAAGCGCTTATAAAAATGCAAAAAAGCGGATTCTGCGAATTTGGAAGGAAATTCAAATACGAAGAAAATGCTCCTAAAAGCCAGGAAGGTCATTTAATATTGCCATATACCCATACTCCTCAAAGTTCGAAATATGAAACATTGGGGGCTTCTGTTGATACCAAAATTAGTATGCTGATATAGACGAATCACAAGAAGACACGTGTCGATCTACGTGGCACAATAGCAATGAGGAAGTCTATTCCCCCGACCAAGTCAGACTCACTCCGAGCAACAAGTATACACCGAGGAACTCCAGCTCTCCGAGGAACTCCAACGCTCCGAGGAACTCCAACGCTCCGAGGAACTCTTGAACAACGAGCAACTAAGGCAGTTCGAGCTGCATCTGGACCACAGCATTGGTTGCCAGATAATCAACAATTCAACTATTCATTGAATGCTTATCATCTTGACGCACACGTTTGAAGAGCATTAAATCAGTTACCCTTTCATATGTGTATCATTTAATGTAACACCCTTTCATGTATAGCCTAAGGGCTATAAATACCTTGTATCACCCTCATTCAAAGGGACCGGAATTTCTTGATAGTACTTGTAATCGAGAATTCCCAAACACTCAGCAATAACATAACAGTGGACGTAGGCCATTCATATAAGGCTGAACCACTTTAAAATTCTTTGTCTCATTTATTTATCTGTGATTGAATAATTAAAGTGATCTAATTTTTTACATCAACAATGGTAAAATAATTTAATCGGAGTTTTTAATATTTGCATAAATATTTGGGAAAATTTTTAAAATCAATTTTTGAAGTCTGAAATATTTTATCTCGAAATAAGAATTTTTTCTAAGTGTATAGACGAATAAGTATACGTCATTCAGATCATTCGAACGATAGAGCTTGTTGTTCAAATGACAGTTCATGTCGTGCGAAGTCATTCTAAGGACACCTAGTGCCGTTTGAGCGATACTCTATTTCGTTTGAGCGAGCCACCACCTCGATTTTTATATTTAAGTAGTGCTCATTCTACACGTTTTTTTTAAGTCTTGGCATTGACATTTTTGCAGTTCTTCTGCATTAAAACATGCTTCGTTTTTCTTGTTTTATACCCTATTTTGATTCATAAACAACTCCCAATCATTAATGTGAATCCTCTAAACCCAAGAAAATTGTTCTACTCATCTGGAGTTCTTGTGGAGAATAAGAAGGATGATTTTCCACTACCGATCTTGGAGTTCTTGGGGGACCTCTCGCTGATGACACCGAATCGACACCTGCAGTATTTCGTGTGTCACTATATTTCAATGTAATCTGTGTAAGTAGAGGTTTACAAATTATAGTGAAATAAAAAGGTTTTTCCCATTTGGGGAATTTTTCCTCAAATTGTGACTGTCTTGAATGTTTTATTTATATCATCTATCTGTCACAATTATTTGCAAGAGTTAAGACTGAATTGGGCTAAAATTGGAATTTACTTAAATAAG
This sequence comes from Sambucus nigra, assembly GCA_949130495.1. Lineage (NCBI taxonomy): Eukaryota > Viridiplantae > Streptophyta > Magnoliopsida > Dipsacales > Adoxaceae > Sambucus > Sambucus nigra. The sequence continues at coordinate 250,595,410 of OX422218.1, read as the reverse complement.
TTGGACATTGATTGCTGGTGCACTCTTAAATTGGTATCAGAACCAATTACATAGTTTTATCATGTAATTTTTTCGAATTTTTTTCTAGATCTCAATTTTGTTCTAAAAATTGATCCTTGAAAAAAAGCACAATTTCAATGGAAAACTTATATAATAGAGTCCCAATTTTTGACGAGTCAAATTACGCATATTGGAAAGCCCGTATGAAATCTCATTTAAAGGCCATAAACGAACGTGTTTGGGTTGTGTGTGAAAGAGGGTGGACGCCTCACACTGTCACTATAGATAATGTAACTACTTTAAAATCTGTGATTGCTTGGACTGAGGATGAATTTAAATGATCACATATAACTCACGTGGGATTAGTGCCATTTCTAGAGCCATCACACCTGATGAGTTTCGATGCATCATGACGTGTACCACGTCTAAAGAAGCATGGGATGTTCTTTAACTTACCCATGAAGTCATAAATGCAGTTAAAGAATCAAAATTATGAAACTTAACTACACAATTTGAAACTATCACCCTGCTTGATTCTGAGTGTTTTGATGAATTTTATGCATGCTTATATGATATTGTAAACACTGGTTTTAACTTAGAGTAGTTAAGAAAATTTTAAGACCATTACCTAAGAGATTTATTGCAAAAGTCACTGTGTTAAATTCATTAGGTAATTTAAGTAGGTTGAAATTAGAAAAGTTAGTTGGAGATCTACAAACCTATGAAATCGATATGTTCCCTAACACGATAATATCAAAAGACATAAGGGTAGCACTTAATGCCCAGGCTAGGAAGAGTGAGGGGTCAGCAAGAAAGAGAGGTGCGTCATCTAGGAAAAGAGAGAAAGAGTTGTCTGATTCTGAGTTTGATTTTGACTTGGAATATTTGGCCTTATTTGCTAAAATTTTAAGAAATTTCTCAAATTAAAGAAAAATGGCAATTTCAAAGATAAAAAGAATTTTGAGAAAAATAAATTTGAAAAGAAAAATGAAAAGGATAAAAAGGACACGCCTAAGAAAGATGAGGGTATATGTTATGAGTGTGACGGTAGATGTCATAAGGAATTTGAGTGTCCTACTAGGTTGCAATGTCAAGGCAAAGCTGCTTAGTGACGACAGTGAGGTCGAGTCGATGGATTCTGAAGACGAGTCACCGCATGAATGTAACTTCATCACAATTTATTGCTAGTCATGTGAGTACTGACAGTGAACCTCACGACGATAAGGATTCTACTTCACAGGTACACCTCGACAGTGGAAGCGATGTGAGTAAGGGGGATTAAGTGAGAGTGAGAATGATTTACGAGAGTGATTTATGACGTGCATATGCTGATTGTTTTAAAACTAAAAAGCATAACAAATCGTTAGCTCTTAGGATAGTTGCCTTAGATAAAGATTTAGGAAAGACGAGAGAGAGAGAGAGTCCTCCATTTCCACTACCTTGAGAGAGAGAGAGAGAGAGAGAGAGAGAGAGAGACTATTTGTGTTGAGAGAGATAGAGTTTGTGTAGAGAGGGAGAGTCAGTTTGGTAAGAGAGAGAGAGAGATGTTTAGAGAAAGAGAAAGGGAACTTGACCAAGCAAGTCTCAAGTATTCTGAGTTAGCTCCCGACCTCCATGGACACTCAAAAGAAACTTGAAACCCTTGTATCCCATCTTACTCATGACCCTGAGATAGCCAGGGAGGTCAAGGTAAAGATTGAGGATAGATTTGGAAAGATGATCCTCGCCCTCGCTTTAGGTTTTGGTGAAAGGCAGGGAATTGGTTTTGATGGTGCCTCCACATCCCATGTGACATCGAAACCGGTTCCTTAGTTCACTATAAACCCATATGGCTATCGCCAAAAACCACGAAGACGAGTTAGCCAAGAAAAGCAAACCAAGGTCGGCCACAACCTATGTACTTATGTACCTACTGCAAAAGAAATGGCCACCTTAGGGAGTTTTTCTATAGTTTGGGTCGAAAATGACATACATTTGCTCCACCACGTGACACTAGAGATTTATCGAGTCTTAGAGAACATGTTGAGTTTCTAATCGCCACTTCCTAGAGTTTAATGGAAGAGTTCCAACGGATTTCTATGCCATCGGTGGACACTTATAGTATCCTGACTAGAGCCAATAATAACAAGGGCAAACAAAAGGTTACTACATCTTGGGTGCCTGAACTTGATGCAAAAGCCCTTGTTGTTCATGTTGCTCTTAAAGCACATAACACTTCTCAGTGGTATTTCGATTGTGGGTGCTCCAGACACATGACATGTGATGTCTTATTTTTTACTTACCTTGAGGACCGCAAGGAAGGTAAAGTTACCTTTGGAGATGGGAGAAAATCTAGCATAGTAGGACAAGGTACAGTAGACATACTAGGATTTCCTAAGCTAGAGGATGTTTTGTACGTCAAAGGTTTGAAAACAAACCTTCTCAGCATCAGCCAGTTCTGCAATGTTGACTTTGCAGTAAAGTTTAATTGGAACGAATGTAATGTTTATGATCAAGTCGGTAAACGTTTATTGCATGGGGTGAGGACTAAAGACAATTGTTATGGGATTGTGCCCAAGTCCTCAATTATCTGCAACAGCGCCATGATCACTCCTATGGATCTGTGGCATTAATGTCTAGGTCATGTAAACTTTAGAGATTTGGAGAAATTAGCTAAAAAGGACCTAGTACGTGGCTTTACATCTCTTGGAAATCCGACATCCGTGATTTATGGACCCTGTCAGTTGGGAAAGAAAGTTCATAGTTCCCATAGGAAGTTGAATTCCATTACCACTTCACGAGTACTTGAGTTGATACACTTGGATCTTATGGGTCCTACTCGTACTGAGTGTTTGGGGGGTAAGAGGTATATCCTCGTGATGGTAGATGATTTCTCTCGTTACTCAATCGTAGGTTTTCTGAGAGAGAAATTCGATGCTATGGAATTTCTCATGACCAAGTGTTGTGTCCTGTAAAATCAACACGGAGTCATATTCAATAGAATAAAAAGTGACAACGACACTGAGTTTAAGGAAGCTAAAGTAGATCTTTACTGTGATAGCCTTGGGATCAAACATGAATTTTTGGCCGTGAAGACTCCTCAACAAAATGGGCTTGTTGAGAGGAAGAATCAAACGATTCAGGAGATGGCTAGATCTATGCTTATAGGTCATAGAGTTTCTAGGATATTTTGGGCAGAGGCGGTGTCAACCGCATGCCACACGGTGAACAGGGTTTACCTTCGTCTACACACACTTAAGATGCCCTACGAATTATGGACTAGAAAGAAGCCGAGCCTTTCATATTTCTGTGTCTTTGGGAGTAAATGATACATCCTACGGGATACAGAGCAATTAGGAAAGTTCGACTCCCGAAGTAATGAGGGATTATTATTAGGATAGTCATCGACTAGTAAAGAATATTTGGTTTTTAACCTGAGTAGATCTAAGGTTATGAAGTCAAAAATGTCACCATGAAAGATGATGAACTGTCAGCATTTGTTAATTCTAACCTTTTTTGCAAGGATAACGCACTTTCTTTTGATGATCCCATTCTGCCTCCCACACCCAGAGTGGGTCCCATTCCTGACTTAGGGGAAACTCCTACATGGGTTCGCAAAAGTCATGATACTTTTATTGTTCTAGGAGATCCCACCCTAGGGGTCAAGACTCATGCTGGACTAGAGAATGTAGTTAGACATGTTTGCTACACGTCTAAAGTCGAGCCCAAGAACAATAAGGAATCACTCAAAGATGAACACTGGAATGTGCTATGCAGGATGAGCTGCTTCAGTTTAGAAAAAATGATGTCTAGGAACTAGTCCCCCGACCTAGTGAGTAAAATGTGATAGGTACCAAGAGGATCTTCAAGAATAAGGTGGATGAGACTAGTATTATTATTCGAAATAAGGCTAGGTTGGTCTCTCAAGGCTATACACAGATAGAGTGTGTAGACATTGACGAGGTATTTGCTCTTGTTATGAGGCTTGAGTTCGTCCGCTTACTACTCGCCATCGCATGTCATCTTCACTTCAAGTTATATCAGATGGATGTCAAGAGTGCCTTTCGAAATGGCATTCTATAGGAGGAGGTTTACATGGAACAACCAAAAGGGTTTGAAGACCCTAAGCACCCTAATCACGTCTATTATCTAAGGAAATCCTTGTATGGTTTGAAGCAAGCACCTCGTGCTTGGTACGAGATGCTTACTTCCTATCTCTTAGACCGTGGGTTCAAGAGAGGGGGAGTTTATATGACGTTGTTTGTCAGGAGAGATGACGATACTATTTTGGTTGCCCAGGTCTATGTGGACGGCATAGTCTTTGAATCCACATGCTCCCAGCATGCTCAGCACTTTGAGTAGGAGATGAAGAATGAGTTTTAGATGAGCATGGTTGGTGAGCTTACTTTCTTCCTTGGTCTCCAGGTTCGTCATCTAGAGGATGGGATGTTCATCTCCCAATCCAAGTATGCTAGGGACCTTGTGAATAAATTTGGTCTAGACTCCACTAAGCACGTATGTACACCGATGGGTACCTCAACTAAGCTTATAAAGGACACTTCAGGTAAGGACGTAGAGAAAACCTTGTATCAAAGTATTATATGTAGTTTTCTCTACTTGGTTGTCAGTCGTCCTGACATAGCCTTTAGTGTTGGAGTCTGAGCGCGATATCTGGCGTCCCCAAAAGAGTCACACTTACTCACTCTTAAATGTATTATCAAATACGTGAGTGGGACTCTCTCACTTGGCATTTGGTATTCCTTTGATACCAGTGACCGTTTATCCACCTATTCGAATGCCGATTGGGCCGGGGATGTAGATGTAGATGGATGTAGGAGCATTTCTAGTGGGTGTTTTTTCTTTGGTTCGACTCTTGTCTCTTGGTTGAGCAACAAGATAAACTTCATCTTTTTGTCCACTACGGAGGATGAGTACATAGCCGCCAGGAGTTGTTGCACGCAACTTCTATGGATAAAGTAGATGTTGGAGGATTATGGGATATCACAGGACACCAGGACTATTTTCTACAATAACACAAGCACAATACACATATCCCGTAATCCAGTCCATCATTCAAGCACAAAACACATTAGGATACACGAGCACTTTATCCGTGAGCTTGTAGAGGAAAAGGTAGTATCCTTGAGTTTTGTATCTACCGACCTTCAGTTAGCCGATATCTTCACGAAGCCTTTAGATGCCCGTAGATTCGAGAGTCTTTGGAAGTCTTTAGGAATTTGCACAGTTGATTGAGGGTTGGTCAACATGTCTAGAGTAGGATGCCTTTTCACGTTCATATCATCTGATTCCTATCTCTAGATTGTCTCATTTATATGATTATTTGTTTGTTTTTTCTTATTTTTATAAAAATTGAAAAATCCAAAAAGATATTATTTTTTTTTGAAAATTTTTACCAAAAGCCAAAAAGATTTTGTTTTTATAACAATTTTTTGAAAAACACAAAAAGAGTTTTGCATTTGTTTACACCATTTATGGATGAACATTTAAGATAGCCATTGTCACAATTTCATTCCATATTCCATGTGATTATTTGATAGTGATTTGAGATGCTACATCTTTTCATCCATGTGATTTGCATCGTATGAAGTATTTGAGATGTGATTAGTGATATCTTCTATATGTTTGTCTCCTTATCTCCTTTATTGCACATATTAGCTTGAGTGTTTCCTTCTCAATTCTGTCTATACAATGACCAAAATGCGATAAAACTTGACTAGATATTAGTGCATGTAAAAACCATTTACCACGAGGAATTAATTGTAAAAAAATATTATGAGTGAATCACGGGAAAAGGGCTACGAGAGTTCAATATTAACTCGTCGAGAAATCCACCGTTTGAAAAAGAGCCTGAAAAATAATAAATTGGAAATAAAAAGAAAAATATGTTAAATCAAATGGGCCAGTAGGTTCTAGTTTCATCACCTCATAAGAAAAATATAATGTATATTTATTTATGAGGGAGTTTGGATGGAAAGAAATGAAAAAGGGGGTTTTACGTCCTTGAAAGTCATGAAAAAGCATTACAACGTTTTGGACATTATTGGTGTGGAAATCACTTTAAGCTTTGATTTGCTGATTTGATTGAGTCAATTTCTTTTAATTCCATAATTTTAACACCTAAGGAATATTTTGAGTTCATTCGTTAGGAATATCCAACATTCATCGTACACATATGTTATGGTTGAATGTATTGATTTTCTTGTCGAATTTGTTCACATCCCAACATTTTCGGTATCACCGACTTTGTTATTTTGGTGCTCTTTCATGGTGTGATTTATTGTTTTATATTTTTGTAAGATTTTTTTTAAAAAATTTCAAAAAGATAAAGTTTGGTTACCTTATGACATTTCTATTTCCATTTGCATTTGATTGTGTTCTTCATATCTGTCTATTTGGGAACATCATAAAAAGGGGGAGAACGAATTATGGGGGAGAATTTTTGATTGATTTAGAATTTTTGTTTCATTTTATAGTGATTTGCTTGAGAGTTAATTGGTATTTTTTTTTCTTATCATTATATTTCAATTGTTGTGCGTCACGTGTATTGTTTCTTGCCTTATGTGTGTAGGTACTTAATTGAGAATTATTTTTGCACACCCTGATAATGACAAAGAAAGTTTGAAGATGTTGAAGAAGTTGAAGACATTTCATTTAGTATATCCTCTTTTTGGGTTTAATGGGAATATCAAATTGTATGTAATGTTTGGATTGGGTAGCATAATTTGGATATTTTTTATGTACGTACCGACATAGACATAGGTGGAGATTTGTAAGGACATGATTTTATAAATGTGCATTTAGTATCTTGGAAATTTTTCTCTATATCCTAGATCACTGCAAGTATGACTCATACCGCTACATTCAACACATCTCCACATTCATCCATGACGCCCTCGACTTGGATCCGAAGTTATTATGCACCCACTACCTTCATACGTTCATAGTGCATCAAAATTGTCTTATCATTCATCGTGCATCTTCAACATTCATCTGTTCCCACTACACCACTTGCAATTATGGTAAAACAATTTAATCAGAGTTTTAATATTTTCTTAAATATTTGGGAACATTTTTAAAATAAAATTTTGAAGTCTGATATATTTTATCTCGAAATAAGAATTTTTTCTAAGTGTAGAGGCGAACAATTACACGTCGTTCAGATTATTCGAATGACAGAGCTTTCCGTTCAAATGACAGCTCATGTCCCATGAAGTCGTTCTAACGACACCTGACACCGTTCGAGAGAGACTCCATTTCGTTCGAGAGAGCCACCTCCTCGATTTCTGCATTTAAGAAGTGTTCATTCTCCACATTTTTTCAAGTCTTGGCACTGGCATTTTCTGTTGTTCTTCCGCATTAAAACAGACTTCGCGTTTCATGTTTTATATATCGTTTTGATTCACAAACAATTCCCAATCATTTATGTGAATCCTGTAAACCCAAGAAAATTGTTCTACTCATATGTAGTTCTTGTGGAGAAGAAGGCTGATTTTCCACTACTGATCTTGAAGTTCTTGCGGGGCCTCTTGCTGACGACACCGAACCGACACCTGTGGGTATTTTGTGTGTCATTGTATTTCATTGTAATCCGTGTAAGTAGAGATTTATAAATTATAGTGAAATAAAAAGGTTTTTCCCATTTTAAGGATTTTTCCTCAAATTGTGATTGTCTTGCATGTTTGATTTATTTAATCTATTTGTCACAATTATTTGCAAGAGTTAATATTGAATTGGGCTAAAATTGAAATTTAATTAAATAAGTTGGACACTGATTGCTGGCACATTCTCAATGTGTATTTAGAGTTTAGATAGGGTTTTTTGACTTTTGATGTTAGAATCAAATGCAACAATTTTGTATAGGTTTCTCTCATTATTATCAGATTTTTTTATCTCTTGAGTATGTATGGTATATGATGCATTTTTAATCAAAATTGTTTTTTTAAAGATGTTTTAGTTTATTTCGTCTTTTTATTTTTATTTTTTTGTTTTGAGTGAGTTTGCCACTAGTTTGGTCATGTGTGAATCCCAAAATATCCGAAAATTTAATTTTCAAAGAAAATTTATTTTTTTATTTTCTTGGATATTTGAGATGCGTACACCGAGGTTGTTGCTTATTTTCTTTATGCATGTCGAGTGTTTCTTCTACTGATCATATATTATCTGCTATTTCTAGTTTTGGTTGTTCTTTTGGTTACTCTAGTGGTTCGGTTGGAGTTTTCACGACGATAGGGTGCTAGAGCTTGTGTGCGATTGGGCTAGGATTAATTTTTCTCATACAGATTCCCTATTCTTATTTCTCTTTCTGTTTGTGATGGATCACAGCCAGCTTCGGTATTTTGTCCATTCTGGACATCTAGATGAACAGCCAACCTAGATGACTGATCCTTAAGATGTTCGAAAAATCTAAAGGACCATCCTCACAAGAGGGATAAAAGTAAGTGGTGTCAGTTTCACCGGGATCACGGCCACACCACTGACAAATGCTTCGCACTTAAAGATGAGATAAAAAAGATGATCAATCAAGGGAAACTTAGGAAATATGTGGATAAGAGTGGGGTAAGAGATGGCTGAGATAATAACTAAAGGAGACGATATGACAAATGTAAACAGGATGCTCCGATGAACAAGGATGATGATGCTCATATGATGATGAGGACGACCCTGACCTCTTGTGATGATAATTGATCCCAAGGGTCATCTGCATTAGATTTCCTATAGAGTAAAAATGATATGCCATGGTTTAACAGGTGGAGATAAAGACATAGCCGATCGTGAAGCCCATATTGTAGACGAGAAGGCTATTCCAAAAATCAAAGTTGTTAACTTGGCTGCAGTTGAATCAAAGCCGAGAAAGAGGAAGAAAGTTGACATGAACACCTTGGTAATATTGTTCTTGAGGTTAGACTTTAAGGGGATCTTAGCCCCTCATAATAACTCGCTTGTGATCACTACGAGAGTGCACGGGTATGATGTTCCCATGATATTAGTCGAAGGTGGAAGTTCGGATGATGTAATGTTCTAGGAGTTCTTCAAAGGGTTGGGACTCAACAAGAAGAGTCTCATCCCATATCATCAAAATTTAATTGTCTTTAGTGGATAAAAAGTCCATCCTCTTGTGATTTACAAAATGTATGTGTAAAGTGTGGGTGGCCCGATATGTGTGTTTTAAACAAAACCAATTTTTCTCCGAAAAAAATCCAACTTTTAATTGTGCACCAAACCAAGTTGTGAAAAACTCAATTCTTACTTTAAACCAGTTTTATCTTGATTAATCCTACACATACATCTAGTGATTAAAGCAAGTAAAATAAAGTAAAGAATACTCGCAACGCCGGATGTACGAGGAAAAAACCCAAAACGGAAAAACAACCTTGGACGGCCCAAGCTAGACAATCACTATGAACAGTGGTTTTACAAAGACAGATTAGCCTTACGCTAAGACTCGATCCCCACGGGTCTTGATGCTCATTCTGATCTTCAACCGTTCCTTAATAGTGCCCACACAGAAATTTTGTCTTCCACGATATCTGTCCACAACACACGCGTCCACGTATGTCTCGGTGTCCACCGATATGGCTTTGATACGTCTACGATGTCGAACACGATGTCCGTCGCTTCTTCACCGCAAAACCCTTTTATGTTCAATGTGTAGAACAAACAAATTTGGTTCTACAAGATCACTTAAACATATAAGAATGATAACTCGGATCTTTGCAAACTCTAAGGATGTGTTTAAGACTTTTAAACCTTAGAAAACATGTGCAACCAAGGTTCTTGTTTGTAAAACTCTTTTCCAGAAAGCACACTTACAAAATTCTGATGCAAACACTGTTTAAATAGGATTTAAATTCCACCTCAAAAAACATGTCATTCGAACGACTTAAGCATGTCGTTCGAGCGACATCAGCATCTCGTTCGAACGAGATCTGATGTCGTTCGAGCGACATAGTTGACTTTATGTTCAAAACGTCTCTTCAAAGAGAGATTTAAATAAGTCAAACTCCTATTCGAACTTATCAGAATAAAAACGTAGTTTAAACATTTGAATCACTTTTAAAACATTTAAAAACATTTTTCTTTATAAAAATTACATCCTTATCTTTTATAAAATAATTCCGAGCACCATTAATTATACGCATTCATACCTGAGTGATCTCAGAATGAAATTAACTTTGAAGACGATTAAACTTGTACCAATTAAACATCGGCATGATTAATTCTTTGAAGCTTTTCCGCAACGTCTTCAATTTCTTCAGTACGTCATAGACCATGTGGGATCGTGACAAAATAAACATCTCCCTATGACATATTACAAACACAGTTTTGTTCACGAAATTAAGTAAAAAAAATACAGGGACTCAATTGGAAATTTATGTCCTTACAAATCTCCCCCTTTGACTATTCCGGGACAAAACTAAACCAGTGAAATGCCTAACCGGGTCGTCAAGCCATATGACGCCTAAATCCCATCCCATAAACCCAAAATCAAAAATACAGGGCACAGAATAGAATATGTAGCACCGGCAAGCATAAACTGTCTGAATGTGATGTAGACTTGAAATCTCGAATCGCTGAAGCATACCTACACATATGAAACAGACAAAGAAATACCGTGTGAAGTATGGAGGAACAAATGATACCAATTTATATTTATAATAAGAACAATGATTTGAAGCATGTGAGCAATTATTTGATACCGATTTGAAACAGATATAATCAAACAATATGTAAATCCAGATATCAATAGAAGCGCTCAACAAATCTCCCCCTACATCACATACATCTCTCCCCCTTTTTCTCTCGAATAGACAATTCGGTGAAAAGATAAACCAATATGAAATATCTAGCATGAGAATATGAAACCGATTTGAATCAAGTTGATACCAATTTGAGAATTGAAAACCTCCAGATAATCATGAAACAACCAGCTAAATATAATCAAGCAATGATAAATTAGTAGCTAGTAAACCAAGGAATCACACAAAGAGTATACCAATTAAATCAAGTGTGATAAACAGACTATATGAAAAATACCAATTTTGAAATAAAAGAACCTGCATATAAACCAAACAGTCCAGAAATGCTTCTCGCAGTACCAAAAATATACCAATTTGAACCTGAGGACTGCAAACCAATCATAAGCCATTTTTGACTCTGTCGTTCGAACGAGACAGAGACTTCGCTCAAACGAGATGAGGAAGTCGCTCGAACGAAGTACATAAGTCGTTCACGCGATATGAGATGTCGTTAGAACGACATCGCGCGATCTGCCAAAATTTCCCAGTTTCCCAGAAATATTATAAATTATTGCCCAGTGAAAAAAATTTCACAAAAAAATTCCAGGAAGGGCCTGACAGATGCAAAACAGTGCTAAAACAGTAAGCTTTTCGCACAAAATGCAAAAACTCATAAAAACTAAAAAAGTGAGTTACATGCAAACATAGTACTGATGTGCTCAAACATGGACATGGAATGAATGGGCGTGAAACTACAACAAGTGAGTCACAATTCCAACACATTGAAACGACCAAGAATCTCTAATTGATAGCGATAAATCATCAAACTTTATCATAGCCATATGAAAATTAAAGTGTGAGCTTAATGAACTAAACATACTGCATTCACACAAATCCATAATTTTGACGATTCTACAAACAATAGCGTCAAATTGCAATGTTTCAATATTAGGATTAGATGTGCAAACCCGTTTAATTTTCTCCGACCAAACTCCCTCATATATATATATACTTTTTCAAGTTCTTTTGAGGTTTCTAGCATTCTCAACTTAGAGAAAATCTTATTGTCCCTTTTCTTAGCATATTGAATTTTCTTTTGGGCTCTTTTAAATGGTGGCTTTCACGACGAGTTAATTTTGAACTCTCGCAGCCCTTTCCCGTGAATCACTCATCATTTTTACCAATTTTAAATGCTCACGGTAAATGGTTATTACATGCACACTTCTCCTTAAGTCTACTTATGCATAGATGACAAGATTGAGATAAGAACGCCTCACCAAATTCAAATCTGCAAGAGAAGTCAAACATCCATATAAACTCGTGCATGTGTGTAATGTTGGCATATATACAAAGCCGAATGAAAATGCATATCAACTTTGAAACTACCCCATATAAACAATGGTTAAGATCATTCTAAGCGTCGATAATAATGACCAAATGTCCTAGTCACATGGATAATGAAATGATGGGGGGGTCCAAGTACACCAATATGCCACATCAAACACGTAAACTCAAAAATAAAAAACTGAAAATCTTTTTGTCTTTTCAAACATATTTTGACTCAAAGAAAAGGATTTTCAAAAGTTTTCTCCAAAAACAAAATCTTTTTGTATTTTTCAAAAGTTTTCTCAAAAAACAAAATCTTTTTGTATTTTTCAAATAAGACTCAAACAAATGAAAACTATAATACAAAATGATACACATATCATAATACTAGCAATGAATAAATCATGAAGCAAACTAGCATATGACAAATATGGCAACACTATCATCCTTTATAGTTAGCATGGGAAGAATCAAGTGAACCCAAATGAGAATCATGAAGTTTAAGTCCTAAAGCCACTAAATCTGATTTCCTAACCCAAGTAGGTGTAACACGATGTATGGGGGTTTGGGTAACCAGGGAAACTTTATTCTTAAACTTCATAAGAGCTTGTCTAAGGTCGTAACAATAACGCCTAAGGTCACCTTTCCTACCACAAAACGATTAAGTGTAGCGGTGGTGGGAATGATTACCTTTATGTGGACCTTTTATAACCATCCTAGTGTTTCTCACACATGCGGGGGGAATGGGAACAACTCTCCCACCAAAACCTATACCTCGCCTATCTTCCTTAATTTGGACGGTGCCTAGGATCTTATCTAACTTCTTCGACCTAGCCTCCAAACCAAACTTGACTCTAGACGAGTCTATCAATCTATCCTCCAACTCATGAATCCTAGACTCGAGCAAACACCTAGACTCCTCAAACTCTAAAATCTCCTTTTTCAAGGACTCCATCAAACCGCGGAGATTATCTCTCTCTTTCTCCACAAACTCTAATTTCTACCTAAACTTCTTCTCTCATGCCCTAAGATCCTCAATCAAACTATCATTATTTTCTATGGCACGCTCATTCAACTTAGATTGAAGTTTTGAGTTAGCCTTTTTCACCTTCACCGTTTCGGCATACAACTCATTAAATGCATTTTGCAATTCTTTCACATCAACCTCCTCCTTGCCACTCTCTTCACCCTCACTAATATGGGATTCACTCAAAACCTCCTTGGAAGTGTCATTCACATGAGTTGTATCGTCTTCGCCTCACATGACATGCCATAAACACAACAAAGTTACGCTCAATGGGGGAACTCTCTCCCTCTTCCGGTTCACTATCACTTAAGGTGGCATTATAGACAATGGGTTGTTTGCCCTCTTTCTTAAGTCTAGTGGGACACTCCTTAACCTTGTGACCGTACCCCACACACCCAAAACACTTATTTGACTCATCTCTCTTCGGCTTATCAAACTTATCCTTAGAGGTGGGATCTACTTTGTTGTTCTTGAATTTTTCAAATTTCTTGGCATCTTTCGATTGCTTTTGAAACTTAATAAATTTTTTAAATTTCTTTTCCAACAAAGCAACATACTCAAAATCGGAATCGGAATCGAAATCGGAATCCGAAGCTTTAATTTCCTCCTTCCGAGTTTTCAAAGCAATACCCTTTTCTTTCTTAGGTACTTGCTTGGAGGTAATCATGTCGATTTCATATGTTTGTAAGTCACCTACAATCTCTTCTAGTTTCGTTGACTCTAACCTACCCAAGGAGTTTAAAATGGTCACTTTCGCATCAAACCTACTAGGCAACGACCTAAGGATTTTCTTAATGACATGGTTGTCGGGAATTTTCTCACCTAGGTTAAACAACGAGTTGACAATATTGGACAATCTAGCATAAAACTCATAAAGGGTCTCACTCTCTAACATCCTAATGGTCTCAAACTGTGTAGTGATATTTTAAAGTTTTGAAGCCCTAACCGTGCTAGTGCCCTCGTGAGTGAGTGCCAAAATATCCCAAGCCTCTTTTGATATTTCACAAGTCATAATTCTATTATATTCTTCATGTGTGACATGTGAAGACATAACGTGCAGACCCTTAGAATTATATTGTGCAAGTCTTTGTTCAGTTTCGATCCATGACTCAACAGGCTTTAAACTAGTGACCTCACCTACAATGGTGACAGGGGGTGTCCAACCTTTCTCAACAGCAAGCCAACCATGCTCATCAATAGATTTTAAAGCACATCTCATTCTCATCTTCCAATAAGTGTAATTAGTGCCATAAAAAATAGGAGTTCGAGAAAATTCATTATATCCAGAATTCATCTTTGAAAACACACGGGATCACAAAATAAATAAAAATGTTTTCTAGCTCTGATACCAATTTGTAAAGTGTGGGTGGCCCGATATGCGTGTTTTAAACAAAACCAATTTTTCTCCGAAAAAAATCTAACTTTTAATTGTGCACCAAACTAAGTTGTGAAAAACTCAATTCTTACTTTAAACCAGTTTTATCTTGATTAATCCTAAACATACATCTAGTGATTAAAGCAAGTAAAGTAAAGTAAAGAATACTCACAACGCCGGATGTACGAGGAACAAACCCAAAATAGGAACACAACCTCGGATGGCCCAAGCAAGACAATCACTATGAATAATGGTTTTACAAAGACAGATTAGCCTTACACTAAGACTCGATCCCCACGGGTCTTGACGCTCCTTCTGATCTTCAACCGTTCTTTAATAGTGCCCACGCAGAAATTCCGTCTTCCACAATATTTGTCCACAACACACGCGTCCATGTATGTCTCGGTGTCCACCGATATGGCTTTGATACGTCTACGATGTCGAACACGATGCCCGTCGCTTCTTCATCGCAAAACCCTTTTGTGTTCAATGTGTAGAACAAATAGCTTTGGTGCCGCAAGATCACTTAAACATATAAGAATGATAACTCAGATCTTTGCAAACTCAGGATGCGTTTAATACTTTTAAGCCTTATAAAACATGTGCAAACAAGGTTCTGGTTCGTAAAACACTTTTCTAGAAAGCACACTTACAAAATTCTGATGCAAACACTGTTTAAATAGGATTTAAACGCCGCCTCGAAAAACGTGTTGTTCGAACGACTTAAGTATGTCGTTTGAGCGACATCGGCATCTCGTTCGAACGAAATCTGATGTCGTTCGAGCGAAAAAGTTGACTTTATGTTCAAAACGTCTCTTCAAAGAGAGATTTAAATAAGTCAAACTCCTATTCGAACATATCAGAATTAAAACGTAGTTTAAACATTTAAAACACTTTTAAAACATTTAAAAACTTTTTTCTTTATAAAAATTACATCCTTATCTTTTATTAAATAATTCCGAGTACCATTAATTATACGCATTCATACCTGAGTGATCTCGGAATGAAATTAACTTTGAAAACGATTAAACTTGCACCAATTAAACATCGGCATGATTAATTCTTTAAAGCTTTGCCGCAACGTCTTCAATTTCTTCAATACGTCATAGACCAAGTGGAATCGTGACAAAATAAACATCTCCCTATGACATATTACAAACACAGTTTTGTTCACGGAATTAAGTCAAAACAATACAGGGACTCAATTGGAAATTTATGTCCTTACAGTATGTCTATATGGGGGAGGTCTAGCTAAGATGTCCCACAAAGAAAATAAATTTCTTTGTAATGGACGAGAATATTTATTCGGCCTACAACATCATAATTGGACAAGTAGCCCTCAAAGAATTTGAGGTCGGGCTCTCTATCATTTACCAAATGATTAAATTCCCAACTCCCTATGGAGTAAGGGTAAGTTCAAGGCAAACAAGTAAAGGCGCATGAATGCTACTTCAATTCGGCTGAGGAGAGAGAGGCTCATAAGAGGGCCACCACCACATACAACATAGATATTCTTGACCCAAGGGATGAGACGAAACTGAGAAAGGGCTGGAGAAAATTGTCCAAATTGGCAAAGCCCTAAACAAATAAATTAAGGAAAAATTGATCAAACTGGTGAGGGAGAGACAAAGTATTTTTGCATGGAGTCACACACACATTCTCGGGATTGATCCGGACATACTCTGCCATAAATTGAATGTAAATAAAGGATTCAAGTCGATCAGATAAAGGCAGAGGATCTACTCAAGGTTGAAAAATGAAGTCATAAGAGATGAAGTGAAGAAGCTAGAGAAGGCAGAGTTCATCAGGGAGGTCGTCTACCAGGAATGGCTGGCTAATGCAGTCATTGTGCGTAACCCTAATAGAAAGTGGAGGATGTGTGTTGATTTCACTGATTTAAATAAGGTATGCCCAAAAGATAGTTTACCCCTCCCGAGGATTGATCATATGGTTGATGCCACGACTGGGCATGAGCTGATGAGTTTTATGGAAGCCTACTCAGGCTATAATCAGATATTTATGGATCCGTTCGATGTAAAAAAAAACCTCGTTCATCACCGATAAGGGTACATATTACGATAAGGTCATGGCCTTTGTCCTCAAGAATGCCCGGATAATGTATTAGAAGTAGTAAATAATATGTTGGAGGATCAAATAGGCAAGACCATTGAGGTATATGTTAATGACATGTTAAAAAAGAGCCTCAAGGCCGAGACGCATATATCCGACCTTGAATGCACTTTCAACACAATGGACCAGTATCGGATGAAGCTCAATCTTGCCATGTGTGTATTCGGGGTTAGATTAGGAAAGTTCCTAGGGTTCATCATTAATCAACGAGGGATACAGGCTAATCCTAAAAATAATTAAACCATTAGTAGAGAAGAAGACTCCAAAACCCACGAAAGACGTTCAGAGGTTGACTAGATGAGTTATTGCTTTGAATAGGTTCTTTTAAAGAGCTACAAACAAATGTCTCCCCTTCGTTAAAGTGTTAAAAAAAGCCTTCGAGTGGAATAAGGAGTATGATAGAGACTTTCAGGAGTTAAAGGCTTACCTCGGCTCCCCACTTTTGTTATCCCAGCCTATTCAAGGAGAAAAGTTATATTTATACCTGGCCGTATCTGAGTCGTCCATCAGTGTAGCCATTCTAAGAGATGGTGACGAGGTACAAAAGCCAGTCTATTTTAATATCAAGGCCCTTCAAGGGGCCGAACAGATGCATCCAAAGATGGAAAATCTAGCTTATGCTTTGATGCAAGTGTCGAGGAAAATGAAACCATGTTTCTAAGTTCACACAATGGTTATCTTTACAAACTCTCCTCTTAAACAGGTCATTCATAAACCTAAAAAATTTGGTAGGTTTATGGACTAGTCAATAGAGTTAGGGGAATTTTATGTTGTCTATCAGCTAAGGGCATCCATCAAAGGGTAGGCTTTAGTCGATTTTGTAGCCGAGTTTATAGGGGATGAGGTCGATATCGAAGAGTGTGTAGATCCAGCAAATGAGCTAAAAAAAGCAAGTGCTAGCCTGACTGAGGCTGAGACGAGTGTGTCCGGAATTGTGGCATCTAAGAATAAAGAATAGAAATTCCTATTTATGAATGGAGTGCTTGATGAGGGCACTTTCTCAAAAGAATACAATGTTTGGAGCCTATTTAGAGATGGCTCATCATGTGAAACTGAGAGCGGTACCGACTTGATAGTATCATCCCCAAATAGTACTAACATCAAATACTCTCTGAGATTCATTTTCAAGGCATCCAACAACGAGTCAGAGTAGGAGGCTCTTCTGATAGGTCTCTCCCTTGCCAAAGCGTTACATTTTGGGTAGATGACAGTTCATAGTGACTTACGATTGGTAGTCAACCAGATCCTGGGAGTGTACGAGGCAAAAGATAAGTGAATGGTCAAGTATCTAGTAAGTATAAAATTAATGATGAATAACTTCAATGAGGTGAAACTAAAAAGGATCCGTCGATTGGACCACAGACAAGCCGATGCCTTAATAATATTAGCATCTGATACTAGAACAAAGATTAAAAGGTTGGTGCCTCTGGAGATCCTACATCGACCAAGCATTGAAGAGGACGATAATACAGTGGAATTATACTTAAACCTAAACCTAGGTACATCTTGGATGGAACCTCTCATCCAATACATCAGGGTTAGTGAGCTGCCAGAGTCAAAATTGGAGAGAAAGAAGTTAAGATACAAGGTAGCTAAGTTCTCAATCATAGGAGACTTCTTGTACAAGAAAGGATTCCTCTCCCTTTACTTCGATGAGTTAATCCGACAGAGGTAGACTATATACTGAAAGATGTACAAGAGGGTTATTTTTCCATTCATACAAGAGGGAGATCATTGACTAAAAGAATAATCACTCAAGGGTATAGGTGGTCGACCCTGGCTGAGGATGCAACCAACTATGTGAAGAGATGTGACAAATGCCAAAGATATGCTAGTATCCCTTATCAACCCTTAACATCTATTACTTACCCGTAGCCATTTGCATTTTAGGGGATTAACTTGGTAGGACCCTTGCCCAAGGCAATAAGCAATTACAAGTATATTATTATGGCGATCAACTATTTATCTAAATGGGTTGAGGTAGAGGCCATGATAACCATCACTGAGATGAAGAACTTCAAATTCATTTGGAGGAACATTATTTATAGGTATCATCTACCCTACACCTTGATCTCGGATAATGGCAAACAGTTCAAGAATTCATCTCTAGAGGCTTACTTCAAGAGAGCTGGCGTTAAATAATTTTTCTCAGCTTCAGGCCGACCTCAAGCAAATGGACAAACTGAGGTGGAAAATAGAACCATCTTAAAATGGACACATTGTCTTGTGGGTGTACATGATGATGGAAAGAATGCCAACGGGGGCCCATTCATGCTTGCTTACGGCTCAGAGGTAGTCATACCTATCGACATTGGCCTACCAAGTCATAGGGTTCAGACAAACAACCCAAAAATAAACGCTGGGGAGCGAATGTTAGATCTGGACCTCGTTAAAGAAAGACGAGAGGACGCAGAGGATAGGCATGCTGCCTATTAACAGAAAACTATAAAATTCTACAACAAGAGGGTTAAAACTATGTCGATAGCCGTCAAAGATTTAGTTTTGAAGAAAGGTTGGAAAAAGTGGAATAAGATCTATGAAAACTGGCACGGTCCCTACAAAGTTACTAAAGAAGTTGTTCCTAACACTTATCAACTTGAAAATTTAGAGGGAGAGTTATTCTCCAATCCCTGGAATGCTGATCATTTAACGAAATACTATCAATAAGATGTTGTACATATTTTATTTTCTTATTGTAAAAAAATATGAACTGAAAAAGTGATAAATGAAATTTTTTAAATGTTTCATCATATTATTGTTGTAGGAATTGGTCAAGTTGTATGTTACAAGTCATCCTAAGCTACAAAACATCATTCATATGGTGACATGGTATCAAATCACTCACGATGATACGAGAATCAAGACGGGGCTTACCTCATCGTTAGATTCTTAATAACACCGAGAGGGGAAAACAGTGTGATAACATCATTAACTTTGTGGTATGAGAGTCAAAACTCTCTCGGCGAGATGACAATATAGGATGAGACAACACTCATCCATACACTCTCAAAACGACGAGAGCGGACTTTCCATTAAACACCATTAATTTGGTTGTTCAAATTTGAAAATCATTTAATTGTGGTTTGTTTTGACATCATTAACTTGGTGGTATGAGAGTCAAAACTCTCTCGGCGAGATGATAGTGTAGGATGAGACGACTCTCATCCATGCACTCTTAAAACAATTAGAAGGGACTTATTACTAAACACCATTAATTAAGTGGATCAAATTTAAAAATCATTTAATTATGGATTGTTTAAACATGATTAACTTTATGATATGAGAGTCAAAACTCTCTTGAAGAGACGACAGTGCATGACGAGATAACACTCATCCATACACTCTCAAAATGACAAGAAGGGACTTGCTATTAAACACCATTAAATTGGTGGATCACATTTGAAAATCATTTAATTATGGTTTGTTTAAGCAGCATTAACTTGGTTATATGAGAGTCAAAACTCTCTCAGAGAGATGACAATGTAGGACAAGACGACACTCATCCATATACTCTCAAAATGATGGGAGGGGACTTGCTATTAAACACCATTAATTTGGTGGCTCAAATTTGAAAATAATTTAATTATGGTTTGTTTAAACATAATTAAATAACTAATTAATGGTTATTATTCCTCTTCTTACGATGACGAAGAGATCAAATATACAAGTCGAGACAAGAAGCGAATTTGACAAAACTATCTCGTTCATTCAACAAGAAGAAAGGGAAAATTGAAGTATGATACAACACTTAATTCATTTAAAATGGAATAGCATTCAGTCACAGTACAAAAATATTATAAAGGATTGAGTGTTCAATACAAAAATTAATTACAAGATAAAGGGTATTGGCCACAGACGATCACCCTACAGAGTTGGCTCAATATTGACGATCGAACCCTCAGCACCATCCTCGACTTGAGCATACTCGACATCAGTAGTAGAGTTAATATTATCTTCTATTGGGACCTTGACCATAGTCTCATCTCCCTCTACTGAGGCCATAGATTCAACCTGGTCCAAGGTCGTGTCCATAAGGGGGTAGTCCAGGATAGGGGCTTCCATCTCAGGACAGATGGAAGAGACGACCTCAGAATATTTAGTGATGACCCATCGACAGGCCGTCTTGATACCTCTTTCAAGGTATTCCATGACGAAGTTACCAAATTGATCAGACGCTTTGTAAGCCTCGATAGCTTTATTTTGAATTTTCTTTACAGTCTCGGTAGGGAGTTCTTCATATCTAATATTCTATATAACCTCGATCAAAAGGGCCTCATCCTTTGCTTTCTGGACAATGGTAGCAAGGTTTGTGGCATGCTTCACAACTTGAGTAGTAAGTTCCCTATCTTTAGCCTTCAAGTCATTGGCATGATCCAACTTTATCAGATGAAGGACCTTCTTGTTCTCTTTCCTGCTCTCCTTCTGCTTCTTCTTAAGGTCGGCCACGTCCAGGAGGGCTTTCTCACCCTCTTGAATTTTGAAGAAATTATCAGTGACCCATTTAGTAGCAGAAGTAAAGGCGTACACAGACTACTGAAGAATAAAAATAGTCAAATGTCGGAATAGAACAAAGTAAAAATTATACGAGATGAAATTAAAGCTAAAGATGAAGTATATACGTGTGCTAAATAATGATGACCAAAGTCATAGGTCTTCAAGGGGTGCATCTTCCCTATAAACTCATAGTCTCCCTTGAAAGGGACAGAAAGAATTATAGTCCTCGACCTCGGAATTGATAGAATGACCGAGTTAGGCATGCCTTCAGTTGGGATATGTTGGCTTCCTAGATAGTCTCAAAGTCATGTGATGAAGAACCACTAGAGGATCTTGACATAAATCCAGATGGAGGTGGATTTACCCTCTGCCTCGTCTCTCGATCCCGACGAGTGTATGAGGGAAGAGTGAGTTCCTTTCTTTAATGGCCGACCTCAGGATTTTTTGACCCATAGGAAGTCGTCTTATTTATGGTTTGCTTGCCTCCCTTTCGAGTAAAGTATTTTTGAGGTTAGGGCTATCATATTCCAAATTTCATCTGAAATATGAGGAGGACGATCCATAAAGAAGAAGCAAAAATGATCAGTTATAAAAAAAATAAAAGAGAAGTCTTGTGAACATAAAAGCTTAGTAACTCACACAACTTGTTTGGGGGTCAACCACTAGACCAGAATCCTCTAGAAAGTCAAGAGGCATCAACTCTTTAAACTAAGGAAGGGCACGTTCCTTCCCTTGACTCCTCAAATAGTTAACCCTCTCCCTATCGATAATGCTAAGGCTGGGGTCCAACGTGGTGAGCATGGGCGGGTTAGCTCAAGTGCAGGGAACCCTAAGATCGTCCTCTGATGGATCGACATCGGTTGGAAATTCCTAAGCCCTACAAATGAAGACAAATCTCAGTTTCCAGTGGGGATTTGATGTTTGGGCGACATGAATAATTTTCTTATCAGGTTTTTTAACCCCTAAGTGGAAGTAGTCGGGTTGAGTCCTGGAGGACGACACATTATAACAATCTTTGAATATTTCAATTAAAGGGCCGTCCGTGTACTTATTCATCCATAAGGAGATGTAGATGAGTATAATTTTCCACTAATTAGGCTCTAGCTGAGATGGAGCAATTACTAGTCTAGACAAAATAAATCTAATGGAAGGATGGAAAGGAAACTGAAATCTAACCCTAAACATCTGATCGTTGACAGGGACTTCGCCCTTTTGACCTCCAAAAAACATCTTATCCTTATCTAAGACCATCATAGAGATATCAAATTGATACCATAAAAATGTCTCCAAAAGAGAAGGTCTGACTCTCTGACGGTGGATTGAAAAGTTTCAGTATATGAATAGTCAACTAGTTCCCCGGCCTTAGAGTCATCATCGTCGGTAATATTTTCAGTGATCGAAGCCCCGTTAGATAACCTCTCTTAAAATTCTGTCGTAGTTATAGCCGAGAGAGGAATGACAGTTGGAGGAATGTCCATGTTAATAGTCGAATCAATTTGGTCCGAGACGACTTGAACTGAAGATTCATCCTGGCTAGATAACTCATCATTGTCAGATAATTTTGACTAAAGAGCCATCCTAACTAAATGAATCAGTATGATTGGAAGATGAATTTCAAGAAGAAATCTCGACTGCCTCAGAGCCCACATAATTTATGGGTGATAATCTCATTTCCTCTTCGAAGGAGTCCCTACTCTCGACTGGGGTAGAGGACGAGTTACGCATCTCTTCCCTACCAACCTCAGATGATGAGGGTAAAATGGTCTTTAAAGGAATGGGAAAGATTGGATGATTAAGGTCAGTCCCATCTTTACGTTGAGCCTTATCCTCTTCCTCCTCAATTCTATGAATTTCTTGGAAGTACCTCTCGAGTCTGTTAAATTAATCTACGAATTTATAAAGGGTCTTTAACAATCAGGTGGCTAATGCTTAACTTGGCTAGAATAAAGGATAAAAGTAAAAAGGGATAAACAGTTTGCTATTTGAGCAACATTGACCCAAAGATCAAAATGGGATATTAAATTGTTATGATTCAAGAACAAATGAAGAAAACTATCCACCGGAGTTTAACCAGTGACTGCTTAAAGAGAAGATAAGGTCGAGAAAGGTTGAAAAAACTAAAAGATACTGACCAAACCTCCAAAACCATGAAAACACACACCAAATGGCAGCCCTAGAACCACCAATTAAGGTGGTCGAATTTTTAATAAAGGTGATCAGAAAAAATTAGAAAAGCTTAAATAGCTAAAAAAATGAAGAAATGAACGGAAGAAAAGAGAGGAAAGGGTACTTGAAAAGAGAATACGCCTGAGGAACTAGAGAAACCCTAAAGAACCTTGCCAGAAACACTTGAATGGTGGTGATAAGGAAGAAGAACGAACTCTTTAAGGATAAAATTTTCAATTGAGTCCATTGTAGTATTTGACTTATTAATAATGTTTTTGAGTCATAAATATATTTTTTATTGTCATGATACCACATAGTATATGACATAAATTGTTTTCAAAATGCCAAATGTTTATTGACAAAATTAATTTTGTGCACGTGTCACGTCTTTATTGCATTATGAGATCGCTTAGGTATGTATGCGTAATGTTTATGTGACTCAAAAAATGTTTTAGGATGTTATTTTATTAAATAAGTGTTTTTAAATTGTTTAAACTTCATTTATTCTAATATAAAGGTCGCTTAGAGTTGTGTATTTCACAAACTCTTAAGTTCAGTGGTTCAAACGACTTTTCAGGTCATTCAAGTGAGATGATCATGTCGTTAAAGCGACATACAGAACTCGTTCGAACGATGCGGTGACTCAACTTTATTATTTAGGGCGTGCTTCTCTCATAGTTTCGTAAGTTACAGAACCTAAAAAATAGTTTACATACAGTACATTTTCTACATAAGTTTTCAAAGATTAAAAACATCCTTAGAGGTTTAAAGATCTAAGCTTTCATTCTCATATGCCAGAGTGATCTTTGTTTACACCAACTGGAGTTTGTTCTACACTTTGAATATCATTGGGTTTTGCGATGGAGAAGCAAAAGAGTTTGTGTTAAAAATATGTAGACGTTGCCAAGCTATATCGGTGGACACCGAGGCATTCGTGGACGCGTGTGCTGTGGACAGGTATCGCGAAAAGACATCTGCATGGGCACTGTGGAGGAGTTTTTGAAGATCATAGGTGCATCATAGACTTATGGGGATCGAGTCATTGAGTAAGTTTTTCGTCTGTACTTTGTAATACCACATCATAGTGATTCTCTGGCTTGGGTCGTTCGAGGTTTTTTCCCTTAGTGGTTTCCTCGTACATCCGGCGTAGTCGCCTTTGTGAACTTATTTATTTTACTTACTTTAATCACCTAGATGCATGTTTAGGATTAAACAAGATAAAATTTGGCATAACTAAAATTCGTTCACATACTTGGTGCGAATAAAAATTTAGAAAAAGGATTTTCAAAAAGTAAGTTGGTTTTATCTTCCTTAAGACACATTCGAAAGAAAAAGGGGCCTACAAACTCTGTTAGAGAGAGACAAATACTAGAGCGAAGAAGATGAAATAGGAAAGAAAAATGTTTTTTCAAAAACATTTAAATACATATAATCATTGTGAACAAATTACAAGGCAGGCATCATTAGGTAACAATAAGCTATGGCGCACTTACAACCGCCATTTTAAAGCCACACACCAATCCATATGGTGGCTTCCAAGTGTCAATCTGAAGTCTTCATTCAACATTCTAAGGTTGACATCTGAAAAGACATCTCATCAATGTCTGCCCAAAGATGCTTTATCCCTCAGCCTTCCATTCACATTGAAGTCTAAGGGCTAGGGGGTGATTGATATACCAAGTATAGCCTCGTTCACAGGCTAAACCCTCTCGGCCAAGGCCGACCAGTGCCAGACTGCCAGTTTGGGAAAGCTATGGATCGATCATTTCCTCAACATGATGTGCCTCATCCTCAGTCACATAATCATCAGCAGAGGCCTTGACCTTGTCTTGGAACACAGTCAACAATGTCAATATCAGTGGTCTTATAACCCAAGTACTTTCATCCTCGTCCTTCACCCGAAAGATGAAGGCTAACTAAAGACATCGTAGCATGGTATGTATTGTACTATAAGAGGATCCAAGTTGATAACTAAACCTCATCCTGGCCCGAAATGAATGTTCGACAATTGACAACTGATAGAGTGCATGGCTTGGGAAACACGTGAAAGGGTGTACATGGGTTGTAGATCCCACGTGCACAAACCGTTATAACTATATCTCCCTCGCATGTGAGGGAATATTTCATCATCATAATCTACATATGATAGTGGCAGGTGGTTGCTAATTATTGGCTATTACATACTACACATGCTTATTACATGCTTAGGAGCCACACTACACCCCCAGGAACTATATATAGTTGTCTTCCCCAATAATGTAAAGGACTATATATTGAAAAACCTTGCCAATACTCTGCTGAAATGACATTAGGGAGAGAAATTGTGTGACTTCTATCATAAGGCCATTAGTACCATTTTCATAGTGAAGTTCAGTCACATTTGCACAATGGAGTAGGCCAGATGCTCAAACCACTTACTTTATAGTCTCTATATCTCCATTGCATCACCGCATTCTTTACTTGCTTACAAATTTGATTTCCACCATTGTTGCACTTTCGAAGTTGTTCTGGATTGAGATCTTACTATCTTACTTGGTGGTACCATAATTGGTATCATCAAACTATTTCAGATGTTATTTGCTTTTTGTTGGGCAGCCGCCTATGGCCTTATGAACGTTGCACTTAAACACAATTTTTGAGTCGTACACTTATCTTTTCAAATATTCAAATCTTTTTGTACCCTTAACACTTTATTTTATTGATTCTTGATGTGCAATGCAATTTTTTATCATCTTATTTATCATTTCTGTAAAGTGTAATGACTGCACCTCTATGTCTTATTTCCTTTGATTGGTGTTTTATGTATAATTCTTGTGGATATGTTTGCAATAGGCCGATGCTTAATGACCCAAAGCAAATTATTTTTCATTTTTTAGTTTTCACGAAGTAAATGATGTTACTACATAATTCCCCATTCATCGTTTTTTAGAGTGTATGGAAGAGACTCATCTCTTCATACACTCTCGTCTCATAGAGAGAGTTTTAGCTATTAATTCACCATATAATGATGTTTAAGTAACCATAATCAAATATTTTTTTACATGTTTTATGTTTGTCACTAATAAGTTCCTATCATAGTTTTTGAGAGTGTATGGACGAGACTCGTCCCTTCATACACTCTCGTCTTGTCGAGAGAGTTTGGACTATTAATCCACCATATAATGATGTTTAAGTAACCATAATAAAATGATTTTTCAATTTTTATGTTTGTCACCAAGCAAATGATGTTACCACATAAGTCCTATCTCATCGTTTTTTAGAGTGTATGGACGAAATTCGTCTCTCCATACACTCTCTTCTCGCTGAGAGAGATTTGACCATTAATTCACCACAGAATTATCTTTAAGTGTTTTTCACCACCAAAGTGATGCTTTACACTATTTTCCCTCTCTATGTTATTGAGAGTGTGTGAAGAGACGAGACTTCCCATACACTCTCGTATCATCAAGATGTAGTTTAGCTAATTCACCATTAAAACTAGTTCAAACCATTCATCAATTAGAAATGACAAGGAGATATGACACAACACTTGTAGCTTTCATCAATTCTTAAAGTGTCATACAAAAAACTTTTGTACAAACTAATAAGAAAACAAACTTTACTGATAATATCTCTTTAGGTGATCATCATTCCAGGGGTTAGATAAGGGTTCACCCTCTAGGTTTTCCAACCGGTAAGTTCTTAGGACACCCTCTTCTGTTACCCTGTACGACCCATGCCAGTTAGGATGCAGTTTGTTTAGTTTCTACCAAACCTTTCTCAACACTAGGTCACCCATGGCTGGTAGCTCTTTATTAATAAGTGAACGGTCAAATTTCAGCATCCTCCTATCTTTCTGTAACAACCCACGTAATTTTTGGGGTATTTTCAAAATAAAGAGGAAAAATAAATTTTGAGATAAAATTATTTTTATTGCTCAAACTTGTTGGTTATTATTTTTAAAGGCGAGAATTTCAAATGGTTTCAAAAATTGATTTTATATTGATTTTTAAATATTTTTCCTTATAGGCTTTTTTTTAGGAGTTTTCCTGGGCGATCGATCGATCGACGCCTGGGGGTCCATCGATCGACCCCAACAGAAAACGTGCGCAACAAGCAATTTTTGAGGAGTTTGATTTCTTTACAACTCTTATTCTTTGCCTTATAAAATACGGTTGTGGGTGACCTTTTTTGGTACAACTTTTTGGCAGCAAACATGTTTTTAATTCCTCTCATTTATACACACTTTGCCCCTTTAATTTATGCATTAAACCTTAGGTTTTGAGGTGTTCTTGAGGCAGTTTTGAGGTTGTTCTTGGAGGTGTTTTTGGTGATCTTTGGAGCAGATTTTTGGTGGCTTTTTCTTCATTTCTGGGCAGATTTATTGATGTTATCTTTTGGTGGTTTGAGGTATGGGTTTTTACACAATATGCTCCTAAATCTCGCTAGTGTTTATTCCTTTGATTTCATGTTTAATTGAATTCCTATTTGAATTGATAAATTCTTGGAAATCTGGAAAAATAATTGTTGGAATTATTTTGATTCATGTGGTATTATTCATGTTGTTTTTGAGCACGTTGTCATGAGATTTTAATATGGCACGGACGTTGGGCACCCTCCAAATTCCTTATTCCCGGAGCTATGACTTCATAAAGCATATGTGGATGGGGTGAGGCCTGGTGACCCGTTAATGTGTTATTGAGAAATTTCTTGATAAAATGCTATTGAGATTTGCACTATTTGATTTGAATAGTCGTAGTCATATTGTTACGTTTTATTCACCTCTAACATTTTTATTGAGCATCTTTCCTGTCGTATTATGTACTTACCCATATTTTCTTTTAGCGGCAGGTTAGCACGGATTTGGGCGCTTTGGATTTGATTTGGAGAATGGATTTTAGCAAGGATTATTTTTGGAAGAATTTTAATACAAGAGAGAAGACTTGTATTTATTTTGGTGTATAGAGCATTGGAGATTTGTATTTTATTTTTGAGTTAGATAGTTGTTGTATGTAATTAGAGAGACTTGGTATTTATTTGAAGAGATTGAGATTTGTATCTCTCTTTTTATATTGTGGAATTTATTTAGATGCTCTATACCTTGTGATTTGTGGAATTGATTTAATTTATCGATAGTGGCGCTCCGCTCGCTCTCCCCGGGCGAGTGGGGTGTTACAGAATGGTATCAGAGCTTAGGTATACGACCACCCTCGGGTCTTGGGTTTTGGGTCTGTTGCATTTTTGTGGCGCGTATTTTTGGAGATAGATTATTATAGATAATCATTTTGCGTTAGGCATCTAGATTAGATGTGAGGAAATTATTTTCGGAGACGAAATTTATTTTGGAGATTGTGGCCTGATTTTTTAGAGTTAGGTTTTCAGCGAATTTCGAGGGCGAAATTCCATTGTTAGTGGGGAAGTGTGACAACTCGTGTAATTTTTGGGGTATTTTCAAAATAAAGAGGAAAAATAAATTTTGAGATAAAATTATTTTTATTGCTCAAACTTGTTGGTTATTATTTTTAAAGGAGAGAATTTCAAACGGTTTCAAAAATGGAGTTAAGACATATTTTATATTGATTTTTAAATATTTTGCCTTATAGGCATTTTTTTAGGCGAACTGCCAGTTTTCCTGGGCGATCGATCGATCGACGCCTGGGGGTCGATCGATCGACCCCAACAGAAAACGTGCGCAACAAGCAGTTTTTGAGGAGTTTGATTTCTTTACAAATCTTATTCTTTGCCTTATAAAATAAGGTTGTGGGTGACCCTTTTTGGTACAACTTTTTGGAAGCAAACAAGTTTTAATTCCTCTATTTTATACACACTTTGCCCCTTTAATTTATTCATTAAACCTTAGGTTTTGAGGTGTTCTTGAGGCAGTTTCGAGGTTGTTCTTAGAGGTGTTTTTGGTGATCTTTGGAGCAGATTTTTGGTGGATTTTTTGGTGTTTCTGGGAAAATTTATTGATGGTATATTTTGGTGGTTTGAGGTACGGGTTTTTACACAATATGCTCCTAAATCTCGTGAGTGTTTATTCCGTTGATTTCATGTTTAATTGAACTCCTATTTGAATTGATAAATTCTTGGAAATCTAGAAAAATAATTGTTGGAATTATTTTGATTCATGTGGTATTATTCATGTTGTTGTTGAGCACGTTGTCATGAGATGTTAATATGACACGGACGTTGGGCACCCGCCAAAATTCCTGATTCCCGGAGCTATGACTTGATAAAGCATATGCGGATGGGGTGAGGCCTGGTGACTCGGTTAATGTGTTATTGAGAAATTTATTGATAAAATGCTATTGAGATTTGCATTATTTGATTTGAATATTCGTAGTCATATTGTTACGTTTTATTCTCCGCTAACATTTTTGTGGAGCATCTTTCCTGTCGTATTGTGTACTTCCCCATATTTTCTTTTAGCGAAAGGTTAGCACGGATTTGGGCGCTTTGGATTTGATTTGGAGAATGGATTTTAGCGAGGATTATTTTTGGAATAATTTTAATACAAGAGATAAGACTTGTATTTATTTTGGTGTATAGAGCATTGGAGATTTGTATTTCATTTTTGAGTTAGATAGTTGTTGTATGTAATTCGAGAGACTTGGTATTTATTTGAAGAGATTGAGATTTGTAGTTCTCTTTTTATATTGTGGGATTTATTTAGATGCTCTATACCTTGTGATTTGTGGAATTGATTTAGTTCATCGATAGTGGCGCTCCGCTCGCTCTCCCCGGGCGGGCGGGGTGTTACACTTTCCTCAATTAAATCTAAATAAATACTCCTCTCATCCTTACTAGCTTTGAGATCATTTACTTGGACTCTATGAATAGGGATACCAAGTTCAGTTGGGATGACTACTTTAGACCCATGAGCTAGCATAAATGGTGTTTCACATATCGATGTCCTTTCAGTCTTCCTATAAGACCATATGACTCCATATAGTTCTTCCGTCCACAAACCTTTCGCATTCTTTAGCTTCTTCTTGATTCCATCAAGTATTCTCCTATTCGTGACTTCAGTCTGGCCGTTGGCATGGGGTCAGCTTGGGGCCAAATAAAATTTCTTTATGCCCACTCTTCCATAGTATGCCTTTAAGGACTTGTTTTTTAATAGTTTTCCATTATCTGATATTAAGGTATGGGGCAGGATGTATTTATAAATAATATTATTCCAAATAAACTTGAACATCTTTAGCTCAGTGATGGAAATCATTGCCTAGGCCTCTTCTCACTTTGATAAATAATCAATAGCCACCATCAAATACTAGTAATTATAAAATGCCTTTGGGAGAGAACCTACTAAATCAATTCCCCATACTGTGAATGGCCACGACGCAGTGATGGATGAGAGTGGCTGGTGAGGCTGATGAGGGATGCTTATAAATATCTGGAATTTGTCACACTTCTTTACATAGTGAATTTCATCTTTCACTAGTGTCGACCACCAATAACGTTGAGTAACAATACTCGTGGCAAGATACCGTACACTTATATGGCTTGTACATGACCCGCCGTGAATGTTTTATAAGATATATGAAACCTCTGAAGGGTGAATACATTTGGGTAGGGGCAATAAGAATGCTATTTTGTACAATACATCTCCAATAATAGCGAATTTGGGTGCCTTATATCTGATCTTCTTTCACTCAGCCTTAGAGTCTGAGAGCTCACCATTCTGGATATACTTAATTAATGGATCCATCCACGAATCTCTTAAATTTAAATTCAAATATAATTCAACCCCACTATCATCCTCTTCTATGTAGGATTTCTACCAGCATTGTTCGTCTGATCTCTGTCCTTATTGTTGATGCTAATCTTTCCAAAGTATGGACTTAGCTATTGTCAAGTTGAGGAATCATCTTGAGCTTCACCTCTTTGAATTGTTCATCACTTTCTTGACCCATGCTAAGTACTTGGCCATCTTCTCATCTTTGGCCTCATAAACCCCCAAAATCTGGTTTACAACCAACTGTGAGTCATTGTGGATGATCATCTGGTCGACGTTCTATGATCTATTAAGGGAGAGACCTTCCAGTAATGCCTCATACTCTGACTCATTATTTGATGCTTTGAAGCTAAATCTCAAATAATATTCAATATATGTACCGTTTGGTGCAGAGACTATTAACTCGACACCACTACCAGTTTCACAAGATGGGTCGTCAGCAAATAGGCTCCATATTGGACCTTCCTCTAAAAAAATTCCCTTTATTTAAAATCCCATTCCGGAACATAAAATCTTTCTCTATAGTATCGGCCTTGCCAACCTTGGCCACTTGTGATTCTACAAAAGGTTCTTTTGACACAACTGCTGGTACCATTATCTCTTTCATACTGTTAGTGTCGATCTCTGCCCATGTAAATTCAACCATGAAATCTTCCAATGAATGCCCTTTGATTGCAGTCATAGGCTGATAGGTGATGTGAAACTCACCCAGCTCAATTGACTAGGCCATCAACTTACCCAATTTCTGGACAACCTGCCTCAAGGAAGTGTCGGTGAGCACCATCATCGTATGGAATTGGAAACATGGCATCATCTTCCTTAAAATATGTATCAATGCATATTCCAATTTATCCATTTTGGGATACTTTAGCTCGGCCCCTGTAAGGCCTTACTGCTGAAATATTTCGACTTTTGGACACCTTCATCATCTCGTACAATAGATGCACTAATGGCCGACTCTAATATTGATAAATATAAAAATATTTTTCCCCTTGAATAGGCCGAGATAAAAACATCAATGACCCCAAGTAGGCTTTGAGGTCTTGGAAAGATTTTTTGCATTCTTCATCTCATACCTCAAGATTTTGAAAAATGGTAAACACTTATCTGTAGCACGGGAGATAAAATGGTGAAGGGCCGCAACATGCTCTATTATCCTTTTCACATCCTTGATCGCCTTTAGTATCTGCGTGTCTATGAGAGCTTTGATCTTTATGCGGTTAGCCTCTATACCCCTCTAGTTCACAATGAAGTTGATAAATTTACCCGGGCTAACACCGAAACCACACTTAGTCGGATTCAATTTCATACTGAACTTATCCATCATGTCAAATGTTTAATTAAGGTCGGTAACATGGCTCTCTATCTTTAGGCTTTTGGTTAGCATATCGTCCACATACACTTCCATGGTCTTCCAAATTTGGTCCTCAAATATCTTTTTCACTAACCTCTAATAAGTTACCCTGGCATTATTGAAGTCGAATGACATTACCATGTAATAGTATGTCCCTTTATTCATGATAAAGGAGGTCTTCTCAGCATCGATCTCATGAATGAATATCTAATTATAACCTGAATATCCATCCATAAAACTCATTTACTCATGCTCGGCCGTAGCATCGACCATCTGATCAATTCTAGGAAATGGGAAGCTGTCTTTGGGGTAAGCTCTATTCAGGTCAGTTAAATAGATACACATTCTCCGTTTTCCATTAGCCTTTAGCACTATAACAACATTGGATAACCAGTCTGGGTATTGAACCTCTCATATGAACTCTTTGACTGGAGTTTCCTTACCTCATCCTGGATGACCTCATATTGGTCCCTCGCATAGGTTCTCATCCTTTGCTTCACAGGCTTCACCTTCTCATTAATATGCAATCGGTGGCAGATAATATTTGGGTCTATCCCTAGCATGTCTTCATGGCCCTATGCAAAGATGCTTCGCCTCCTTCTCAGTAGTTTTACCAACTCTTATTTTACTTCCTTCTTAAATTCTTTCCCAATTTAGATAATTTTTTAACTCATCCTCATTGAGGACGATGGATTCTACCTCCTCAATGAGTTCACCTTTTTTAATTTCTTCTCATCCCTTGGGTTGAGATTATCTATATTGTAGGAAGTAATATCCTTCCTATAATATAGCCTCTTTCTACTCAGCTGAGCTAAAGTAACACTCTAGAGCTTCCACTTGGTCACCTTGAACTTCCCCAACCCCATAAAGAGTCGGGAATTTTATTATTTGGTGGATCATGGACAGGACTGCCTCAAAATCCTTGAGCCACACTCTCCCAAGAATAATGTTATAGGCCGAGAAGACATGCTCGTCCATAATGAAAATCTCACTTTCTTAGTAGGACACCTTAGCCAGGTGCCCATCCCAATATCCATTTAAAACACCCTTAGAGGGTGCACCTTCTCTCTACTAAGTCGATCAGTGGTTGATGATATAAGACCAGTCTCTTCTTGCTGAGCTTCAAACCTCAATGCAGTC
Organism: Sambucus nigra; assembly: GCA_949130495.1. Taxonomy (NCBI): domain Eukaryota; kingdom Viridiplantae; phylum Streptophyta; class Magnoliopsida; order Dipsacales; family Adoxaceae; genus Sambucus; species Sambucus nigra. Next base: position 250,561,945 of record OX422218.1, on the reverse strand, counting down.
CCAAAACATTATGTCGGTCGAGCTACCACCATCAACAAGTATATGAAACACCTCATAACCATGGATCCTGGTGCTAATGACCAAATGGTCATGATGTGGGGACAAGATTCCCTTGAAATCCAGTCTTGAAAATCCCACCACTAAGGTTTCCATGTCAACTTTATTCAACTTTCCCGGCCTAGGATCTATTTTAGTTGAGTTAACATTCATCCTTTTACGCACCGACTTTGCCTCCACCACATGGGATTTACGGTCTGTCGGTTATGTTCCTCCTTCAGCCAATCCTCCACATATCGTCTTTACATCAAAGGATATCATGTGCATCTGACCTTTTGCCTCTGGGATCTTTAGTGGGATATCGAGGTCGTCCTCCTCACTATCTGACTCATCATCCTTTTTGTTGATTGGGATCTGTCGTCTTGGCTTTTCATTCTTTCCCGCATTATGATTTTTCTTGGAGTCATCTTTGGCACCACTCTAGTTTACATACTTTCAGAGCTTTCCCTACTTCACCATATTCTCTATCTCATCTTTTAAAGCAAGACATTTATCAGTTGTATGCCTATGGTCTTGGTGAAACTCACACCATTTTCTCGTGTACCTATTATGATAAGGGGACTTGAACTTCTATGGCCAATGAAGTGCCCTGTCATCCTTGATCACGTTGAGGATCATATCTGGGCTTACCGTTAAGGCTGTGTATTTGGAAAACTTATCCTCGATCAATATATTCTACCTTTCCTTATCTTTTTCCTTCAGAGACTTGCCTCCACTGGACACTTTCACATCTTCCCTTTTGGCCTCCATGGCCTCCTCCACATTCATGACCCTCTAGGACATGTCCAGGACTTCTTTCATGGTATTGAGAGGGTTCTTGGTGAGCTTCCAGAGCAGTTTTCCCGATTATATCCCCCTATTAAGGGTTGTTATAGCAATATTCTCTTTATAGTCTTCCACTTCGAGTTTCTCCTTATTCAACTGAGAGATGTAATCCCTTCGTGTTTCATTATTACCTTGTTTTACATACAAATGGCGAGCTACCTTCTTTAGTGATTTCATAGCGATATAAAAATTACATATAAACTTCTCGGCTAACTGCTTGAAATTCTCAATGAAGTTTTTAGGCAAAGATGTGTACCACATATGGGCGGCACATGTGAGTGTACTAGTGAGTGACTTGCATCTCATCTCGTCCGAGATTGAGTGGATATTGGCTACCGACTGATACATATCTATGTGATGGATAGGATTATAACTCCCATCTATAACACCCCGTAATTTTGAGGATTTAGTACTTAATTATTTTTGGGAGAAATAAAATTATTTAAATTGGAGAAACCTAAATTTATGAGTGGAGAATTTATTTGAGTGGGAAGAATTAATTATGATTGGAGACTTTAAGTTCAAATGTTAAAATTATTATGTGTCGCATTTTTGAGGTTGAAATTTGAGAGTGTTATAAAGTATTTCAGATGACAATTCTGAGTGCACGGTTGAGTTCGGAGGGGTCGAGATAGTCAGAAAAGAGTACCCGGGGGTAGTAATCGGGTCTCGGGTATTTTTGGGCATAGTCGGGCCCACAAGGGGATTTGGGCCATTTTAATTAGGCCCATATGACTAAAAAAGTGATTAGGAATTTTAAACCTAATTGAGTGAGTGTTAAACGACAATGAACTAATTCTAAACATAAGGGCTTGAGAGAAAAGCAGAGGAAGCAAGTGGAGAACAAATTGGGGGTCTTTTGGAGTCAAATCGATGGATAAATTGGGTGTTCTTCATCAACCCTTTCTCTGCACCAACGGATCAGACTCTATGAACAATTAGAGGCAAGTGGTTAACTTGCTGTGATGTTAATTTATGATGTCCAATTCATGTTTTTGTGACGTGTAAATCAAAATCCGTTTTGGGTGTAAAAGGGTACAAAAATGGGGGTTTTGTATATAAAACACTTAAATGAAACTAATGGGAAAATTAATGTGGGAATTCATTGTGTTACATAGTTCTGAGATAATTTATTCAGATGTGAAAACCCAGGAGAAATTTATGAACCAATTTGGGACAAACAGATGAAATTGGGACTGAACGAGTAAAGACCTAGAAATTCCCCAAATTTGGAAAAGAAGAGATTTATGAAATTTAATTTGTGTTTAAGGTTCTAGGAGAGGTCCTGATCACGTTCCCATATAGTTAAAATGTTGTGTGTGCCTGAGATGAACCAAAGACAAGCTTAGAGAATGCAGGTTTTCGTTAATGGCAGAAACAGAAGGTTCGAGAAGAAGAGGACCTCTTCGATCCATCGATCGATCACTGGCTGGGAATTTCTGGCAGTTCGGCCTTGGGAGTTTTAGGCAAAATTTCCTTTTTAGTTTAATTTCCACCAAGTTTAATTAAGGGAGAAAATTAATTAGGAAAGTTTATATCCCCACAATTATTAGGGAATAATAATTGGGAGGGGAGGGGGAAAAATTTAGTGCGACACACGAATGTAAATTTGGAGAATAAATTATGAAAAGTAATGTAACTGAGTGAGTGAATAAGTTTGGGTATAGTAGTAGGGCAACACTACTTACTTAAATTAATTATGGATGAAAAATAATTAATTCAGAGTCGGGGATTAGACTCGGGTATTAAATTTATTTCGGACCATGGGAGCGAGTCCGAGTATATTGGTTAAGCGACATCAAAAGTAATTTAATTAATTAATGTGCAAATTAATTAATAATCAAAGTTGGACCAGAAACTCGAGATTCTAAGTATAGGCTAGTGTTACACACTCAGTACACGATTAAGCCGTGATATTTTATATTTATATATATATATATATATATATATATATATATATATATATATATATATATATATATATATATGGTGTGTACTTATAAATATCAGTGGTTAGATATTATTAATACATATACTCTAGTGTTATCAAGGGAGGTTGCGCGTAGTGGGTGAACCCCCTAGCTTGAGAAGTGGGGCGAGTATATCCCCAGGTCATAGCGTCCGTTATATGGGTGAGGGTCTTATCTCACTTTCATGAAAGGAATATGACCGCCTCCATTATGTTTATATTTTTGACAAGTTAGTGAGCGATTCTGACTTGGGGTAACTAGGTTATGCGAGTACACCTAGTGTGATAGCACTTTAGAGAATACATCCGGTGAGTTATTACTTGGGAGGATGGGTTATGTTTATATTCAACATATGTGTGAATGTTGTAATATGGTTCTACGTATATAATGGGATAAATAGTTATATACGGGTCATTAAATACATGAAGTGAATTGTATTAATTATATATGGGTTATATTCACATTCAACATGTGTGGTTGTTGTAAGATAACTGTACGTACATAATGGGGTGAATAATTATATAATATAAAAATAAATACATGGAGAAAAGTGTATTATTTGATCTAACTAGTGAATGTTATGTGGCTTTCAAGGAAACATGATTAACTAAGTTATGGCAATAAACAACTTATAAGTCAGACATTAAAAATACTCGGGATTGAGTAAGGGGGTTGACAAGAGTTATATCAAGTATCTAGTCTCTGGGTAGAGGACTAGGTAAGATATAAAGGAGGAGTTAGGTGTGCACATTATTTGAGGGGTGAGTCTGTCCTCAAGGGAGTGCGACACTAACGAAATTGTGAAGTGCATTCATACATTTTTAATTACGGTAGTTAATTAACTTGCTAAATATTTTTAAAATGTTTTGGGTTCTAACCCTTGCTATAAAACTATTTTCAAAACCTTTTAGGTATCCAGCCACAGGGACGCCAGACTTGATATTTTATTCCAGTGAGACGTAGCTGCGGCACATGTGGATGCTAGCAGGAGCTTGGATTAGACTCATCGTTTATTTTTCCTTAGAGTAGGAAACATTTATCAGTTTTAGTTTTACATAGGGCTTGTGGCCCAGACTTTTAAGTATAGCTTTCGAATTCATTTATTCAGTTGTTGGATAATTATTTTTTGACTATATACTTTTGTGGCCGATGGTTTATTCGGCAAGTAGTTTAATTATTTATTTAGTTGATTTGATTCAGTTGTTGTGAATGGTTTATATGTATTTTCGCATGTTATTGTCTTGTTTAAATAAAAAGTTAAAATTTGGCATCGGCTTTTTGGAATACTATGTGGTTAGTAAGTTTTAAAAAGGTTTTCTATAGTGATGCTAAGGATGAACCAAATGGGATTCCTATTTTAATCTAATATAGGATTGATCACTGGGTATTTTATTAGGCGGGGTGTCACTGATGGTATCAGAGCATCAGGTTCTAGTGTCCTTAGGATCTGTGCAGCTTTTCATGTTTCAGATTAGCGTTCTTTAATGTAGAGCCTTATGATAAGATTGTTGTATTCCTCTACGTATGCGACTTACGTTCTCCTACTATCAAGTATAGTTGATGTAGTTCATATACGAGTTTGATTGGGCATTGTACATAGAACAATTTTGGATGAACAACGAGGGACGAAAGGAGTACTGTAGGAGGAGAGGAAAGATGGAAAATGTAGAGTGTTAGGGGTATAGGATAATCACTCCGGGGCAATAATTTCCCCAAACACCGTGGAGAGAACGATTATACAACTTCAGACTCACTCAACATTATTGGCAGGGAGAGAGAGTTGGGGAGGATTATTTCGAGGAATCACCTGAAGGAGTCTTGGAAAGAAAGGAAGTGTGATGGATCCATAGATGAAGGTAATCCAAGGCACAAGTGTGGGGTAGAGTGCAGCGGCACCATATTTAAATTTGGGGACAATGGTTAGCTCATGGGAGCAGCGTTAGGGGATGAGAGTCAGTCACCATGTATGAAGGAAAATATATAGAGTCAAACGAAATTTTTTGGGTACGGTGTGACCATAAGATCGTCCATCCTCTATTCAGATAGGGATATGGGTGAAATTTCAGAGTTTTTGGAGTGGGTAAGATAATGGTTGATCGTGGGAGAGACAACAAATTGTATAAGCGAACTTCGTAACCAATGAAGGAGATATGGAGAAGGATAAAGGAACCCGCAAGTGGATAATGAACCATGTGAGAATACACAAGGATGGATGGGAAATTCGACTAGGATGATTAGAGTTGAGGTTATCAATATGTTTTGTATGCCAGCTTACAGTAACGCTTGTAAGATACAGTAGCCAATAAGGTTAGAGAGTTTAACCTAAGAACAAAATGAGATTTAATGGTGCTAGTGAAGAACTACGGAAGGGTTTACCTAGTAAGGGACCAATCTTGCCGCTTTAAATTAAGTAAATTTCTACCTATTGACGGTGGATTTGATCTGGGTCGTCGAGGCCAATAACGAGTCCCATAGGTCTAGGGAAGCCAAAGGGACAATGGGGGTAGCACTTAGGGTCAAAACTACCAAGTACGCAAGAAGGACAACCCCAACATGGCCATTTGGGCCAGAGATAGGGGATTGACACAGAGAGGTGTCTTATGTGTGGAAGTGGAACCACAACAATTGATTATGTCCACAGTGAGTCAGGGGATAGAAGTGGAATGCCCAGTAGGGACAATAATTATGAATTTTTGGTTTGGTCGGATGAGGATATTATGTCCAGGAACAATTTAGGTCGTCGATAGATAGGCGAGTGGAAGTATGAGTTTTATCCTCAGATAGATGGGGTGAATTTTATGACTAGGGTGGTCGCACTACTCTTGTTAACACTATATCCGCATGGGTGATGAGTTTAGTGGGCATATAGTAGTGTTACTATTAAGTATATGTTTACAATGGGGTAGCAGGGATCTCTTTAGTTTTATCTGTAGGGGAGCAGTTGTGAACACTGAGAGGGTGTATTTTACCAGGGTAACTCATTTTAAGAGGTGGTATGAGAGTATAATTTTTCCTGGATATGGACTGGTTAGTGATAAGTAAGCGATGGTGGGCGGTTACAGCAAGACTATCGTATTCGCGATTCCAGGGTAGGATGCATACTCTTCTGCAATGACTAACCTGAAAGAGGGTCGAGCTCGCATATATATTATTCATTAAATAGACACGAGAGGGTGCAGTGGTCTAGGGTTATTGGATCCCGATGCGTAGGAACCTTTACAGATGTTATTCCGGGAATGTAGGGTTTACCGTGGAGAGGAGAGATTTATCTCATTGTTGTTTATACGCTAAGAACTCAGTGATAGTGATAGTGTCGTATCATGTAAAACCTTAAGAGACATCGGCATAGGTGATTTGATTTATGTGTCAGGGGACAAAATTTGTGATATCTTAGTGTGTGTTATGGACACACAGATTTCGATGATAGACAGTGCTAGGAAATAGTGCATTGGGAAACGTTCTTTTGAGCTTAGTTGCAGAATGTTACACATGGACCTTAATAAACTCTGAAAGTAGTGAGATGTTGTGGGATGCAAGTGCATTAGTTTTAAATGTTAAATTATTGGTCATGTAGAGAAAACACTTTAAAATGAGAGATATTTCGATATAGGGCTAGTGGAGTCGGGGTGTGCTTTGATAGAAGCACAAAGATAAATTATGTACCACAAGTTAATAGGTGAGGTAGTATCGAGAAAAATTAAATTGAAAATTATGGGGTAATCGAGAATACCTGTATTATATAGTCACGCCGAGAGTGCGGAACTGAGTTTGAGATAAGTATTGTTATGTACTAGACATTAGCGATATTATCCTGTAATTACTAGAAGAGACTTATACTTTCAAGAGTTATGAGGGTATAGGGGAACGTTTTCCAAGTTTCGGTTGGTTAGCGATGGTTTGGAGCTATAGTGGATAGTTACAGTAAGAATTTGTATTCGCTGTATCAGGTATGGATTATTTTTTCTAGGTATCACCTAAGATGGGGTCTAGCTTATATATACGATTATGTATGTTAAATGTGTCCTGATAGGCTTATGATGATATGCTCATGTTGTTAATTCTATCTCGGAGAGTAGGGATGGTTACTAATGTGATTCAAAGTGGATAGACTTATTTGCGAGCAGGGAGTTATAGCTAAGGATTAATTTTACGCAAGGAAGCTAGTGATAATAAGGGCGCGATATGTTTGTGTTGTCTTTTGTAGCATAATAGTAGGCGTGTATGATTTTGTGTTAAGAGACAAGTATTTGGGGATACGTGCTATGTACTGAGGGTCTAACAGATCTCAAGGACCGACAATGTTAGGTAGTAGTGTATCAGGGGGGTTCCTTGTTTGGATTTCGCTTTGCGAGACTTCTCACGCATGAAACTTAGCACAACGGTGGAAGTGGAGAGATGTTTGGTCGTTAGTACATGGGTTGGGTACCCTGGTTATTAATCATATATGTGATATGACTACGGGTTGGACATTATATTACGGGTTACGGTTAGCATAATCGGGTAACTTTAGTGTGGTTAAGCACGGGGACAGGGTGTATGGGAACCCTGGTTAATTAGGGTAACTTCCGTGCAGTTAAGCACAGGTATAGGATGTATGGGCACCATGGTTAAATAAAATGCATATTTGTGTAACTGATAGTTAGAAGAGGGAGAGATAGATGTAGCAATCTTAGAGGCACATGACTACAGAGTGATATTCGAGGCTTGGAGCACTAGGCTTATCTTAATTTCGAGGACGAAATTCCTTTGTAAGGGGGGGAGTATGTAACACCCCATAATTTTGACGATTTAGTACTTAATTATTTTTGGGAGAAATAAAATTATTTAAATTGGAGAAACCTAAATTTATGATTTGGAGAATTTATTTGAGTGCGAAAAATTAATTATGATTGTTGACTTTAAGTTCAATTGTTCAAATTATTATGTGTCGCATTTTTAGGACAAAATTTGAGAGTGTTACAAAGTATTTTGGATGACAATTATGAGTGCACGGTTGAGTCCGAATGGGTCGAGATAGTCAGAAAAGAGTACCTGGGGGTAGTAATCGGGTCTCGGGGTATTTTTGGACATAGTCGGGCCCACACGAGGGATTTGGGCCATTTTAATTAGGCCCATATGACTTAAAACGTGATTTGAGATTTTAAACCTAATTGAGGGAGTGTTGAACGACAATTAACTAGTTCTAAACATAAGAGCTCGAGAGAAAAGCAGAGGAAGCAAGTGGAGAAAAAATTGGGGATCTTTTGGAGTCAAATTGAGGGACAAATTGGGTGTTTCTTCATCAACCCTTTCTTTGCACCAATGAATCAGACTCTAGGAACCATTAGAGGCAAGTGGTTAACTTTCTGTGATATTTTTTATGATATCCAATTCATATTTTTATGACGTGTAAATCAAAATCCGTTTTGGGTGTAAAAGGGTATAAAATGGGGGTTTTGTATATAGAACACTTAAATGAAAGTAATGGGAAAATTAATGTGGGAATTCATTGTGTTACATAGCTCTGAGATAAATTATTCAGATGTGAAAACCTAGTAGAAATTTATGAACCAATTTGGGATAAACAGATGAAATTGAGATTGAACGAGTAAAGACCTGGAAATTTCCCAAATTCGGAAAAGTAGAGATTTGTGAAATTTAATTTGTGTTTAAGGTTCTAGGAGAGGTCCTTATCACGTTCCCATATAGTTATAATGTTGTGTGTGCCTGAGATGAACCAAAGACAAGCTTAGAGAATGTATGTTTTCGTTAATGGCAGAAACAGGAGGTCGGAGAAGAAGAGGACCTGTTCGATCGATCGATCGATGGTTTGGGATCGATCGATCGATGGCTGGGGATTTCTGGCAGTTCGGCCTTGGGAGTTGTAGGTGGAATTTCCTTTTTATTTTAATTTCTACCAAGTCTAATTAAGGGATAAAATTAATTAGGAAAATTTATATCCACACAATTAGTAGGGAATACTAATTGGGGAGGGGGGGGGGGGGGGAGATTTAGTGCGACACACCAATATAAATTTGGAGAATAAATTATGAAAAGTAATGTAACGGACCGAGTGAATAAGTTTGGGCATAGTAGTAGGGCGACACTACTTACTTAAATTAATTATGGATGAAAAATAATTAATTTGGAGTCGGGGATTAGACTCGGGTATTAAATTTATTTCGGACCGTGGGAGCGAGTCCGAGTTTATTGGTAGAGCGACACCAAAAGTAATTTAATTAATTAATGTGAAAATTAATTAATAATCAGAGTTGGACCAAAAACTCAAGATACTAAGTATAGGCTAGTGTTACGGACTCAGTACACGGTAAAGCCGGGATATTTTATATTTATATATATACGGTGTGTGATAGTATATATATGGTGTGCTTATAAATATCAGTGATTAGATATTATTAATACATATACTCTAGTGCTATCAAGGGAGGTTGCGCGTAGTGGGTGAACCCCCAAGCTTGAGGAGTAGGGCGAGTATATCCCCAGGTCATAGCATCCATTATATGGGTGAGGGGATTATCTCACTTTCAGAGAAGGAATATGACTGCCTCCATTATGTTTATATTTTGGCCAAGGTAGTGAGCTATTCTGACTTAGGGTAACTAGGTTATGCGAGTATATAATGGGATAAATAGTTATATACGGGTCATTAAATTCATGAAGTGAATTGTATTAATTATATATGGGTTATATTCACATTCAGCATGTGTGGTTATTGTAAGATAAATGTACGTACATAATGGGGTGAATAATTATATACGGGAAAAATAAATACATGGATAAAAGTGTATTATTTTATCTAACTAGTGAATGTTATATGGCTTTCAAGGAAGGATAATTAACTAAGTTAAGGCAATAAACAACTTACAAGTTATACATGAAAAAGACTCAGGATTGAGTAGGGGGTTGACAAGAGTTATATCAAGTATCTAGTCTCAGGGTAGAGGACTAGGTGGGATATAAAGGAGGCGTTAGGTGTGCACATTGGTTGAGGGGTGAGTCTGTCCTCAAGGTAGTGCGACACTAACTATATTATGAAGCGTATTATTTTATTTTTATTTACTGCAGTTAATTCACTTGCTAAATATTTTTAAAATATTTTGGGTTCTAACCCTTTCTATAAAACTATTTTCAAAACCTTTTAGGTGGACGCTAGACTTGATATTATATTCTAGGGACACGTAGCTGCGGCACATGTGGATGCTAGCGAGAGCTTGGATTAGACACATCATTCATTCTTTCCTAGAGTAGGAATCATCTATCAGTTTTAATTTTACTTAGGGCTTGTTGCCTAGAATTTTCAGTACAACTTTCAGATTCATTTATTCAGTTGTTGGATGATTTTTGTTGGACTATTTACTTTGTTGGTCGATGGTTTATTCGAGAAGTACTTTAATTATTTATTCAGTTGATTTGATTCAGTTGTTGTGAATGGTTTATATGTATTTCCGCATGTTACTGTCTTGTTTAAATAAATAGTTAAAATTTGGCACTGACTTTTTGGAATACTAGGTGGTTAGTAAGTTTTAAAAAGGTTTTTGATAGTGATACTAATAATGAACCAACTGGGATTCCTGTTTTAATCTGATATAGGAATGATCACCCGGTATTTTATTAGGTGGGGTGACACACCATCATACTCCGAGGTCATAGTAGGAGGTTTAGACTTTGTAGGGGTGGGATATCTCACGATCCTTACAACGAAAGGATACCCCTCCATGTAGCATCAGCGGCTCGAGTCTCAGCTCTTAAGCAGAGACACAATCTTTTCTTTTAGCCTTTTAATGGAACTATTCCAAGGTTTATCCTCACAACCTCCAATGATAACATTATCACCACTCCTTCTGGGGAAACCACAAATGGACCAGGTCTCGTCCCAGTGTTCTTTGTCGACTATTCACTTCTCTTTGATCTTTCTCATCTCATCCTTGCTAGGACTAACCATCAGTATGTTTGTGTTTGTCCCTGGAGCCAGCATTGTTGTGAGAAAGGGAGAGCTGATTATGCAAATAACCTAATGGGCCAAGTCGGTTGAAGTCTAACCCTCTACTGAGTCTATCAAACGATCAAGTCCCTCGTCGAATGTCTAATATTAGCCTAGCATTCTTTACTTTGTAGGTTGGAGTCGGGCAAATTATGTCGTCTGAAACCTCATACGGCTCCCAATAGTCTTACTCATCAAAATTTTAGTCATTCGAACAGTCGTGGACTTATTTTCCCAGGCGGAGACGCCTAGGATTGAAAATGTTTCTCCATTGCTCGTGACACTAAGCCTCCTTTTATGGATCCAAATGTGGTCCCCCTAACTTCGGATCCACTATCACCCTAGCGGTCGGAGTAATAATCATATATGGGTGACCCAGGGTTCTTCCCAACACACTTTAGCTAAATGCCATGAACTTCTCTTGCATTTATTTGTTGGCTGGTCACTAGGGATCGCAATGCTGCCACCAAATCAACCATTTCTGACTGAGGTGGTGGTTAGTTGGACCTTAGGCCATCACCAGGAGGAAATTTCGATGTCATAGCATGGTGAGAATAAGAAGTTATAAAGTTAAATAATTATAAGTAGGAAGGAAGCTTAAAGAGCACTCACCCAGCTCTTTTAATGGTGGTGCAGTCCTAACAATGGTAGAGATAGACCACTACAAGAGGAAGAAGTGAGAGCCTAAGATGAAAAATGAATAGGAAGAAAATCTCTTCGCACAGACCGTTTCAAAATGATGATACTATGAATCACCACTTAAATTTGTATGCAGTTCAAGATCTAGCTTATTCAACAATGGAGTAACACATGAGCAGAAAAGTAAATAATAATAAGAGGATAAGATAATGGAGAAGAAATAAAATATAAGTGGTTCAACCAATTAGAACTACTCCATTGTGAAAGTATGTAGTGTATGTATTACAATTAGACAGTAATGGCCATGGAAATACAACTCTCAAGCTTTCTCTATATATTGTGTATTTAAACAGAGTTTTAGCTAGGGGTTTTAATATTCGATTCTTGTAAATGACGAAGAAGAAGGTTTATATAGGCTTGGGGGTGTATAATTCACCTTTCAGCATGCAACTTGTGTGTATGAGGTAAGTGATACAATGAGAGTCCAACACCTATCTAGCACATGGACAATCCATGATGATGAAATATTCCCCCATATAGGTTGGAGATATGTTATAATTGCATCCTCCACGTGAACTAATAATGCTTGAGTCACGTATATTATATGAAATGTAGATGTCAGCTCTGATGGTCCCGACCGTGCCAAGACCAATAGAGGCAGTTTTCCACATAAGAAGCTATGAGGCTGAGGTTAAATTTGAGTGTTGTCTCAGATTGTCTAGGTGGTATGAGACCTAGATTAGATGTACGAAGAGGGAGTGGAGAATGAGCTCTGTTGAATGACCATGGAGTGCTGAGGACGAGGTCTCAGAGGCGAGATTATTGAGTGTGGCCTACATAATGTCAGCCGTAAAAAAATATTTCTGGTGAATGTTGATTAGGGTTAGTTGAGCCATGTTGGGTCTGTCCAGAGACAAGACCACACTTATGTGTATCACTTTCTGCGAAAGGGGGTGGATGTGGTGAAATTCTCAGAAAGAGGAATGACAAAGGCCTCATAGCCCTGTTCACGCATAGATTGAAATGTTTATTTAATCCCAAAAGTGTCCGTGTTTGACTCTTATTCTAATTCATTAAAGGTAGCAGTGGGCTCAACCATCTTCTTCTTATTTTGTTTGCTTGCTTGAGTCCTCATAGGTTAAGGAGGAGGAGCAGCTGTCTCTGATCTGGAATAAAGTTTGACACATCTGTGTCTGTATGTTTCCTTTTTTATGGGTCCTTAGGCTTGGCCTTCCCCTTTCCCTTTCCTTTTGCTACCTGAGATTTGGGCTCAGGATGTTTAGCATAAATGGACTCCTCGTGCATAGGTCTTACTAAAACTAGAGTGACCTGCTCCAGGGGAGTCTTTGCCATAGTACTATGAAACCAAAGCTCTTTTGGGGTTCTCTTAGCCAATTATTTATCATTATTAGGAATGGTTTCGTGGGGCACATCCTAAATATAATTCTTGATCAAAAAAAATTCGTGTTTCCATAGGACAAACCACGACTGACTAAATAATGGGGGTGATAATGAGTAGGAATAAAGGGACCATCAAAGTTATTAGTTCTTTAGATCATCCACTCAAAAGTAAAGTTGGTATGTGCCTACAAATATAGCTCTTTGGGCGAGTGGCTTGAGGGATAAGTGGGGGTGTAAACTTCATGATCGTATCCAAAGAAAGCTTTCAAGTGAGAGGGATACCTAATTTTAGGTCCATCCTAACTATTGGGTGCCCTTATCAAACTTTATTCCTTTGGGGTGGGATCAAAGTCCCTAAACCAATACCTCTGCCACTTAGCAAAGGAGTGATTGATGGCTCATGTTTAATTGATCACAACATAACAAGGACATTCAAATAGTGCCTGATGGAGATCCTCATGCTTCTACTTCCCAACATCATCCTCATAAACATCTTTGAAGACATGGATCACCAAGACTAGGAGGCTAGTCAACTTGTAAACATCTTAAAGGGTGATGTAAATTCACCCCAACTAGTAATGAAGTTATGGGAATCCACACTCCATCGAGAAGACAAAAGATCGAAGGTTTTAGAATGTTTGGAAATAGTATAAGTTTTTAAACTATCAGGGGTCCTTGTCAAACCAAGTCACTCGACAATAGCGTTATGGGTAAGTTCAACCAAAATATAATCCACCCAGAGGTCCACTCATCAGAGGAACCTCCACATACATCAGTGTTAATGTTAGAGTAAGGGAAATCACCTCTATTTACTTGAACGCACAAAATGCTATGTGCCAAGATGATAGGGGCATCAATAGACTCAATGAATACCAAGAGTGGTTTCTCATTTACCTTGGATATAAACTCATCCTCAAATCTCTCTATCCCTTTCATGAAGGTATATTTTTCCCCAAAATAGGGGGCAAGGTGGTCAAGCCCAAAATCCCCTTTTAAACGATTTTCTAGGTACTCACTTTATAACTTAGAAAGGGTTTCAAAAGAACTAGCACCACTAGTCCCACCAGGAGGGTTATGGTAGGAGCAGTAGTGGTGGTTATCATGGTGGTGATGCCGGTGACAAGAATAATAGAGGTAACTTAGCTGGGTAGTGAACCCATGATAATCTCGCTGGTGGCAGTGGAGATGGAGGAAGAAGAAATTGGGTTTGGGGAGGGGTAAAGATTTCTCTCTTTAAAAACTCTGAAAGTGAAAGGTTACAAATGACAAAGGTAAATGCCAATTATGTTGAAATATGTTTTTATTCCTAGGAGGGATCGAACACTTTATGTCTCTAAAGGACTAAAATGATTACCAAAATTATGGGATGTGTGTTCCCATGCAGAAATGTGTCGCTTCTAGATACTAAACGAAAGCTGAATTAATAGGGGCATTAAATGCCAAATAGAGTCATGATGTGACTAAAAAACCCTTCAAATTCAAAGAAAATAATAATGAATATTTCATGCAAAACCCTTATGTCTAAACAACACAAACACTTTTTTACGAGGGGGATAATGTAGAGGGGTTCGCACTCAACTGCCCACTAGCAAACTTAATGGGGAGAGAGGGGTCACAAACGAGTGGGTGAAGAAATGGGTGAGGGGGCTGCCACACAAGCAATCCTAAACATTCCCTTAGTTAAAGAAAGCTAAGATAGATAATTGGCGAGAGGTTCCATAGTGAGAAGTCCTAAAAGATATAAAAAAACCAAGATAAGGAATTAGCGAGAGGGTTCACAACGAGCGGGCCTAAAAGATATAGAAATCCAAGATAAGGAATTGATGAGACGGTCCATAGCGAGCGAACCTAAAAGATATAGAATGCGAAGATAAAAGATTTGCAAAAGGGTCCACAATGAGCAGTCCGAAAAGATGTACAAGGCCAAGATAAAATATGGTAAGGGGGTTCTCAATGAGCAGCCCCAAGACAAGAAAGAAAACAAGCAAGTAACCTAAAAGATTGAGGGGATGCTCATAGATAAATAACTATTATAGGTCTCAATTGATAAATAGTTACTAACACTGTTATTTTTGTTATGCAGGTAGCCTAGATTGAGCAAGCAGGGCTCGAGTAGACCAGTTAGGATCTCTAGGGAGTTTTGGTTTGGTGGATGAGAGACAAGGTTTGTTGGGAAAGATAAGACCTAACCACTTCAGTACCTAAGGAAATAGAAAATACTAATAGTAGAGACCCAAGAGGTCACTTAAGCACTCACACTGTCCAGACTTAGTAAAATAAGTGAGTAGCCAGGGTGCTGCTCACAAAATGTTTTAAATTAACCTTTCTGTCGATTGGCTTCCAGGCCACTCGAAAATTATCAAAGATTATTCACTAAGTTACCATTTGAAAAAGTATTTAACAAATCACACTTTTTGTCACTATGCCCAAAATATTCAATTTTTAAATTTTGGTATGCACCAAGTGTCACCTGTCAAAGGGTACATTTCAAATGTTTTCTCAAAGAGTATCTCATTTTGATGCCCAAATGCCACATCAGCCCTAGTTTATACCTATAAATAGGACCATTGGGTAAAGTCAAACACAAAAGAAAAAATCAAGTTAGCACTATTACCCTGCCAAAATATCACCAAAAAGTATTCTCTCCTTTCCCTCTCCTTGGTATCTGAAATGCCTGTCTCTTCACTACCTACAACAATCACTTCCAAATGATCCATTTTTCTCTTATTATTATTGTTGAAAAGTTGTAGCTAATCATTTGTCTTCTTAGATATTATTTACAGAAACTCCATTGTTATCAGAAATAGATAGTTATTCTTCTCCAACTACTCTTGAGACCTTGGTGACCTTGAAGACAACATCTATTGGAGTGGGTTATGCCTTACCAGATCCAGTTCTTCATAGACCCTAGTACAACTACCTTCCTACGATTACATTAATTTTGATAATAGTATTTAATTTGGGAAGTCGCTATCAACACGATTTTATCAATTTTTAAAATCATAGAATCAATAAATTAAAAAATAATAATTTCGAATTATACAGGAGAATTAATTCGATTGAATTTTAAAGTGGCATCCCTCAAACCGGTGAGTAAAAACTAATCCTGTCGGACATCCTAGTTCCCTTATGATGTGAGATTTCTCTATGGGACATTAAATCACTCCACCTTAAACTAAACATATTTTCATCTTTCATTATGATATTTGGATAGTTTTGGAACCTTCTGTCTAACATAATTAATAGCTGATGCCTTTTGGTCTCAATCCTAATAATAGTGATTTCGATGGGGAGGATATCAAAAGTTGTGTCTAATTGTATACCATCGGTTCATTTATTGCAATCAAATCTGATCGTGCTGAACTTCCTCGTTGAGTGGAGCTCACTCACTCACATTTAATTTCAACAAACTATCAAGTGAGAATTTTAAAATTTGCATGATACCGTGACTAAACGCATCCAATGGGGAGCCAAATTAAAGAGACACTAGGAATTAATCACGTGACAATTTTAAAATGTCAATGGAAATCGTGGGATTTATTTTGAAACCCCTTTACCACTTAGTATTTTGAGATTTCAGAGTTGTGAAAAATTATTCACTCAATTCTAAAAGGGTGAATTAAATCCTTGATAATTTCAATATTACTTTTATAAATAAAATTATCCGATATCACTATTTTAATTTTTCAAGATAAAACTAATTTTAAATTAAAATAAACCCGAAGATAAAAAATTAATTTATACCTTAAAATTAAATACTCCTCCACCTTAAACTAAATAGATTTTCTTCTTTCATTATGCTATTTGGATCGTTTTGGAACCTTCTGTCTAACATAATTTATAGCTGACGACTTTTGGTCTCAATCCTAATAATAGTGATTTCGATGGGGCGGATATCAAAAGTTGTGTCTAATTGTACACCATTGGTTAATTTATTGCAATCAAATCTTCTCTTGAAGAACTTCCTCGATGGGAGGAACTCACTCACTCACATTGAATTTCAACAAACTATTACGTGAGAATTTTAAAATTTGCAAGATACCTTGACTAAACACATCCGATGGGGAGCCAGATTAAAGAGACACCAGAAATTAATCACGTGACAATTTTAAAATGCCAATGGAGATTGTGGGATTTATTTTGAAACCCCTTTACCACTTATTATTTTAAAATTTGAGAGTGATGAAACATTATTCACTCAATTCTAAAAGGGTGAATTAAATCCTTGATAATTTCAATTTTACTTTTATAAATTAAATCATCCGATATCACTATTTTAATTTTTTAAGATAACACTAATTTTAAATTAAACCAAACCTGGAGATAAAAATTTAATTTATACCTTAAATTACTATGCTAATTTAATTCAATTATGTAAAGAATAAATAAATTGATTTTTCTAAAAAAAAGGTGATATAGGCCGGTCTCAAAATTAAATCCATGTTGTCCATAAAATAGGTGTCCCTAATTAATAAACTAGAATGCCAAATAATGAAACAAAATAATAAAGAGAAATAAATGAAAATATAAATTAAATGCAAACATAAATATATGGAAAAAAATAATCCTATCCAACATAGCCTAAAATCCTCCTTCATGTAGATGTCTGGAAAAACAAGCAGCCCGTTCGAGCTAAACTTCTCCCCAGATAAGAATCTCTTCGGATGTAGACCTCTTTGAGTCTTGGAATTATTCAAAGAATATAACTCTAGAAGTAATCCTCTATGGTGTGGGAGTAATGAGGAAGTCGACTCACCACAATTATTGGTCGAAAAAATGACAAATAAAAAACACCACAACCTTATATCTTGTCAAATCAATCCGTCCTAGAAATTGATCCATAGAATTCTTGAATTGACCTGACCTAGATTTCGGATTGTCCCAATCTTGTTGTGTTGATAGCTTCACCCCAACTTTCCAAAACCATGAAAAAAGTCCATACCTTCCCCGGATTTTCACGAAAAACCTTCTTATTGGATGATCATGATACTTCCCATAAATAAAAATTCTTGATCAATGGAGGAACAATATCACCATTTTTATTCAATAAGATACCAAAGTGGATGATTGACTCATTCCATACTAGAAGTAATCATAGGAAATCCTTTGATAACCCTAATTCCGATTTCTCAATGATATTCTACGATCAAGAAAATGGGATGAATCCCATTACTAGATTATAATCATTCTCAACGAGTCTCCATAAGAAGTGATCCCTTTTTTCCATCAGGCCCGAGTAGAGGCCAAAGATCTTGAGTGCTTGATCCGGTAGAACAAATCAAAAGATAAAGAATTATCATTAATTTCTTCATGTTCGTTCAAAGTTCGAAGTACCATTTTTGGCCATTATTTTCATAGTCATAATAGTGAGAAAGATGGCCCGGCTCCAAGTTGTTCAAGAATAGTGGCGTTGAGTTTCTTGACCCTTTGCCTTAGGATTAGTCAGTTTTATTTCTCGATGGGGGCAAGGAAGGGATATAACTCCGCGGTAGAGTTTATCTAGTACCTAAACCCATAAAAATGCATTACTATAATTATTACGTCCCCTCAAAATCATCTCGAAATAAATCGATAATGAAATAATTATAAAAACCTAATTATTATAATCGTATTGAATCTAGGAGCGAAAAATATCTATGAATAACCCACCATAGGATCTAATAAAAATAAATAAACATATATGACTATGATCAAAGGGATATAAACATAGAATCGCTTCAAAACCATATTAGTACGATACAATACATAAGATTGTGCAAACATACAACATGAAAAAACCAGGGTTTCATGGTGGACAACATGAAAATTTTCAAAACATAATCAATCTCAATCGGGGCTCATATACCAATTGTTAGGAAAAAGAACTTGGGATTAACATTTTAAACACGAAAATATTTTAGCCCTTAGACCTTCAAAAAATATGATTTGAAAAGAAAAACAAGAACTAGGTTTCAATAAAAACCTAGGGTTTAGAATACAGTGTAGTAATATCCCATAAATTCAATGCATTTTTTAAAATAGATTATTCAATATTATATTGTGATGTAATTATCTGTAGTGACTTGTGTCGTCATTATATTTCATTTATATTCGTAATATATGTGTATAAAATTATAATTCTAAATGAAACGCAATACACATATAAATTAATAATCTTTTAACAAATAAACATAGTAAAGAATTTTCAACTCGAATAAAGGTGTATGTTCAAAATACTCATAAGTTAGTTTGGATAAATCGTGGGACACGTAAAATGTCTGATTTTACCTTAAAATAATGGGTTATAAGTACTATGGGTTAGTAGTGGACTTAGGAAAGGTTTTGGACTATTTGAATATAGTTTTGAGGTTAATAAATCAAGGCCTACATAGGGGCTAACCCTAATTTTAAGGTTAGAACTGTAAAAATAGGTTCTAGATTAATCTAAATCATTTATAAGAACTTCAGAAAGGAAAACCTAGATAGAGAAGAGGTAGGATACTTGGAGATTAAGAAAAGAGGACAATTGGGCACTGGAGAAGAGAGAATTCGGGATATTTCAATTCGACTTCATCCTACTTGCATTTGGAGGCATGTTTATTTTCTATAATTATATGATTGTTCTTTTCATCAGAATATAATTATACCTTAGATTTTAAACCTAATATATAATATTGTATTTAGATAGTTCAACAAACAATGTTAATTAATATTCATTATAAAGATTAGATTTTTGTCCATAAGTAGAATTTGATTACAATTGTCATGAATTATAGGCTAGATTTGACAATTGGATCTTGGAATTATATATGCTTGAAGAATTGAGTAAAAGTCCTTTTATTTTGACATTTTTGAATTAGAATTTGAGACTTTAGAATGAAATTTGATATCTAGGGTTCTAATTCATAAAAATTCTCCTAAATACTTATATAAATCTAGTAACCTTGTTAGGATAACATATAATTTGGGTTAGGGAATTTCGTAGGATAATTTAAGGTATATGGAGGTAGAAAAACCTTAAATTAGTCTGTTAATGGGGTTTTTGATAGAGGGGTCATATCAAGGGCTAGAGGCTAAAGAAACAATGAAATATGGAGAGTTTTGTATTTTTCCCAATAGAACGACAATAATTATGGTCCATGCAAATGGGTTGCATGAACGAAAAATGTTTTAGGGTCATGCACACGACAAAGGGAAGAATTAATAGTTTTTCTTAATTTGATAAAAATGTAATTTTAAATTGAATTTCGAGACTTGGGCTTTTTGGACACTGATTTATGACCTTTAATGTATGTGCAAAACTATTTTGGAAGAAGATAAGATTCATGTCCTTCTTAAAATGTAAATAATTGTATTTTATAGTATATAAGATATTTTGATTATGTGAACAAATATGATACGTCCTAGAGGGGACATTCTTATTAATCGTGTGACGGGAATCCATCTTCCATATTCTTGTAGATAAAGACAGTTTTACCCTAGGCTATGTGATGACGATCATTTTAGTATTTTAGTAAATTTTATCATGGACTGTGCGATGGGAATCCATCTTCAGTGCTTCGGTGACTAGTTAAAATGTATTTAGTATGAGTAGTACTTATGTGGATATAAATTAGGTTCCTAATTAGAGGAATATACTTGAGACATATAAAATGATATTTAATTAAGATGAATAATACATAATCATTGTGGTTTCTTGGGTTTGGGATTAGATGCAAATGAAATTTAGGATTGTTAAGTTTTGGTAATAGCGTAAAAGTTACTAAAAGAGAAGAAGAGAATTCATAGTTACATTTTATTCCAAAATCATTTATATTCTTATACTACTTGAACTTGTTGTTAATGTATACTATTAATATTTTTCAGGACATAGGCCTCACGTACAACCTCATACCTAATCCAGACATGAGTTCTTAGATGTTGATCTACTAGAATGTAGGTGTCAAGCCTGTGTTCTCATTCTTTCATTTCTATTTGATATTATGTTGAGTCGATATTATTGTGATTATTACTTTGGTTTAAGAGTTTGTTTAAAGATAATGTAGTATACGATGCTTCTGTGACTATTATTGGGTTTGTATCATAGATTGTATGTTTCACCACTTGTTGATTTATTTATTTATGTGTTCAATTTTATGTAATGCCCATTACTTCTATTATTATTTAATTTGCGTGTACTTAAAATTATTAATTTAATTAGGGTAAATTGAATTGGGTTTCAATAAATATTAAATAGCGGGATAAAGGATTAGTATTTATTATTATTATTACTATTATTATTATTACTATTATTATTATTATTATTATTTACTTGTGTGTGATAAGTAAATAGGTATATGATTTGTTATATGTCGCGTATTAATGAAAGTGACGGTTCATTATTATATGTTGGTAGAGAGTACATCGGTGTAGTGGTAAATTTTTGGGCGACGCATAAGGTATGCACATGTCAGAACCGGTTAATAAGATGTTATCATATTTGGAGTTGGGTGACTCAGATGACTTTCTCGAGTGCATTGGTGATTCGGAAAGGGTCTAAATAGTCCATAGTAAGTACCCAGGTGTTATGATTAGGTTTCGGGGCTTTTTAGACATAGCAGGATTCGTTTAAGGGTAAGGGGGTCATTTTACACTAAGGTTTTAATGAAAAAAGGTGATTAGGATGGATTAAGGAGGTACTTAAAGGTAGGGAATGTGGATGGCATTCCGCCTTTAACATTTGGCACAATTGAGTGTTAGAGAGAGTTCAAGAGAAGAGAAAAAGAGTAAGAAAGGAGATAAAGTCTTGGAGAAGAGGATAGAAGGACTCATCTCTGAATTCAACCCATTATCAACGTACAGAACTTCGGATCTAAATCCACAAAGGCCAGTAGTTACTTGCTTTAAATTTCAGTTGTATGTAGTTAATCACTTTCATAGTTAATTATAAAAATATGGGATTTAAAGATGAAACATTTAGACTTTGACTTAATTGATTAAGAGATGTAAGTTGAGATTAATCTCTTATTTGAATTGATTGGTAGTTAATGTTAATCATATAAAAATTTTGAAGTTAATTCTAGGTTTATAATGATGAGCATGTAGAAATTTGATAGGAAGGTTGAACTAATGAAAATCGAATTGGGGAAAATTTTGAGTTGAATAGGATTTATGTTTGATTTGTAATCCAATTTTTTTGATAAGGGATTCAGGGTTAATTATGAGTTGTGATGCTTCTAAAACATTAGTATAATGATGTATGAGGTCAATTTTATGTTTAAGATGGTTTGGGACCTCCATTGGAGGGTTTGGAAGATAAAAACATGAGAAAGAAGATGACAAGCGACCCAACAATCGAATTGATTTTTTGGGGGAGCGAACTGGTTCCCTCAATCGAAATGGTTCGGTCTACTGACGAACTAGTTTAATTTTTTGATCTTCCTAGTTTTTATTCGTGTGTTGTTTTGACATGTTAAAGCTTGGGGAATGACGCTAGGGGCTTTCACGGTAGAGTAGGAATGCTGAGGAAGGTTTCCAGGGTTTGGTATGTGAGTGTGTGTGTGATTTATATGTGTTACACTAAACATACCTACTCGGTAGTACTATCATAGGAGGTTGTGCGTAGTGGGAAGTCCACCCTAGCATTGACTAGCAGGTGTTAGATTGATTCCTTGGGCCATAGTACTGTTGCATGGCCACTATCCATGTGTGAAGATAGGTGTTGGTTTGGTGACGGGTGGGGTGCGATGTGGTATGGTTGATATCCCCCGGACATGTGTTTATAACCAACTCCATTATTTGTGTTTAAATTTTGAGTTCGGTGGTGAGATTCTGACCCAGTGGCTTAGTGTGATGCATGATATGCCTAGAGCCTGATAACACGAGATCCTTACTCTGGGGATAAGGTTATATGTATATAGTGAGTGGTATATATGTATGTGTATGAGAGGAAATATGTATATCTATTTATAGCACATGCGTAGCTATGTTATCATGTTGTGTGATTATCTGCATATGGCTTGAGTGTAGTCATGTTAGTATATTATGTGTACCTCGATTTTATAGCAAGTGTGTATCTACGATATTGCTTATGAATATATACCTAGCGAGAGTAGTTTATACTTAGATAATAGAGAGTATTAGCGGGGTTGGGCTTGGATAATGGTTGCATGTCTTAGTTAGAGTGGGTAGTTTAGTTATGATAATAAATGAACATGTTAGGTGCGCACTGTCGAGGTGAGATTTTATCTCATGTGAGTGTGATCGGTTAATTATGAAAGTAATACAATATAACTTTTATTGATTTAAAACAATTAATTACTTGCAAAATATTTTCAAACCTTTTGGGATTTGACCCGTGGGCAATTATTTTTCTTATTTTCTTTTTAAAACCCTAGGTGTGCAGTAGCAACAACTATGACCTTAGAAATAGATCCTTTCTTGTCGTTGCAGTAGCTTTGGATGCTATAGGATTTAACTTAGCCGCCTCGGCTCATTCTATCTAGATATTATGTTTTTAGTCCAGTTTTTAGTTTGGTAATGTTTCGTACAGATTGATAGGATTTTATATTACTGTCAGGATTTTATTTTTGTACTCAGTTTTATTCAATTGCATGTTACCATCTTATGACCGATGGTTTATTAGGTTCATTTTTATTATTTATTTATGCATGGCGATTTATCTATTCATTGTAGTTGTATGGTTTTATTCGTATTATAATATATTGTTTGTTGCGACAGTGATGTTGAGAATGAAACCATATTGAGATTCCTGTTTTATTTTAGTAAAGGATTGGCCATCCGGTATTAGAATAGGCAAGTTGTCACATTTTTTAATGGTTATTCTTTGAATGATACAAAATTATTTATATACTATTATTTTATTTACTTTAGACATGATTAATCTAGTTTAAATTAATGCGTGTCATAGCTAATGTCAGAGCATTCTTGTATCTAGTGTCATAGGGATCTTGAGTGCGTCTATTGCTTTCCACGTAGTGTTCTTTGATATTTTATAATTTGTACTTATATTTTTTACTTTATTTTTCATACGTGTACTTATAATTTGTGTTTACTATCTTTCAAATGGCGAAGACACGCAGACGAGCATGCCGACCATGATAGGACGTTAGCGCC
Organism: Sambucus nigra; assembly: GCA_949130495.1. NCBI lineage: Eukaryota > Viridiplantae > Streptophyta > Magnoliopsida > Dipsacales > Adoxaceae > Sambucus > Sambucus nigra. Next base: position 250,537,978 of record OX422218.1, on the reverse strand, counting down.
TAGTCTGTGGTAGCAACGCTCAACAGTAGTAGCAACCACCTCCACCACCATAGCAGGGACATGCACCTGCTATTATATAGGCCAACTTAAACGCTATCATCACACAAATTATAGTTGCGACGATGGTATCCATACGATAGTAGACTCCACCACACCTGTCCTTCCAACTACAACTTCATAGGAGAATTTTATTGGGGTTTTTATGAAGAGACGTCCACCAGAGTTCTCTAGGTCTATAGACCCCATTGTCGTGCTGAAGTGGAGGCATGACATTGAGTGCCGTATACACAAATTGGAGTGTATGGACTTCCAAAAGCAGATGTTATCCAGGTTCAGACGTGTAGGGAATGCTTTATAGTGGTGAGAGTCTATTACCACAGTAGAGGATCGGTCTCAATTGACCATTTCAAAATTTTAGGAGAATTTTGAGGTGAGATACTTCCTAATAAGCACCCAAAATTGTACATTTTATACTCCGAATAAACGTATTTTAGTTGATAATTCTCGAAAATCTGGGTCTTATGCGCGTAAATGTTCAATGTGCAGGCTTGATTGCAGTTGCGGTGTCAAAAGTAGGTTTTCGAGGCAAATGCGAATCAAATAGATCTAAATACCTTGCCCTGTAACCTCACCCAAGCCTAAACCTATCCCTAAACCTACCCCGAAGCTTGTGTGTGTTTAGTTTGTGCCTTTTTATATTTTTTTAGATTTTTAGTTAGAGTCGTTTCATTTTTAGATTTTATTTTAGATTTATTTAGAATTTCTAGGTTTTATTTTCTAATTTTCTATTTTGTTTTTATTAGTATAATTTTATTTTATTTTGATATTTATTAGTTTTTTATTTTATTTTATTAGGATTAGTTTTTTTTAGGTTTTCATTTATTTTTAGTTTCACTTTTTTTTTATTTGAGTTTTGTTTTTTAGATTAGGATTTAATATTTAGTTAATTTTTTTTTAGTTTGTTAGTTTTATTTTTAGTTAGTTAGTTAGTTTTTTTTAGGTGTTCAAATTAAACACACACACACACACCATGACCCAAACACATAACTCACCTACACTCTAACACATACACACATACCCCACTACAATACACACTCATACACAAAAAACACACACCCTACATCCCATATACTTTACCCACACCAAATTACCTCTCACATTTAAACCAAAAGAACCCAAATCAGATTCTCGTTTCTCGCTCCTCCATCATCATCTTCCCCACCATCTCCATCTCCCCCTCTTACCTCCATTATACCACCATAACCCATTACCACCTCTTCCAAACTCGAAATCACCCTACACCCATATCCCCTACTTTATAACTCCTACCAAACCACCCCAAATCGGATAACCCACTGCGAACCAAACCCGAACCCGCTAGCCATGTCCACTACCCGCGATCCATGTTCAACTTGATCCCATTTCAATAACATCCATATCTCACAGCACAAAAACCCATTTAAACCATTTACCCCCCTTTTGCCAATATACCCCCAACTACCACTTCTACCCCAATGCCCAAAATATCCTCAATTGCAAATCTGTTTTTTATTCCCCCTCACTCCCATTACCTCACACAATCCATGACACACCTCTCCCACATGCACACCCCTAGCCTATTTCCAAAATTACCCTTAGCACCATGTGCATATAAAAGAAGACCTCAAGACCATTTGAGGAGGAATCAATTTTGTAGAGAGAATTCTAGAGAGAGATTATTAGAGCAGAAAATAAATTAGGTAGAACATTTTGTAAATAGTTTTATTTTATTTTTTTATAGAGATTAGTGAGTGATAAATTAGTAGAAATTCAATTGAGTGAGTTTTTATTATTAAAAATCATTTGGAAGATCTATTTGAATGTATGATGTGCAGATTCAAGGATTGAAGTCCAATTTCACTCAAAGAGATTTGGTTTGATTGTTCTTCTCTTCTATTTCATTTTATTAGCCATTAAATGTTTGTTTATCATGTTTGATATTATGTTATGCTAAATCCCCTTTCAAGGGGTGGGGGAAACCCTTATTTGATGTTGTTTTAATTTAATTAGTTTGATTACTTGAAAATTCGCTTTGAACATTAATTTTGATCCATCACCCTTAAATTTACGCGTCGAGAGAGGGTCAATGATTTTGGAGAGAAAATCGAAATTCTAAGTTATAATACCCATTTTAGATTCGAACTAGAGATATGGGTTTCTTAAGTGTGGTATTATTCCTTAAATTTCAACTCTAAATTTATTTTCTTGGGAGTGTGAAGCACTCGGAGCGGATTCAATTTTGTAGTTCATTTATTTCCTATATTTTGTTGCATTTTAGTACCATTTTTCTTTATTTTAGAAGGATTGTATTAGGTTTATTTTATCATTTCTTGTATTACGGTGCATAGAGACACCTTTATTTTATTCTTCATTTTAAAAATTGTAATAATCGAAGACAAGCGTGATAGGAAAACCGGACAAGGTAGAGAGAGGGCATCCCAAGGCGAGTAAACGAAACCTCTCTACCTTGGGTTGGTAGGACTCCCAGGGCCGACTGAGATAGGTGTAATCTCCCCCCGGTAGACTCAAATTTTTCGGCACCCCCCATAGCCTAAAAACCGTGGGAGGTACATCTCTTCAACACTCGCGCCTCTCCTGTTAGCGAGTCAATTACTTTTTGTGCTTGTGTGCTCTTACTTGATTTTATTCTAGCATTTATTTTCGAATGGTGTGATGAATTGATTGATTAAGACCTACACCCGATCACTCACGAGAAGGGATTTCATCACCCGACTCACTCGCTTACCAATTGTGTGATACCCTAGCCATCACTAAATTTAAAATCAATCAACTAGGTAGCCCATTAGGAGAATATTTTTGAAAAGGTGATCACAAAGATTTCTGTGATTTTTTTTATCACCCCGCGGACTTAATTAAAATTTGACTACCCTTGCACCAAATCTAAAGAAAAAATTGGCTATGTGCTAGTTAGGAATTCTTCTTGATGTGTATGTGTCCAATTTAATTTTTCGGTAGTCGGGTTAGTTCGACAACTTCAGCGAGTCCATATTTTTCCCCACCTTTTCTTCCAAAAAATCCAAAAATATTTTCTTCCTTTATTTTTACAACAAAATAGCCCAAAAAAATTTTCTTTCATTTTTATAAAAAATCTAAAAATATTTTCTTTCTTTCATTTTTAGAAAAATCCAAAAATGTTTTCGTTCCCTTTGAAAAAAATTAAAAATTCCAGGAAAAAAAAATATTTTCAACCTCATGGCCGAAGAACGTCCCTTACGGGACTCCTTTGGTCATTTTCCATTGACAAGGGACACGTGTGAGAGTGATCCCGAGCCGTCTTTTTATGATATTTTTAGTGCTTTCACCTCTCTCACGAGTACTGTAGATACTCTTGACCCGTCCATGCACGCACGTCATTTTCCATCACCCTCGGTGTCAAGTGTCGACGTGTCGCATACCTTGTCGTGCACCCACTATTCTAATGCCGATCACTTGTCCCATGAGTGTCCGTACTTGTCATATCCCTACGAACCCACCATGGAACATGTGTATCCATATGACACTGTTCCAGAACACACCTCGGCCTATTATCCCGGTGAATCTCATCCGGAGTTATGTGATTACCCTAGTTATTCGTGGAGGCCTGATCACCCTGTCATGCAATATGAATCCCAACCCGATGTTGTGGATCCTCATACGTTCCAACAGTTGTCATGGCAACCTTATGTACCCGTTCACGATCAGTACCCTCACTATGCACCCCATGAGTATCATCCATTTGTGTATCATGAAAGAGATCCTTTCGTGTATGATGAACTTGGCCCCACTCCACACACTTCATCTGAGTATTCTCCGTACACTCATGATAGTAGAGAGTTATGTCCACCTCCACCACCACCACCACCACCACCCATCAATCCACCACAATCCTTCACCTCCGCTCTCGAGGCACTCTTGCAACAATTTATCATCGAGCAAGAGCAAGCCACTCAAATTCAAACTCAAGCTCTCCAAAGGCTTGAAAAATTATTAAATGAATTTGAGTGTGCAAGAGAGTCGGACATTCCCATTATTGCACCCGAGAGTGATCATGTTGTGTCCTCTTGTGACATAAATTTTGAGTGTGACCAACCCTACCACTCCGAGAATCTCGACGATGAGACCATTCCATGGTCTGGGCCTCAAGTTGACAATTATGTTGACTTACCTTTCATTAGCGAGACTGGTTTTCTCCCACCATGTCCAAACGAACCCATCATAAAGGTTCACCTTTCCTCTCCCGCTGACTCCAAAATAATACCCGAGCTTTCACCTTATGCCCCATTTGCATATGTCTCTGACATGTCCATATCTTTTAGGTTAGCTCCGGCTATGAGTGCTCACTATTTTCCCGAGATAGAATCCGAGATAGTTCCTACCTATCCGGATATGGATGATGTCCCACCATGCATGGCTTCCTTTGATCCCGATATTTCTAGTGATTCCTCTATCATAGATCTTGATGCCTCGTCTTACCCACCCACCACATTCACCGATGATATTCTTATGGAGAAGCTGACCACTCCATCTTTAGATACCACACTTCCTCCTGCGAGTGCGCTTAAGGATCACTCCGTGCCTCATGAGGAGTGTGTGTCTCCCACGCTTGAGTTGGATTATCTTCCCCCACCATTTATCCCACCCAACCCACCCATTATTATTTCCACCCCACCACTTGGTTTGGATCTTGATTTTACACATTTCATGTTACCATCTACCTTTTTAGATCTCACCTGAAACCGTCCTCCACCATCTATGAGAGTATATGTGGTGCTACTCTCCACTGTGACACGGAGCTTGTTACTCTATGCTCGCCACTCCCTTGTGGTGTTTATTTTCCTTTCCCTTAGCTCCCTGGCGTGTCACGGCGCGACCATTATCATCGTCCATTTATATAAAGTTCATGTGATTTCTATGATCCCCAACCCATTCCACTTTCCACACCATTTTGCCTCCCTCACCAACTTGAGCACCACACTTACAGGGTCCTCGTTGCCCTCAGCTTTCGACTCAATAAAGCCCATGACCGATGCCTCTTCACCCTTACCCTAATACCCACCCGCCCATGGTCCACCGATGCTTTTCATCGCGTGATGCACTTTTTCATACAAGTGAATTGACCATTCTTAACCCTGATCCAGCAAGACTGATGCTTCAGTCTTGTATGGGGGTAATTATCATCACCCGATTTTTCTACCGCCTTTGTATTTCATAGATCTTATGTTTAGGGTTAGAATCCCTTCGTTCTGGTTTAAGACAATAAACTTAGCGCTATCGGGAGGCAACCCGTCGTTTCTTGTATGAATCTCATCCTATTTGGTGGTGGTGTTTCACATCACCTAATGCTTTATCATGTTTATAGACTTGTACACATTTTTCTCTTATCATTTATACAAGTTTATTTTGGCTTCATCTGTCCATTTCATTAGCAGTTGATTCTGGTAATCTCTTTCCTACCTTATGCTCTCTATTTTAAAAATCATTTTACTTAACATCGAGGGCGATGTTCCTTTTTGTTTGGGGGTGGGGAATTTTATCAAAATCGCACCTCTTTTGAATTTTTTTGATTTTTGAACCTGATTTTTAAAATTTTCGTGCAGTTTCTTTCATCTCACTCGTTGATGTGAATTTTTTATCATCCATCTTTTAAGTCTAGGAATCAAGCTAGAGGGATTATTTAATTTTCTATAGCTTATGTAATACGTAACAAGGCATGTTGCACCATGAATTTATAGACTCAACAAAATTTGCGCACTTATCACGTTATTATGGTTTAGAGTTGAAGAGTACTATAATTCCCAAGAGAACCTTAAGGATCACTAGTAGAGATTTTAGCTTGTGAGATTTGTGCCTTTCACCCTTTCAGAGTGTCTTACGCAATCTCCGAGTCACAAGTTAATTCAACTTACTTTGGGTCCGCACTTAAATCATTGTATGATCTTATTATTCTTCACTAAATTTTTGACTTGATCTCTAAGAACGACATCACTTTCGAGTTTTAAGAAACATGTAAGTTTGTCTCGATCACTAGGTTTTCATCCATACACCTACCACTTTTCCATATCACATTTCCATTCACTTACCCACTACCTTTCCATATTCTCCCCATCCATATAGATACCCCACCACATGCATATATCATCCATCATATTGAGAAAAAGAGTGTTGATTCCAAATGTTAAATGTCTTCAGTGTTGGTTTGAAAAGAGAGAGAAATACAAAAAAGAAAAAAAAAAAGGAAAAAATAGAAAAAATAGGAAAAATAGAAAGAAAAAGAAAGAAAATATAGAGAAAAAGAAAATAAAAATCGAAAAAAGGGAGAAAAGAAAAGAAAGAGAGTTTGTAGTTAGTTTTATGTAATAAAGACATTTGTTCTTCAAGTATAGAACACTCTTCTATCGCATCCATCACTCATCATTCATCCATACATCACCATACAACCTCATATCCCATCCTTCCCATTTCATTTTCCCTTCACCCATTATCATCCATGTTACCCTAGGTGTTCGGGTAAATGAAAGTCAAGGTGGTCAATAACTCGACGTTCACACTATAGTGATTAGCATTCTTTCATGAGATCAATTTTCCTTCTAAATGTACGTTTTTTCTTATGTGCGTGTGAGACGTTTGACCTTGCTTACATTTACTCACCTCCTCACACACAAGAGAGATACACTTACCCTAATCTCGAGAAGTCCTTTGAGAGAGATATATCCGTGAGATTTGAAGTTGAAGTGTTGATTTCAAGAGGCAATCTAGGAATTACTCTTATGATACTCGACCCGTTTTGACTGATTCACACTACGCACGTTGAGTTATAGGAAGGATGTGCCTTGAGTATTTACTTAGATAATCTTTTTACACATTCTAGCTTGTATTCTCAAAATAATTCTCATGTGATGGATTGTACGATTATTCTATGTCTAATAAGAGATTGATTGCCTTTCAATAAATCTTTTTAAATAAAGAATTTTGTTGGTATATTCCCTGCAAACCCTCACGAGACACAACTCGTCCTGTAGGGCAACCTATAGGTTTAAAGGCTTGTTGCACATGCTAAGTGACCATGAAAGTGGTACACTTTTGGTTTCTTATCTGTCTCTTTCGGTCTATCTTATTGCTCGAGGACTAGCAACGCTCTATTTTGGGGTGGTGTGATAAGCACCCAAAAGTGTACATTTTATGCCCCGAATAGACATATTTTAGTTGCTAATTCTCGACAATTTAGGTCTTATGCGTGTAAATGTTCAATGTGCAGGCTTAATTGCAGTTGCGGTGTTAAAAACATTATTTCGAGGCAATTTGCAGTCAAATGGAGCTAATTCCCCATTCCCGTAACCTTACCCAAGCCTAAACCTACCTCAAACCTCGTGTGTGTTTAGTTTCTGCCTTTTTATATTTTTTTTAGATTTTTAGTTAAAGTCGTTTTATTTTTAGGTTTATTTTTTATTTATTTAGTATTTTCTAGGTTTTATTTTCTATTTTATTTTTATTAGTATATTTTTGTTTTATCTTTATTTTTAATAGTTATTGGTTTTATTTTTATTAGAATTAGTTTTTTTTAGGATTTCATTTATTTTCAGATTTATCAGATTTTACATTTTTTGTTTAATAGATTTCGATTTTTATTTTTATTGTTATTTCTTTTTAGTTTTATTTTTAATTTGTCTCTTTTATTTTATAGATTAGGATTTTATATTTTTAGTAGATATTAATTAATTTCATTTTTTATTAGTTAGTCTACAATTTTTAAGGGTCACAAATTAACACACACACACACACACACCCCACTTATCCTACACCTCCCATTCACTACACTACACACAACACAATCCTACACCCTTACCTAACTCCCCTACACCCTCAACACACATAATTACCCCTACCCATCTTCAACCTTCCACCACTCTCTCTCTTCTCTTACCACCATAACCAAAACACCCAACACCATAAAACCTTATATCAATCCAAAATCGTCATCACCCTCAACACTCGAACCCGTTTCTTGCGGACACACACCTCGGCCAGCCAAACCATTCCTACCCGCGGAGACCCCATCGTCGTCCACCTCTGCCGTCGACGACTAGGGGTGTTCACGGGTCAGTCGGTTCGGTTTTGACCGGGTTTTTTGGGCCGAACCGACCATGTCGATTTTTGGAGGAGGAGAACCGAACCGAACCGAAAATGCTAAAAAACCGAACCGAACCGAACAGAATCGGGTCGGTTTTTTACAGGGCCGGTTCGGTTTGCCCATCGGTTTTATACAGGGCCGGTTCATTTTTTTCCTTTATTTTAATAAAAAATAGATTTTTTTAATACCTAATATAAATATAAAATTAAAAAATATAATATAATATGTCAAGACTAATATAAATATAATATAAAATTAAAAATTATAAAAATTAAATCGGTTCGGTTCGGTTCAAAATCGGTTTTTTTATGCCAAAACCGAAAACCGAACCGACCCAGTCGGTTTTATACCTGATTAAACCGAACCGAACCGACCCTCAAAAAAACCCGGCGCGAAAATTTTCGGTTCGGCTCGGTTTTGTCGGTTTGTCGGTTTGGTCAGTTTTTTTGCACGCCCCTATCGACGACACTTGCTCTGGCCAACCCGATTCAACTCGCCACCTCGATCACCTCCAACCGCTGAGATCTGACTCGACCCAGCTCGGCGATACCACCAGCAGCGACCCCAATACCCGATTTCCACTAAAAACGGTTGAAACCCATTTTCCCCGATCCTACCCCAATCTGACCTCAACCCGCGACGTCCAAAACCCATTTCAAATACCCAACTTCTCCAAAGCCAAAATCGTTTCCACCTGCCAATGTCCAAAACAAAACCCAAAAGACTCCTAAGTCATTTAACCCACATGATTAATACCTTTTACCCCATATACCCATTTTACCCCTAATTAACCATTTATCCAATTTTCCCCAAAATCCCCTCACCCAAATCAAATTTTTGTGACCTCACACCTCTCAAACCTCATGTGCACACACCCCATGCTCCTCTAACCATTTCCATGCACACTAAAATATAAACTCTCCAATTTAGGAAACTCTCCAATTTATGCCTAGCCTCCACGTGCACCATATAAATTGAAGACTTGGGCCATTTTGAAGGGGATCTCAAATTTAGTTTTTAGAACTCTTGTGTGATAAATTTCTCTACATCCCTTTATGTTGAGTATTTGCATTTTTAGAAAATATCTCAATATAGAGGTGTGTAGTGAAATTTATCTCTAGGATGAATTCCACCCCACCCATCTATAATGATTTTTTTACATTTTTAGCAATTATTTCAAAATAGATTGATGTAGTTAAATTCATCTATTATCTAGTCTTTTGTAGAGAAAATTATAGAGAGAGATAGTTAGAGTAGAAAATAAATTAGGTAGAACATTTTGTAAATAGTTTTATTTTTGTTAGAGATTATTGAGTGATAATTAGTGAGAAATTCAATTGAGTGTGTTTTTATTATTAAAAATCATTTGGAGACTCGAATTGAATGGATGATGTGCAAATTCAAGGATTGAAGTCCAATTTCACTCAAAGAGATTTGGTTTGATTGTTCTTCTCTTCTATTTTATTTTAATTGCCTATTAATTGTTTGTTTATCATGTTTGATATCATGTTAGGCTAAATCCCCTTTCAAGGTGTGGGGTGAACCCTTATTTGATGTTATTTTGATTTAATTAGTTTGACTAATTGAAAATTTCATTTGAATGTTAATTTTAATCCCTCACCCTTAAATTTACGCCTCGAGAGAGGGTAAATGATTTTCGAGAGAAAATTGAAATTCTAGTTATAATACCCATTTTAGATTCGAACTAGAGATAGGGGTTTCTTAAGTGTGGTATTATTCCTTGAATTTCAACTAAAATTCATTTTCTAGATTTACATAAATTTTGGTAAATCGATCCTAGCGGGCGATTAATTAAAAGGAGTCTAGATCTATTTTCTAGAGTTGTGGGCGGTTAAACTTAGTTTTCTAAAAGATTACTATTAAAATTACACTTGCAACGAGAGTTGATTTGTAATTTTGATATTAATTTAGGAGAATTCAAATAATTAAATTAATTAATTAGAATAGCTAGAATTTGGGGTGTAGTCCCACTCCTTGATTGCCCTCACATTTATTTATCTCACGTTGTCTCTTATTTTTGTGTTAGACTTTATTTTTCATTTTAGTCACTTTTTAGTTAGTCATTTAATCTTTAATTTTAGTTTAATTTTAGTTTCACCTCATTTCCCAAAAATTGTTTTAATATTTGAAAAGCAAAAAAAAAGCACTCAGAGCGAATTTTAACTTGTAGTTCGTTTATTTTTCGCACTTTATTATTTTTTGTACCATTTTTATATTTTTAGAAGGCTTGTATTAGGATTTTTATTCTTGGCTTATATTGCGGTGCATAGAGACACCTTTATTTTATTTTTTATTTTAAAAATTGTAATAATCGAAGAAAGCTTGATAGGGAAACTGGACAAGGTAGAGAGAGGATGTCCAAAGGCGAGGATTTAGAAGCCTCTCTACCTTGGGTCGGTAGGACTCCCGGGGCCGACTGAGATAGGCGTAATCTCCCCCCGGTCGACCCAAATTTTTTGGCACCCCAAGACCTAAAAATCGTGGGAGGTACATTTCTAAACCCTCGTGCCTCTCTTGTTAGCGAGTCAATTCTTTTGTGTGCTCTTACTTGATTTTATTCTCACATTTATTTTCGAATGGTGTGATGAATTAATTGACTAATACCTACACCCGATCACTCATGAGAAGGGATTTCATCACCCGACTCACTCGCTTAAAAATTGTGTGTTACCCTAGTCATCACTAAATTTAAAATCAATTTACTAGGTAGCCCAATAGGAGAAAATTTTGCAAAGGATTTTTTATCGTCCGCGGAGTTAATTCAACATTGACTACCCTTTCACTAAATCTAAAGATAAAAATTGGCTATTTGCTAGTTAGGAATTCTTCTTGACGTGTGCATGTCCAATTAATTTTTCAGTAGTCGGATTTTAGTTAGTTCGTCCATTCAAAGAGTCCTCCTATTTTTCCCGCTATTTTCTTCCAAAAAAAAATCCAAAAATATTTTCTTTCTTTCATTTTTAGAAAATCCATTTTTTTTTTCATTTTTAGAAAAATCCAAAAATATTTTCTTTTCCTTTTGAAAAAAATTAAAAAAAATCAAAAAAATCTCTCTCCTGATGGTCGAAGAATGTCCCTTACGGGATTACTTTGGCCATTTCTCATTCTCTCAAAGAATATTTGAAGTGGATCCCGATTCGAACCTCCATACCTTACTTCGTGGCTATAACTCTCAACCACTGACCGTTGATACTCATGCGTCGCCCACACACGCATCTCACATTTCATCGCCTCCGATGATGAGTGTCAACGCGTCACATGCTTTGACGTGCACCCAGTGTTCCTATGCCGATCACTTGTCCCATGAGTGCCCATACTTTTCATATCCATCCGAACCCACCCTGGAACATGTGTATCCATATGACACTGTTTCGAAACCCACCTCGACCTATTATCCTGATATATCCACTCTCGAGTTGTGTGAGTACCCTAGTTATTCGTGGAGGCCTGATCACCTTTTCACGCAATACGAGTCCCAAACCGATGTTGCGGATCCTCACACGTTCCAACAGTCGTCATGACAAACATGTGCACCCATTCATGATCAGTTCCCTCACTATGCTCCCCATGAGTATCAACCAATTGTCCATCACGAAGGTGATCCTTTCATGTATGATGAACTTGTCCCCACTCCACACATTTCATTTGAGTATTCTTTGTACACTCATGATAGTAGCGAGTTGTGTCCACCTCAACCATCACCACCACCCCCATCCACATCCTCTCTCGAAAACCTCTTGCAGAAGTTCATATTTGAGCAAGATCAATCCACTCAAATCCAAAATGAATCCCTCCAATGACTTGAACAAATATTAAATAAAATTGAGTGTGACCGAGAGTCGGAATTCACCCTAAGTCAACCCATTATTGCCCCCACGTGGAGTGATGATGCGTCGTCATGTGACACTGACTTTGAGTGTGACCAACCCTATCCTCCCGAGAATCTCGACGTTGAGATCATTTCGTGGTCCAGGCCTCAAGTTGACACTTGTGTTGATTTATCCATCGATAGTGAGCCTGATCAAATCCCGCCATGTCCACATGAACCCCACTTTGAGGTTCCCATTCTCTCTCCCGTTATATCCAAAAATACACCCGAGCTTTTACCTTATGCCCCAATTGCATATGTCTCTGACATGCCCATATCTTCTAGGTTAGCTCCGGCTACGAGTGGTCACCATTTTCCTGAGATAGAATCTGAGATAGTACCTAACTATCCGGATATGGATGATGTCCCACCAAGCATGGCTCCCTTTGAGCCCAATATTTCTAGTGATTCCTTTATCTCCGATCTTGGTGCCTCGTTTGAATCAACCACTCCATTCATAGGTGATATTCTTGTGGAGAAGTTGATCAATCTTTATTTCCACACTTCCTCCTGCAAGTGCCATTGAGGATCACTCTGAGCCTCATGAGGAGTGTGTGTCTCCCACTCTTGAGTTGGATCATCTTCCTCCGCCATTTATCCCACCGGATCCACCATTTATCCCACCCGACCCACCCATTGTCCCTTCCACCCCACCATCTGGTTTGGATCTTGATTTTACAGATTTCATGTTTAAATTTACATTTTTAGATCCTCACCTAAAACCGTCCTCCACCTTCCACGAGAGTATTTTTTATGCTACTATCCACTTCTGTGACACCGAGCTTATTACCCCATGCACACCACTTCCTTGTGGTATTGATTTTTCTTCTCAATAGCTCACTGGTGTGTCACGGCGCGACCATTACCATCACCCATCTATAGAATGGTCATATGATTTTTCTGAGGCCCAACCCATTCCACTTACCAAACCATTTTGCCTCCCTCACCAATTAGAGCACCATGCGTATAGGGCCCTAGTTTCCCTCACATTTAAGATCAACAAGGCCTGTGGCCGATACCTCTTCACCCTTTCCACCCTCACCCTTACCTTAATACCTACCCGCCCATGGTCCATCGATGCTTTGCATCGTGTGATGCACTTTTCCATACAAGTGAATTGACCCCTATAACCTTTATCCAACAAGACTGACGCTTCAGTCTTGTTTGGGGGTGATTCTCATCACCCAATTTTTTTTGCCGCCGAGCTTTCATAGATACTATCCTTAGGGTAAGATCCCTTCGGTCTTCCTGAAGACATTAAACTTAGCGCTACCGGGAGGCAGACCGTTGTTTCTTGTATGAGTCTCATCCTATTTGGGGGTGGTGTGTCACACCACCCAATGCTTTATCATGTTTATAGACTTGTACAATTTTGTTATTTTTTCCTTTATTCAGGTTTTTTCTTGTCTACCTCTGTCCATTTCATTAGCGGTTGATTCTGGTAATCTTTTTCCTCCCCTTTGCTATAAATTTTAAAAATCATTTTACGTAACATCGAGGACGATGTTCCTTTTTGTTTGGGGTGGGTAATTTTATCAAAATCATACATCTTTTGAAAAAATTTGAGTTTTAAACCTGATTTTTAAAATTTCGTGCAGTTTCTTTCATCTCACTCATTGTTGTGAATTTTCTATCATCCATTTTTTAAAATCTAGGAATCAAGGTAGAGGATATTTTTTCTAAATCGCTTATGTATTACGTATTAAGGCATTTTGCACCATTAATTTCTAGACTCAACAAAAAAATTGGGTACTTATCTCGTCACTACGGTTAGAGTTGAAATTTACTATAATTCCCAAGAAAACTTTAAGGATCATTAGTAGAGACTTTATCTTGAGATTTATGCCTTTAATCCTTTTAGAGTGTTTTACCCAATCTTCGAGTCACAAGTTGATTCAACTTCCTTTGGGTCTGCACTTAATTATTGTATGATCTAATTATTCTTAAATTTTTGGCTTTATCACTGAGAACGACATCACTTTCGAGTTGTAAGAAACATGTGTCTTTAAGTTTGTCCCGATCACTAGGTTTTCATCCATACACTTACCACTTTTCCATATCACATTTCCATTCACTCACCCATTACCTTTCCATATTCTCCCCATCCATATACATACCTCACCTATCATCTCCATTTGTATTTCATCCTTCAGTTTTTAGAAAAGAGTGTGATTTCAAATGTAAATGTCTTCATTGTTGGTTTAAAAAGAAAGAGAAAAAAAAACAAAAAAAATAGAAAAATAGCAAAAGAAAAGAAATAGAAAAGGAAAAAGAAAAATCGAGAAAAAACAAAAAGAAAAAGAAAAAAAAGAAAAAGAAAAAAAGAAAAAAGAAAAGAAACAGAGTGTGCAGTTAGTTGTGAAATAAAGACATTTGTGCCTAAAGTGTATACACTCTTATATCGCATCCATCTTTTACCCATCACACATCCATCATCCATCCCACCCTACCTAATCTCATACCAACTTTCCTATTTCATTTCCCCCTCACCCATATAAATCCATATATTCCCCTAGGTGTTCTGGAAAATGAAAGTCAATGTGGTGAATAACTCGACATTCTCACTATAGTGATTAACATTTCTTTCATGAGATCATTTTTCTTTATTAGTGTTCATTCTTTCATATATGTGTGTGAAACATTTGAACTTGATTACATTTACTCACATACTCACACACAAGAGCGATACACTTACCCTAATCTCGAGAGTTCGTTTGAGAGAGCTATATCCCGTGAGATTTTGAAGTTGAAGCGTTGATTCCGAAAAGGCAATCTAAGAATTACTCTTATCATACTCTACCCATTTTGACTGATTCACACACACACGTTGAGTTCTAGGAAGGATGTGCCTTGTGTATTTACGTAGCTAATTTTTTTATGCAATTCTAGCTTCTATTTCTCAAATTATTTCTCTCATGATGGATTGTGCGATTATTCTACGTCTAATAAGAGATTGACTACCGTTTGCAAATTAGAATTTTGTTGGTATATTTCCTGCAAACCCTCACGAGACTCAACTCGTCCTGTAGGGCAACCTATAGGTTTAAAGGCTTGTTGCACATGCTAAGTGCAATCGCAAGTGCCCGCGAAAGTGGTACACTTTTGGTTTCTTATCTTTCTTTCTCCCTATCTTATTGCTCGAGGACTAGCAACGCTCTGTTTGGGGGTGGTGTGATAAGCACCCAAAAGTGTACATTTTATACCCCGAATAGACGTATTTTAGTTGCTAATTCTCGGCAATTTGGAACTTATGCACGTAAATGTTCAATGTGCAGGCTTGATTGCAGTTATGGTGTCAGAAGCATTATTTTGAGGCAAATACGAATCAAATGGATCTAAATACCTTGTCCCGTAACCTCACCCAAGCCTAAACCTATCCCTAAACCTACCCCAAAGCCCGTGTGTGTTTAGTTTGTGCCTTTTTATATTTTTTTAGATTTTTAGTTAGAGTCGTTTTATTTTTAGATTTTATTTTAGAATTTCTAAGTTTTATTTTCTATTTTATTTTTATTAGTATAATTTTATTTTATTTTTATTAGTTATTACATTATTTTATTAGGATTAGTTTTTTTTTAGGTTTTCATTTATTTTTAGTTTCACTTTTTTTTTAGTTTTGTTTTTTAGATTAGGATTTTATATTTAGTTAATTTTATTTTTTTTTAGTTTGTTAGTTTTAGTTTTAGTTAGTCAGTTAGTTTTTTTTAGGTGTCCAAATTAAACACAGAACTCACCTACACTCTAACATATACACACATACCCTACTACCATACACACTCATACACAAAAACACACACTCTACAACCCATATACCTTACTCACACCAAATTACCTCTCACATTTAAACCAAAAGAACCCAAATCAGATTCTCGTTTCTCTCTCCTCCATCATCATCTTCCCCATCATCTCCATCTCTCTCTCCTATCTCCATTATACCACCATAACCCATTACCACCTCTTCCAAACTCGAAATCACCCTACACCCATATCCCCTACTTTATAACTTCTACCAAACGAGCACAAATCGGATAACCCACTGCGAACCAAACCCGAACTCGCCAGCCATGTCCACTACCCGCGATCCATGTTCAACCCGAGCCCATTTCAACATCCTCCATATCTCACAACACAAAAACCCATTTAAACCATTTACCCCCCTTTTCCAAATATACCCCCAACTACCACTTCTACCCCATGCCCAAAATACCCTAAATTGCAAATCTGTTTTTTATTCCCCTTCATTCGCATTACCTCACACAATCCATGACACACCTCTCCCACATGCACACCCCTAGCCTATTTCTAAAATTACCCTTAGCTCCATGTGCATATAAAATAAGACCTACAGACCATTTGAGGAGGAATCAATTTTGTAAAGAGAATTCTAGAGAGAGATAGTTAGAGTAGAAAATAAATTAGGTTGAACATTTTGTAAATAGTTTTATTTTATTTTTTTATTAGAGATTAGTGAGTGAGAAATTAGTGAGAAATTCAATTGAGTGAGTTTTTATTATTAAAAATCATTTAGAAGCTCTATTTGAATGGATGATGTGCAAATTCAAGGATTGAACTCCAATTTCACTCAAAGAGATTTGGTTTGATTGTTCTTATCTTCTATTTCATTTTATTAGCCATTAATTGTTTGTTTATCATGTTTGATATTATGTTAGGCTAAATCCCTTTTCAAGGGGTGGGGGAACCCTTATTTAATGTTATTTTAATTTAATTAGTTTGATTACTTGAAAATTCTCTTTGAACATTCATTTTGATCCCTCACCCTTAAATTTACGCCTCGAGAGAGGGTAAATGATTTTCAAGAGAAAATCGAAATTCTAAGTTATAATACCCGTTTTAGATTCGAACTAGAGATAGGGGTTTCTTAAGTGTGGTATTATTCCCTAAATTTCAACTCTAAAATTATTTTCTAACATTTACATAAATTTTAATCGATCGATCCTAGCGGGTGATTAATTAAAAGGAATGTAGATATATTTTCTAGAGTTGTGGGGGTTAAACTTAATTTTTTAAAAGATTACTATTAAAATTACATTTTTAACGAGAGTTGATTTGTAATTTTGATATTAATTTGGGAGAATTCAAATAATTAAATTAATTAATTAGAATAGCTAGGATTGGTGGTGTAGTCCCACTCCTTAATTGTTCTCACATTTATTTACCTCACTTATCTCTTATTTTAGTTTTAGAACTTGTTTTTCATTTTAGTTACTTTTTAGTTTGTTATTTACATATTTGATATAGTTTAGTGTTAGTTCACTTCTTCTCACCCCCTCCCCCCCCCCCCAAAAAAAAAAAAATTTAATATTGGAAAAACTTAAAAAAATAGAAAAAGCAAAAATCCCAAAAAGAAAATAAAAATTGAATTACAATTGAGTTTGTATCTAGCTTACCCCCTCGATGTGGATTGATACCCTTACTTACCTCTACACACTAGTTTGTTATATATTTGTAGGTATTTGAAGATTTTGATTAGAGGACTTTCAAGCAACAACGAAAAATATACGCAAAAGTTCTTTCTATCACTTCCCTCCATCATAGCATGAAGCTTTGAGAGATAGTTTGAGCAATTGAAATGAAACGAATGCACAGTGGAAGAGTGTGAGAAAAAATTTACTCGACTTGTTCACTTTTCCCTAAAAATCAGAGATCCGGAGTCGAGAGAGATATATAGATTTATTCGAGGCCTGACGTGGGGGTTCAGATACATATTATCGTGGATGACACATTACACCATCGCCATGACTTTAATGAGTTACAAAATGAGGGGAAAAAAAAAGAGAAAAGGGGGGGGGGGGGAATGACCTAGGTCCGAAAGTAATTGAGTTCAGTGGGTGGTTTGGGGGATAGGGAGGCTCACATTTCTAGCAAGGAGAAATTTAATGGGAGGATCACCCTAAACTATTTAGAGGAGGAAATGACTATCGCCATCAGGGCATCCAAGGGTAGGGGCACCCGAGCTAGGGACAGTATAACCAATAGGGCCAAAGGGGGAAGTCCAAGGCCAGTGACATTAGGACAGGCCCTAGGACATGGATAACAGCAGGGGCGGAGCACGAAATAATTGATAGTGGGGGTAATTAAACAGTAATTTTTTGGGGGGGAGGGGGAGGGAGCCCCTGAGCCAAATTTTTAAAGTTGTTTTTTAGTATTTAGAAAAAAATATCAAAATTTATATGATGTTGACGTCGACTCCAATTAGTGTTGATAATTACATTAGAGACCCTATCCATATACAGAACATTGAACCTATTGAGATCTGCAAAGGCTCAAGTTATGATGAGTCCCTAACTGAGATCTTGGAAAGAAAAGAAAATCATATGAGTTCAAAGAAAATCTCCCTAGTCAAAGTACTTTGGACACATCAGGCCGCAAAAGAGGCCACTTAGGAGTTGGGATTCGACATTAAAGAAAAGCATCCACAATTGTTCCAAGGTATGAATATATTTATACTTTTAATTCATTTAATTTTAAGGACATAATTTCCTAAGTTAGGGAGGTTTTAAAAACCTTAAAAGGGCTTATACTTATGGGAGGCAAAGGTGTGTAGTTGAACTGATGAGTAACCTAGGATTGAAGAGGGGTCTACATATTTATGGAACCTAGAGGCTACGACTTAATTTGCAAAAGCTGATAACATACTCTAGAAGACCGTGGCCTAAAGTGATGGCCATGAAGCTTAGTTTTCTTGCCAGCATGAGGGATAATGGCAAAGCCTCATTATGTCATGACTTGAGGAGCAAGTTTAGAAGATTATAAACACCTTTTTAAAAGGGGGAATTGTGAAAAAGTGCGTCCAAAAGAGGAAACCCTAGGTTCTCCACTAAAACCTATATATATCCATCCTTAGCACACTTCCCAAGACCATTAGAAACACTAAAATCCATTCGAGAGAAAAAAAGAAAGGTTTTTGTGTGAAGAGTAGAAGGCTATTGGAGCAAGGCGATAAAGGGCTACTGCTCACCGGAGAAGGAGGCAGCGAAAAGCAAGTATTCATCGAATTGATCCACCGAAGCAAGGAATTCGTCCTCACCCTCTTCTACCTTGTTAAAAGATTTAGTTTTCTATGTCCTTATTAATTTAGATGCTTCCTTGTGTTAAATCTAAAAAATCTCTATGGAGTCTTATTATTCATCTAAGATTGTGGGTTTTAAGGTTTAAGGCCATGGTAAACTATTGTTCATCAAGGTTAGAGGTCATGGAGTTCTATAGACTCTATGATATTTGAATACTTATATTTATTACTGTTTCATTAAGAAAATTTACAAGTTTAGACATTTTCTATTAGGATTCTTGAAGTGATATTCAATAGTCAGAGTACAGTACTTTGAGGATGCTCTTATTTGACCTTAGGAGTTTTATCTATGGTTTTGACTTTGATATTTCAGGATTCAAATGAGGGGTAAATTGGGTATTCAAGATATTATTTTTACTAAAATGCCCTTATTTCTGATCGAGAGTTCAAACTCTTTCTTTAAGGCTACAGCCTATTGCAAGAGGCCGTGAAGTTGGGAAGCAATATTATATTGTTCTTGTTGAGTTGGGTATTCAGTGTTGAGGTGGAAAATATTCATTATCCAGGTTGAGGAGTCATGTCTATTTGAGTACCTCCTAATCAGTGCATGAGGACAACATGGTTAGTCTAGGGAGATTGATCATAGGTTAACTATGGGGCTTAACACTATTGAAGAGCTCGACCAAAGTGTAGAGTTAATAACAGACCATGGATATATCTTTTTGTATTTGGGTAGGAGATGAAGCCATTTACTATGGCATGATGAGGTCAATAATACCTAGCATAAGGCTCCAGAGTTTAAGAAGTCCAAGGTTATAAAACAAGTATATATCACGAACAATGAGGTCGAACCATAGGATATTGAACCATGGGAGAAATCAGGGAGTTGAGACATGTGGGAGATTGAACCATAGGTCATTGAGGGATCTAAAGGGTTGGAAAACAGTATTTTTCCTTTCCTTATTCTCACATAATGTATATTTATTATTGTCTATTTTTACCGATTGCACTGTATCATTTATACATTTGTTGTCTTTGTAAATACTAACTTTAGCAGGTGGATGAGGACCTTTGATTAACCCTTACATAGCTAATAGAGCTCATCCCT
Source organism: Sambucus nigra (assembly GCA_949130495.1). NCBI lineage: Eukaryota > Viridiplantae > Streptophyta > Magnoliopsida > Dipsacales > Adoxaceae > Sambucus > Sambucus nigra. The sequence continues at coordinate 250,517,787 of OX422218.1, read as the reverse complement.
TATATATTAGTTGTTTCCTCTGTATAGGAGCTGATGACACATTTACAGACCGCATAGTTAGTTTGTATAGTGGTTTAGGAGAGTTTTTATAAATTTAACTCTTAATTGTAATTATTTTAGCTCTACGGCTTATGTTGATGACTGTATGAGGAATGACTATTTCTATGGCATGTACTAGACAATATTATGGAATTAATGAAATTGAAAGATCTAGGTGATGATTATTCTCTCATAGTGTAATATTATTGTGATAAACAATTAAATCTGCCAACTCTGATGTACTAGCTGGGGCCTTTCCCAGACCGCGACAGTGTAAGAATTTTCCTATTATGCTTAAATTTTAAATCCTCGAGAGATTGAGTGACTAAACATCCATGACCAACTAGGGAAGGTCGTGGGACTTTATAGTTTAAGTATTATATCATGTACTTTTGTAATTCCTAACATAGTGAATTGCGTTGGTTGGGTTACCTGAGGTTTTTACCATTCATATGTCCTCGTAAATCGGGTATTATGGGTTAATTATTTTATTTTATCTTTCTATCACCTTGATGCATGTTTAGGGTATGATAAAATTGGTTAATGTATTTAACAAAACAATCGGATTAATTTGTTCTAAGTTTAATTTAAATTTGAAATTAAAAATAGTGGGGTGTGTGTGTTGCCTTTCCACATAAACTCTAACATGACTTTCAAGTGGTATTAGAGAGGGTGAACCAATTTATCATGTTAATCCATAGTTTCGTATTATTTTAGGGTTGTTTAGTCGTTTTACTCTATCTCCTGAGTTTGTTTATTTCTTTTGATGGGTCATCATAATTGTCTGATGTGTTTAGTGATGTCAATTATTTTCATATTCGAGAGGAGTTTAATGAGATTCATAACCGTATAGAAAAATTAGCTCATTTTAATTTGAAGTTTGCAAAAAGAGTTAAATTTCTTGAATTTTTTTTCTTAAAAGATGAAGTTTAATTTTTGCGAACCTTTCAAACTCAAAGCGATATCATTCGTGAGAAGTTTAAGGTCATGAAATGTGATTTTCAGAATTTAAAAATGTCTAAGAAATAGAATGATAATAGAGTCCGTGTCTTTGAAAGTGAATTAGAGGACTCTAAGAGGTTTGAAACTAGGGTGAAAGATAGTGCCATAGAGTATAGTGATAAATTGATAAAAACAAAAAAATTAAGGCATGTAAGAAGACTCTTAGGGATAAACTCGCTTACATTAAGGGGTCAAGATAACCTTCTAGGAATGACTGAAAATATGAATAACGAGTTCCTAAATATTAAAGAGTCCAAATATTTTCTTGAGCCTAAAGTTTTGAAGTTAAAATATGAATTAACAGACTCAAGTGGCATTATTTTTAGCTTCAATAAGCCAAAATCTTCTATTGTTAAAGCCAAGACCAACATATGCTTTAGAGTGTCAACCGTTGCCCAGGATGTTAGAAAAAGATCAACCCAAAGGTTGTCTTGATCATGTTTATATATGTCCACATTATGGTAGGAAAGCTCACCTTATGATGATTTTTTATGAACTTAGAAAAGGTCCTAGGAAGTCTAGATGTAGTGACGCCATTATTCCCAGAACTTGAGGCATTATGCATTCATTTATTTGAGTTAGGAATTCCGTTTTGGAGGAGCTAAATGTTAGATTGGTTAATTTTTGCATGCTTTCACTTGATACTTAGCATGATAAATCCAAAGGTTTATTGTGTATGCATGTTTTCATACAATAGGTTTGTGCGTCATGATATATGTGTTTGATATTTATATAATGTGTATTTTTTGTATTTTCATTTTATTTTTTGAGTCTTATTGTGAAAAATACAAAAACGATTTTGTTTGTGTTTTGAGTTTAGCTTTCAAGTGGTGTCAATTTCGAAAAAATATTTAAAAACTTAAAAACGATTTTTGTTTATGTGTAGTTTACTTGTACACATTTTGTGTGGCATATCGATGTGTTTGAATCCACTTCGTTCCATGTATCTATGTGGATAGGATATTTAATTATGATTTTGAATGCTTAGGATTGTTATTAATCATAATTGCATGGAGTTGTTCGAAATTGATTTTCTCTGATGGATTCACTTTATCTTTGCCTCTGTAAGATTTTACACAAGCTCTTTTCGATTACACTTCCTATGTTGCATGAGCTAAGGGAGGTGTTCTCCTATCAATCTTGCTATATACATAATATTTTTTACTATGCAGGATTTGTACATGTAAGAACCATTGCAAGAGTTTGATCTTATTTGATAGAAAAATTTGAGTGTGCAATGGGACAGGGCTATGGAATGAGAAATCTCCTTTGTGTGAAAGACCACACCATTGGGCAAGAGCCTAGAACAAAAGAGAGGCAAAGAAAAAAAAATATTTCCAAGGCCAATTTTTTTTTATTGATGCTTCAAAATTTATTATCTAAAAAATGAGAGAAAAGTTGGATTTATGTTTACATTTTGAGGGTGTTAAGTTTAAGATCAATGGATATACACAATGAGTCCGATGTTGATTTCAGAATCATCAATATTTTCTAGGCTAGTTTGCATTGATTATGTGTGGCCATTTATGAGTTCTTTATTTGTCACTATGAGGCTAAATCGAAGTTGGTAAATATTTGCGGTCAAATAGAACTCCTTGGACATATTTTGAGTGATTGGGTCATATTTATTTTGTTACTAGTTCATGCCATTGTTTAGACGAATCGATATTATACTAGTGTCAAAAACTTATATGTAGCGGTGAAGTTAGAATATATACATCATCGTGGCAATTTTCGTTCCAAGTTTTATCTTCAACATCCATCGAATCTCAAAAGGTATAGATGTATTTTAGTTTGATTATTGGATATCACTTGGGTGTTATTTTAAATCTTGCTTGAGGCTGTTTTTCATAAAATGGATTTTAAAAGGAAAATTATTTTATTTTTAAAATCGTTCGAACGAGATTTCCTGTTCGTTCAAATGAGTTGATGAATGTTGTTCAAATGACCTTCCACTATATGTTAGTGGATTCTCGACTGACGCTCGTTCGAAGTCCATTAGAAAGAGATATGATAGTTTGTTCGAATGAGATTGTTTTGTGTTCGAACGAGATTAGTGACTTCATTTGAATGAACTTATGTGACACCCCTCTTAATTAAATTTCGATTGATCAGGACTTTATCAAATTAAATTAGGATTTCCATATGGTTCATTCTTAGCATCACTTTCGTAACAATTTTAATTACTAACCACCTAATCCTTAATTAAGCCGGTGCCACATTTTATCTTAGGAATTAACCCAAACCAACTGCAACACCCCGTATTTTTGACGATTTAAATAATTATGTGATTAATTATTATTATGGGAATAAATATGCGATTTATTTATTGTTGTTGGATTAATTAAATTAAAATGTGAGAAATTAATTTGTTATTAATCCAGATTAAAATAATTATTAACTAGCGTTCCAAGGGTTAATACTTATTATTTTGAACTATTAAATATTATTGTGTGATATGTAATGTGGATTTATGATAATTGATAAATTGTCGGAAGTGAGAAATACGACAGTTTAGTAATTTAAGTCTGTCATGCGTGTGAGTCGTGTCGGGACCAATTGAATGGAATAAAAAGAGAATTTATTTTTATTAACTCGTATGGTAATTTCGAGTGCGCCATTAAGTCCAGGAGGGTCGAGATAGTCAAAATAGTATACCCGGGTGTTTAGTTTGGGCCTCGGGGCGATTTTAGGCCTAACCGGCACCCCGAGAGGGCATTATGGTAAATTGTATTTTTGGGTTTAATTAATGGACGAAAATTGGGATTTATTATATCAGCTAAGGAAAGTCCATTAGGGTTAAGAAGTGACAGGAAGTTAGAATGGCCATAGAAGGTGTGAGGGAAAACCAAATTCCAAGAGAGAGGACTCATTTGGCATCACCTTACACAACCATGACCACCAACGCGTAGATCGCGAAGAGAGGAACGCGTATGTACCAACATCACCAACGGATCATACCATCATATTCGAGGCAAGTGTTTATTACTTGATTTCTTTTAGCAATAATCATGCTCATGTTAGTATATGTGGATTTAATCATGATTTATATGTTAATTGGGTGAAAATTGGAGATTTAAATTATGATTAAGGATTGGTTTAATTGGTGGTTGGAATTCCTTCATCTATGTAGAGGATTAATCACGAAATTTTGATTATATATTGATGAACGAATCTGGGTTGATTAGGTTCTTTAATTGAAAATTTGGAAACTAGGGTTCATATGAATTGATTTGGGGATTTTATATATTTATGATGATTTATGACGAATTAATATTCCTAGGAGGTTAGGAATGATTTATAACCTGTTAGGTGTTGATGGGTATTGATGATGAGTCATTGGGAATTGAATCTTAGAGGTTTTTAGGTTTAAAAATGGAGGAAAAATGCTGAAGTTTGGTGAAGAAGACGAACAGTGTAATCTCGCGCGATCTCGCACGAAGTGGTTCAAATGAGATGGGGATCTCGCGCGAAGTGGTTCGAACGACATTGGAAGTCATTCGAACGACATGTCTTCTGGTTCGAACGACATGTCATTCTGGTTCAAACCACAGGGTGAATTTCTGGGAATTTGCTTAAAGCCCAGTTTGGAGTTTATTTGTTTATTGGAGTGAGAGGAACTACCAAATAGTAAATTTAAATAAGATGGAATTTTGGGAAAGTATGTGAGAATAAATACTTTAATTATTTTGGTATAGAGAGAGAGAGTATACCTTGGAGATTACGAGAGAGATAGTAATCTAAATATTTATAATATACGTAGAGATGAGATTAAAATACGTATGAGGAGTATATATGTAGGTTGGAGAAATACCTATAATTTATAATAGGATATTTGTATGCCTATTATGTAATATTATTGTAAGAGCACTAATGAGTGATAACTCGGGGGTGCAGAAACTCTATTATTAAGTGTACTAATGGGTGATAACCCGGGGGTACAAAGATGATTATTGTTTGGCGCACTAATGGGTGATAACCCGGGGGTGCTGGATTATTATTGATAAGTGCATTAATGGGTGCTAACCCGGGGATGAAATATTCTATTGTTAGGCGCACTAATGGGTGATAACCGAGGGGTGATGAATTATTATTGTTAGGCGCACTAATGGGTGATAACCCGGGGGTGCTGAATTATTATTGATAGGTGCATTAATGGGTGCTAACCCGGGGATGCATGATTTTCTGTATATGTGCACTAATGGGTCTTAGCCGGGGTGCAGGATTAGTATATATATATGTATAGGGATGATGTGACTATATATATATATATATATGGACTTGTGAATGTTGCTAATGTGTGAAATTAGTAGACTTGGTAAGAATAATAATCATTACGTTGCACCAAGCGATCTTATCCTAAGTGTGCAGGATTAGTGTATATATATAGGGATGATGAGACTATATATATGTATGAGTGTACTTAGGTAACTTTCTACTTTGTGAGACTAGTAGATAAAATGAAAATGAGAAGTAAAATGATCTTAGTGAATAAAAGATTTAACCATTCAAACTAGGGGGAGATTAGATGTACGTTAGGCGTGCACAATAGACGAGTGGTGAGAAACTCATGTGAGAGTTCGATAACTAACATAAGTATAAGACTTGTTTTAAGAACCAGTTTTAAATACTTGCTAAATCGTTTTTACACATCGGGCTCTGAACCGTTTCTTGTATCTCTTCTCTCTTTTTCTATATATATGTATTATATCAGGTGCTCAGCCACAGGAGTATCAGATTTAGAGATTTGGATTGCTTGACGTGCTGCAGCTACTGTGGAAGCTGTAGGTCCTTGCAGTAGACGCATCTATCCTTTCCATTCAGTTTTATCTAGACTTCTTGTTTAGGGCCTATGTCGCCCACTTCTAGTTCTTTCATCAGAGTTATTGTATTCAGTTTAGTTGATGGTTTGGAGTTTTGAAGTGAGAGTTTTACTCAGTCTTATTTATTGCATTACTTGATTCATGTTCAGTATTTGTTTACATTCCTATGTGTGGTGAATGGTTTATATTTTAAGATGGAAAGAAATGGATTCACTTGGTTTTATTAAAATTGGAAATGTTTTGACACCTAGCTTAATTTTATATTAGGTGATTAATATGTTAAGAAGTTTTTCGACAGTGATGCTGAGAATGAACCAACTGAATATCCTATTTTAAATTGGTAGAGGACTGATCACCCTATATTTAATTGGGCGGGGTGTCACAGGTGGTATCAGAGCATCAGGTTCCAGTGTCTTTAGGATCTGCGCAACTTATTAAGTTTCAGCGTATCGTTCTTTGATGTAGAGCCTTATGATAGGATTGTTGTGTTCCCTTACGTATGGGACTTATGTTCTCCTGGTACGAATTATAATGGATGTGACTCATTATACGAAATTCAATGTGATTCGAACACCGAACATTTTAGCACGACCAGTGAGGGCCGTAAGAAGAACCGCGGGAGAAGAGGCTCAACAGAAGACATAGAGTAATCGTAAAAGAGTGATCGGGATGAAAATCACAATGAGAATTACCTAAGTAAGAGATAGTTAAATCGTCACTCAGAAACTGTGGGTTCCCAGGACACAGTCGTAGATAATGGTGGAGTGATTTCAAGATCACCTAACATAGTCGATAAAGGGGAAATCAGAGGGAATCATTTGAAAACCCATCGGTGAAGATGCAGAGAAGAAAATGAGAAAGTGTAACAGACCAGCGGAGGTAGAAAATCCAAAGGCAATTGTGTAGAGTGGGGCGTGACGACACTCAGAATTTAATTTGTAATTAAAAGCTACAGCTCTTAGGAGCATCATGTAGTGATTAGAGGCAATCACCACATATGAAGATGCGTGTTTGAAATTTAGAGAGAAATCTGGGTACGATTTGACCGTGAGGTCTTCCATTCAATGTGATAACAAAATGTGAGTGAAATTTTGATGTTTAAAATGATGGGTAAGATAGAAATCGATCCTAGGAGAGAGGTTGAATTGCATAATGAACTTCGTACCTGGCAGAGGGGTATAAATTATCTAAAGGGTCCATAGTTGATAAAGGACCTGTGAATAGAATGCCAGTATGGATGAGAAATCCAGTTAGGATGACTAATGTTGATGTCATTAAAGTTATACGGTTGCTAGTGATGGCAGTCCTTCCAAGAGAAGTGAGTAAAGAGGGTTAACGAACCTGCTGAAGAGAAGAAACTGAATTTAACGGTGTTAGTGAAACCCCACATGAGAGTATACCCAATAGGGAACTCAGTTAGATGATGTTAAGTGATTAACTTTAAGAGGACGATGAAGTCAATCAGGCTGTAGAGGCCAACCATAGTTCCGACTAGCTAGCATAGCTAAAGGCACAATGGAAGAATAATAGTGAGTTGAGACTGTCGTTCCGAGAGAAGGACATTCCCCAAAATGGTCAGTGGGACCAGTGTCGGGGAAATAGTTTAAGAAGTTTTCCTTATGTAAAGGAAATAGAACTACAAGCGTTGAATGTGTCCACAATTGAGAAGTGAGACCGAAGAGATTAGAAATGGTAAACCGTGCCAGTTAGGCATAACGACTGGAGGAGCGAGACTTCCAACGAAAGAATTTGGGGTCAATGGAATTTGGCCCAGGAAATTTATAAGCCGAGAATAATGGGTTCAGTCTGGACCAGTAGAGTCCTCGTTAATAATAGCATACAGGATGTCAGGGTCTACGGGACCCGAGATGTAAACGGGAGTTTAATAAAGCTATAATTGAGGCCTAGAGAGTTTGGGCCAACATTTTAATAATGGGCGCGAAATCCAAAAGATGGAATAAATTGTCCATGGTGAGAGGGGACAACTCTAGGATGAAATCTTAGGATGTATGACGATTGCAGATGTTCATGGGTCGTAATGGCAGCCACGTGCTGAGACCCTCTGATTTGGCGAGACTGGTGAGGTTTTGCTTCTTCCTTGTGAGTAAAGGATAGATTCTAGTGGCATGGGTGTGCTACAACTGTTATGTAAATTGGAAACCCTAAACTTAGCGCGCGGGTCGAGTTTAGTGGGAACATTAGTTTTAATAGTCTTGTTACAAATGTATTTCTCGTTATTAGCAGGGCATTTTGATGATTGCCGTGAGTGAATCGGGTGGGCCCTAAGAATATGTTTTGTTATTATAATTTACTACTACAGTGAGTCAGCTTTAGTAGAGTTTATTATGGTAATGTGTAGTGATTAATTACCGTATGGTTAAACGATAGTAAAAATGTAGTGATATGACTATCGTTCCGGATACTCCGAGAGGAGTGGTCTTAGTTTTGTGCGGCGCCACCTGAAATAGGGTTGGGCCCAGATATGTATATATATGAAACTTTTATGGTATTATAGACCTCAACGAGTATAGAGTCTAATTATATACGATTCCCGAGCATAGGGATTTATTTGTCTATTAAGACTTAGAATACATTGTGTTCTTATCGAGCGGCAAAATATAGCTCGTTATATATCTATAGCGCCAAGTACTTGGGATAGTGTGGGCGCCATGCTTCATGTTACATTTTTAGGGACATGAGAGTGGATGAGTAAAATTTTATATCACAATACGTAGATTGTGGGAAAGTACATAGTAGGTACTGAAGGCCTTACGGACCTCGACAATCGACTAGGTTACATAGTAGTGTATCAGGGGGGTTCCTTGTTTTGATTTCGCTTTGCGAGACATCCCACACATGAAACTAGCGAACATCGGGAGTTGGAGATAAGTTTGGTCGATAGTACATAAGTTTTGTATGTTGGTTATTGTACCTATAGGAGAATATATTTGAGAGTTGATAATTCTTTTATAACTTAAGGCCAATAGAGTAGCCTGGCCTTAGTATTTTTTGGAATAGATGAATGTTGCCATTGAAGGATGGTTTAAGTCATGAATAGTGGGGTGGTTGAGTGTACCCCTACCACATCAGCATACTGAGTGTGCAAGAATTGAGGTAAGAATATTTTATGTCTCTAGTATAATGATGCGTGAGGCATAGGGTGTATGGGCGCCCTAGGGGATTGAATCAAATGGTGGATTATGATTTTCTTGAGAATCCGATAACATATAATCGGGTAATCTGAAGATTACTCCATGAGATTTGTCAGAAACTTACGTTTCAATATGAATTGAAACTTATTCAAGAGAGTATAAAATGTATCAGAATATAAACAACAGTGGCGATGGCTTACGATGTAGGTTAACATTGCAAGGATAGTCTTGCAGTGGGTCACTTGACGGATTGAAAAATGGTGAACAATTCGAAACCAGTTGGGGCTTCTTCGACTAGAGAATGGAAGATTATCCCCAAGGATCTTCTCATGTAGCTGAGATGGTGAGATTATAGGTTTTAAGATGCGATTGAATACAGCCTAATACCCATAGAGGGATGGGTAAGGATAAGCGGTCTAACCGGATGCGGGAGAGAAAATTTTAAGTGAACCCTGAGATCTTAGGGGAGGATGAGAGTAGTACCTTCCACTAGTGGAGTTTGTGTCCAAATAACTCCAAAAAATTCACGTACGGGCAGAGTGCCAGTAGATGTATGTCATGGTAAACTTTGTTGTTGTCCTAGTTGAGAGTTAAAGGTGGGGGACCAATTATGATTTCAAATGTCGGAGAAGAATCGATATTATCGTATCTATTGTGTGTGAAAAATATATTGCACAACCAATTTACTTGTATGAACGACACGAGACAAAGTCGTATGTATATGAAAAGAGGATAAATCTACTAAGGTGAAAATAATAGAACGCTAGATAGTGAATATCAAAAATAAAGTTGAAGTAGTGAAACTTAAGCAGAAAGGCTTGGGCAAGAGCTCATATGACAGGGTAACCTGGAGTTTAAAGCAAACACATGTGAAGTGTTCATTATTAAGGGTATTCGATAGCGAACTATATGGGTGGTACGAAGTAGCTTACTTGTGGGCGCCGGGATGCGATGCGCAATATTTTTACAGCGTTGTCTGTACCTGGTATACTTTTTCCGAATTTCGGGATGAAATTCCGTTGTAAGGGGGGAAGTATGTAACACCCCGTATTTTTGACTATTTAAATAATTATGTGATTAATTATTATTATGGGAATAAATATGCGATTTATTTATTGTTGTTGGATTAATTAAATTAAAATGTGAGAAATTAATTTATTATTAATCTGGATTAAAATAATTATTAACTAGCGTGCCAAGGGTTAATACTTATTGTTTTGAACTATTAAATATTATTGTGTGATATGTAATGTGGATTTATGATAATTGAGAAATTGTCGAAAGTGAGAAATACGGCAGTTTAGTAATTTAAGTCTGTCACGCGTGTGAGTCGTGTCGGGACTAATTGAATGGAATAAAAAGAGAATTTATTTTTATTAACTCGTATGGTCATTTCGAGTGCGCCATTGAGTCCGGGAGGATCGATATAGTCAAAATAGTATACCCGGGTGTTTAGTTTGGGCCCTGGGGCGATTTTAGGCCTGACCGACACCCCGAGAGGGCATTATGGTAAATTGTATTTTTGGGTTTAATTAATGGACGAAAATTGGGATTTATTATATCATCTAAGGAAAGTCCATTAGGTTTAATAAGTGACAGGAAGTTAGAACGGCCATAGAAGGTGTGAGGGAAAACCAAATTCCAAGAGAGAGGACTCATTTGGCATCACCTTGCACAATCGTGACCACCAACGCATAGATCGCGAAGAGAGGAACGCGTATGCACCAACATCACCAACGGATCAGACCATCATATTCGAGGCAAGTGTTGATTACTAGCTTTATTTTATCAATAATCATGCTCATGTTAGTATAGGTGGATTTAATCATGATTTATATGTTAATTGGGTGAAAATTGGAGATTTAAATTATGATTAAGGATTGGTTTAATTGGTGGTTGGAATTCCTTCATGTATGTAGAGGATTAATCACAAAAATTTTATTATATATTGATGAACGAATCTGGGTTGATTAGGTTCTTTAATTGAAAATTTGGAAACTAGGGTTCATATGAATTGATTTGGGGATTTTATATATTTATGATGATTTATGACGAATTAATGATCCTAGGAGGTTAGGAATGATTTATAACCTATTAGGTGTTGATGGGTATTGATGATGAGTCGTCGGGAATTGAATCTTAGAGGTTTATAGGTTCAAAAATGGAGGGAAAATGCTAAAGTTTGGTGAAGAAGACGAATAGTGTAATCTCGCGCGATCTGGCGCGAAGTGGTTCAAATGAGATAGGGATCTCACGCGAAGTGGTTCGAACGACATGTTTTCTGGTTAGAACCACATGTCATTCTGGTTCAAACCACAGGGTGAATTTCTGGGAATTTTCTTAAAGCCCAGTTTGGAGTTTATTTGTTTATTGGAGTGAGAGAAACTACCAAATAGTAAATTTAAATAAGATGGAATTTCGGGAAAGTATGTGAGAATAAATACTTTAATTATTTCGATATAGAGAGAGAGTATACCTTGGAGATTACGAGAGAGATAGTAATCTAAATATTTATACTATACGTAGAGATGAGATTAAAATACGTATGAGGAGTATATATGTAGGTTGGAGAAATACCTATAATTTATAATAGGATATGTGTATGCCTATTATGTAATATTATTGTAAGAGCACTAATGAGTGATAACTCGGGGGTGAAGAAACTCTATTATTAAGTGTACTAATGGGTGATAACCCGGGGGTACAAAGATGATTATTGTTTGGCGCACTAATGGGTGATAACCCGAGGGTGCTGGATTATTATTGATAAGTGCATTAATGGGTGCTAACCTGGGGATGCAATATTCTATTGTTAGGCGCACTAATGGGTGATAACCCGGGGGTGCTGAATTATTATTGATAGGTGCATTAATGGGTGCTAACCCGGGGATGCATGATTTTCTGTATATGTGCACTAATGGGTCTTAGCCGGGGTTTAGGATTAGTATATATATATGTATAGGGATGATGTGACTATATATATATATATATATATATATATATATGTATGTACTTGTGAATGTTGCTAATGTGTGAAATTAGTAGATTTGGTAAGAATAATATTCATTACGTTGCACCAAGCGGTCTTATCCTACGTGTGCAAGATTTGTGTATATATATAGGGATGATGAGACTATATATATGTATGAGTGTACTTGGGTAACTTTCTACTTTGTGAGACTAGTAGATAAAATGAAAATGAGAAGTAAGATAATCTTAGTGAATAAAAGATTAACCATTCAAACGATGTATAATGAAACTTAGTATGTGAGATAAACTGTCTGAATAGCGTATTGTATGGACGATACAGGAATACTACTAGTGAGCATAGTTAGTATTAGTATGGTTTCTGACTAGTTAGACTGGGAGGTATAACTAGGGGAGATTAGATGTACGTTAGGCGTGCACAATAGACGAGAGGTGAGAAACTCATGTGAGAGTTCGATAACTAACATGCGTATAAGACTTATTTTAAGAACCAATTTTAAATACTTGCTAAATCATTTTTACACATCGGGCTTTGACCCGTTTCTCGTATCTCTTCTCTCTTTTGATATATATATGTATTATATCAGGTGCTCAGCCACATGAGTATCAGATTTAGAGATTTGGATTGCTTGACGTGCTGCAGCTGCTGTGCAAGCTGTAGGTCCTTGCAGTATACGCATTTATCCTTTCCATTCAGTTTTATCTAGACTTCTTATTTAGGGCATATGTCGCCCACTTCTAGTTCTTTCATCAGAGTTATTGTATTCAGTTTAGTTGATGGTTTGGAGTTTTGAAGTGAGAGTTTTACTCAGTCTTATTTATTGCAGTACTTGATTCATGTTCAGTATTTATTTACATTCCTATGTGTGGTGAATGGTTTATATTTTAAGATGGAAAGAAATGGATTTACTTGGTTTTATTAAAATTGGAAATGTTTTGACACCAAGCTTAATTTTATATTAGGTGATTAATATGTTAAAAAGTTTATCGACAGTGATGCTGAGAATGAACCAACTAAATATCCTGTTTTAAATTGGTAGAGGACTGATCACCCTATATTTAATTGGGCGGGGTGTCACACCAATAAGTAACAAAAGGAACACAAATATAACCAACACAATATAATAGAGTCGAAACATGCCACAAATGTCTAAAGTAAGTGTTATCCGAAAAACATCGACTAGATACAAGCAACCTAATATAAATCCAATACATGAAAAGTATTGCCAATACAATTTGAACCAAAATAAAGAGTACAACTGTCAAGATCATCGTAATCGAAGTATATTTGAGACTATTCCTATCTAGAAGAGAATGATGTAAGCGTCTAATGCGAATCCTACAGCACCCACCAGTACCGCAGCTATGTACCCTGAAAAGGAATCAAGTCTGGCGCCCCAGTGGTAGGACACCTAAAAGGTTTTGAAAATGTTTTATAGCAAGGGTTAGAACCCAAAACATTTGAAAATATTTAGCAAGTGGATTTAATTACAGAAAATTAAAATACATGAACGCTCTTCATATTTAAGTTAGTGTCACACTCTCTTGAGGATCGACTAACCCCTAAACTAATGTGCACACCTAATGTCTTTCTATATAACCCATCTAGCTATATACCCCGTAACTAGTTTTGTCATATAGATTCTAATTCTCCCATTACTCTAACCCGAGTACGTTTAATACCCAATATATAGGTTATTAATCACATTACTTAACCCATTTAAACCATATAACATTCTGACACGTTATATAACATAAAACAATTCACATGTATTTTACCCGTACATATTTATTCACCCCATATATATGTATCAACTATTTACAACATTTACGCACATGTAGTAAATTTATATCACCATCCTCCTGAGTAGGCACTCATCGGATGTTCTCTAAAATGCTATCATTTCCAGGTATATTCATCCACCCGTACCCCTGACACGATTAAGTCCCCGAATCAGAAAATAAAACAAATACAGTGGAGGCGGTCGTAGTTCCCTCCGGATATGAGATAGACTCATACCCAAGACATCTCACCCCTAACAATACGGTCGCTATGATCTGGGGATTATACTCACCTTGCTCCTCAGTCCAGGGGATTCACCCACGTCGCGCAACCTCCTATGATAGCACTAGAGGGGTATGCTTTCCTATAAATATTATTCACAAAAATATTTATAATTTACACAAATATATATACACTAAACATCACCGCGTATATATATATATAGGGAGAGGTTCACAAGTGAACCTAAAATAACACCTTAACAAAATAACACCTAACAACTCATTAATTTTAATTTCTATGTTATAATTGGTCCGCGCCAGTGGCAACGAACACGCGTGTCGATCGACCCACAACCTAGGAATTAAAATTAATTCATTCTTAGGTGTTATTTTGTTAAGGTTCATTAAAAATTTCATCTTTTAGGTTCACTTGTGAACCTCTCCCTATATATATATATATCCTGGCTACTCGTGTACATTTATTGTAACACTAGCCTAACCTCTCCAAGTCCATATTTCAACCCAAAATTCAACTAATGACACATTAATTAATTTTTTATTACCTTGGTGTCTCTCAACCAAATACACCGGACTCGCTCTCTTGGCCCGCAAATAAACATTCCGACATTTATTATTTAACTTTTTTCAAATAGGTTTGCACATTTAATGTAAGGTTCTTAACTCACTCAAATTAAACCTTAAATTCCTTTTGGATTCTCACCCTAATAATCCATATATAATTCCCCACATCAAACCCATAATTTTAGCCCAAAATCGAAATCCATCCAAACTGTTAATCCCTCACTAAAATTTTAAGACCTAGGGCAGAAACAGGGGAGGGGGAAAGGCTGAAAGCAAAAGCGACTTCATTCGAACGATTGAGACGTTTGAACAACTTTAATTGTCGCTCGAACTAGAAGCCACGTCGTTCCTGGTTCTCTCTCTCCTCTGTTGTCTTCCCCAAAACCCATCCGCCATTATTAACTTCAAACTCCCTTAACTGTTCAGATTTTCCCCATTAAAACCCTCCAAGATATACACTAAAAACACCAATTCAAGACCCTCAATATAAACACAACATCTATACAAATTGGGGGTTTATAAATCACATTTTTACGTTCTCTACAGATTTTTAAATCAAAATCATAGAAACTCCAAATTCAATTATAAAACTAACCCTAACATTTCATTCAAACAACACCCACTATGATATGAACATGAAAATGCAATTAATTTAGAAGAAAGTCAAACCACTTACCTTTTAGGGTTTGTAGGGTCTGAATCTTTGTTGTAGATGATGGTTTTGATGAAGATTGTCCACACTAGTCCTTGATTTAAGCTCCTAAGCTCTTTTCCAATTGCTCCTTATTTTGTCTCTATTTGATTAGGGTTCTAAGATGAGTTATGTCTCTCACACCCTCTAAATTTTGGGGTTTAATGAGTCAATCCTGTTTTTAGGCTTATGGGCTTTAATAAAAGGGACCAAACACTCTTAGGTGGGCTCAAATATGCCTAAAAATGTCCCGAGACCCATTTGCTACCCCTTGGCAGTCTTTTCAATACTATTTTGACCCATCCAGACTCAACCGTACACTCATAATTTCCATCCGAATTATTTTACTATAAGTTAATATTCACCTATAAACTTATTACTAATCGCAAGTAACATTAAATCCCATAAATATTAATTGTCTACTAACTCGATTAATATTTAAATAATATAAAAATAATTAATCCAATTAAATTATGACACATAAGTAATTTAAAATTTAACGAATTATTTAATTAATAAAAGTCCCAAAATTGCGAGGTGTTACAACCTACTATTTTCATTTGAACGAGATTATATCACCTCAAAATTGATGTTTCTATAAATAAGGTGTGCTCTCATATTTTCCACTTGAGAATTTTGTCAAAAAGTATTTTTCTATCTATAACCAAAGGCCTCCAAACCTTTATTTCATCCAAACACTTTGAGATATAAGTTTCATCTTTGTATTCTCAATTAAGATCTGTGTTTGGCAGAAAAAAAAATTATTTACTCATCAACATATTACTTAGTAATATTTTTTAATGTGGATTATATGCTCGTTATGACTCAAACGTAGTGGACTCCATGTTTGTGATGGTTTGCTGAACCTAGATATATAGTTACCTAGGCGTGTATGGACTCACGCATTATGAAAGTACATAGGTGGACTCATATATGTTGGTGTCCATAAGGTCTAAGGAGCAAAGATGCGCCAAGGCTTGAAGGATTCCAGTTGATTATATAAGTGTTATGTCGTGTCCTTTTTTAATTACTAACATGGTGAATTGTGTTGGTTGGGCCGTCCGAGGCTTTTACCATTTGGGTTCCTCGTACATTGGGTGTTGTGATTTGATTAGTTTATTTTATCGTACGATCACCTAGATGCATGTTTAGCGTAAGATAAATTAGGTTAATCAATTTAACAAAACAATAGATTTAATTTGTGTTAACTTTAATTTAACTTTAATTTTTTTTAAATAGTGGTGTGTGTGTTTTGCCTCTCTATATAAGCTCTTACATGAATTTCATCATCATTAATGATCATATAAATTTTTAATTTATCATTTGTGTGTGTGTGTCTGTGTGCATATATATATATATATATATATATATATATATATATATATATATATATATATATATATATATATATATATATTGAGAGAGAGAGACAGAGAGAGAGATAGCAAGGCTCATCTTACTTCCTACATCACCCACACATCACAATTAGTTATAGGCACTTAAAAATATTTTTTATTTTTTATTTTACCCATGGAGTTAACCAAAATCAACACATGTTCAAAAATTAGGTCAATATACAATTTCTAGCTATTTTTTAAAAATCCAATAAAACCCTGCTAAAAATACCTTATTTATAAGGGTCTCTGCCAGCAGAATATTGTTAATTTTCTAAAAATATCTAGAAAATGCATTTTGAGCCAATTTTTTGAACTTGTGTTGATTGAAAGGTTAATTTCAATAGAAAAATAAAAAAATTGGAAAAAGGGTTTCTTAGGGCCTAGAACTAGGTGTGATGTAGGAGAACATTCCTCTCTCTCTCTCTCTCTCTGTGTGTGTGTGTGTGTGTGTGTGTGTGTGTGTGTGTGTGTGTGTGTGTGTATATATGTGCGCGCGCACGTGCGCGCGTGGAGTTGTGTAGTTTGGCGACTTGTTAGGGTTTTAACCCAGTTTATTCATTGTAATATTACAAGTGCTAAGGATGGTCCTCCCACATATATTTTCTCTTCTGTATTTATCATACATTCTCGATCCCCTTATCCTGAGAATTTTAGAATTAGAGACCGATGTAGGTCCCTCTCTTGTATAGACTGTCATTTACATTTTTAGTCGCTTGAGTTATACTTTTGAATATAGATGGCAGGTATATTGGATAAAAAGATTTGGCTGTCTATTATTGAAACTCAGTATTGGCATATATTTTTGGTAGTTGGTGTTTAGTTAGAGATCTCTCTCTCGTACTATTATATCTATGTTGCATTCTTATGAGTTTTGTATTAGAGAAATTTTATATTGCATCCTTATAATCTTCGCACGTTTCATTTGTTTCCTTTCATGCTGAGAATGAAATTTAAGTTATTTTTTAAAGGTTCTATATTTTAATGTTAGTAATTAATCAACCCTTATGTTAAAATATATGGGTTGTTATATTACCACTTGTGGTGAACAACTTCTTGCTCTTGTAAAACAGATGTCATTGTTGATTGAATGGAGAGAGACATGCATGAGAGGTTTTTTTGTTCCAGTTGGGACTTTTACTAGTAGATATGATGTGATATGATTAATTGTGGATGCTTTTATAGTTTAAATTTAAATCACATACCTACATATCTAAATCCAGGATTGCCTTCATTTTTGGTATTCCAATTGGATAATTAAAGGATCAAATTGAGGTAATATAACACCCCATGATTTTTTTATCCGTAAAATTCTTTGTTGAATGAAAAATTTGGAAAAATAATTTTTTCGAAACTATTTAATTTTGGTATGTAAAAATGTTTTTTTTTTATATAAAAACAAGGTTTTAAGTGGAATTTGAATCAGGATTTAAAATTTTTAATATATCAAAATGTCAAATTTTTTTACAGAATCTTCGTCTCGTCGCCAACTACAATATATCAAAATTTGAGCCAATTTCGATGGTTTGATCGTCCGTAATGTTTTTTTAGTGTTTGTTTTTTATTGTGACTCTTTCTTTAAATCCTTTATATTATGGATGGATTTAGAATTTTTAAAATACTTTTAACACTTCTCAAAAAGTAGTAGGCTCTTAAATTATTATCTCCTCTGATCTATAAAACCTAAACCCCATTAAACATAACTTTTAACCTAATTTTGAAGATCTAAATCAAGTTTTCTCAAGAACAACCAAGAAGGTGTCTTTATGATTTTTCAAGTGATGATTTTAAGGTACGAGTTTTACACAATATGCTCCTCTAAATCTCTCGAAAGTATTTTTTATTTCTCAGTTATTTGCACTCTTCTTGAAATGTTATGGTATTAATTAGAATCATTGATATATGGTGTATTTGTTTATGTGAATATGGTGTCATGAAATTTTAACATGGCATTGAGAATGGTCACCCGCCAAAAATTCAAAAGTCCAATAGCTGGAATGAGGCTTTAGGAAGCCTAGGTGAGGTGAGGTGAGGCCCAGTGACCTATTGATGTGTTAGTGAGAAATAAATTGATGCAATGCCCGAGTGTTACATTGGACTCATATATAGTTTCGTATTGTTGCATTCTTTTCATCATTATTGTATTGAGGATCTATTCTCATCATATTGTGTACTTCCTCGTTATTTGTTTTAATGGCATGTAAGCGTGAATTTAGACATTCCTAATTTATGAAGGGCATTACGAGCACAACATTTTTAGAATATCATTTTGTACAAATTAAAAGTGTAAATATTTGGGATCTTAGCGTTATTTTGAGTGAAATAAAAAATATAATTATTTGGAGGTGTATTTTACCTAGCCTTGTTGTTAGGAGATAATTTATATTAACGTGTAAATTTTGGATTGAACATTATGCATTTTGATGACTAGTCATGTTTATTTTTGTGGAATATAGATGCTCTATATGGATTGTTGAGGATTTTAGTTTAATTTTAGGCACAATGATGCCTCGAATTTCTCGGGGTGTTACAGCTAATCATTTCTAATTAGTACAGATCTATCCTTTATCATGTGAGTTCCAAATCAAGTGGTTTAAATACGTTTATATGCTTCAACAATTCATTTCACGCTCTTTCACTTGATGTTTAAAGGTTAAATTGCATTTTCAATCTACTCTCTTAAAACTAAGTCTCTAATTTCTTAATTTTTATATATTGGACATAATTGGCAGGATATCATATTCACTGTAACCCCATATATTTTTTTTCTAATTTAGAATAGCATTAGATTAATTGTCACAATTTTTTATGAATTATAAACTAATTATGAAAGATTTTATTGATTTTAGTGAAATTATTCAAATAATATATGGATATAATAAATATAGCGTGAAATATATTTATATGAACTTATTTTAATTAAAAAAATTCACATGGAATTTATTGAGTTTTTATTTATCTAGTTTTTACATTATCTATTAAGTGACATGTTAGAAGGGTTGCACATTTTAAATTTTTTAATATTTTTGGACATGATAATGATGCACTAAATATTGTGGAAATATTAAGAGTTATTTTTAACTATATATTAAACAAAATAAGTACTAGTTGTTTGGTTATTAAGAAGGGCTAGTGCTCTTAATTTAACTTTGTGAACCAATTTTGTATCTATTTATGTGGTCATTATGATTATAAATAATAAAAATAAAATTAGTAGTAATATTAGTTGTTAAATAATCAATACGGGAGTTGAGACTGGTTTATTGGGGCATTTATGAGAGGATTTGAATGGATAAATAGGAAATTGAAGGGAGGAAGAGCGAGGGACGAGAATTAATTTATTTGTAAAATAAATAGGGCTATTTTAAACCTATCAAATGATATATAAAATGTGTTAGGATTTATGGGGTTTAGATACCTTTCAGTGAGAGAATCCTAGAGAACTGATAGAGAAAATAATATAAAAAATTAGAGAAAATAAGAACTTGGGAGATATTTTTAAATTACAAATAAAATGACTTATTTTAAAATTTTAGAATTTTTTTGACGCTTTGATTCACATTCCAACTTTTGCATTTTAAGGTGGTTTCGTTCTCCCTTGGATTTAATTGTGTGCTACTCGTATTCACCCATGATTGTATATGTTATACATACTACTTGTGCATCTTATATGTATACTATGTATATATTATTCAATTTGTTTCAATAAAATTTTGTAACTTGTTTGCATGTCGGGTTGTGGGGTTCACGTAAATATAATAGATTTACAAGCATGTTTGGAATTAAAATTTGGGTAGAGAATTTATAATCAAATTTTGAAAATATATTTATTTGTTGATTAAATTGGAATAATTACTATATTTTTATTATTTAAATTTTATTAGAATATGCATAGACATCCCTTAGTAAAACCACCTGTGATACGAGGTGTGCTTTTTGGGTTATATTTTTGTTTCGTATCGAAGTAACAAATGTTATGGATTTGATGTTGGTAGTTCTACCAAGATTGGTGGTTATGCCAAGATTGTGGTGACAGGACAATGAGGATGTGGCCATCATACCTTTATTTTATTTTTTAGCTAGTTTATTAGTATTTTTTGAGTTCGTGGCTTGTTCAAATGATATGTAATAAGAAAGTATAATAAGAGTCCACACCATCTTGAGGGAAGTAAGGAAGGAATTTGATTTTTGGACTCGAAATTTATGTAGAAACGTTGTGAGCAAATAAACTTGAATATTGTTATGATGGGGTATTAAATTGAGTGTCATATTGCATACACTTGATATGTGTGCACACACGATTATGTTTAGTTCACTTGGAGTAGTTATACGAGTTACGGAGATTCCCGCTCTCCCCCATGCTTTTATATTATGTATTTTAGGATTATACACATGTTGGATTTATTAAAGATATTTGGATTTTTGTAGACGCATGGGACGTTATAGAATATCTTTGTACTTTATTTTAAAAAAAACATATATTTAATTAATTATTATAAAAGAGATAGTTGTATATTTTATTTTCTCTCAAAGTTTATAAAAAAATAAAGGACTTTGATTATTAATGAAAATAGAATATTGTATTTTATGACAAATGGAAATTGGTTACTTATTTACAAATTTTATTTTGTGCTTCCGCAAGGTAAATGGTTTATTATAAATGGAATTTCTTCTAAAAATGTTCAATCTTGAATGAATTTAAGAGTTTTTTATTTTTAAAAATTTACAAGTATTACATTCACTCCCCCTCTAGGATATTTGAGTTGTTTCATAGATCCAAAATTCCGCGCTTTTAGTTAGTATTAAAGCGATCTTATATTTAAGGCACCTACATGCTAAAGTTGATCCTTGAGTTTAGTGTTTGGGCATCTAGGTGAGTGTAGAAAGAGTAAAATAAATAAATCACACAACAAGTCAATGTATGGGAAAAACGCAAACAAAAAAAATCTCAAACAACCCAGCCACACAAATTCACTATGAACTAGGGATTACACAAGGACAACAGATGACTTACACAAATGACTCGACTCCTTCAAGCCCTGATGCATCTTCGTTCCTTAAACCTTCTTCAGAAAGATGTGTGGGAATTCACTCATAAATTTCCACAACGTGCGCTCCTAACACGTCTCGCTATCCATTATTACAAGCTCAGGAAACCGCCACAATAACTCGGAGTCCACCGCATCAAATAGCAACACACACAGAATCCACCGTATGAAACAATACTCAATAAAAATGAAGACTATATAAACCTTGGTACTGAAACATAATATCTAAAACAAGCATATAAGAATGAAACTTGGATCAAAAACGGTATCGATGTAAGTTAGGGTTTTGAGGCACAAGATATATTCTTGGAAATTGTTTTTACAAAAACCTCTCCATAAAAATAATTATTAGCATTTATATTTTTAGAAAAGATAATAAATGAAGCAGTAAGATGCAATTCGTTCGAATGAAAATGCTAAGGTCATTCGAATGATTTGTGCAACCTCATTTGAATGAAATAAATCTCATTTAAACGAACTTACTAAACGCGTTTGAACAGAGATCGAACGACCTTCGAATAAAATCATTCAATCCTCATTTTAACCTCGTTTAAAGGAAAAACCCATTCTCGTTTTAACGAACAAAAAATCTCGTTTGAACGACTTATGTAAATTTGTTTGAACAACTTAAAAATCTTGTTTAAATGACTTTAATTAAAAAAACATTTTCTCTTTGAAAAATCTTTTTATAAAAATGGCCTCAATTTAAAAACTAACACTGAAATGAATCCACGGATAAAAAATAATATACATTCATACCTCTTGATATCCATAGACTTTGAAGACAAAACTCGACACAAAACACGATACGTTGATGAAGTTTCTTTACTTGGACACTATAGTCTTCAATCACACACCATAGGATTGATGGATAACCAACTCAAATCCTAACCTATTACTCAAGAGATTTTGTCCAAACGAAATTAATCCAATATACATACAAATTGACTCAATTGAAAATTTTCCCTTATAGATTCCACCAATCACCATCCTCATTAAAAAGTGAAAATTATAAAACATTTGAGATCTTATCATGAGCGAATATGGGCGACTATTGAACATGGTTTTTCATGGTCAACTATTGATGTTGATGGAATTCATGAGACAAATACACAAAATAATTAGAGTTTAGCAGAGTTTATGAAGTGTAATTTAAATTTAATAGCTATAAACTCCTTGTTTTCATCGATTATTAGATGTGAATACAATAGAATACTCAATTGGTAAACAACTAAAGAATCTTCGGGTATTTTGGGAGTCACTCATGTGAGAACTTAGACGATTAAATTATTAAAGTTTCAAAGGCTTATGACTAGATTTAAGATTATGAAAATGAAAGAAGATAAGACTTTCAATGAGTGTTATACTAGTTTTATGGAGGCTGTTAATGTATTGTTTAATATTGGAGAGATGATTAAGGAAAGTCGTGTAGTAAACAATCTATTAATATCATTAGCTTCTCGATTTGAAACAAATGTTTCTATTCTCAACGAGATCATTGGTATGTATAATTATAGGTTGGAAGAGTTAGTTGGATAATTATAGACTTGTGAGGAAAATAATATTCAAAAGGTTCAAAGTGTTCGGTTTGTGAATCTTAAAAAAGACTTATCTTTCATATATAAGTCTAGTGAGAAATTGAGGTGGGTGAAGGAGGAAAAATACCAATTCTAATACTGAAAAGGACATGGCTTTATTTTTAAAATATTTAGTAAGTTATACAAAAATAACAAAATAGTTTTTCAAAGTGGAAAGAACTTTAAACCTACAAAACAAATATTTTCAATGAGTATCATACGTTAAGGGTCATCGCTTCGTGATTATAGAAGTAGGATGGACTGATCCATCTGCCTAGCCCGGGTACGGGTGATGGGATAGTGTATTGCGTAGTGATTGTCCCACTTGTTGATAGAGGCATGAGATGGATACCGATGGTAGATGCCTTCGTGTGCTATATATATATGTGGGTGGGTGGGTTATGTACAAATTTATGTAGTCTAATGATAGACTTTGATGATGAATCTTATGGCATTTTAGGTACTTTATGTGATTTATGTGTATGTTCCTATCAGTGACATTGCAGGGATAAGTATTTGCCTTATGTTTTTACATGTGTGGCTAGTTACATTCATTTGTCTAGGTATGTAGTTGCAACTTATCCCTAATAGTAATTGGATAATAATTCATTTAATTAAAAGATATTTAACCAGGTGGAACATTACGTTTATGAGGCTATGAATACATTAATAAAAATATATGTTGACCTTTAGGTGATATCCTATTTTGGTTATTAGTAGCATTACTTGGTAGTTGTTCGTTACATGATAATGTTTAATTATCTTCAGATGTAGACTTCTAGAATAGTTAGGTGTTTGTACATGTTGTAGTATTGCACTTGCGTGAGAGATGAGATACTCATTGCATGCGAGAGCCAATGGGGGGCATGTATTTAAAATTGACTGCATCATTATTTATCAGTATTGAAAGTTAATTCTTATCACTTAAAGGCACTGACCCAAATTATAAAATGTTTCTCCCTAAGTATTATTATTATACAAATAGGTTAATAAGTCTAGGTGGTCAGAATTTCAGTTGTGGTGATCTAGTTGGTCTTTGCAGAGTTGGAGTCGCTGGTTTATTATAGTTGTCAGTATATTTGGAGTTACGTGCAAGGGTTACCCTGGTACTTGTGACAACCCGCTCACCAAAATATGGGGTGGCCAGCCCGATACTTTAATATAACAGGAATCATGGATGGAATCATTCTCAGCATCACAACAATATGACAAGTATACGGGATAACCACCCAATATTTCAGAAAACGAGTTGTCAAAATTTTTGTTTTATAATTTAAGGAAAGAATTTGAACAACCCAATTTGAAAAGAAAGAGGAAACCCAAAAGAACTTATATTACATCCACAACAAATATACAATAAGGGAGCGAATATGCTGTCGGTCAACAGTCTCATACAACAATATTCAACAAGTTCAATTAATTTACATAATACATTACAATAAGCAATTATAAAAACTTGGGCCACACGCCCGAGTAAATGACCCGATCATAACTAGAATACAAAAATGAAGGCTTCTATAACGAAATATCCCGTAATATCCGCAAAGTATCACGGTTCCCCAAAACACCAGAATAGGAAAGTCAGAACGGGCGTCCTTGCGGCAGAGCACCTGAGAGGATACAAGATTCATGCACAACAAGAAATATGAACGGGTCAGGGCCTGGTTTTATATGATCACTAGATGAATAAAGAGTGTGACAGTTATGAATAGTTAATCATGATGGATAAAAAAAATGAGAATCTACCTATAAAACCTCAAAGCATAAACTATAGCAATTTAAGTAATCAAGAGTTTAATTCAATTATGCAAAAGTAAGTGAATAATTAACATTTAATTAAAAGCCTCCATCCTTTTTACTCTATTTCATTTCATCGTTCCATTCCTTATCAAGAATATAATCATAATTATATGCTATTTGTGGCATTTATCATACATCAAGTCCCACTTGATTAAGAATAGTTAAATTCATATATATATATATATATATATATATATATATATATATATATAATGATTCTAAGACCGCCCGTCCGGGTTTCTCCACTGTGCGTGCCCCTAAATGACCATCATCTTCCAGGGCCTATCAACCAAGACAGCCTGGGCACCTACAACGCAAGACATCGGGAAGCGTCCGTATGCCTGCGGGAGAGTCATAACCATACCCGAAATTACCTCACCATCGCAGAAAAAACATACAATAAGCGCTCATATAGCCTAGGACTATATCCACCGTACATTCATTAGCCAGGGGGATTCACCTCACACGCGAACTTACCTTATGATGGCATTTATAGAGGTGTGTTTAGGTAAATTATCATTTACCATATCATTTCTGGTCCCATTTTAATAAATACATCACATTTTTATCCGGAGCCATACTTAATACATCTCATCATTGTAACGTCAATGAATGAATAAACTCTCAATTTATTCTCCAAACATTTTAGGGTATTATTATAAACAATCAAGACTGTCATAGCTCAATTGAGCTTCTAAAGACTCCCCATATAACCTTACAACTCCTAGACTCATAATAGTTTAACAAAGGAAAAGAATACCCTAACATCAATTTGTACACCCCCGGAACAACCCACATATAAACCATTTCTAAAGTAGGGTAGTTAACTAACTCATCTAGGACTCGAGGACTCTAAGTTTACTTCATACAAGAAGGTTCCTAAGTCCTAAGCCTAGAGAAAAAGGGTTGGAATTGAGTTAGAAAAATAACTCAAAACTGCAGCATTTCCGAATCGATTCGGATAGGTAAATCCAACTTTATGCATAATTTCCGAATCAATTTGGACAGGACGAATCGATTCGGTCCACTCAGACCTGTAAACTGTCCCTATGGCGAATCGATTCGCTAGGGGCGAATCGATTCGCCCAACCCAGAATTGCCCAATTCGGCTATGGAGTCTTGGACTCCAAATATTCCCTTACTCCTTTCTATTCAAACCAAGATAATTTATTGCAACCAACCAATATTAAATGCATCCAACAACAATGATTTTCACCAATAAACATTCAATTCAACTTCCAAGGATTCAAAACCCACAATTCCATAAAAGCCCTAACATTGTTAAATCATAACTAATCCACAACAATCAACATAAATTATTCATCCTAAACTATATATTAGCAAGTAGAAAACTTGCCTTGAGGTAGAAATCTCAAATCTTCAATCTCTCTCTTTTCTCCACAAGTTCTCCTCCTCTCTCTTTCTCTCTAGGTTTTGTAATACACATATGAGAAATAAAAGGCTTAGCGAGACTAAATCGTGGCATTAGTCTAAAATTCCCAACTTAATTGGTTAATACCACATTAAAATGACTCACAACTACACAGTTAAGTTAAAACCAGTCAAAAGTGCCCGAAACATAAAATATAATACGGCACTTATTTTTACTATCTCGCACATTTCGGGACTAACTACGCTCTCTAAATTGGCATCCGACTATTTTATAAATCATTTCGAGTTTCGGTTTCATTTAAACCATAAATGTCATTTAAAGCATGCGACACTATAAAACATAGCATGATGATATTTACATAAGCATACAGTAAATATGCAACAATCTAGTAAATATGCTCCATTATCTTATTTAGTTCATATTTACTCCATCATCCATATTTTATATAATTACTTAATGCAGTAAATCAATATAAAACAAGTTCTCAAAAGCGAGGGTTGTTACATACTCCCCCCCCCCCCCTTATGAGGGAATTTTGCCCCCAAAATTCAGACGTACCTTGTATAAAGAGATGCGGATACTTTTCCCGCATATCGTCCTCACGCTCCCACGTCGATTCCTTGGCATTGTGATGACTCCATTGGACTCGCACCAAGGGCACCACTCGAGATCTGAATCTACGATTCCCATACTCTAAAATTGCAACCGGTTGTTCTTCATATAAAATATCAGGTTACAAATCGATATCCTCGAAAGGAATATGCTAAAGGGCACCTTCACACCTCTTATACTTCTTCAAAGAGGAAATATGGAACACATCATGAATTTGTTGTAAGGGTTCCGGTAAGGCAAGTTGATACGCCACTGGACCTACCTTGGCAATAATAGGAAAAGGTCCAACGTAACGTGGCGCAAGCTTTCCTTTCTTCCCGAAACGCTTTATACCTTTCATTGGCGACACACGCACCAATACTTGATCTCCAAATTCCAACTCTATATGCCTTGTATTCGCATCGGCATAACTCTTTTGGCGATCTTGAGCTATCCGAATACGATTCCGGATGAGTTCAATCTTGGAATAAGTGTCCTGGATCATTTCAGGTCCAAGAAACTTATTATCGCCCACCTCCAACCAACAAGTGGGTGATCTACATGGCCTACCATACAGGGCTTCATAGGGCGCCATTCCAATAGTAAATTGGTACGAGTTGTTGTAAGAAAATTCAACCAAAGGGATATACTGTTCCCAACTACCTTTGAAATCAAGCATACACATTCAGAGCATATCCTCCAACATTTGGTTGACTCTTTCAGTCTAGCCATCTGTTCGAGGGTGATAAGAAGTGCTTAACTTCAATTTGGTTCCCATAGCCTCTTGGAAACTTCGCCAAAAGTGGGAAACAAAAATCTTATCTCTGTCGGAGACTATATTTAAGGGCACCCCATGGAGTCTAACAACCTCCGCGATAAATAGCCGGGCATAACGAGCAGTATCATAATCTGTGCGCACGAGTAGGAAGTGTGCCGACTTAGTCAAGCGGTCGACAACACCCAAATAGAATCATAACCACTCTGTGATGTTGGTAAGCCCGTGATAAAGTCCATCGATATACTCTCCCACTTCCACACTGGTATCTCCAAGGGTTGCAACAAACCCGTTGGTCGTTGATGATCTATCTTGACCAATTGATAAGTAGTGCATTGGGCTACAAACTCAGAAATATCCCACTTCATGCCTGGCCAATACTGACGGTGCATGTCTTGATACATCTTATCCCCACCAGGATGCACCGTAAATTTAGACCCATGAGATTCTGCCATCACGGCGCCTCTTAAATCACCTTCGTTCGGGACAATGAGTCTCCCGTGGAAACGTAATCCACCCTTCGAACTTAATGAGTAGGATTCTGCTCCCTCGGTCAATAATTGGAGTATATGATCCTGACAACCTTTATCCCTTCCTTAAGCTTTACAACCATTGCCACAATAGTAGGTGTAACGGTCAACACCGATATAAACTCCCTAGCAACCGCGTCCTCCTGACTAAGCTCCTTCCATTTAGCTTTCCATACCTCCGCTAACTCCCCCTCGGGTTTTCTACTCAAAGCGTCCGCTACCACATTTGCCTTGCCCGGGTGATAGTGAATGTCAAATTGATAGTCTTTCACAAACTCCAACAACCGACGTTGTCACATATTTAAATATTTTTGTGAAAATAAATATTGCAGTGATTTATGGTCCGTGAAAAGACTAAATTTCTCCCCTAAGAGATAATTCCTCCAAATCTTCAGGGCAAAAACAACAGCGGCAAGTTCCAAATCATGCACCAGATAATTCTTTTCATGGGGCTTTAACTTGCGAGAAGCATAAGAAATAACCCGCTGCTCTTGTTGAAGTACACCTCCCAATCATTGTAGAGATGCGTCGGTAAAGACTAAATATTCCAATCCCAGCCTCGGCAACACAAGGACTAGAGCAAAAGTCAACCTATCCTTGAGCTAATCAAAAGTTGACTGACAAGAACTATCCCAAACAAACCTCACCCCTTTCCAGGTTAAATTTATCAAAGGGCTAGCAATTTTTGAGAAACCCTTGATAAATCGGCGGTAATAACCCGCCAAACCCAGAAAACTATGAACCTCGGTAGGTGTCGTGGGCTGACCCCACTCCCTCACCACAATAACTTTGCTTGGGTCCACCGAAATACCCTGAGAAGTCACAACGTGACCCAGAAACTGTACCTCCTGCAACCAAAAACCGCACTTTTCAAACTTGGCATACAATTGGTGATCCCTTAACCTCTGCAGAACCAAGCGTAAGTGAGTAGCATGGTTAGATTCTGTTTGAGAATATACCAGAATGTCATCAATAAACACGATAACAAACTGGTCCAGGAAGTCCCAAAATACCCTATTCATGAAGTCTATAAAAATGACGGGGGCATTGGTTAGTCCAAATGGCATAACCAGAAATTCATAGGACCCATATCTCGTTAGGAAAGAAGTCTTGGACACATCTTGCTCTCGTATCCTCAACTGGTGATACCCCGTCCTCAAGTCTATCTTAGAGAAGTACGACGCTCCTCTAAGTTGATCAAATAAATCATCAATTCGAGGTAATGGGTATTTGTTCCGGATGGTGACTTTATTCAACTCTCTATAGTCAACACATAGCCGGAGAGAACCGCCCCTTTTCTTCACAAACAACTCCGGAGTGCCCCACGACGACGTACTATGCCTAATGAACCCTTGCTCTAGCAAGTTCTGAATCTGATCCCTTAACTTCCTCATTTTAATAGGAGCCATACGATACGGAGCTCTCGCAATCGGTCGAGTTCCCGATGCTAAATCAATTACAAACTTAATCTCCCTACTAGGAGGCAAACTCGATAATTCCCAAAACACGTCTTGGAAATCTTTAACAACTGAAATCGAATCTAAGGAAAAGACTACATCCTGAGAAGTCTCCTCCGCAATACAATACAAGTGCTAGTACCTCCTTCTGAATGAGGCATAACCACCAAAAACATTTCTTGCCTCGGAATAGCAAAAATTATACTCTTCCCATAGCAATTAACTATCGCATGATACTTCACTAGCCAATCCATACCCAGAATTACATCATACACGACCATGTCAAGGATGAGCAAATCGTCCTCAAAGCACAAATTACCAAAAATAATTTCTATTTGTTTACAAACAAAGAAAATGACCGATCCATCACCCATAGAAGACTCAACACTAGTGAAGGTACTCTTTGCAAATTTAATCAACTCTGTAGTCTGAGAAAAAATTCTAGAAATGAACGAGTGTGTCGCGCTCGTATCAAACAAAATACGACCCATGTGCCTCTGAATGAGAAACTTACCCTCAATAGCGGGCGGCGCTGGCAGAGCCGGAGGAAGCATAGCATCCTGAATATGGTAAACACGCCCATACTGTAGCTGACCCTGCTGTGGCGGGGCAATTTGATTAGGTGCCTGTGGAGGTGGTTGAGCCAGTGGCTGTTGTGGGATCCTAGGAAGCTGTCCCCCAATCACGTGAGGATGCGATCTCTTGAGATGGTCCGGCTCTCCGCACTGAAAACATTGATTCATCATATTCTCTTGGTTTCGGCCCTGATTATTTTGAATCTGCCCGAAGCCTTGGCCCGGATGGACTCTACCTCCATTTCCACCTCTACCTGCTTGTTGTTGTGGGGCACCTTGACCCTGCCTAACATTACTGCCACCCACATTAAACCCACCAAAATGTTTCCTTTTTGACAAGTCCTCTTGTTGGGGATCCCTTTCTCGTTGTTTATTTCCCGAAGATTGGGACGAGGGTAATGCTCCTCCTCCTATCCCATTGCCTCCGGGTTTTCCCCCTTATCCCAACGCTGTAGCCTTCTTACTACTCTGGACATACAACATGTGTTCTTGGCAATGGATCAATGCCGCATGCATCACATCCCTAAAAGTCTGCAAAGCTGGATTGCCCAGTAAATGTTGCCAGATCCTCCAGTGCAAACCTCCCATGAACTTCGATATTTTCCTCTCTTATGGAGTTACCTCGTTCGGTACAAAACTTGCTAACCGGGTGAACTCCTCTTCGTATTCCACTACTGAACGCTCCCCTTGCACCACATCTTGGATTTTTCTTCTCATCTCCCTTTGTACTGCGGGAGGGAAATACTTCTGATCAAACAAAACCTAGAAATCATGGATGGTCATGGTATCTCTCTGCTCTGGCGTAGTCATTGACTCCCACCAGTGCAGTACAGCTCCAACAAGTTTGAAAGTAGGAAGGACTTGTTTCCTCTCCTCATTACACTCCACCATACGCAGATGGCGTTGCATATCCTTCTTCCACTGATTTGCTCGTATGACATCCGAACCTTCTTCAAATTCCGGGGAATGGCCCTTTAAAAAGGACTCCCTAACTCTCTCCCACGAAGAAGGTCCAGTAGGAGCTTGTACATTGGGAGCCTGTTATTGATGGACTTGTGGCAATTATTGAACCACGACAGTCATAGCAGCATTGACCGCTTGGGCCATAATGTTTGCTACCTCAGCAGCATTTACAGTTCCTTGTGGCGACGGGGGAGGACCTACATCCTCTTCTACAACTCTATTTCTTCTAGCGGGGCGACCTCTCTTAGGCGGCATCTCAGATAAAGAAATAATAGGATTAGAATACTATATAAAACAATCTATCTTGCAGAAGATCAAAAACATAGGCAACAGAGCAGTCCTAATATTAAGCTCTATATCAAAGAACGCTATGGTAGAACGTGACAAGTCCGCATAGATCCTAAAGACTCTAGACCCTGATGCTCTGATACCATCTGTGACAACCCGCTCACCAAAATATGGGGTGGCCAGCCCGATACTCCAATATAACAGGAATCATGGATGGAATCATTCTCAGCATCACAACAGTATGACAAGTATATGGGATAACCACCCAATATTTCAGAAAATCGATTGTCAAAATTTTTGTTTTATAATTTAAGGAAAGAATTTAAACAACCCAATTTGAAAAGAAAGAGGAAACCCAAAAGAACTTATATTACATCCACAACAAATATACAATAAGGGACCGAATATGCTGTTGGTCAAAAGTCTTATACAACAATATTCAACGAGTTTATTTAATTTACATAATACATTACAATAAGCAATTATAAAAGCTTGGGTCACACGCCCGAGTAAATGACCC
This sequence comes from Sambucus nigra, assembly GCA_949130495.1. NCBI lineage: Eukaryota > Viridiplantae > Streptophyta > Magnoliopsida > Dipsacales > Adoxaceae > Sambucus > Sambucus nigra. The sequence goes on along the minus strand of OX422218.1, from coordinate 250,485,595 downwards.
GATCATAACTAGAATACAAAAATTAAGGCATCTACAACAAAATATCCTGTAATATCCGCAAAGTATCACGGCTCCCCAAAACACCAGAATAGGAAAGTCAGAACAGGTGTCCTTGCGGCGGAGCACCTGAGCGGCTACAAGATTCATGCATAACAAGAAATATGAACGGGTCAGGGCCCGATTTTATATGATCACCAGATGAATAAAGAGTGTGACAGTTATGAATAGTTAATCATGATGGATAAAAAAAATGAGAATCTACCTATACAATCTCAAGGCATAAACTAAAGCAATTTAAGTAATCAAGAGTTTAATTCAATTATGCAAAAGTAGGTGAGTAATTAACATTTAATTAATTACTCAAATTACTCTATTTCATTTCATCGTTCCATTCCTTATTAGGAATATAATCACAATTATATGCTCTTTGTGGCATTTATCATACATCAAGTCCCACTTGATTAAGAATAGTTATATTCATATATATATATATATATATAACGATTCTAAGACCGCCCGTCCGGGTTTCCCCACTGTGCGCGCCCCTAAATGACCATCATCTTCCAGGGCCTATCAACCAAGACAACCTGGGAACCTACAACGCAAGACGTCGGGAAGCGGACATATGCTTGTGGGAGAGTCATAACCACACCCAGAATTACCTCACCATCGCAGAAAAAAAACATACAAAAAGCACTCATATGGCCTAGGACTATATCCACCCTACATTCATTAGCCAGGGGGCTTCACCTCACGCGCGAACTTCCCTTATGATGGAATTTAGAGAGGTGTGTTTAAGTAAATTATCATTTACCATATCATTATTAAGTAAATTATCATTTACCATATCATTTCCGATCCCATTTTAATAAATACATCACATTTTTATCCGGAGCCGTACTTAATACATCTCATCATTGTAACCTCAATGAATGAATAAACTCTCAATTTAATATCCAAACATTTTAGGGTATTATTATAAACCATAAAGACTATCATAGCTCAATTGAGCTTCTAAAGACTCCCCATATAACCTTACAACTCCTAGACTCATAATAGTTTAACAAAGGAAAAAAAATACCCTAACATCAATTTGTACACCCCTGGAACAACCCCCATATAAACCATTTCTAAAGTAGGGTAGTTAACTAACTCATCTAGGACTCTAGGACTCTAAGTTTACTTCATACAAGAAGGTTCCTAAGTCCTAAGCCTAGAGAAAAAGGGTTGGAATTGAGTTAGAAAAATAACTCAAAACTGCAGCATTTCCGAATCGATTCGCCCTGGCCGAATCGATTCGGACCAGTCAAATCGATTCAGATGGGTAAATCCAACTTTCTACATAATTGCCGAATTGATTCGGACAAGCTGAATCGATTCGGTCCACTCAGACCTATAAACTGTCCCTATGGAGAATCAATTCGCTAGGGGCGAATTGACTCGCCCAACCCAGAATTGCCCAATTCGGCTATGGAGTCTTGGACTCCAAATATTCCCTTACTCCTTTCTACTCAAACCAAGATCATTTATTGCAACAAACCAATATTAAATGCATCCAAAAACTATGATTTTCACCAATAAACATTCAATTCAACTTCCAAGGATTCAAATCCCACAATTCCATAAAAACCCTAACATTGTTAAACCGTAATTAATCCACTACAATCAACACAAATTATTCATCCTAAACCATATAGTAGCAAGTAGAAAACTTGCCTTGAGGTAGAAATCTCAGATTTTCTTGTAGTAGCAACAATCCCCAATCCTTAATCTTCAATCTCTCTCTTTTCTCCACAAGTTGTCTTCCTCTCTCTTTCTCTCTAGGTTTGGTAATACACATATGAGAAATAAAAGGCTTAGCAAGACTAAATCGTGGCATTAGTCTAAAATTCCCAACTTAAATGGTTAATACCACATTAAAATGACTCACAACTACACAGTTAAGTTAAAACCAGTCAAAAGGGCCCGAAACATAAAAATACAATATGGCACTTATTTTGACTATCTCGCACATTTCGGGACTAACTACGCTCTCTAAATTGGCGTCCAGAAATTTTATAAATCATTTCAAGTTCCGGTTTCATTTAAACCATAAATTTCATTTAAAGCATGCGACACTATAAAACATAGCATGATGATATTTACATACACATACAGTAAATATGCAACAATCTAGTAAATCTGCTCCATTATCTTATTTAGTTCATATTTACTCCATAATCCATATTTTATATAATTACTTAATGCAGTAAATCAATATAAAACAAGTTCTCAAAAGCGAGGGTTGTTACAATACTCTATTTGTATTTTATTATGAATTTTGTAGTTAGAGGAAGTTCTGTTGTACTATTTATTCAGTTGATCAATTATAGTCAAAGGTTATTGTATAATGGATTCAGTTTTCACAATTTAGTTTTCTATTCATTATCTCTTATTGAATCATTTATCATGTTAGTTTTAATTTACTATGGTTTTTAGTTTACATTGATGCTGAGAAAGATATAAATTGTTTTGACGTCCCCAAAATTTCACATGTGGCCTAATCAACCAGACGTGGATAATCGCAGGTTGTTATAGTATCCAGACTCTAGTGTCCTTAGTATCTATGTTGCATCCTTTTCGTTTTTTGTTGAGCGTTCTTTGATTGGTCTGGAGCCTGTTATAGGATTTTATACTATGGTGTCGCGATGGCATGTGTGCTGACATTGTTCGTTGTCACTTGAACGATGACAAGACTTAAGGAGTATTTGAGTTTAGAAAGCATGAGAATGAGGATTGTTGTGAGATAGTGGTTAAGTATATAACGAATGGTTGGACAATGGTGTTCACCATAGCTATGAGAATTATTATGGTAAATAATTGTGTGTTGGTATAAAGTCTACATCTTAAAGTCTTTTTTAGGCATAAGTTGGTGAATATCTTTATTGCTTAGAGATATTAAAGAATTTTAGTTTCTAGAAGCTTATTGGAGTTTTAGTCCCTACTTATGCTAATATAGACTGTGATGTAAATTTAGGCTAGTATAATGACCTTATGAAATTTTGTGCACTTTAGAGAGAGAGAGAGAAATATATTAATGCGTTTTAGTAACTATGAGAATGTTGAGGATAGATTTAGGTGTGGATTAATTCTAATTAAAGAGTCAAATTGGTGTTGCGCTCAGATTTGAGTCAGGCTCATTCATGTTGTTAAACCGTTTATGATTTGGGTGATGATAATGTGAGGGTGTGTGGACCGAGGAGTAGGGTCACCATGTGGTTATTGAATATGGGTTGGAGACTAGTTAAAAATAATTTATAATACACCCGAGTAGGTGGAAATTAAAGAGGAGAGTATTGATTTTCCTATTGGTTCGGGTTTGGAAGAACTCAAATTAGAATTTTTTATGAGGATGGAGTTGCTTGCGCATTATTGAAGTATTAGCTATGAATAAGGTTTAGGGACAAGTTCTAAGAAGCTCAAAGAAAGTGCGTGTTTCGATTGAGGGTTGTAATTGTGAAGGTAAGATTGAGACTACCCCTAATAGAAACAATTGGGGGAGAATGAAAGAAAATGTTATGAAATAGCTAGTTGACACAAGAGCGAGGTGTGGCCATCCCTGGTGATCTCTCTCCCTTTCTCCTATTTCCCCGTGGGGTGAAAAAGAAAAGAGAGGGAAGGAGAAAAGGTCTCGTGCCCGCTTTCTCTAAGAGTGCTTCGACTATCGTCGGTATGAGGTAAATGTAAAGAGATGGAGTCTCCAGCCTCTTTTGTACAAAATAGCAAAAGAATATGTCGCCGCCTCGAGAGAGCGACGTCAAAGAAAAACTGATGCTTACTAAATCAATAGTTCCAAGGTGCTAGGCACCCATCCCCCCCTTTCGGTCTCTCATGGGCTTGTGTTAATATTTTTCTTAATTTCTCCATGAAGTGTGTGTGCGTGTATATATAAATGGAGATCGGAATCGTCTAACTCATATCATGGAAAAGATAGAGTGAGGTCATCCAATGGAATGTTCCCCAAAATAATATCTAGAAAATATGACGTATGCATTTATCGAGATATGGATCATTATGATGAAACGATAATATATATTGGATAAAACGCCAATGAGGATGACAAATATATTATGTATTAAAATAATGTATAGATGAAATGGAGACAAATTCAAAAATGGGAAAATTGGACACGAGTCTCGGGCTTTAGCCCGAAATGCCTACATAGCCTATAAAGTCATCAAAGTCCATGTAGTTCGCATGCGGCATAAGGGTGGGGTTTATCCCATAGATTCGATCGGAAATTTATTATATGTGTGTGTGTGTGGAAAATCTATTTTAGTTTTGGGAAATTGTGGTGAATAATCTCGTTGGAATTTATAAATGTAACCCTCTTTTTATTTCTTTTGGGTTTTTTTTACAGAAAATAGAGTATGTGCAATATAAATAATAAAGGATGAGATATTAGTATGTGTGAACTAAACTAAACGTTAAATTAAGAATTTATGTAACTAATGCAAAAATAAAGAATTTATAGAGATAGAAGGATTTTTGGACCTTCTTTGGAGAATTGAGGTTTGATCTTGATCCTTGATGAACTGCCTTGAGTGTTGAGACGAATGTTGGATGAGAGAGAATGAGATTTTGCTAAATTGGATATGAAAAGGATGGGAATGAAAGATGGAAAGGAATTTTAGATAAGAAAACTTCACTGATTGCAAGAGAATATTGCTGAGATCACTGATATTGATGCATCTCAGGTGTCCCTGGGAGTGAGGGAATGCCCTCTATTTATAGGGTAAGGGTTGCTAATTATAATATACCTAGACCTATTAATTGGTAGGAAACCCTAGGCACACTACCGATAGGCAGGGAAATGGACCTGCCAATCGGTAATCTCGTGCAGATTTTTCTGGGAAAATGATCGTAGAACACAATACATTGATCTAAATAGTGCATGGGGAATACTGTTAGAAATGTAATTTAAAGACCTTCAAGAGTCCTTAGGACGCTCCCGGGTTCGGGAGTTGAATTTGGGTCAAACGGGGCTCGAAAGCGCTCATCGGTCCTTTTGATGGGAGATCGTCAGACGGAAATGGATCATTCGTCCGAATGGTAAGTCAGAATCGTGCATGGGATGAACCGTTGGAAAGGATATAGGAGGTACTCTGAAATTCTAAAGATTTTCGTTTGGTTCAAAAAGTTGACTTTAGTCAATGGGGGCCCATAAGCACTCGGTGACCTTTCGAAGTAAAATAGGTTATTCATCCGTACCGTAAGGCTGATTCATGCACGGGGCTATTGGAAAGGGTATTCAGTTCCCCTCAAATATTCATTAATTATAATTTATTATGAAGAGTTAACCTTGGTCAAACGGATCACGGTAGCTCCCGCTGGCCTTTAGATCAATTTTGGGGGAAAACATATCGTTTGTCCGAACAGTTATGCCATTTTGCGCACAGGGCGGATCGTTGGAAGGGGTTTTCAGTGCCCTTCGAATATTCAAAGAGTTTTACTCTAACATAGAAGTTGATTGGGGTCAAATCGGAGTAGGGGCTCTCAACAGCCTCCAGATTAGTTTTCAGAAATAAAATGGTTCGTTCGTCTGAAACGTTATTTCGATTCGCGCATGGGACGGACCATTGGAAAGGGAATTCAGATCCCTTCAAAGATGGAAAGATCTTTCACTCTAGCGATAGAGTTGTCCAGATTCAAATGGGGGGCCCAAGAGCACTCAATGGCCTCTACATCGATACTAGTAGTGTGACCTAGGGTTTTTAGTGAAATGGTGGTGTTAAGGACCTAAGGAGAGACTTAGGGGGTCTTAGAATGTGGTGTATATAGAGCCCCTAGATGGGTGAGCTTGGAATATGTGAAAGCCGTGGAATATACACCACATGAAGTTTTCGAAAGAGGTAAATTTTGCGGACCTATGGGACTAGAGGGTCGAGCCTGATTCTGAGGACCTAATGAAATCCTGGGGATGGACGATTCTGTGGGCTGCAGTCGATTCTGAGGACCTAGATTAGGGAGTGACCAATTCTGGGGGTCAAAGCCGATTCTGAGGGTTTAAGATGGGAGCAACCTAATTGTGCAGGCTGAGGTAAATTATGTTGACCTTGATTAGAGGCGACCAATTCTGAGGGCGAAACAAATTCTAAGGGCTTAAGTGGGGGGGGGGGGGGGGGGGACCAATTCTGAGGGTCGAAGCCAATTCTGAGGGATTTGAGTAGAGGCAAACAATTTTGAGGGCTTAAGTGGTGGCAACCAATTCTGAAGTTCGAAGCCAATTCTGAGGGCTTATGATGGGGAGACCAATTCTGAGGTTCGAAGCCAATTCTGAGGGCTTAAGTAAGAGCGACTAATTTTGAGGGTCGAAACCAATTATGAGGGCTTTGAGTAGAGGCAAAAAATTCTGAGGGTCAAAGCTAATTCTTAGGGCTTAAGTGGGAGCGACCAATTCTAAGGGCTTAATATGGGGTGACGAATTCTACAGGTCGAAGCCAACTTTGAGAGATTTAAGTAGAAGCGACCAATTCTGAGGGACAAGGTTAATTTTGAGGACCTTAAGTGGGAGCGACCAATTCTAAGGGTCGAAGCCAATTCTGAGGGCTTAAGTAGAGGTGACCCATTCTGACAATCGAATCCAATTCTGAGGGCTTAAGTGGGAATGACCAATTCTGAGAGCTAAGGTCAATTATTAGGACCTAAGATGGGAATGACCAATTATGAGGGTCGAAGCCAATTATGAGGTATTAAGATGGGGTGACCAATTCTGCGGGTCGAAGCCAATTCTGAGGACTTAAGTGGAGGTGACCAATTATGAAGATGAAAGTCAATTCTGAGGGCTTTAAATGGAAGTTTGGGGGCATACTTTTCTTGGGAGATTTTGGAGACTCCACTAGGGAGGAGATATTAATCCAAGGATTGGGTGCAACCCTGCTGGAGAATTTTCTTTGATTTCTATGATGTCCTTTGGATACGTTGCTGGGGAGATATCCAATTGGATTTTTGGGAATTCCTCTGGGGAAGTAATTCTGGAAGAAAATTTTGGTATTAATTCTCTTAGGGATTTTAAAGGCTTGAAAAAATGTTTTTCTTGGTGAAAAAGGTTCTAAAATTCATTGTGTAGTTTTAGGAATTTTCTTGGGAATTTTTCACAATTTTCTAACATTTTTTGGGAATTTTTGTACAAAATTTCAGGGAGGTGCCGACCGGCAGGGTGTAGGGGGTGCCAAAAGACACTGCAACGTTCTTTTGGACTATCTCGGGTAGGTGAAGGGACAGTGCCAATCATGAAATTTCTTCTTTCCTCTTAAGACCGCTTTTCTTTTATTTCCTTTTTTAGATATTGATTATACGCTGGGGATCTTGCAGTGACCTTCTATCCCTAAGGGACGGAAATCCTGCATAGGGGGTGATCAGAGGCAATGCGCAGCTGCGGCAGTTGATGGCACGTGAATTGGGTATGTCAGATGAGGTGACATACAATTTTAGTTCTTTCCCCTCATAATTCCATATAGATTCATCGTTGACTATGGGAGCTTAGCGTTTCCTTGCTTGATGTAGCGACATTGCACCTGAAAAGAGACTTAAAAATGAAAAAAGGTATGCATATTTCATTTAATTATTTTGATTTAGTGGCTTACTCTACACGCGCTTTAATTTGTTGCTAACTTTTTATTTTGAGAAAGAATAAAAAGAGTTTGTTTTTGAAATGTATTGAATATGATTGAGTAGAAGATGGCCTCGATGGCTTGGTTGAAAAAAAAAAGCTTCCCTTTTGAAAGGATTTAGTAGGAAAAATGAGTTTTTTGGAATTTTGATAATATGGAGCTTGCCACCTTCATTGGATTGTGTTAAATATGCTATACTGAAGAGATTGTATTGATGTTGGAGTTATTGCCCTCAGGTTAACTTCGAAGCTACTATTGGCGAATATGGACCTGATGGTGGGCCCTCAATTGGCTGCTAGTATAGTGTGAATGTCATACTATGGAAATCCTACGACGGTGATACTGGCTGAGACCCTTAATGGTCTAGATGCTTGGCGAGAATGTCGTTTTAAGTTCCTCAGGGGTAGCCAAGTTATGTTGTTCATGTGGCTGTCGGAGAGATTCTGTATGGAGGCACCTCCTGAATATCCCTTGGAAATTGTGCCAAACTTATTTACTCATTATTTTATCAGCGTATGCCTGAATAATGAGAGCTGGGAGAACTGGTTTGTGGAATATGGGGCTCGAGGTTTACGTTGGTCACTGCCTTTGTGGGGAGATTTGCAATTTCATTCTAGAGCTGGGGGAATATAAGTATGTTTGGTTAGTTGGCCTTGAAATAACCGAAACACGCTAACGTGTTTTAGTTAATAAATAAAACTCCAACTCTTTTAAATTTAATTTAAAATTTGATTGAAATCGTTGTACGTACGAGCACAAATGAAAATAAATTTGTGATGATGCTACTGAAATAAAAATGATTTAAAATTAGATGAGGAAAAGTAGATAGTGACATAGTATTCATTCTCGAGGAAACCACCATGGTGGAAAACCCCATGTCCCTAGTCCCAGGACAACTCACACACCCAAGTCCACTATTGCCAATTACGAGTTACATATTACAATCTCGAAGTTCACAATGAATTAAACTAAGCAAATACACACCCGTATAACCATCCTAGTCTAAAATAATCCAACTTAACTAAAAATCAGTCAACCCATTAATACCCAGATAATAGTGACTATCACTAACTCACTACACATGCACAACTAAACACTCAAACCCGAGACCCCGTGAAGTTATGCAACACATAAAACAATTCGAGGTTTGTTTTTCTCAAAACATAAAATTTATTTTGTTTATAAAAAAGAGAATAAACACACACCAGATTAAGTCTACTTTTATTGACAACAAAAATTACCAATTAGTGACTAAGTGAAAGGTAAGTACATATTCAAACACACACTCTCAAAAAAATGGTTTTTGCACAAGCCAAGAATGAACATAAAAATTAATATGATTTTAAAATAAAATAAATAAGTCTTGATCAGTTCAAAAATCAGAAAACCCACACTAGATATCTTACAGGCCAAAAAACCCACACGTTATAAACACACGTTGATTTACACACTGATTTGAAACAAACCTGCACAAGGTTAAAACATCCTTAACCCAAATTTTAGTTAAGTCCAGGATTAGTTCGATATTAAACTAAGTTGGTCTTAGTTAACACAGTGATTTAATGTCCAAGTTAACAGTGAGTTGAGTCCGAGTTAATTCAGTGAGTTAAGGTCCGAGTTGATTCAGTGAGATGCGCCCCAGTTAATACAAACAAAATGCAACCACAGTTAAACACTAAATCCACACACAGTTGAACACTGAAATAGGAGAACTCAAACACACCCACACATAGATTAAACTAAGACGCACACACACTCACCAAAGCTGAAACGCAACACCAATCAAACTTACAAAAAAAAATAGTAAAAAATTTATATATATATATATAAGAAATGAGAGATAAACAAAACTTACAAACCAACCCTTAAAGGCTTAAGCAAACATGATCGGTTGGATAGACGAACAACCCACAACGATCTACCAACATGCAGGAATAAAAAGAGATCTCAAAGATACAAGAGCCAAGCCGTCAAGGGAGCTCCCCCTTTAAAGGTTTCCCAACGGACAGCACAACCCAACTCAATCAGATCGCAAACCAAAACCAAGAAACCACAAATAAGTATGAGTTTAAACTAATGAGAGATCTGAAAAACAATTCTCTAAAAGAGTATAAGACTTTGATTTGTAAAGATGGTGTAGAGAGAGAAAGTAAAGATAGAAGATGTTGGCTGAGTAAACAATACAAACCCTAAAAAAAGAAAGACCCCGTAGTATGTTATATATACCCAAACCCACAATGGCACGGTTCGAAAATAATAATCCCAGCAAAAGAGGGTAAAATCAAACAACCAAAAAGGCTTCTGGGGATAAAAGCGGAAGGCCAAAACTCAAGGGTATCAACGTCAAATCGCAAGTGAGATAAGGGGCAAAAGTATCAACAACAACTAGACAACTAGGCATCTAAAACACGCCAATACCAAGTCTCGAGAATACCAACACCTCGAGCTCCCAAATCTGACAACAAGACCAAATGACCATAACACCAAAACCCACTCAACCAATTTTAATGTTCGTTTAAATATTGAAATTAAACAAAATTAATTTTTGTTTAAAAGACTAAATGTTTAAACATAAAAAATAGACAACAAAAAATGAAATACAAAATTATTTTAAAACACATAACTTATAACAATATTCCAGAAATAAATTATATAACTAGATATTGTAAAAAATAATTTTAAATTCAAAATGTTGAAACAAAAATAAAGACACCAAACAACACACTTTCAAAATTGGGATAATTAAAACAGGGACAATTTCAATCTCCCCCTTTGGCTAATTTTGAGACAAACATGACTTTGAGGCAAATTACATAACTCAAGTAACAACATTTTGTGTCCTAACCAAAATACATGACTCAACTAACAACATTTGTGCTAAAAGATCATAAAGGACAAAGTCTCAAATTCTCCCCTTGTTTGTTTCAAAGGGACAAAGGGAGGAAACTAAAATCAAATTACGTTGGAAACGCACACACACTAATAGACATTCTTAGAGTCTCAAATCTATGATTATCCAATGGTTTAGTAAATAAATCAGCAAGTTGATCTTTAGTATTTAAATACTCTGTGCATATTTCCCTTTTCTCAACAAGTTCCCTAATAAAGTGTTCACGCATTTTAATATGTTTGGTTCGTGAGTGAAAAATGGGATTCTTTGAAATACTAATCGCACTTTGATTATCACATAAAATGAGTGCAGTAGGTTTAATTATACCATAGTTATTTAACATTTCTTTGATCCATAAAAGTTGAGTACAACAACTACCGACAACGATATACTCAGCTTCAGCGGAGGAAAGAGACACACAATTCTGCTATTTAGACGACCAAGAAACTAGGTTGTGTCCTAGTAAAAGCTGCCACTTAAAGTGCTTTTACTATCACCGGCACACCCGACCCAATTGGCATCCGTGTACCCAATTATTTTAGAATTTGTGTAAATTGTGTACAAAATACAAAAACTTAAAGTACCACTAACATATTTTAGTATGCCCTTAACCGTAAGCATGTGAGATTCTTTAGTTCACATTGATATCTAGCGCGCGCACACACACACACACTATGCATGATATCGGGTCTACTAGCTGTTAAGTAAAAAAGGCTATCAATCATTCTACAATAAAGTGTGACTTCAACCTTTTTACCCTATAATTCTTTAGATAGCTTAGTAGTGGAACTCATAGGCGTCCTAGCAGTTTTTGCATTAGTTAACCCGAAATGCTTTACTAATTCAGTGGCATATTTAGTTTGAGATATAAAAATACAGTCCGGTTTTTGAGAAACTTGTAAACCCAAGAAAAAATGCAACTCGCCCATCATAGGCATTTGAAATTCATATTTCATAATGTTATCAAAACTTTCAGCCTCTTGAGGAGATATAGACCCATAAACAATGCATCAACATATATTTGAGCAATAAGAAAACAAGTTGTGTTCCTTTTAACAAACATTTTTAGGTCTACTCCCCCTCGATTAAAGTTGTGGGTTAAAAAAATGAAGTTAGACGCTCATACCGAGCACGAGGGGCTTATTTGAGCCCATAAAGAGCTTTCTTCAATCTAAACACATGTTCGAAAAGAAAAGGATCAACAAAACCTTTAGGTTGTTCAACATACACTTCTTCATTTAAAAACCCATTTAAAAATGTAGATTTTATGTCCATTTGGTAGAACTTAAATTTTAAACGACACAAAACAACAAGAAAAAGTCTAATAGACTCTATTCTAGCAATAGGGGCAAATGTCTCATCAACATCAATCCCATCAATTTGGGAGTGCCCTAGGGCTACTAGTCTAGCTTTATTACGCAAAACATTACCGGTTTCATGACATTTATTTTTAAATATCCACTTAGTTCCAATGACATTAGTATGGGAAGGACGAGTAACTAAATACCACACATCATGGATCTTAAATTGACCTAATTCTTCTTGCATGACAAGGAGCCAAGATTCATCAACAAGATCATCTTTTATATTTTTACGTTCTACTAAAGAAATAAAAAAAAGACATCAAGGCATTTAAAGTTTGAGCTCTAGTTTTAATTGGTTCTTTAACATCACCCAAAATATTCTTTTTAGGATGATTTTCATTAACCCAATTTGGAACATCAGGGTCTTCCGGTGGAAAGGAGTCTAAGTCACTATCCATTGATTATTTTGATAAATCATTTGACGAAATGTTTTCAACGGGTAAAGATTCCGAGCTATCTTCTATCAAAGGGGAAACACAATCATTTATCACAACATTAATAGATTCCATAATAGACTTAGTTTTCAAATTATAAACTCTATAAGCCCTACTATTTTGGGATTATCCTAAAAAAACAGCCTTATCTCATCTTGTATCAAATTCAAACAAGTGTTCACGATCCTTACACATGTAGCATTCACTACCAAATACTCTAAAATATTTTATATTTGATTATCTACCATATCTAATTCATAGGGTGTTTGTTTAGTATTTTTCCTTAAATAAACCCTATTAATTATGTGACAAGCTATTTGAGTAGATTCAACCCAATTTTGTTTGTGTAAATTCTTAGCATGAATTAAAACACGAGCCATTTATTGAATGGTTCGATTTTTTCTTTCTACAATACCATTTTATTGAGATGTCTTAGGAGCACTAAATTCATGTTGATACCCATTCCCAATAAAATAGTCAATGACACCCGTGTCTTTAAATTTTCCACCCCGATCATTATGAATATGAGTGACTTGAGTATCCTTCTCATTTTCAATTTTTAGCAAGATTTTCAAAAAATGATTAAAGATGTCTAATTTTTCTTTCATAAAAGCAACCAAGGTAAATCTAGTGAAGTCATCAACAACAACATGAATATAGGAATTACCACATAAACTTATTGTCCTTAAGGGACCCATTAAATCCATATGTAATAATTCCAAAGGGCGAGAAGTTAAAATATCAGTCACTTTCTTATGAGGTGCCTTATGAATTTTACCAATCTGGCACGGACCACAAATAGAGTGTTTAACTTTAGTTATTTTTGGTAGACCATGAATAAGATTTTGACTAGTTAATTTAGACAAATTGTCATAGTTTAAATGTCCTAATCTTTCATGCCATAAGTCTAAATCACTTATCCTAAAAGATAAATAGTTTTTAGATTCATGTTCATGTTTAACCGCATAGCAATTGTCTAAAGTCCTAGTACCACACAAAACAAGATTCCCATTTGGGTCTAAAATTTTACAACCAGATTTGGAGAAATTAACAGCATGATCGGTGTCACAAAATTGAATAATACTTAATAAATTTACTTTTAAACTGTCAACAAGTAAAACTTCCTCTAAGTTAGGGAGCCCATCCGTCTCAATCGACCATTTACCTATGATGTGGGACATCTTTCCATCACAAAAAGTTACAACACCACCACCAAAAGATTTTAAGGTGGTAAATTTGGATTTGTACCCCGTCATATGCCTAGAGCAACCAGAATCTAAATACCATTGAGAATTTTTATTACGAGCATTTTGTGTTGATAAAACCACATTGCGTCTCAATGAGTCATTTGATTTAGATTTTTAACCCAATCAGCCTTAGTTTTCTCAAGAACAGTTTTTGTTTGATAAGGCCGCTTGTTGGATAGATTAGGCTTCTTAACAAATTCAGTTTTATCGTAAATTCGAGATGGCCTGTTTTGAGTTTGAAATTTTTTGTAGCATAATTCAATCAGGTGAACATTTTTATGACAAAAATCACAACGAAAAAATTTCCTCTAAACATATTTGGTCGGGACAGCATGTTTGTGGGCTGGTCTAGAGTTAACTATGTTTGCCTTCCTAAAACAATAAGATTCTAAATGACCTAGTTTAAAGAAAAATTCACATTGAAAAGTAGGCTTAGTGGTTTGAAATTTCTTTCCATTTTCAGTTTGCCTTAATTTGACTAAATAAGGTCTATTCTGTCCTAATTTCTTGAAACATAATTTTTTCAAATGCCCACTTTTATGACAAAAAATGCATTTAAACACGGATTTAGATGAGGTAGAACAACCCTCATTTTCAACATGTTTGTAGGACATCCCAATGTCATTAGACTCGAGAATTTGTTCTTTTGAATTTACAAAATTGGTTACATTAAACTCTTCACCCTCAAATCCAAGCCATTTTGTAGGAACAAAATCAAAATGAGAATTGGTTGGATCATAACAAGTATTTTTATTAATAGTTTTGACTGCATTTCCAGCATTCCAAAAACTATTTATTTTTGTGGAGGTGACCTTTAGTTCCTTTTTAAATTCACTATATTTATTCAAAACAGTCTTAAGTTCAATTTGAGATTCATCATATTTAAACAAAATTTCCTTATTTTTAGTCTCAAGAGAGTGATCCAAATCAGTTAGCATAGCAGTCCTCTTTTCAAGTAAAATAACATATTTTTCCATTTCTTCTATGTGAAAAGAAGATTCTTCAGACTTAAGTCTGATTTGACTATTTAAAGAATCAATTTTAGCTAATAGCCTAGCATTAACCTCACCTAAGTGTGTGGTTTTATCAAGAGTGCCATTTTTAGATATATCACACACACACTCTTCAACATTTGCAGTAAGCGCAGGCGTACCAAATTCATCCAAATCAACATAAATATTTCCAATGTAAAAAAAAGAAGCCGTGACTGTGGGGTGATTTTGAGCAGGAAGGATATGAGATAAATTACAAAGTCTAAATCACAGCTATCATCACACAAATCGAAAATATCAGATAGACTAGATAAATTATCTAAGATGTCCTCCGATACGATAGTACATGAAGAAGTAAATGCCATAAGATTATCAAAAGTTTATTTATAATCACTATCGGAGCTATCATCCCATATTTTAGACAAATGTGCTTATTTGAAGGTTCCTATTTACAAATAGAAAAGCATTATCAACATAGTGACCATATTCATTGCACTTACGACACTGAATATGGCTCAAATCCTTTTTAGGTCCATATTTTTCAAAGCTTTTCTTCTCAAAATATTTTTCATGGGGTCTATCGGAATAACTAGGTTGGCCATGTTTTGATGAAAATTTATTCCTAAATAATAAATTTCTTATAATGTTTAGTCAAGAGAGCAATTTCCTTATCCAAAGCATCTCAATAGATTTCAGATTCATTCACATTAGATAAGGAGGATACAAAAGCCAAACTATTTTCACTAGATCTAAAATTAAGAACATTTTGAGTTTCAGAGTGTGAAGTTTCTTTGCTCATCTCTTAAAGTAATCTTATATTCATAAGTTTCAAGTTTACTATACAAGAGATGAGGTCTATAGCTATCCAAATTATCAGCTATCGTGTGGGCAATTAAGTCAAAACTCTTAGGAAAAGACCTAAGGATTTTATCACATATCTCAGAGTCGGCATAAATGACACCATTAGCATGTGATTGATTTACAACATCTTGCAATTTTCAATAAAAGTCATCAAATTTCTCACTATCTTTCATGTAAAGAGAATCATAAAGTCTAACTAGCATTTAAGACTTAACGCTTTTAACTCTAGAGTCTCCTTTATGGGTAGTCATTAAAATATCCCAAGCCTCTTTAGATGTAGGGCGTGATGAAATTATTTTAAATTCAGTTGCACCCATCGCTTGGAAAATAGCATTTTTGCCTTTATTATTAGACTTAGAGCAAAGCATGTCCTCTTTGGACCATTCTGAAAGGGGTTTTCGAACAAAAATTTAAGCATCATCATCACTAGGTCTAGTAGGAGCAGAAAATCAGTTTCAACCGTATCCCATACCTCATTTCCCAAGCGTTGGAGGTGCGCAACCATTCTTACTTTCCAGTAAGCGAAGTTGTCACCATCAAACACGGGAGGACGTACGGAAGACCCATTATGGTCAACCATAATAAAAAGTTGTATACTTTAAAAACAAAAGAGTTCAGGATTTGTGCGGAATAAACTTTTAAAAAGTGAGTCCTGAAGCTCTGATACCACTTGAAATAACCTAAACACCCTAACTTATTTTAGTTACTAAACAGAACTCCAACTCTTTTAAATTTAATTTAATATTTAATTGAAATCATTGTACGTATGAACACAAATGAAAATAGATTTGTGATGATGTTGTCGAAATAAAATTGATTTAGAATGAGATGAGGAAAAGTAGATAGTAACACATAATTTGTTCTCGAGAAAACCACCATGGTGGAAAACCCCGTGTCCCTGTAATCAGGACAAATCACACACCCAAGTCCACAATTACTAATTACAAGTTACAAATTACAATCCCCAAGTTCACAATGAATTAAACTAAGCAAATACACACCTGTATAACCGGCCTAGTCTAAAACATCCCAACTTGACTGAAAATCAGTCAACCCAATAATATCGAGATAATAGTAACTATAATTCACTCTCTACACACGCATAACTGCACACTCAAACTTGAGACCCCGTGAAGTTGTGCAGCACCAAAAATAATTAGAGGTTTTTTTTTCTCAAAACATAAAATTTATTTTGTTTATAAAAAAGAGACTAAACACACACACGATTAAGTCTTCTTTTATGAACAACAAAAATTACCAATCAGTGACTAAGTGAAAGGTATGTACAAATCAAAACACACACTCTGAAAAAATGGTTTTTGCAAAAGCCGAGAATGAACATAAAAATAATATGATTTTAAAATAAAATAAATAAGTCTTGATCAGTTTAAAAATCAGAAAACCTACACGAGATATCTTACAAGCCAAATAACCCACACGTGATAAACACGCTAATTTACACACTAATTTTAAACACACCTACAAAAGTACCTTAACCCAAAT
This sequence comes from Sambucus nigra, assembly GCA_949130495.1. Lineage (NCBI taxonomy): Eukaryota > Viridiplantae > Streptophyta > Magnoliopsida > Dipsacales > Adoxaceae > Sambucus > Sambucus nigra. The sequence goes on along the minus strand of OX422218.1, from coordinate 250,468,652 downwards.
TTGAGTTAAGTCCAAGATTAGTCCGATATTAAACTGAGTAGGTCTGAGTTAACACACTGATTTAATGTCCAAGTTAACACGGAGTTGTGACCGAGTTAATTCAGTGAGTCAAGGTCTGAGGTTATTCAGTGAGATGCGTCTCAGTTAATACAAAAAAAATGCAACCATAGTTAAACACTAAACGCACACATAGTTGAACACTAAATCAAGAGAACTCAAACACACCCACACACAGATTAACGCTAAGACGCACACACACTCTCTAAAGCTGAAATGCAGCACCAATCAAACTTACAAAGAAAACAGTAAAAAAATTAAAGAAATGATATATATATATATATATATATATATATACAAAATAAAGGAGAGATAATCAAAACTTACAAACCAAGCCTTAAAGGCTTAAGAAAACACGATCGGTTGGATAGACGAACAGCCCACAACGATATCCCAACATGCAGGAACAAAACGAGATCTCAAGATACAAGAGCCAAGCCATTAATGGAGCTCCACCTTGAAAGGTTTCCCAACCGACAGCACAACTCAACTCAAACAGATCACAACCAAAAACCAAGAAACCACAAACAGGTATGAATTTAAACCAATGAGAGATCCGAAAAAAAATTCTCTAAAAGAGTATAAGACTTTGATTTGTAAAGATGGTGTAGAGAAAGAAAGTAAAGAGAGAAGATGTTGGTTGAGTAAACAATACAAACCCTAAAAAAAGGACCCCATCGTATTCTATATATACCCAAACCCACAATGGCACGGTTCGAAAATAATAAACCCAACAAAAGAGGGTAAAATCGGACAACCAAAAAGGCATCTGGGGATAAAAGCAGAAGGCCAAAACTCGAGGGTACTAGTGTCAAATCACAAGTGAGATAAGGGGCAAATGGCCCAACAACAAGTAGATAGCTAGGCGTCTAAACCACGCCAATACCAGGTCTCGAGAAGACCAACACCTCGAGCTCCCAAATCTGACAGCAAGACCAAATGACAATAATACCAGAACCCACTCAGCCAATTTTAATGTGCGTATAAACATTGTAATTAAACAAAATTATTTTCTGTTTAAAAGACTAAATGTTTAATCTCAAAAAAATAGACAACAAAAAATGAAATACAAAATTATTTTTAAACACAACTTATAACAATATTCCATAAATAAATTATATAACTAAATATTTTTAAAATAATTTTAAATTCAAAATGTTGAAATAGATATAAAGACACCAAAAATAATTTTAAATTCAAAATTGGGACAAATAAAACAAGGACAATTTCAGGCCTCCGACAGACTTCTTTTTACTTTCCCTGGCATCACTTGCGTCAATTTAGGTGGGAGCAAATTATGCCACCTCAAACACTAGGTTTCTTTCCAATGGAGCATTTAACAGAACATTTGTGTATGAGACTGGGCTCTCTATAAGAGAATCGTCGACTATCGACATGTCATTCCCAATCTATTGACGAGTTTGGCATGTTCTGGGGATTACGTGAAATGGATATGGATAGGGGTGGAAGCGGTACAGGTTTTTACCGTACCGTACCGTTTTGATCCGACAAAAATGGTTTTGGTTTTATATATTAAAATACCAGAAACTGATCTTACTGAAATCGAAATTATCGAAAAAAAGCTGGTTATTTTGGTTTTAATATTTAAAAAATCGATTTACCAAAATTACCGTACCGAATTTACCGAAACCAGAAAAAACTGACCAAAATTACCATACTATACCGAATTTATCGAAACCAGAAAAAAACATACCGAAATTACCGTACCGAATTTTACCAAAATTACTGTACCGAATTGACCGAAACCAAAAAAAAAGTTGGTTTTGGTTTTGGTTTTAATATTTAAAAAAGTTGGTTAGTTTTGTTTTTGGTTTTTTGGGGATTTTAGTGCTCTTTATCGAAACCAGAAAGATTGAAACCCGAAACCAGAAAAAACCAGAATTTACCTAAACAAAAAAAACCCAGAAGAAACCAGAATTTACCGAAACCAGAAAAACCGAAATTACCAAAAAAATGAAATACCGGTCGATTTGGTTTTGGTATTGATTTTGGTGTACTGGGTGGTAAACTGGTACGGTTTGGTTTTACCATCCATAGTTTGGTTTTGGTATTGGTATTTACTATTTATCGACCAAACCGTACCGCTTACACCCCTAGCTTTGGAGGAGGGTAGTGGTTAAAATGTTGGCTGAAGAGACTAGATAGAGATGGCTTTCTATGTTTGACATTATGGAGGGAGGTGTTATGGTTTTCCTAGGCTGGTTTGGTCTTACCGTTCCATGGAGTGCCTTCGGTATTCCATCCAAGCAGGGGATGTTTGGGTTCCCCAAGATGTAGATGATGATGGGGTTGGTTCTTCTGGCCGTTGCGGGTAGGATCACTGGGGAGTTTTAGTGAAGCGTTTATATGATTTTTAGTATTGTATCTTGTTGTTTTCCGGTAGGAATAACTTCGGGAAGGTTGTTTAGGAGTAGTTTCATTTTTGTTTTAGGAAAATAAGGTTAGGTTGGCGGGGGAAGTTGTTTGACTCCCTATGCTGATATAATTGTGCCGCAAATTTTTCATCAATGGAATAAATAAGATTTTAATTATATCGTTGTGCCTATTGATGAGTTTTGCATTTGAATTATATATTCTAATCTCTAAGCAATACATAATCCTTTTGTTCATGTAAATGATAAAATGAACTGTCGTTCTCAGAGGTAAGAAAAGAATAACATTTTGTGAAAAACAAAGGGACCGTGACCATGTAAAGCATATGAGCTGCCTACGTACCTCTGGGGGTTTTGAAAATTTTCTGAATTTCATTTTTGAAAGTAAAAGGTTCTTTAGAGGATCTGGCCCTACGTAGTTCTGAGTAGAGGGGAATGAAGATTTTTTTTCTTTTTTTAGAATAGAAAGGAGATGAAAAGAGTCGTTGCTCGCTGAGATTAAGGGTAGAATTTCTTGAGATGATCCAAGTTGACTGGATGGACCATCTCTTCTCCATCGAGGTTGGTGAGAATAGCAGTTCCACCGGATAGGATTTTCTTCACAACATAGGTGGCCGCTCCAATTGGTCTTGAATTTCCCTTTGGGGTCCCAAACAGGCTCGATAGTTTCTTTAAGGGCTAAATCCACTTCTTGGACACCACGATCCTTCATTCTCTTATTGAATTATCGTTCTATTCAGCGATGGTAGCCTTATATATGCTATAGAGCCTTCAGCCTCCTTTCATCCAAGAGTCACAACTCATCAAGGCATCTTTGATGCCAGTCTTCCTCGCTGACTTTTTATTCAAGCATAACACGTAGTGAAGGAATTTCTAGTTTAACAGATAGGAATGCTTACATGACATATACCAGAGAGTAAGGGGTAGCCCTAGTAGATGCTCAAACTGAAGTGCGGTAGCTCCAATGGCATAAGGGATTCGATCGGCCCAATCTTGACAGCTTTCGATCATTTACTAATGATTTCTTTGAGTTTCTTATTACCGGCTTCTACTGCATTATTGGTTTGAGGTCAGTAGGGAGAATATTTTTGTATTTGGATCCCATACTCATCAACCACTTATGTGACTTCTACCTCAAAATTAACCCGTTGTCTGATATTTGCTCACGTGATACCCCATTTAGCAAATGATATTTTTTTGGATGAATTTGGAAACTTTTTTAGCATTCGTCACTGCATATGACTTGACTTCGACCCATTTGGTGAAGTAATCAATGGAAACCAAGTTGAATTCATTCCCGTTGGAGGCTTTGGGTGTAACTTTCCCTATGATATCGATGCCCCATATGGAGAACGACCAAGAAAACGTCATGTTGTACAATTCTCGTGGAGGTAAGTGTTGGAGGTTAGAAAATTATTAGCATTTAAGACATCTCCGAACATAGGCGGTGCAATCCTGAACCATGGTGGTCCAATAATAACCTTGTTGGATGATTTTCTTGGCAAGCATATTGCCATTAATGTGGGGTTTGCACTCCTTGTTGTGGATTTTCTGCATCATCTCTTCAATGTCAGCCCCTGCGATGCAGTGTAAATGGGTTCCATCGAAATTTCTCCTGAATAGTGCTTTATCATAAACGATGTATCGGGCATCCAGTTTGCGAAGGGTTGCTCAATCTTTCTTATTAGAATCTTGGGGGTACCTATCGTGATTGAGGAGGTGATAAATATCATAGTATCAGCAATCGGATATATCAGGATCTTCTTATATTATGAGCTGAATGTGGTAGCAGTGGGTTGGTTTAACATGCTTTTGGACTAGGAAGGGGGCCATTATTATTCCTTCAAGCATGTTAATTATAAAAACTAAGGTAGTAAGGGAATCGACTACGTTGTTTTTTGCTCGAGGCAGGTAGTGGAAGGTGATATCTTAGAATTGGGAGGCCAGATCTTCTAGGTGGGCATGGAAGGGTAAGAGTTTCCCATCCTTGACTTTCCATATTCTGATTACTTAACCGATGATGAGGGTTGAATCCCAATAGACATCTAGGTATTGAATCCCTTTATTATGAGATACTTTGAGGAATACCCTGCATGCCTCATATTCGATCATATTATTGGTGCAGGGAAGATCTAGCTTGATGGAAATGGGAGTGTGAGAGTCATAAGGGGAAATTAGGAGTATCCTAATTCCATACCTCTTCTTGTTCGTGAGTCCATCAAAGAATATTTGCCACCGAAGGTTTTCTTGGGAGGTATAAATGATATCTTCATCCAGAAACTCAGAAATCCAAACATCAGCTTCTTCCATAGGGTGGTCAACAAGGTAGTTAGAGATGGATCTTCCTTTCATGGCTTTTTGCATGACATACATAATAACGAATTCGGTTAGAAGCATTAACCATTAGGCCATTCGACTAGACATGGCAGGTTTCTCGAGAAGGTATTTGATAGGATCCATTTAGGACATATGTTTGATAGGAAAAATGAGCATATATTGCCATAATTTTTGGGTGACCTAGACAAAGGCAACACATGTTTTTTCTAAGGCAGTGTAGTTAACTTTGTACCCGAACAACTTATGACTGGCATAGTAAATGGCTATCTTTTTATGGGATTCTTCAAGGTATTGGGATAGCAAAGCCCCAATTGTAGTGTCTGTTATGGTCAAGTATAGGATTAGAGGTAGACCTAGTTATAGTGGAATGAGTACCAGAAGTCGAGTTAGATATTGCTTGATTCGATTAAAGGCCTCCAAGAAAGCTTCGTTTCAAACCTTAGTTGAATCCTTCCGAAGGAGTTTGAAGATGGGTTCACAGATAGAAGTCAATTGGATGATGAACTAGCTGATATACTGTAATTTTCTAAGGAATCCCCAGACTTCCTTCTCCGTTCAAGGTGGTGGCATCTCGAGTATGGCTTTCGGTTTAGCATGATCAGCTTCTGTCCCATTTTCACTAACCATGAATCCTAAGAGCTTTCCTTTGGTATCACCAAAAATACATTTATATGGGTTAAGTTGCATCTGTTATCGCCGTAGTCGCTCGAAGAACTTTCTGAGAGAAGAAACATGACCTTCCATAATCTTAGACTTAATAATCATATCATCCATGTAGACCTCAACTTGTTTGTGTATCAGATCATGCAAGATGGTTGTGGTAGCCCTCTGGAAGGTAGCCCTTGCATTTTTTAGACCAAATCGCATAACGGTGTAACATAATGTTCCCCAAGGGGTGATGAATGTGATTTTCTCTTGATGATCTGGGTACATCTTGATCTGGTTGTATCTGACAAAGACATTCAAAAATTACTTGAGAATGTGACTAGCCATATTTTCGACAATCATGTCAATATTGGGTAGCGAGAAATCATCCTTCAGAGAGGCCTTGTTCAAATATCGATAATCAACGCACATATGAGCCGTTCCTTTGAATTTTGACACAAGTACGATGTTGGCTAGCCATATGGGATATTCTATCACATGAATGAAACCCACGTTCAACTGTTTGACCACCTCTTCCTTAATCTTGAGCAACTATTCGGTGTGAAGCTTTTGCAGTTTCTATTTGACTAGTTTGCATTCTTGGAGAGTTGGAACCTCATGTTGAGCTATCTCGGGATTAATTTCGGGCATGTCCTCATAGGACCATGCAAAGACATCCACAAATTCCTTTAGTAATTCTTTAAGTTGCGTGCACTCATGCTCATCAAGGGCAGACCCTATCCTAATTTCACATAGTTGGCTACTAGAATCGAGATTAATAACAATAGTTTCATCTTCATTAACTTGAACATGATTATGTTGTTTATTATTAACCTCATTAAGATCAGATAAGAATTATTCATTTGCAAAATCATCATCATCAAGAGTTTTATTAGAATTATGATAATTAATGTAAGACACAACAAGATACTCAAAATCTTCATTTATTTCATTATTGGGAAAAACATAGTTGAGAACCTCATCGAAGGAGGTATCGATTACATCAGAATAGGGAAAAATAACAAGAGAAAATAAAATGGGAAAAACATTTGAGTTGGGTTTTATTTTAGCAGGTGGAACCGGCACAACATTCCAGTTAAGGATAGGTCATTAGCAACTTTGATCCGGCATATGGATCTGATGATGTAATGCTTGAGTGGATCATACAGAGTGTCAGCCCCAGTGTCTGCAAGTTGACTGAATCCTCAGAGTCACTTCCCTCTAAATTTTCGTTAGCAACTACGACCTTATCAATGAGTGGTCTCACATGATTCTGGGAACTTTTGGCCCGTGAGTAGTTATTTTGGAAAAAGATCTCCATTCCTGGTTTTATCTTCTTCTCCATGTGATCATACCATAGTTCAAGAAAGCCGCAAAAGGGGAAATCTACACCCTCTCTGATGAGTCTTTTATTCAAGTAATCTCTTGAGACAGTCTTGGTACTTTCTATCCTTCTCTTCAACTAAGGTTGGCATAGTATTATGAGTTCCTCTATTCATGGTTGATAACCCAGGCAACAAGGAGGAAAGTCCATCTTAAACACTATGGGTTCTACTATTCCCTGTTGACGTCATCCCAGCCCCAATCCGGGCATGAAGTGCATTGTGACAACCCGCTTAAAATAATAACGGGTGGCCATCCCTATACATTAATAAATCAGGAAATCTCAGATGGCTCATTCTCAACATCACTGACCATAACACAAAGTATAAGACTAACTACCCGAAATCATATAAGCGAGATGCCAAATTTAAATAAAATATGCAACAGACAACAAACCCACACTATAAGCTACTAACAAAGGAAAGAAAAATTGTGCACACAAAAACTAAAATAAATGAAGTGCGAAAATAATATCAAATGAGTAACTCTAAATGAATATACCCGAATAAGATGTCGGGTCACAGACAGTACAATAACTGAAATGGAACAAAATATAAACATCTATAAATATCCCTTGGGTATAAACCCGATATACAAAATGAGTCCTAACTAGATTTTCGAAGAGATAAGAAGCGACTACAATCTAAATCCCACAACAGTCCGCACCTGTTACGGCTCCCACGACTCTGGATAGAAGGGCATCCGGCATCCATGCGGTAGGATACATGTAGTGATATATACATACATATATAGAAAAAGAGAAATACAAACAGGTCAGAGCCCGAGTTGTGAAAATATTTAGCAAGTGTGTTAACCGTGCATAATAAATATAAATGCACTTATTTCATAATTAAAGTGGAATCGCACTCGCATGAAACCCCCAACTAACTTCTCATCTAACGGCGTGCACCTATTCACGTCCTGAAATATTAATTAAGTTACGCCACTTATAAGGACAACCTAACTTACTATAGGCACGGCCTATAGTAAGTTAGGTTGTGCCTATAGTAAGTTAGGTTGTGCCTATAGGCCGTGCCTATAGTAAGTTAGGTTGTGCCTATAGGCACGGCCTATAGTAAGTTAGGTTGTGCCTATAGGCCGTGCCCACCAAGACCTGCCTTCATAACATGACCCTAGAATCTTTCCCGTTCCAATTACACTTAATTATTTATACAAACATATATGCCATACTAGGCTTAATTTATTCCGGTTTATAATTTAATCAATTATAATTCTTAATACGTTACCCATATACATTTGGTTGAATCCTATAATTTAATCTCTAAATAGCATGCATATAAATTATTAATGACAAAACTTCTCTCCACTCTCAAAATTGCACTACGATTCGTGCGCGGGGCGTCTCTCAAAGCGAAATCCAAACAAAGAACCCCCCCAATACACTACTTCTTGACAATGTCGATCCTAGAGATCCATTATGTCATACACACAATTCTACTATTACAACTATAGAAATTAGATTACCATTTACGAACAACTTCAAAATCTCCAATAATATCCTTGGGATGATGTACTCGAAATATTCCCTAAATGTGATACATCACCCCCCCCCCAACCATCTAGTACATCATAATCATCCAAGATGTACTCCATAAAAAGTACATATCCTTTCACCTATAGGATATATAAATATATATATAGGTATTTATTCAAACAATATATATATATATATATACAATCATCCATTCCCATAGCCAAGTGTACATACTACATATGTTGTACAAGGGCCATGCACATAATACACCCGACTATATATATATCGCCGATAAACTGCACCATGCTATCATCTTCCCAGTTCCCGACTCACGTAGCAATACTGGGGACCACCTGCTGGGGCTAAACGACACCCACCTCGTGATAAACTCACGCACACAACGTCCCGAAAAGCGGTCATAGCTCCTAACCGGTCAATGAAACGAGACATACCCACCACGTCTCACCCCAAAAGAAATGTATATCACGTAATAACACAATGGACGACTATGACCTGGGGAATATCCACACCCGGCTCCTCGAGCCAGGATGCTCACCCTCTGCGCAAAAACTTCCCAATGATAGCATGCGCGGGGTATGCTTAACCACAAAAGTATATATATCATTCTCATGAACAATATATATACATCCATATGATCCCATCATATAATTAAACCATCACATATGGTTTAGATTTTCACAACATGAGTAAGCACATATATCCATATCTATACAATTATATATATGTATATTCACATAAATATAAACACTATCTATCGTCGACCAGTATAAGGTTTATAAACTCGGCCACAAGTATAAATAATCTTCGTTATACTAGCTATCGTCCCAACACATTTAATTTACCTCAATATGTGAATACAATCCCTCACTTGAAGCATATTCATCCGTTTATCCTATGATATGAATAGTTTCCAACATTTATATACCTAACATTAGGGTTATCACCCAAAGTTTAGTGTAGAAAACCATTACTACACATCTCATCTATATCAGAAAGTGCATTAATATCTCTAGTACTACTTCGACCATTGGTTTACGCCTAACTAATAGTCTAAAAACCTCAAACTCAACCTTAAATTCATCTCATGACTCCCATCACGTAGGGAAACAACACTGATATATAATCGCTATCCCAAATACGGTTCCATAATCTTATGAACCCTTAATCTGTAGTGCTCTTGCAATCGGTTCCTTAAGTTAAACATTCCTAAGGATACGCGACCACTCTCTCTCTTCGGACCCCAATTTGCATCATAATAGAATCCTATCTCTATAAGGATCTGGCATGAATATCGGCCTAGCATTTCATAACATACCCTCACAACTCTCTCTAAGAGATCTTAACCTCACATCATATATGAACTCACTTTTGACCTATAGTTAGAATTCCCATCCCTGATGAGGTTTCCCACAATCTCTATACACAACTCCAATACATACATATAAACATATATTTTCCCCAAACCATTTCAATAAGTCCCCATGATCATGACGTGTGAGAAACCCCTTATAAGTCTCCAAAATATATCTCTTACATCATAAAAGAAGGCCCCAAGTCAATAAACCCAACCAAAAAGGGTTAGAAATCACTATAGAGAAAGTTACTCAAAATGCCCTATTTTCGAATCGATTCGGCCCTATTCCGAATCGATTCAGCCTAGCGAATCGATTCGGCTTCAGAGTTGAATCGATTCGGGTCCAAAGACTTGGGCTTCTGTCTCAAGCCGAATCAATTTGCCTTGGGTCCGAATCGATTCGGTCAATGCAGACCTGCCAATTTTTCCTAAGCCGAATCGATTCGCTTAAGGGGTGAATCGATTCGGGTCTACAGAACCCTAAAGGTCTCTTCTTCTTCACGAAACCCTAAAATTTTGCTTCTAACCCCTAAACCTTCATCTTATCATGATCCTAAGATAATATATCAACCCAAAGTTGATCCCAAACATTTCTACACCATCAAACCCATATCTAAACATCAATTTCAAAATTTAAACCCAAAAATCTAGGTTTTGATATTAATACCCTAAATCCATTTCTTTAACCCACAAATTATGAAATGAAATACACAAATGACTTATTTAGCAAGATTAAACACTTGCCTTGATTTTGTAGGGGTTGGATCGTCCTCGATGTCGTGTTTGGGCCGCAATCTCCAAGATTTTTCTCCTCTCTTTCTTTCTTTATTCTTCTTTCTCTCTTCTTTTCTCTTCTCTTTCTATCTCTCTCTCTAAATGAGATGGCTTAATCCGTAAGCCTCTTAAATCCCTTAAAACAATAAACCCAGTTTTAAATGTTAATACACACTTTAAATGACTCGTTTACTCCAATTCGAGTCAAACTGACTTAAAGACATTTCGGAGCCGAAATAAAACCCAATGACAGTCATTTTGACTATCTCGACCCTTCCGAGATCGATGGTACACTCATAATCATCATCCAGAATACTTTGAAATGTTCTCTATTTTTGGACCTCAATTCCCAAATTTTAAAATTCTCCAATTCAATTAAATTTTATTTTCCCAAAAATTTAATTTCTCAGTCTCCAAAGTCACGGGTTGTTACATACTTCCCCCCTTACAAAAATTTCACCCGCGAAATTTAAGATATGCCTAGGACCTAAATCTCATCTAGTCCTTACATCAACCCTCAGGATCACTATACCGATCCTTCCTAGTTCTCAAGTCTAACCATATAAATTTTAAAACAAACTAGCTACCCAGGTTGCCCATACACCCCGTACCCGAGCTCCACTCGTAGAATTATAATCAGGCTCCATTAGCCTCAAATCGTAATATACTCTCAGCAATATAATCTATAGCAACCTATTAAATATATAGAGTTTGAAAATTTCCCATGGTTGAACTATCCTCAATTCCTGACGCTAGCTACCTTCATGTGGGGGAAGTCTCGCAAGAGAAATCCAAACAAGGAACCCTCCCAATACACTACTGTGTAGCTAGGTCGGGGATTGAGATTAGTTAAACTAGGGTTACGGTTGTATAAAATGATTTTCATATTTTAGATACTGCCCGAAGGCCTATACAACAATATAATATAAATCAATTCCGCGTCTTTCGACACGCCAAACAAACACCTTATGTTTAAGACATAAGGCCTCAACAAATACAAGACTCTGACCAATACCTAGTTCTCAAAACTAGCACAACTATGAGCTAAATTCTCCGTTCAAAATAAATCTACCAAACTTGGAACCTATCGATTATAAAATTCTTCTACATCACATCAACACCTTTCCATAAAATAAGTTCTTCCCTCATTGGAACACTACAATCACACGCCCTAACCTATCCATAAGACAAATAACCTTATAATTACTACTCAACAAACTCCAAATATCCTCACTCCCGGAATTCACTATTATAACTCTCGACTATCTCCTCACGAGACGATTTATTTTCTCAAAAGATGCCATACAAAGGCCATACTTACTCACTCCTTCCTCAAAGGAAATTCTATACACCCTAGGGGCGTAGCGGCTACTACTCATCATACCTTACGCGCGACGTTCCCAATATCACACAAAGCGTGACTTAAACCCAAAGAAAGATATTCTACCTTCTACTTCCATAATCCAATTGCTTTACCTCATCCTTGAATCTCAACTCAAGGTCCTCTACTTCTTCCAGGACAATCATTCTTCCTAAACCTATTTCTCCACAAGATAAACATCTTCTTTAAAATCCTTCCTTACTATTTTGAAGGACAAAAGCTCTATTTCGACTTCCGACAACTCCTTTGGTCCTACTCGACGAACCTGAGTCTCCAAATTTCTTACTTCCTTCTTAAATAAAGACGATACTCTTAACAATAGGACAATGCCACCTACCTTCCACCGGTAAAAGTCAGCATCACCAGGCTTCCTAACAAAGGTTGAAGGGTTTCTCAATCTAAACCTCCCAAGGATTTCACTACATGCCTCTCCTCAAAACTTACCTTAATAAGTCCAAGATTCACCATTCGAGTAAATTTCCCTCTCACTCAACTACCGATAGATCACCTTAAATCACCTCTAGAAGCCTCCTTCTTATCTCCGCCTGAATCACAGAAAGAGAATACCTCCAGTCAAAGCGTACCCAAAATCTGTTATGGGTATTGCATCTCTCATCTTGTCCCTCCCTGGACGACATATTCTAGGCGATGTCTGAAATGAAAGCAATTGTTATCAGAACATCAATCAAGTGAATACACTTCACAGAAGAAGATAAACGCAGTGAACGCAACAATACTAATAGTAGGGCTCTATATCAAGAACGTTAATGGAAGAACACAAAAAAACCGCACAGATCCTAAAGACACTAGAACCTGATGCTCTGATACCATCTATGACAACCCGCTTAAAATAATAACGGGTGGCCAGCCCTATACTATAATAAATCAGGAAATCTCAAATTGCTCATTCTCAACATCACTGACCATAACACAAAGTATAAGACTAACTACCCGAAATCATATAAGCGAGATGCCAAATTTAAATAAAATATGCAACAGACAACAAACCCACACTATAAGCTACTAACAAAGGAAAGAAAAATTGTGCACATAAAAACTAAGATAAATGAAGTGCAGAAATAATATGAAATGAGTAACTACAAATGAATATACCCGAATAAGCTGTCAGGTCACAGACAGTACAATAACTGAAATGGAACAAAATATAAACATCTATAAATATCCCTTGGGTATAAACCTGATATACAAAATGAGTCCTAACTAGATTTTCGAAGAAATAAGAAGCGACTACAATCTAAATCCCGCAACAGTCCGCACCTGTTACGGCTCCCACGACTCTGGATAGAAGGGCATCCGACATCCATGCGGTAGGATACCTGTAGTAATATATACATACATATATAGCAAAAGATAAATACAAACGGGTCAGAGCTCGAGTTGTGAAAATATTTAGCAAGTGTGTTAACCGTGCATAATAAATATAAATGAACTTATTTCATAATTAAAGTGGAATCGCACTCGCATGAAACCCCCAACAAACCTCTCATCTAAAGGCGTGCACCTATTCGCGTCCTGAAATCTTAATTAAGTTACCCCACCCATAAGGACAACCTAACTTACTATAGGCACAGCCTATACCCCCAAGACCTGCCTTCATAACATGACCCTAGAATCTTTCCCGTTCCAATTACACTTAATTACTTATACAAACATATATGCCATACTAGGCTTAATTGATTCCGGTTTATAATTTAATCAATTATAATTCTTAATACGTTACCCATATAAATTTGGTTGAATCCTATAATTTAATCTCTAAATAGCATGCATACAAATTATTAATGACAAAACTTCTCTCCACTCTCAACATTGCACTACGTTTCGTGCACGGGGCGTCTCGCAAAGCGAAATCCAAACAAGGAACCCCCCCAATACACTACTTCTTGACAATCTTGATCCTAGAGATCCATTATGTCATACACACAATTCTACTATTATAACTATAGAAATTAGATTACCATTTAATAACAACTTCAAAAATATCCTTGGGATGATGTAACTGAAATATTCCTTAAATGTGATACATGAACCCCCGCCAACCATCTAGTACATCATAATCATCCAAGATGTACTCCATAAAAAGTCCATATCCTTTCACCTATAGGATATATAAATATATATATATATATATATATAGGTATTTATTTTAACCATATATATATGTACAATCATCCATTCCCATAGCCAAGTGTACATACTACATATGATGTACAAGGGCTATGCACATAATACACCCGACTATATATATATCGCCGATAAATTGCACCATGCTATCATCTTCCCAGTGCCCGACTCACGTAGAAATACTTGGGACCACCTCGAGGGGCTAAACGACACCCACCTCGTGATAAACTCATGCACACAACGTCCCGGGAAGCGGTCATAGCTCCTAACCGGTCAATGAGATGAGACATACCTACCATGTCTCACCCCAAAAGAAATATATATCACATAATAACACAACGGACGACTATGACCTGGGGAATATCCACACCCTACTCCTCGAGCCAGGATGCTCACCCTCTGCCCGAAAACTTCCCAATGATAGTATGCGCGGGGTATGCTTAACCACATAAGTATATATATCATTCTCATGCTCAATATATATACATCCATATGAACCCATCATATAATTAATCCATCACATACGGTTTAGATATTCACAACATGAGTAAGCACATGTATCCATATCTATACAATTATATATATGTATATTCACATAAATATACACACTATCTATCGTCCGCCAGTATAAGGTTTATAAACTCGGCCACAAGTACACATAATCTTCATTATACTAGCCATCGTCCCAACACATTTAATTTACCTCAATATATGAATACAATCCCTCACTTGAAGCATATTCATCCATTTATCCTATGATATGAATAGTCTTCCAACATTTATATACCCAACATTAGGGTTATCACCCAAATTTTTGTGTAGGAAACCATTACTACACATCTCATCTATATCAGAAAGTGCATTAATATCTCTAGTACTACTTCAACCATTGGTTTACACCTAACTAATAGTCTATAAACCTCAAACTCAATCTTAAATTCATCTCATGACTCCCATCACGTAGGGAAATAACACTGATATATAATAGCTATCCCAAATACGGTTCCATAATCTTAAGAACCCTTAATCTGTATTTCTCTTGTAATCTGTTCCTTAAGTTAAATATTCCTAAGGATACGCGACCACTCTCTCTCTTCAGTCCCCAATTTGCATCTTAATAGAATCATATCTCTATAAGGATCTGGCATGAATATCGTCCTAGAATTTCATAACATACCCACGCAACTCTCTCTAAGAGATCTTAACCTCACATCATATCTAAACTCACTTTTGACCTATAGTTAGAATTCCCATCCCCGATGAGGTTTCCCACAATCTCTGTACACAACTCCAATACATACATATAAACATATATTTTCCCCCAAACCATTTCAATGAGTCCCCATGATCATGACGTGTGATAAACCTCTTATAAGTCTCCAAAATATATCTCTTACATCATAAAAGAAGGCCCCAAATCAATAAACCCAACCAAAAAGGGTTAGAATTCACTATAAAGAAAGTTACTCAAAATGCCCTGTTTTCGAATCGATTCGGCCTAGCGAATCGATTCGGCTTCAGAGGTGAATCGATTCGGGTCCAAAGACCTGGGCTTCTGTCTCAAGCCGAATCGATTTGCCTTGGGTCCGAATCTATTCGGTCAATGCAGACCTGCCAATTTTGCCTAAACCAAATCGATTCGCTTAAGGGGCGAATCGATTCGGGTCTGCAGAACCCTAAAGGTCTCTTCTTCTTGATGAAACCCGCGAATTTAAAACCCTAAAATTTCACTTCTAACCCCTAAACCTTCATCCTATCATGATCCTAAGATAATAAATCAATCCAAAGTTGATCCCAACCATTTCTACACCATCAAACCCATATCTAAACATCAATTTCAAGATTTAAACCCAAAAATCTAGGTTTTGATATTAATACCCTAAATCCATTTCTTTAACCCACAAATTATGAAATGAAATACACAAATGACTTATTTAGCAAGATTAAACACTAGCCTTGATTTTGTAGGGTTTGGATCGTCCTTGATGTCGCGTTTGGGCCGGAATCTCCAAGATTTTTCTCCTCTATCTCTCTTCCTTTATTCTTCTTTCTCTCTTCTTTTCTCTTTTCTTTCTCTTTCTCTCTCTCTCTCTCTAAATGAGATGGCTTAATCCGTAAGCCTCTTAAATCCCTTAAAACAATAAACCCAGTTTTAAATGTTAATACACACTTTAAATGACTCGTTTACTCCAATTCGAGTCAAACTGACTTAAAGACATTTCGGAGCTGAAATAAAACCCAATGACAATCATTTTGACTATCTCAACCCTTTCGGGATCGATGGTACACTCAAAATCATCATCCGGAATAATTTGAAATGTTATCTATTTTTGGACCTCAATTCCCAAATTTTAAAATTCTCCAATTCAATTAAATTTTATTTTCCCAAAAATTTAATTTCTCAGTCTCCAAAATCACGGGTTGTTACATGCATGTTCTTGAATATCTGTATCATATTGACATTGCCATTAGGGATGTGTTATGTACATACTTTGTCTTTGAAATCGTCCCCTGCTGGGAGCGGAAGCAGTTCGACTCGAAAACCTGACAGAAGCATATCATTCTCCCCATGTTAAATTTCTAGTACGGATTACTGGTGCTTGTATTCTCAGTGTAATCATCGTCACCCAAGATGGTGATGAGCTGCCCATTGGCAAAGAACTTCAGTTTCTAATGAAGGTAAAAAAACACACCCTTGATACAATGGAGCCATAGTCGTCCGAGCAACATATTGAAATAAGCTGGGATATCAATGACTTGGAATTGAGTAACTGGATTTATAGGTCCAGTCCCTATTGTAAGCTTTATGGATCCCATTACTTCCCTACGAGTATTATCATAAGCACACACCGTGAAAGAGGTTGGAGCAAGGTCGCTCACTTTCAGTCCCAAAAAATTGAGGGTTCTTAATGGGAAAATATTAAGGGTTGATCTATTATCAACAAATGAAAGTGGGTCAGTCTTTCCCATGACTTCGACGGAGATATTGAGAGCATAGTTATGATTCAGACCAAACATGTGGAATTCTTCTTTAGAAAAGGTCATTCTATTAGAGGTTAGAGATTCTACCAGACTCACTACTTCTTATGGCATGGCGGAATGAGGGACTGTGGGCTCGATAAGTAGTTTAATCAAGGAATTCTAGTGTAACTGAGAAGACATAAAGAGTCCCCACAAAGTGATGTTATCTTAGGTTTTCTTCAACTGATCGAGGATGTTTCTCTTCTTGAGGGTCATTTTCGGCATAGAAAGTTCCTCAACACCTTTTCCCTTGTCGGTTGCTGATGATTGGGGGTTGGAACTTAGTAATGCCTCCCTGATCTAGTCATATGGTTCACAAGGGATGGGAAAAATAGAAACCCCATTTTTTCATCTACCTCAGTTTTATTCGGACACCTTGTTAATCTTTCCTAAAATTTTCTTAAATGATATCATTCAATATATACTGACTATTAGTCTAGTCTTGTCTAGGCTTTACTCTTCATCTAAACCATTGAATTCATTTCACCATTCGGTGGCAACAACATCATCTTTCCATGAAAAGTTAATGCACTCCAAAACCTCAACGGCCTCTTCGTATAGATCCTCCCACTGAACGAGGAGATGCAGAAGTAAAGGGACCAGGTACCTTTATAGTTTCAAAGCATCAAGTAGCTCAGACATGCTACAAATTTCACCGGTCTATCAGAATAAGTTTGCCATGATCTAGACGACATCATCTAAGTTGACTTCATCGATAGGTACTACCAAATTATCTGACTCTCGAGCCCATTTTCAAGCTTCTAAGAACAGTGTACTGAATCTTTAGAAGTCAATGGTAATTTCTGAGGGCAATTTCAGTTCAAACTCTAGAAGCTGGTTCAATACTATTGACAATTCCATATCTTTCCCTCCGAAACGTGTACAAACAACAATGCATGCCCTAGTAAGAAGTGACATGGCCTGATTGGTAAAGCAGGTATGATGTAGGATAAAATATGGGAAAACTTAGAGGGGTGTAAGGAAATATATGGGTATGCTGGGAAATTTACTAGGTATAATCTGGGTAGATGGATCAAAATCTGGGTCTTCTTCTAGGAAGCTGGCATTTTCATGATTTGGGAGTGGATTATGGGTAGTGTTTGGTTTAGTATTAGCTAGTGGGGCGATGATATCCTGGTTAATCAGACCTTGAATTACATTTTGGAGGTGGAAACACTAATTAGTGGTGTGGCCGGAATTTTAGTGTAAATTACAATGGGCATCTGGTTTAAAATTTTTGGGAAGTGGGTTTGGTAATGGACGAGGGTCTAATGGTTTGATAATATTTTGGCTTAATAGGGCTTAATAAACTTTGGAGAGGGGAGCATAAAGCTGAGGGAGACTTTCTGGTGCCCATGAAGTGACAGGCTGAGAGATGATATTGATGGGTAAAACTGCGATATTGGAAGGCTTCTTTTACTTTCTGGGAGTTAATTGTCCGTATAATTTCTTCGACTCAACTTCTGTCTTGGCAAGACTTTCTTCAATCTCCACTCCTACTTCTCAAAGATCTTAAAAATAGGGGTAGTATTTTCCCCCCATCATTGCTCGGACATGAGGTAAGATTTTTTTTTTCATGATATTGACTTGCTCCTCTTCGAAACTGGTTCGTCATGGTCACTGGTTTCTCTGTCCACCTTGATATGATGTTACCGACTGATTTTTTGTGATTCTGTTTGAGAAGTTCTAAATCGCACTGGATAACATACAATTCCTCGTTGTATTTGTACTGCGACATAAATTAATGGGCAGCAACCTCCCACTGTGAATTTTAGATTCCTCGAGGGATAGGAACCAATGAAGAGTGCTATCCTTCAAAGTCTGTTGGAACATCTAGGCCATTATTTCCATGGAGGAACCTAGGAGAGTCTCTTGGTGGTAACTTCGGAGATGCACAATTAGGGGTCCACTATCCTCGAACTTCTCAATGTTACGCATCTTTAACTTTTACGATAGTCTTGCTTTAGGATAGGGAGACATACGGGTGTAATCCATGTAGTTCCTAGAGATTTTGACTTGGTCAAACTTTTTGGTCAACATCTTAAGGTCCTCCTTGACCTTGTTCAATTATTCTTCCTTCGGATCAACGGTCACGGGTAGGTTAGCCCCTAGCTAGGCAAGAGTCGACATAGGGAGTTGAGCTGGTGGTGACCCATTAATAGTAGGGGCACATGGAGCGTGCTGGTATTCCTCGAAGACCTAAATAGGCTAAGGTGTGGGTGAACCCATAACGCGAGGTAAGAGGACCTTGGGCTCTTCGGGAATAGGGACCCAATTTTGTTGAATCTTATGAACCTCGATTTGAAGGTTGTCAATCTTGACAGTGAGTTGGGCTAGGATCGTCATCAAATATGGCTGCAGATTTGGTACATGGTCGGCGTTATCCATGGAAAGTGGATGAAGGTGAATTTTGGACTCGAAGGAAGCAACGATGGAACTAACGGAGCGTCGGGGCATTCGACGAAAGATCGAAGCCAATAGGGATCCAGGACAAGGGTCAGGTATGCGATCTACCTGAGAAGGAGAAATATTCAGATTTATTTTTGAAAGAGAAGGGGGGAAACTGTTATAATTGAAAAGGGGAGGAAAATATTTTTGAAATTTTTGGAAAAGGGGAGGACAAAATGTTTTTGGGTAAAAAGGAGGAAAGATATTTTTGGTATTTTGATAAAAGAGGGATAAAAGTTTTTGACACTTTTGGTAAAGAAAGAGGAAAAAAGAGAAAAAGGGTCTCAGCATGATTATTATTATTATTATTATTATTATTATTATTATTATTATTATTATTATTATTATTATTATTATTATTATTATGTTCTCACTTGTGTTAGGTTTGCCTAAATGCAAAAAATAAATGGTAGATGGGACTCGAGCTTGGGAAAATTGGGTCTGAAAAATATGTAAACACGGTTGGACTTGTTGCTAGGCTCATGGACAGGGTCCCATTTTGAAAAAAGACAAAATTGCACAAAAAAATTGGCATGCCGACCCATCATTTTGATAGAGTTTCGGGTATTAATGGGAAAAACTGAATATGAGTGCCCTAGGTTTGACGCATATATGAGGGTATGCAGTTGTTAGGTTAATTGGAAGGGTTCCCCTCTTTAGCATGACTTCCACGATATACGTCTTGCCTTTGAGGGCAATCGGTATGTGTGGGCAAGTCATTTGATATACCTGACTGTACGTGAACTGCCTCACTATATACCTCATCGATACAGTACATATGAGAGAGAATTCGATATACTCGACGTATGTGAACGAATTCCTTGTGATATACCTCCCGTTATGACTTTTATCAGTGGGTACGATGCAGAGGGAACCGTTCGATATATGTCGAAGGTACTTGGCCAACGGAAGGTGAGAGTCATATCGCTTAGGATAACTGCGAGCTTCCGGACCAGCGCCCATCACAAAGTGACCCCCCAGTTACGGGAAAAAATTACTCAATAGCCATTCTCTTTGGTTATGTAATGTGAAAAATTATGTCACATCCCGCCCAATTAAATATAGGGTGATCAATCCTCTATCAATTTAAAACAGGATACTCAGTTGGTTCATTCTCAACATCACTGTCGAAAAACTTTATAACATATTAATCACCTAATATAAAATTAAGCTAGGTGTCAAAACATTTCCAATTTTAATAAAACCAAGTAAATCCATTTCTTTCCATCTTAAAATATAAACCATTCACCACACATAGGAATGTAAATAAATACTGAACATGAATCAAGTACTGAAATAAATAAGACTGGATAAAACTTCCCAGTTCAAAAATCCAAACCATACAATAAACTGAATACAATATCTCTGATGAAAGAACTAGAAGTGGGCGACATATGCCCTAAATAATAAGTTTAGATGAAACTGAATGGAAATGATAGATGCGTCTACTGCAAGGACCTACAGCTTCCACAACAGCTACAGCACGTCAAGCAATCCAAATCTCCAAATCTGATACTCATGTGGCTGAGCACCTGATATAATACATATATATAGCAAAAGAGAGAAGAGATACAAGAAACGGGTCAGAGCCCGATGCGTAAAAATATTTTAGCAAGTGTTTAAAACTGGTTCTTAAAACAAGTCTTATACGCATGTTAGTTATCGAACTCTCACATGAGTTTCTCACCTCTCGTTTATTGTGCACGCCTAACGTACATCTAATCTCCCCCTAGTTATACCTACCAGTCTAACTAGTCAGAAACCATACTAATACTAACTATGCTCACAAGTAGTATTCCCGTATCGCCCATACAATACGCTATTCAGATAGTTTATCTCACATACTGAATTACATTATTCACTGTTTGAATGGTTAAATCTTTTATTCACTAAGATCATTTTACTTCTCATTTTCATTTTATCTACTAGTCTCACAAAGTAGAAAGTTACCTAAGTACAGTCATACATATATATAGTCTCATCATCCCTATATATATACACTAATCATGCACTCTTAGGTTAAGACCACTTGGTGCAATGTAATGATTATTATTATTACCAAGTATACTAATTTCACACAGTAGTCATATTCACAAGTCCATATATATATATATATATATATATATATATATATATATATATATATATATATATATATAGTCACATAATCCCTATACATATATATATATACTAATCCTGCACCCCCAGCTAAATCCCATTAGTGCACATATTCTGGAAATCATGCATCCCCGGGTTAGCACCCATTAATGCACCTATCAATAATAATTCAGCACCCCCGGGTTATCACCCATTAGTGTGCCTAACAATAGAATATTGCATCCCCAGCTTAGCACCCATTAATGCACCTATCAAGAATAATTCAGCACCCCCGGGTTATCACCCATTAGTGCGCTAAACAATAATCATCTTTGTACCCCTGGGTTATCACCCATTAGTACACTTAATAATAGAGTTTTTGCACCCCCGGGTTATCACTCATTAGTGCTCTTGACTATAATATCACATAATAGGCATACACACATCCTATTATAATTTATAGGTATTTCTCCAACCTCCATATATACTCTTCATACGTATTTTAACCTCATTACTACGTATAGTATAAATAATTAGATTACTATCTCTCTCGTAATCTCCATGGTACATTCCCTCTATATCGAAATAATTAAAGTATTAATTCCCACATACTTTCCCAAAATTCCTTCTTATTTGAATTTACTATTTGGTAGTTTCTCTCACCCCAATAAACCAATAAACTCCAAACTGGTCTCTAAGCAAATTTCCAGAAATTTACCCTGTGGTTTGAACAAGAATGACATGTGGTTTGAATCAGAATGACATGTCGTTCGAACCAAAAGACATGTTGTTCGAACCAGAATGCATGTCGTTCGAACCAGAATGAAATGTTGTTTGAACCACTTTGAAATGTCGTTCGAACCACTTCGCGCGAGATCCCCATCTCGTTTGAACCACTTCGCGCGACTTCGCACGAGATTGCACTGTTCGTCTTCTTCACCAAACTTCTGCGTTTTTCACCATTTTTAAACCTAAAAACCTCTAAGATTCGATTCCCAACAACTCATCATCAATACCCATCAACACCTAACAGGTTATAAATCATTCCTAACCTCCTAGGATCATTAATTCGTCATAAATCATCATAAATATATAAAATCCCTAATTCAATTTATATGAACCCTAGTTTCCAAATTTTCAATTACAGAACCTAATCAACCCAGATTCGTTCATCAATATATAATCAAATTCCATGATTAATCCTATACATACATGAAGGAAATCCAACCACTAATTAAACCAATCCTTAATCATAATTTAAATCTCCAATTTTCACCCAATTAACATATAAATCATGATTAATTCCACCTATACTAACATGAGCATGATTATTTCTAAAAGAAAGAAAGTAATAAACACTTGCCTCGAATATGACGGTCTGATCCATTGGTGATGTTGGTACATACGCGTTCCTCTCTTTTCGATCTACGCGTTGGTGGTCACGGTTGTGCAAGGTGATGCCAAATGAGTCTTCTCTCTTGGAATTTGGTTCTCCCTCACACCCTCCATGGCCGTTCTTGATTTGTGTAACCTGTTAACCCTAATGGACTTCCTAGGCTAATATAATAAATCCCAATTTTTGTCCATTAATTTAGCCCAAAAATACAATTTACCAAAATGCCCTCTCGGGGTGTCGGTTAGGCCTAAAATCGCCCCGGGACCCAAACTAAACACTCGGGTATACTATTTTGACTATCTCAACCCTTATGGACTCAACGGCGCACTCAAAATGACCATACGAGTTAATATAAATAATTTCTCTTTTTATTCCATTCAATTAGTCCCGACAAGACTCACACGCGTGTCAGACTTAAATTACCAAACTGTCGTATTTCTCACTTCCGACAATTTATCAAATATCATAATTCCATATTACATATCACATATCACACAGTAATATTCAATAATTATCAACAATAAATATTAACCCTTGGCACGCTAGTTAATAATTATTTTAATCCGGATTAATAACAAATTAATTTCTCACATTTTAATTTAATTAATCCAACAACAATAATTAATTGCATATTTATTCCCATAATAATAATTAATCACATAATTATTTAAATCGTCAAAAATACGGGGTGTTACAAATTATTGATTCTTGATTTAACATATTATGGAGAGAGTATTTTATTTAGCATGATGAGAACTATACTAATAAGGAAGAATGTACAAGTATAAATCTAGAATGGAGCATGAAGATTGCACTAAGCATGGATATGTGAGGGTGAATGATGTGTGACTATGTATGAGTGAGTGTGTGTTAGTGAACCTAAGCATAGATCAACTACAAATGGTGCGTGACAAGTGTGAGTGAGCATGGATATATACAAGTGTGATAAGTGGAGGTGTCTGTTAATAACATCTAAGCATGGATATTCTTTGTGGTGTTTGAAACATGTGGATATAAGTGATCATACGTTTAAGTAGTGCGAAGTGTACATGGAGAGTATCTACAAGTGTGTGAGTGATATAAGCATGAGGTAAATATATACAAGAAATAATAGAGTATTAAAAGGGAACATGCACGTAGTTGCATACGCACACAAGCAGGAAATGATAAACACCCATACAAACAGAGTCTAGCCCTCGAAAAAAATGTCCCCGGTAGAGTGGCCAATGTGGCCATCCCTTGTGATCTCTTTCCCTTTCTCCTCTTTCCCTATGGGGGGTTGGGAATAAAAGAGAGAGGGAAGGAGAAAATGTCTCGTGCCCGCTTTCTCTAAGAACGCTTCGGCCATCGTCGATATGGGGTGAATGTAAAGAGATGGAGTCGCCAGCCAATTTTTCACAAAATAGGCAAAAGTACATGTCACCGCCTCGAGAGAGAGGCATCAAAGACAAACTGATGCTTATGAAACGAATAGTTCGAAGGTTCGGGGGCTAATTTATAGAATGAGAAGGTGATAGGTACCCATCCCGTCCTTTCGATCTCTCATTGGCTTGTGTTACTATTTTCCTTAATTTCTCTGTGAAGTGTGTGTGTGCGTGTACATATAAATGAAGGTAGGAATTGTCCAACTCATATCCTGGAAAAGATAGAGTGAGGTCATCCAAAGGAATGTTCCCCAAAATAATATCTAGAAAATACTATGTGTGCATTTATTGAGATATGGATCGTTATGATGAAACGATAATGTATATTGGATAAAATGACAATAAGGATCACAAATATAATATGTATTAAAATAATGTATATATGAAACAAAGACAAATGCAAAAATGAGAAAATTGAGAAATTGGACCCGAGTCTCAGGCTTTATCCCAAAACGCCTACGTGGCCTATAAAGTCATCAAAGTCCATGAGTTCGCATGCAGCATAAAGGTGGGTTAATCCCATAGATTCGAATGGGAATTTATTATATGTCGAAAATGTATTTTAGTTTTGAGAAATTGTGGTGGATAATCCCGTTGGAATTTATAGATGTAGCCTTCTTTTTCTTTGTTTGGTATTTTTATAGAAAATAAAGTATGTTCCATATAACTAATAAAGGATGATATATTAGTATGTGTGAACTAAAGTAAAAGTTAGATTTAGAATGTATGTCACTAATGTAAAAATAAAGAATTTATAGAGAGGAAAGGATTTTTTTACCTTCTTTTGAGAATTGAGGCTTGATCTTGATCCTTGATTAAATACCTTAAGTGTTGAGATGAATGTTGGATGAGAAAGAATGAATTTTTTTTAAATTGGGTATGAAAAGGACGGGAATGAAAGATAAAGGAATTTCACATAAGGAAACTTCGCTGATTGCAAGAAAATGTTACTGAGATCACTAATATTGGTGGATCTCAGGTGTCCATAGGAGTGAGGTCATGACCTCTACTTAGAGGGTAAGGTGGGTTCCGATTGGCATATCCCTAGCCCTGCCAATTGGCAGGCAACCCTAGGCACACTGCCGATAGGCAGGGAAATAGACCTAGCAATCGACAGTCTCATGCATATTTTTTTAGAAAATAATCGTAGAACGCAATCCGTTGATTCAAATAGTGTACAGGGCATACCATTAGCTAGGTAATTCATAGACTTAAAGATTCCTTTAGGCCGCTCTTGGGTCCTGGAGTTAACTTTGGGTCAAACGGGGCTCGAAAGCGCTCATCGGTCCTTTGGACGGGAGATCGTCAGACGAAAATGGATCGTTCGTCCAAACGGTAAGTCAGAATAGCGCATGGGATGGACCGTTGGAAATTTTATATGAGGTACTTTGACATTCTAAAGAGTTTTGCTTGGTTCAGAAAGTTAACTTTTGTCAACTGGGGCCCGAAAGCTCCAAGTGACCTTTTGGAGTAGAACAGGTCGTTCGTCCGTACCATAAGGCTAATTCATGCACGGGGTGGACTGTTGAAAAGGGTATTCAGTGACCTTCATAGATTCATTCAGTCTCATTCGAGATGAAGAGTTGACCTTGGTTAAACGGATCCCGGGAGCGCTCGACAGTCTCCAGATCAATTTTTGGGAGAAAATAGATTGTTCGTCCGAACGGTTATGTCGTTTCGTGCACGGGACAGACCATTGGATAAGGATTTCAGTTAAATTTAAATATTCAAATAGTTTTCTCTCTGAAAATGAAGTTGATTGGGGTTAAATCGGGGTCCGGGGGTTGCCAGATTGGTTTTAGTTAGTAAAACGGTTCGTTCATCCGAACTGTTATGCCAATTTGCGCACAGGGTGGACCATTGGAAAGGATTCAGAGACCTTCGAAGATTCAAAGATATTTCACTCTAACGATAGAGTTGATTGGAATCAAATGGGTATCGAGAGCACCCATTTATCTCTAGTCGGTACTCGGAGTATGACCTAGGGTTTGTAGTGAAATGGGAAGGTGCTAGGGACATAAGGAGAGACTTAGGGTGTCCTAGAATATGGTGTCTACAAGAGGGCTTCTAAAATGGATAGTGATTTATATTTTTATGATGTGTAGTGCATGTCCCTCTGGTTAGAAAGTGCACGAGTGTAGATTTTTGGGATAGTAGTGTAGGACCGAGGGTGGATTGGTTTAACGTTTATATATTTTATAAGGTGAGAGTTTATACGGGCATTGGGGTTATAGCTGTAGGTTTCTCATGATATGAAAAGTATCACCTTTTCCAGAGTAGGTGCAATAATGTGGCGATTTTAGGTTGCATATTTATGTGGTTATTGGGTTAGGGATATAATGATTTTTGAGTTTAGAGTACTTATATGAACTATGTGCTAGTGGTTACATACTTTATAGGAGGGCTAAGTTGGATTGTTAGCCAATGATTGATTTATCTTAATATGTAAGGATAGTGTGATGAGGAGAAATTGTATTCTAAACATTTTGGTTATTTTGAGAATTTTATGGTTAGCGACGGCCTCGGTAACACATAGTAGTGTAGGGTCACATATGGTAGTAGAATAGTGATGTGGTCATGGCGACCGGTGATAATAAAGGTTTAATATTGGTTAAGAACTCCATTAAATTTAAGGATGGGCATAGGATATCCCGCCGTATGTTTGAGGAAATCATGATGTTTTAGCGTTATTGGATCGTTTAAATTAAAGGGGTTTGGTATCACTCTTTGAAGGGGTGAGTCTTTTGTTGGAATTTCACAAGTTAACATTTATGTGGTTAGCACATTGTTTCATGTTTGGTCTTGGTCTAACGGATATCGATAACTGACTGAGCTACGTAGTACTATATCGGTAGGGTTCCTTATTTGGATTTCACTTGTGAGACATCCCATGAATGAAGCTTAGTAAGTGTGGGGAGTTGAGAGTCATCTGGGCTCTACATCATTTGGTTTAATACGTTATACATTACGTGCGTGGAAATATAACGAATCAAGCGATGAGATATTATATGAATTAAGTCCAATAGGGCCAAGGAGTTAAACGTCGAGAGCACTGAGGGATGTTCGCACCACTAATTGAATGAGTTGGGAAATATCACGAAGAGTTTAATCGCAGTCAGTAAGGTATTAGAATATACCTTTACTTTATAGTTACGGATTATGTGTGGGGTTTATTTTTGGATGTGTTATGTATGTGATATTTTTTTTTTTTTGTGTGTGTGTGTGCATGTTGTATAGGGTGAATGGGTGTCCCAGTCGTGAGACACTATGGAAGGCATATGGTAGCCTTTTTCTTATATATCTCGTGGGCTACGGGTATGGACTAATTGTGTATAAACCTATGATATTTGTGCGGTTATGTTTTGACGTTATGCTTTATTAAATTTCGAGGACGGAATTACTTTATTAGGGGGGAAGAAGGTAATACCCAATATTTTCACAGACTATAATTATTATTTATTAAGTGATTAATTTATTAATAAATGGAATTAATTATTACTTATATGGCATAGTATTAATAAATTGGCACGATTTAGATGGTAATTAAAAATGTGTGCGCGTAGAATAATTAAGTTAATAAATTACTGATGCCATGAGATATTACTGTGAGTTATGGGAAATATTGTTTAGACTATACTCTGGGATGACAAGTATGTCCGTTTATATATTTTTATTTCTTTATATTGGTCGCGGGGATAGGTGTACCCTTAGGAGAGATTTTGAACTATTTCAGGTAGCCTTCTGGACTCTTTTAAGGACTCAAAATTAGGCCATATGGGGATATACGCGATAAGAGATTTTAATTATAATATAAGCCACCCCAATTAGGTTTTATATCCACTTTTAATTAAACATAGTGTGACACCCCACCGATCAAAATAATGGGTGGCCAGTCTGCTACCAAAATAAAACGATACATATCGGCTTAATTAGCTATGTCTCTTATCAGCTTATTAAATCATGAATCAATTTATAACTTTACTCCAGTTATTTAACCACGTTCATCATTAACATATTAAGCCGGTATATAATTTACCACACTATTATATACATTTATAATACATGTCACACCAAGTCACTATATACATATATATAACTCGTAATATATGCAACCACATTCCGAATGTCCTCCACATTCTGAAAGCGAACTCACTAGCATGCTATTGTGCTCTAGAAATGTCCACCACATTCTGGGCAACTGGGCCGAAATCTCACCACCGAACCTGAAAATCATAAACAAACCTTGGAGGCGGTCATGGCCTTAAGTTCGTGGTAATAACCACACCACATTATTCCATGGTACTCCCACCCTACATCACTCAGGCATGCACAACACCTATGACCCTGGAGAAAGGTACTACCTCTATTGGGATTCACCAGAGCAACCTCCCATAACATGCAACCTCCCTGATAGCATTATGTCTAGGATAGGTATATTTTATACAAATAGCATACACACAAATATTCTTCATATTCGTATATATATATATATATATATACCCAAATATATAAATTAAGTCACAAATTTTGACTAACCCGTGCCAATCACTTAAAGCACTAGCTTACAATTCCTGAGTCTATCTAACGACTCTTAATTAATTAAATTCTCATCCATTAATTAATTACAATATCATCACTCTGCTAACATGCTCGGAATTACCCAACCAGCTTATCGTATAATCATTCAAGTTTATGAAGTAACATCATTCTGATAAAATACCCATAATTAACCCAACCAGCCTGTACATTTATTCCCAAATTTAACTCATTAATTTGATATTTAAAATTTATGATCAATAATATCTCTCATGATTTCTAATTCAAATTTAGTTACCAACTCATTTTTAGGCAATAAATCTCTATTAATCACCCTACTAAACTCTCTTTCATTTGGAACTCCCCAAAATTTACCTAATAACCAAACCCCAAAATTCTCTAAAAGTAGCTTTCATCGATAGATCGATGAAATCATGTAGATTGATCGATCCATCGAATGATTGAGCTCCCTCAATTTATTGATTGATCCTAGGCAGATTTCTTCCCCAAATTTGTTTTCCTCCATTGTTAACCCACCAAACCTCAATAGAATTTATCCAACACCCAAGTAAATTTTACTACATGTTTATAAACCTTTATGGACAGATTATAAACATAAATAACATCTAAGTATCAACAATTTCTAATTACACCAATTAAATTCATGAATTGAGTTTCTTGTCAAGAATATTCAATAATTATCCTAATTTGGTTTCACAATCCCCAATTAAACACATTCAATATGTACCTAATCCCAGTAATAATACATGTTCTTACATCATCAATTGATCATTTAATACTACACATGATATCAATTTCATCAAAACCCCTTTTATATGAAAGAACCCTCCCAAAATTGACTTTTGTTCTACACCTACAATGATATGAACATGAATTACTCAATTTGATTTAAAGAAGGTGAATTACTTGCCTGTGATTGTTTGTAAGGTCTAATCTCTCTTTTGTGTAACGATTAGATGTTGGGAATCCTTTAGTTTTCCTCCCAATTAGCGTCTTTAGCCTTGTCTTTGCTTT
Organism: Sambucus nigra; assembly: GCA_949130495.1. NCBI lineage: Eukaryota > Viridiplantae > Streptophyta > Magnoliopsida > Dipsacales > Adoxaceae > Sambucus > Sambucus nigra. Next base: position 250,438,710 of record OX422218.1, on the reverse strand, counting down.
CTTTTCTCTTTTTTCTCTCTTTTAAGGTTTACAATTAATGCTAAGGCTGCCTCGCACAACTAAACTTTATATTTTAACCCTCAAATTCCAAAATTAGGTTAATTGGCTACATTAAACTGACCCAAATATCCCAACGTGAGCTCGAGCTAGTCTAAAAAGCCCCTGAAACCCAATTACTACCCATGCGTACATAATTATGACTATTTTTGACCTATTTCGGATCAAGCATGCACTCAAAATCACCATTCGAGTCAGTAAACAAAAATATCCTATCTCAACCCAAAAATAACTCGCACTTGTGCCCTGGTTAAGATACTGTCAATTCCCATCGTTTCTACTCACAGACGACGTACTACAATTGACTTAATTAATTTTACTTAAATCATGCTACTAAATTTACACATAAGTATATATCTTATTCTCATAATTTTATATTTATTAATTTCACATTATTTTTCATTTAAATTAAATTACGTCATACTTGCAATTTAACCGCTAAAATAAATTACTCAAAGTTATCAGGTGTTACACCTAGCAGTCATAAACCTTCTGGGAGATGTAAATAAGTTGGGAGAGGAGAAAAAGAGGGGAAAGTAAGGGAAATTCAATAGTAGTTGTTCAATCCCCCACCATCAGGAAAGAATTTTCTTGTAATATCATTAATAATGTGTTTCTAGATTTATAAGCATACTTTTTCATATGATTTTGTTTTTTTTGGTTATACTAAAGACGTATCCATATGATGATTTATGATTCATATTAATTAAGAATGATATGAATCTGTGTAGCATTGAGTAGTTGAAACTTTATGATTATAACATGAAATTGATGGATTAAAGGATGTAAATATGAAATATAAATGATGTTTTAGAATAAAACATAATTATTAAGAATTATTTTCATGTTAATTTGAGGTTTAAGTCTGGAATTGATGATGAAAAAACCCTATGTTGATTTAAAGATGAGTTATGTTATGAAGTTTGAATCTTTAAATTTTAATCTTGAATTTGATGTTCTTAGATCCATAAAATGGTGCAAAAAGGTTTGAAAATATTTTACTATACTTACCTTGTTTTAGGGTATAGATTGGGTATTCCTTTGTAGCTTGGTTTGGGCATTAATGGAGGTTTTTTTTGGAGCGAAAGTCCAAGGGTCTATTAAAAATGCGTATAGATCATAATACAAAAAAAATATACAAACATGAAATCCTACAAGGAAGATTGAGGATTTACCTACGATATCTCTTTGATTTGATCTCCTTTTATCACAAACAGAATATTTGATGGCTCGATTCACCTCATAATCTTCTATTATAATCCCGATATGGACAACCACAAGTAGAGGGTGGGCTCCTATTTCGTGACCACCTTTTTATCTCCTCTTTCTTCTCCGTTGTCTCTCTTTCTCACAAGTATGAACTCGGGCCTTTTGAGTATCCAAGAGTGATAGCTAAATTATAACACATATGGATCAGAATAAGAGACATCAACAATATATAAAATTCTGCAAACATTATGTCCATACATGATTCTCATTAAAATAGGAATAACTGATTTTATTATAACAATAAATCCATAACTAAATTATTACATAAAGCATGGTTTTAGTCTACTTCTCTAACAATTTTGGAGGCTTCATCTTCGTCTTTAGCCCGTTTTGGATTCTGGACAAAACCAAGCCAATTTGTTCTAGTGGTGAATTGATTCGAGTCATGAAATAGTAGATCTTTATGTTATGAGTGCATGGCCACCATTTTCATATTTTTCTTCTCTTTTTGAATTAGTTATGAATTTTCTACGAAAGGGTGTGTGAGATCAAATTCTTTAGTTGGTGATTTTGGGATAAACGTTATTGTAGGCACGATTACGTTTATAATGATTATAAATCCTTGTGGATGTATTCCCTTAGTTAATATGAATTCATAGTTGATAAAATTGAGGCTTACAAAACTTAGAAGTCATTAATTGAGATTAGAGAAGATGACCGATTTTAATTATAAAACAATTTGGGCTCACTACCCGACACGAATCGATTCGGCTTCAAGGGTGAATTAATTCGGCCTCTAAACTAAGGTCGGGTCAGATCGGGGGAAATGTTCATGGGATTTTTAGGGACTCATTTAAGTATGTGGGAGGTTATCAAAACGAGTGATGGTTGGCATAATTAGGAGTAATTTGGTAATTTGACGAATTCTAATAAATAATAAATTCTGGATAAATAAGCGTTAGATGCTTATCGATGCGTGTTACATTTACTTCGGAGACTAAGTAAATGAGTCGGAATGTTTTTATGTCATGTTGCAACTGGGTAAAGTGACGGGAATTATTTTACATTGTAGAAAACGCGTAGTGAGATGTGTTGGGTTTAATTGGTGAATTTTAATTAAGTCACTCGGATGGAGATTTCAAGTGCGCGGTTAGTTTCAGAATGGTCGAGATAGTCAAAATAGAGTATCTAGGGGGTAGTGTTTAGGTTACGGGGATTTTTGGACTGGTAGGGACTCGCAATTGAGTAAACGAGTCATTTTTGGGTTTATAAGAGATAAACCCTTATTTGTCTCTTATAAAAGGCACGAGAGAGAGAGAGAGAGAGAGAGAGAGAGAGAGAGAGAGAGAGAGAGAGAGAAGAAAAGAAGAGAAATAAAAGAAAGAAAGGAAAAAGAGGAAGAAAAAGGAGATTTCGGGGCAAACTCCGTGGGATTCGACTCGAGGTCATCGGATTTTATCCACGAGGAAAGTGTTTACTTGATTTATTTATATAGTGTGTGTATCTCATATTATAGTTGGTAAACTATATAATTTTGGGTTAGAACCCTTAAAATAAATTTGGGGAAATTTGAGTTTACGTTTACAATTTGATGTATTGTAAACTCTTAATGATTTCTAGTGTTAAACCCATGATAATGGAGTGTAGAAATGATTAGAAGTGGGAGAAATAATAAAACTAGGGCTTGAATGGTTTTAGGGTTTAAATCTAAGAAAACTGGTTTTATCCCTCAAATAATGGATGCGTTAGTTAGAAATCAATGTTTAAATGATTGTAGTTTTGTTAGTTGAGATTAGAAACTATAAAAATGAAGGTTGGGTTAAAATCTGGTGTTTTGGAGGTTTAGGTTTCTTAAGATTTGGAGAGTTGGAAGACACATCTAGTGTGATTGGGTAGGTCAGCCGGATCAAGGGAAAAAGGCTAGTGGTTGTCTCTCTAGGCAAATTCCCATATCGCGGTCAACAGGGAGTCAAAGACCGGTCGACCGGTACTCTATTTTTTGCCCAAGAATTAGATTTGTCTATTCCTTTTCTCTTTGGGTTTAAAACTTAGGGGCCTTCTAAATTAGTGTATTATAGATGGTTATGACCTAAAGGACTTGTGAGTTGCATATTAACCTTGGGTTAATTAAGAAGACAATCTGGGGTGTGGACCTAATGAATGTTTAGGACGAGAGACATTCGAGAAAATTATTCGGCAAGCGTATGTAAGCATATTTATGCGGTTAGGATAAATATGGGACGATTGTAATTGAGTAAATCCTAGGACGTGATGAGGATGGAGATTAGGATATGGGATAAAAGAAAATACTTATAAGTTTAGTATTGTAAGTGTGTGAATACTTAGATACCATTACGAATGGGAACGGTCGAAATATTGGCTATCGCTATATGAGATTGGCAATTATAGCCATATATATATATTTGAGAAGTGGTGTAGATTATATTTATATATACACGATGTGGTTACTGTATATATAATATTATACGAATAAATATATCTGTGTGTGAATGATATATTTGTACTTTAGAGGCTGGTTCCACGGGTTACCCCGGGCGTAGGGTTGGACAGCCAGATTATATATTTTTTCTAGTGCGATCTAGGGAGGTTGCATGATGTGGGTGAATCCCCTGGCTTGAGGAGCAGGGAGAGTATATCCCAAGGTCATATCATCCCGCATACAAGTGCGATAGATTTATTCCACTTTCAAGAGGGAATATGACCGCCTCCACCGTTGTGTATTTTTACCATGACCATGAGTGAGTCTGGCTTAGTACCGTGGTTGAGTGAGTAAACCCGAATTTGGATAGGCACTATAAGACTGCATCCCCGAGTTATATCTCGGTGGGATGGTTATTATAATTATGATTGTAATAGGTATAATATACTTGTTGTGTATATTATATTGCTTGTATATGACGAGAGATAGCATATAAAGTAAACTTGTGTAAAGTGAAAGCGATGAATAAGAGTTGTTCCCCTTCCAATAGATTTATATCCGGACTTATATGAATATAGATCATGGGTTATAATGAGAACTATATATATATATATATATATATATATATATATATATATATATATATATATATATATATATATATTGGGTTTTACAATATGTGTTATGTACTGAGGGCCTAATGGATCTCAACGATTAACTTTATCATGTAGTAGTGTATCGGGGGGGGGGGGGTCCGTGTTTTGATTTTGCTTCGCGAGACACCCCACCCACGAATGTAGGGCAATGTTGGGAATGGGGAGAAGTTTAGCCCTTAGTACTCGGGTCTATGAGGATCTTAGAAGATGGGTGAAATAGATTAGTTAGGCACGGTAGCTTAGCCATGTTGTTTAAAACGTATGTGATAGGTGTGGACTATTAGAAGAGGGGTGAGGTGTATGTCATGAGAGTGCAATACCAGTTTAAATATGAGAGATATCATATTTTTTTTTTAAATATGGCTTTTAAGCACTTGCTAAAATATTTTCAAAGCTCGGGCTCTAACCCGTTTCTCTTTTTTTCCCTCTCTTGCTATATATGTATATATATAGGTGTCCAGACACAGGAATGCCTGGATGATGATTCCTTCGAGTCAGACGTTTGCTGCAGCAGCTGTGGATACATGCAGGTTTACTGTAGATGCTTATATCCTTGTAATCTAGATAAGAGGTACTGTACAAACACTCGGGCCGATAGCCCAATTGTATTATTTATTCTTTTGTCATCTTTTAGTGCGACATTCAATTTGGTTTGATGATCGTTGTGTGCTCACACAGCCAATACTAATATGAACAAACAAAAGACATACTACGAAAAACACTACAATAGGTGGTATATTATTTATATTTATATAAAAGTTTAAATGACTAACTAGGAGACTAATAACACATCCTGTAACTGAACCGGGATTAGTGTACGATGAATGAAATGAGTCAACCAGTGTGCTACATATCATGGAAGGCCAATTGTACTTTCCCATATATTCAAAGTCTACAACAAAATTGAAGAATGCCCACTTAATATTTAAACCTCGAGTGGGTAAGAGTAAATTTCCAATTGTGAAAAGGCATATTAATCTACAAACATCCATATCCCCTTGAAGTGAATCCTTCGACGTGGCTTTAATATCCACATTCTTGATTACATTTGTGGAAACCATTCCCTTCACAGCACTAACCTCCTATTGATGAATGACGACGTTGTCTTAGTGGCATAAGAAGGAATTTTGGCATCTTCTTCACCGAATGGTATACCAAAGATAAGTGCAATGTCCATCGGGGTAAATGTAAGAAATTTCCCCCCAATTTTGAACCTCCTACGCACCGGATCATACATTCTTATGATATTCTCAACATTATTCTCATATTTTTTTTAACAAAAATACTATCAAAATTGTTTTCAACTAAAGATGAGAATAATGGAAAAAAGGAGTTGTACCTAAAAAAGCTTTTGCCCTAAAACTTAATCTAATTTGTTTTAGGAGCTTAACTAAGCCATATAGGTTACATTTATATTCACGTACGTGCTCCGTTTGATCTATCATGTTTAGAACCCTATCCTTATTTAATATTGTCTTTAACCTTTTTGTACTCCTAACCATCTGCAAAAAGGGCATATTTGTACTATAATATATGAACATATTCTAACAAAGTCAACATACACCTTCATGTAAAAATAAATGTATGCAAAAATAAGAGTGAACATTAACTGTTTATAATCGTAGAAAATTGAATATTCACTATATCGAGTATTGTATTTTCACATTATCGAAAATACGGCCAATGAATGAAAACGACATTGCAATAAGGTGTACCGAATTTACATTGCAGCACATACCTCCGATTGAGTGAACGTAAACAATGCAATAAACTGTATTTTTTTCTATATAATGTGTGAATATTCACTCAACAAGGCTTAAAAATACTGCATATTCAGTGGTGTGAATGGAACAATGTTTCAGTGAATATTCACTAAACGAGGAATAAAAATGGTGTGTACTTTTTAATTGTTTCCAAATACTGGTTATTCAGTTCTATTGGATTTAAGTTGGTGCATGTGTATTAAAATAGTGAATACTCACATATTAAAGGGCAATAATTGTTCAAAGAGAGCATACGATATATGACATCTTCAAACAGTGCATATTCACTGAATGATTGAAAATGTCGAGTCAAAATTCATTGTGTAGTTTAATGAATTTTCAATCTTATATCTAGAAACATGCTCAATTCGCTAAAAAAATGTAAAGTTCAAATTCAGTGGTGTAATGGAACACTGTTTCAGTGAATATTCACTAGACGATGAATAAAAAGAGTTCAAACTTTTTAATTGTATTCAAATATTATATATTCACTTTTTTGGATTTAAGTCGCTGAATGTGTATTAAAATAGTGAATATTCACATATTAAAGGACAACAATTGTTTAAAGAGAGCATACTATATATGAAGTCTTTAAATAGTTCATATTCACTGAATGACTGAAAATGTCGAGTCAAAATTCATTGTGTAGTGTAATTAATTTTCAATCTTATATATAGAAACATGCTCAATTTGCTAAAAAAAATATAAAGTTTAAATTTATTTGTGTAAATGAAACACTATTTCAGTGAATATTCACTAAACGAGGAATAAAAACAGTGCGTACTTTTTAATTGTATTCAAATACTGGATATTCACTTTTTTTGGATTTAAGTCAGTGCATGTGTATTAAAATAGTGAATATTCACATATTAAAGGACAACAATTGTTCAAAGATAGCATATTATATATAAAGTCTTCAAACAGTGCATATTCACTGAATGACTTAAAATGTCGAGTCAAAATTCATTGGTGTAAATGAAACACTATTTCAGTGAATATTCACTCAACAAGGAATAAAAATAGCGCATACTTTTTAATTTTATTCAAGTACTGGACATTCACTTTTTTGGATTTAAGTTAGTGCATGTGTATTAAAATGGTGAATATTCATATATTAAAGGACAACAATTGTTCAAAGAGAGCATACTATATATGAAGTCTTCAAATAGGACATATTCACTGAATGATTGAAAATGTCGAGTCAAAATTCATTGGTGTAAATGAAACATTGTTTCAGTGAATATTCACTAAACGAGTAATAAAAATAGTGCATACTTTTTAATTGTATTCAAATCTTGGATATTCACTTTTTTGGCTTTAAGTTTGTGCTTGTGTATATAAAAGAGAGATTTAGGAAATTTCCCCAAACCATTTAACCCATTAACCCTCCTTCTCCCAAACCCAATTTCCTATGCCCTTTAACCCGCTGACCTCCTTTCCCTTTTCCCTCCACCGTCGGCTAACCCCCTACCCCGAAACCCCTTCTTCCTGGTCGCTTTTCTTCCCAAATCGCCGACTGCCCCTACTATTCCATCTTCTTCGTCATATAATTTTTTTTTTACACCATGGATGAAGCTTAAAAGCTTGTGTATATATATGTATAAATATTGATTTATACATACACAAATGAAGAAAAGGGTGTTTGTTAAATACCCTATAGATATGGGTTTATCACAGGGCAGTAGACGATAAGGAAGATGGGTCTGGGACTCTAGTCGTATTTATTGAATTTGAATGAGATGAGAGAGAAGAGTTCTTGAATATGAACAGAGATGAAAGAGAAATGGAGATGGTTGGGATTCTATTGATAATAGTGTACAAGTGGGTTTCAAAATTAGTGGAAGGCTAAAATGGTCTATAAAATGAAGGCAAAAACGTGAATTTTATTAGCATAATCTAATAGGGAAAAAATTAATTATGGGACTAATTAGGGAAATCACCATGTAAATAGGACTTCATAGAAAGATCCCCTTAAAATACCTTTATTTATTAGCCGCATAGTATCAACTATTGAGATTCTAATATACTTTACAAACCTTTATTAAATCATTTATCATTTTTTCTCTCCCAATCTATAGACCAGACATAGTCGAAATTCCTTCCCAAACACATTCTCATTATCAATTTAAGATTTGATAGTTGCTTACTGTTTAGATTTCCAAATCAACATATTCAAACGATAGGTTTGAGTTTATGGGACTTTTATCAAATTTGTCTCAGGAACTATCTCTCTCTAACTTTCATTGTCATTTTCCATATAGATTAGAGTATATAGAGCTTTCTTTAGAGTTTGATCGGGCATATTATCACCATTCTTAGGACTTTTTTCATATTTTAATTCACTATTTCAATTTTGGTTGCCTTTTTCTACATGTTGGCTGATTATGAGTGATTTTTCTATCAATCACTTCACGTTGCACGTATATAGGTATTTGGTGAGTTTATTTTAACTTTGTTCAATAATTCTTAATTTTAAGCTATTTAGTGCATTTTTTATCTGGTATGTCAATATTAGACCTGTTAATGGGTTGTGTCGAGTCGTGTTCATGTCCTTTTTTATCGTGTTCGGGTCTTATTGGGTTCGTGTCTAAACGGATGACTTTTTTATCGCGTGAAAAAAACATATCCAAACCCGACCCGTTATGTTATCGTATCGTGTCGTGTTCAGTCGTTAATACCCATTAAGATAATGAATTATTTTGAATTGTATACAAGTTGACATATTATCTCATTTTTTAACCCAAATAGACCTATCAATTCATTGACATTACTAAATCTCTCATTTATTATGATTAAATTAACATTATGCTACATTAATTATTTATAAGCTCAAAAAGTATATCTTATTCACTTAAATTAATGGGTCATAAGGTATTAATGGTTGAAGGTGTCAATCCTAATCCGACCCGTTAACTATCGTGTCTTATCGGGTTGACACTAATATGACGCGAACCTATTAAGGATCGACCCATTAACTTATAACATCGTGTCAGTTCGCATCGTGTTATCGTATCGTACCTCTTTTGTGAGGTCTAGTCTATATGAAAACAATGAATGCCTTTTCATGGTGGCTACAATGTCAAGAGGAGTCTTCTGCTAGGGAACAGAGATGGACACAGGCACACTAAATCGACTTTCCCCATTTGTTCATTTAGTACTATAGTACACATTTTATTATTGAGGAAACAATCCCCATCGCCTTTAAATTAAACAAGTTTGGTCACTTTAATCTCTAAACTAATAATTTGATTAACTTAATCCCTGAATTAATATAATTTGATCAATTTAGTCCGTAAATAATTTTTTAATATAAAAAAATAGTTTTTAAATTTGATAAAAAAAAACAGGAAACAACAGTTTTTTTTAAACTATTTAAAAAACTTTTTTTAAAGCATTTTAAAAATTGTATTTTAAAAAAAATGTTTTTTAGAATAGAAAAACTGTTTCTATCCTACTTAAAAAAATTCTTTTATCCTATTTAAAAAACTGTTTTTTCCTATTTAAAAAAAACTATTTTTTCTCCTAATTAAAAAAAAAAACTCAGTTTCTTATTATTTAACGTACATTTCAAAGGTTTTAACTCTTGTTAAAAAATAGAGTGATTCTTCAACTTTGAAAAAATGGTTTTTTTATCAAATTTAAAAAGTGCTTTTAAAAACAATTTTAACTCCTGTTTTTTTTATCAAATTTGATAACTAATTTTATAAAATAGAGAAAAAAAATTGTTTTTTATCTTATTTAAAAAACAATTTTTATCCTAAGGCGGGTCTAGGCGTAAAAAGGCGTGAAAATGCGTTTAGGCCTTCTTAATATATTTTAATATTTTTTTAACCATAACAAGGTTATTAAAATACAAAAATTGCACATATCATAAAAATTTGTCTGAATATATGCAAATTAAAATACTATTTGATTATTTTGGATGAGATAATGGTCCGGTTTGTAAACAAATTCCTTAAAAGGCAACATCGTTTCACTAACGCATTGTTGTTTTTAGAAAAAAGTGCGCCTTAAGGGTTTTACGAAGAATAAGGCGTGAAAAGCGTAAGGCAAGGCGTTTCTCTCAAGCCTTAAACCTAGGCGGATTTTTTAGAACAGTGCCTATAACAAACTGTTTTTTATCATATTTAAAAAAAACTCGTAGTTTTTTATTATTTGGGTTACATTTCAAAAGTTTTAACTCTTATTGAAAAATAGAGTGATTATTCAACTTTCAAAAGACAGTTTTTTTATCAACTTTAAAAACTATTTTAAAAAAGCAGTTTTAACTCCTGTTTTTTATCAAATTTAAAAACAGTTTTTTTAAATAGAAAAAAATTGTTTTTTATCCTATTTAAAAAACTGTTTTTAACCTACATAAAAAACTGTTTTTATCGTATTTAAAAAATTATTTTTTCCTATTTAAAAAATTACTTTTTATCCTATTTTTAAAAAAATCACATTTTTAATTATTTTCGGTACATTTCAAAGGTTTTAACTCTTGTTAAAAAATAGAGCAATTCTTCAACTTTGAAAAAATAAAAACAGCTTTAAACTTTAAAAAATAGTTTTTTATTCCATTTAAAAAAAAATTCGAAAACTATTTTAAAAACTTTTTTTATTCCATTTTTAAAAAGTTGTTTAAAAAAATATTTTTATCCTATTTAAAAAATATTATTATTTTTTTTTTGGTAATACCAGGGTGTCCACTGTACCACAGTGACTAATCCCTTCGCTGATTGTAGGCACCTCTTAGGGTGGGACAACTGGCCCAGAGATTTAAGGTTGCTCCATGCCCAAGGCGGGAATCGAACGCCCGACACTTGGTTAAAGGAGGAGGAGTCCCTACCACTCCACCACACCCCCTGGGTTAAAAAATAATAATATTATTTAAACTTTGAAAAGAAAAAAAAAACTGTTTTAAGCTATTTTGGGGACTAAATTGGCTAATTTATTAGTTTATGGATTAAATTGGCCAAATTATATTCGTTCAGGGACCAAATTGATCAAATTATATTAGTTTAGGGACTAAACTGGCCAAATTATTAGTCCAGGGGCCAAATTGGTCAAACTTGTATAGTGTAGGAGCCATAGGGGTTATTTACTCTTTATTGCTCTACCATTCACCTCAGTCATAAAAGTCATCCTTTGGGGCAGTTATTCATTTTCTTTTTATTAAGACGGATAGAGCCATTGAATTCATTCATCTTAGGAGGTCACCAAAGATATTATTTTGTATTAAGTATATGTTGGAGATTTAATGGAAAGAATAAAAATCATGAATCCAAGTTACTGCAAGGTACATTCTAGGAACGCTGACTTTTAGAGTTCTCCCATTTTGGATGAAAGTTGCGAGTATACAATGGAGTTTATAGCAGAAATTTGCCTTCAGGATATAACGCAATGATGTTACTTATTTGATGCAAACTATGAACAGTTTGATCAAACCAGGAACACTCTGAAATTTTAATATGATAATGCCAAAGTAGAGAATAGAGAGAGGAGAACAAAGCAATATTCGGTGTCCAAAACAGAGGCATGGAACTATTTTTATAGCCATTTTAGGGGTTATTCATGAAGAGTCACCTCCTTTCAGGTGCATGACTCAATAGCCATTGGATCATATCTGTTCAAAATCCTTTTGATAGCACGATCCAGATTTGACATCTCATTGTAAGCGATTAGATGCACCCTACACGAGTCTCCATGAGTCAATAAAACTATTCAGATCAAATAGGAGAGGACCAATATACAAATAAAATAAACTCATATTATTAAAAGAGGAAATTGAAAACTTACAAACTATTATGTCGGAATCTCACCGGAGTATTATACAAGCAGAGAGAGAGGAGAGCAAACTTAAGAGAGAGGGAGAGAGATAAAGATAAGTGTGTTTGAATATGGATAAAACCTTTATATATAGAAATAAATGGAATAAATAATTCCTTAGACAATGACCAGTGGGTCCCTCCATAATTGGAGATGGATGAGTTGTTTATCTCTTAGCGTCAGCTGAAAGAGATAGTGGGTCCTCCCATAATTATTCGAGCAAACTTGAAATTGATAAATTTGTCATTTTGCGTCGGCGTGCAAGTAAATGGGGCCATATGGGCCATGCACGGATAGATCATCGTTATGTCAAATAATCTAGTGAGAAAATCCCATTAACACATCTGGTTGGAAAGGCAGAGTTTAGTGAAGCAAAGAAAGACTCCAGAGTATGATCTGTGGGGATTTCTATGTTAAATATATCACCAATGATTTCATTATCGTCTGAATTTTGTGATTCCCCTACTAGGCAAAAAAGAATGCATTATAATTCTTAACTGATGCCATAGAAATATCATCATCTGATGGAAAAGGGATAGGATTTTTATCCTCAGAATATGTTGTAGTAAAAGCCGCAGAAAATTGGCTTTTCATATGATCCATAACTTTTTAAAGAAGTTCTTGTTCCGTAGCCCGTGGGAACTATTTTCTAATTAAGTGTTTTAAATCCTTTATTGGATTGACACCAGGACACATTTTCTCTATAGGAGGAGGAGATTCTTTCTATTATGACATATACTCCTTTAGACTTCCCATTATTGAAGAGATAGTGTTAGTGTTATTAATACCAGCCCACCATTGGTAAAAAAATATTCTTTCAAAAAGAGGAACCCTTAATTGATTCTCTTTACATTGTAGATCACATTTCCACATCCAATGGATACTTATTTCAGTAAGAAATAGTAGGGTGGATAACCCTATCGGTATATAATTTTTTCCCTGAGCTGAGGATATAAATGAGTCCAAGGAAGAAAACATTTTTTCTTTGAAATAATTTCTAGTAAAATATCAATATCTGGATCAAATTTGTCCTATCATTGAAAAACACATCCTGGGTATTTAGCCCGAAGAGATTGTGGGCAAAGTTTAAAAAATCATGTATTTTTTTGGTTAAAGTTTTGATAGAAAAATGCTTTTGACCAAGCTTGGACATAATCCCAATAATTGTACGTTTCAGTTTGAGGACTCAATTTTCTCGATTTTAATGGGTGAATACCCTATTCTCTTGCAGAAATAATTTTTTTCAAAATCACCTTGCTATAAGCTATAGGAGATTTTGGATTCTTATTATTTTTATTTGTATGCGAGAAAATTACTAATTCACTCTAGCTGAGGATTGCCTCATATACCGTCTGGTATTTTCCTGCTTCCACAGCATAATTATGCGTGTCAAAATAAAAGGACTTAATTTCCCAACATAAAGACATAAGCTTATTATCCTCTTCATTGAGTATAAGTATTAATTCAGAAGTCCTCTTATTAGGAATGAATTCATGCTCAATTGTCTGTAAAACTTCCTTGGCAGTTTTCTTTTTGCAAGGAGTGGGGGAACTCAATTTTCCACTTGACTCTGTAATAGTAGCGCAGAAATTCAACATAATCTGGTAGAGGAGGATATTGGTCTACATTGTTCATAATCTCTTCTCCTGGCCTCTGGTGGTATTGACCACGACCTCTCCAACGCCATCTAGAGGGGACACTCATTGATTCTGCAAAAATTCTCAAGTTAGAAAATCAGGAAGGTAATTATTTTCTCCTTTTATGTGTTCGATATCAAAATCGAAGAATGATAAATTAGACTACCATTTGGGCAAATTTTGTTTAGAAACAATATTTTCAACGTCTTTTTGTAAAACTTGTATTATAGCAGTATAATCAATTCGTAGTAGAAATTTTTGATTTAATAAATCATCCATAAATTTAGAAGTGCATTTTATAACTGAAAGAATTTCTTTCTTAATGATTGAATAATTTTTCTGTGGATTTATCTAGGTTCTTGAGATAAAACGAACTAATACCTCCTTTTTACTTGAAGAATTAATTTTTTTTAAAATTCCTCCATAACCAATATCAAAAGCATCAGTTTCAACAATTTTTGAAAAAGATGGATTAACTAAAGCAAGACATGGTAATTGCTTGACATTCAGTTTTATTTTCTGAACTGCTTTAGTAAGTTCAATAGTCCAAAGAGAAGCATTCTTTCTTAGCCTAGTATATAAAATTGCAGAATCTTGTGCAAGGTTTTCATAATAATCTCCAATATAATTAAGACTTTAGAGAAATATTTGGAGTTGAGTTTTTTCTTTTACCTCATCAAGGAATTTAGAAGCAAATTCGAATCTTCTATCAATAGGGAGTATTTTCCCTTGAACAATATTATGCCCAAGAAATCAAACATTAATTTGAAAGATTTTCATTTTTGGTGCGGATATGACTAAACCATTAGCCTTCATAACATTTTTAAAAATTCTTAGATGTTTAACATGTTGGTCGACTGCTTGTGAAAAGATGAGGACGTCATTAATATACACAATAGAAAATCCTGAATAAGGATTAAATATTCCATTCAAGATATTTTGAAATTCAGAAGGGGCATTCTTAAGCCCAAAAGGAAATAACATTCCATTGATAATGGCCAAATAGGACCACAAAAGCATTTTTATATCTGTCTTCTGGGGAAATTTGAATTCGCCAATATCCAGATTTTAAATCAAATTTAGAAAATACGGTGGTTGAATTAAGCCTATCAAGTAAATTATTTTTATTAAGAATTGGATATCTAATCCATTGCAAAACATTATTCGGAGGTTTGTAATTTATTAAAAGCCTTGGCACACCTCGTTCCTTTTCAGGAGCCTTAATAATATAAAAAACTTGCACAACTCCCTGGAGAATAACTTATAGTTATTATCTTTTATCCAAAAGACTCTATATTTCTTTCTTGCATAATTTAAGAAATACAGTCTTCATTTGACTGGGTCTAGCTTTTGTAGGAATGGATTTTTCATTAAAATCAGCTTCATAAGGAGGAGGAGGAGCAATATGTTTTTTCCTATTCCAAAAAGCATTAGGAATATCACTGCAAAATTCTATTATTAATTGATTTTTAATAACATTTATTTTTTGCATCATGCTTGGATGTTCAAGCTTTTGTTTTATTCTAAAAAAGGATGTTTCCTTTTGAAGAAAATTCAACTGGTTTTCTTTGAAAAAGATATTATCTGATAAAGAATTAATTTTCTTTACTCCGGCTTTCATTATAAATACAAAAACAATTTTTTTATCTTTAATAGTGGTGCATATACCACTAGAGTCAATTTTATCCATAGGCATAAGCAAGGATAAAAAGGAGTACCTAAAATAACCTTTTGGGGCAAGTCGCTAATAAGAAAAAAGATACTAGATAAACATAATCCATTATTACAAATATAAACTTTAGTTAGATTATATTGAATATACATATTGTCACCACTAGCATTGAATAATGATTGAGTGGTTTTCTCAAAATATTGAGGGGGAATTAACCCTTCTTGTATGCGATTCATATCTGCACCTTTGTCAGCAAGTGCGACGATAATGTATATTCATCATTAATAACAAGGTTAATAGTTATGTACCACTTTTGATTTGGTACACGATTAATAATACTCAAATAATCAATAGATTCTTCAATATTTGAAGTTTTAGGATTAGAATGATTTAACTCATTCCTGAGACAGTTAGTCTCAATTTGCATATTATGTTGTTGATCTTTCAACTGTCTTAAATCATTTTTAAGAATGTTAACTTCATCCTTAAGATCTGCAAGTTTTGCAAGTTTAGAAAACTATCGTTCATTTTTTAACCGATTAAATACTTCTTTAAGACTGTATTGTTGAATTAGCGTATAAGACGTAGTTGCAGTTCCTTTAAAAGAATTTTTATAACAAGTTTTTATTAAATTGAGTTTGGTATTTGGGTCATTAACTTGATTGATAATATCAATCATTGATTGTTGCTTAGTGGTAAGCACATTAATACTCAACCCATTTATTTAAAGGATGGATTGGAGGTGATTGCATTTATCTTGCAATTAATTACATTGGCAATCTCCTTTATTCGAGATTTATGAGTCACTGGAGCTTTGAATATGATAAAGCTCCTCATCACTCTCTGATGAGCTAGCTTAAGTGTCAGATGGACTAGAATTGAGTAGTAATTTAGTCATTTGTTTCTTTAAGTCTTCATCAATTTTAAGGTTATTTAACTTAGTTTGAGTCTTGCATTTAGTTGCAAGATGGCCCAATTTGCCACATTTAAAACATTTCAAGTTAGATCTTGATCTATTAGATTTATCATAATTCTTTTTTCAAAAATATTTTTAGAATTATCACCTTGATTTGGTGTTTGGGATCTTTTCTTTTTTTTATAAGAATTTATCCTTTGGGATATAAATTTATCCTTGGATTTTTTATGAGGAGAAGGAGTATTATGATCATAATCAAATTTCTCACGAAATTCTCCTAACTCTATTTTAGCAGTTCAATTTTTCTTTTTAATCTGTCGTTGTAACTTAAGGTCATTACAAAGGGAAAGACCTTCTTATACAACAAAACTTAATAACTGACCACGAGTATAGTTATGGTAAGGGATAGAATTTCTATCATTAGCATCCCTCATCTTCTTTCTCACTTTCTCAGCAAAGAAAGTAGGAAGTCCATAAATGAATTTAGCTTTCCAATGCTCAGAGTTGGCCTAAGATTTTTGAACCAGTGGAGAAAAAAAGACATCCTTGTTCCATCTAAAATGGCTTAAGTTGGAACATCTAAGATTTTGTAATAATTCTCTATTTCTTTTCTTATAGGAATCAACTGATCCAATAAAATGATGGACAATAGCTAGAAATAGAGTACACACAGCATCTTGCTGACCAATATCTTGATTAAATTCTTCTTTAACTATTTTAATTGCATTTAGGATATCATCCCTTTGATTTTGGGTGAGAACATTTTCCCACCATCCTCTTAGGGTTCCAGTGAAACCCGTAACAATTATGTGAGTCGTGTCATGATCAGAATTATTATTCTGTTTGCACACAATAGAGTACATAGACATTATGTGTACCATCTCATAAATATTATATACATATTTACCATCAAGGGTCCAATCATAAATGGCTTTTCCATGAAAGGTACTTTGAGTATAAAAAGTTTGGGTTTCTTCAAAAAGAAGATCCCGAGGAATAGGCCTAGAATAGTAATTTCTTATTGGTCCATTATAACCCGTGAGACCTTTATAAGTAATTTTATGTATTTGATCTTTATTACTGAAAGCGAATTTAAAATTATAAATTTCTTCAATGGGGATCAATGATTCTGATTCAGAATCATAATGGGATAAAGTATTTATTTTTAATCCCTTGAGATTATCCTCAATCTCTTTTAATTGGGAAATGAAATCTTAACCCATTTTGAATCCTTTACTATCTATAGAAGGACGAATCAAAGGCTGTGCAAGAGTATTTGTTAGTAAATCCTTTTCGGGTTTTTTACTAACAATATTCTAAAAATTTGTATCAGTTCTATTGAGTTGTTTTCCTATTTTATTTAGGATGGGATTGATATAATTACATTATTTTTATAAAGGATTTAGATCAGCCATCATATTGAACGGTCTATGCCCCTGTTCTAGATTTAGAAACACATTCGTTTCTAATTTAGAGCTACTAAATTGGCTAGAACTGCCAAAATCAATGGATAATGGTTGTTCATTTGGTGGATGAACAAAAGATATAATTTGTTCTTTAGTAGTATTACAACTTCTAAGATGTTTTTCCTCACGTTTGAGAACTATTTGTCTTTAGTTGCAAGAACATAAAAGGTGTTTATCATTGGAAAACATTTGAAACACAACAACAAAAGATATGATTTGTTGATTATCTTCAATCCACTTGTAGAATTCATTTTTATAATTGGCTAATTGAGCCCTGCTATACTTAGAAAAATACCAAGCACGAAATTTCGCGTAGCCTGGTTGATAAAATCCTTCATTTAGTTCTTATCTATTGATTGTAAAAGACATTAAGATAATTTAAATTCTAATATTCATTTCAGAAGGGGTGGGTGATTCTCTGTGCTGAGAAGTATTTTTCTCATAAATACCATGAGTTATTTAATGTTCATTAGTATAAAAACCATGAAGGTTGATATCATCTCGATATGAATTAACTTTTGGATTTTCTTCACAAACAGAATTTCATGAAGTAGATGGAGGATAAGTCACAAAAAGATCTCTATGATTTCTAGAGGATTGACTCCTATTGAATTTCCTAAAAATTATAAAAACATCTACATCTTTATCTTCGATAATATCTCCAATTTCCTCATTTTGATGAGGTTGGGTAGGAATGACATTCCTTAATGCCCAAATTTCTGGATTCCTAACTAATAGTTCAAGGTGTGTGAACATTAGAATATATTAGGTGTGTCAATTAATACAGTTTTTCCAAATGGACTAAATTTTTTAATATTGGGTGCCATAGTATTCATGACTTTATAGTAAATTCTATAACAGGAAGATAATTATAACCTTTAATTTGGGCTCTAAGACTTAGAGGTTTACAAATATGCATGTCCGATAAAGACAAAGTAAGGTTTGGGAAAACATCAAAATAAACTGGTCCATTACAAAGACTATTTTCAATTCCTCCCATTAAAGATTGTCTAAAATTAGTACATCTGCCAGTACGTAGTGTAGCTTGAAGACAAGCATTCATGCCAGAAAGTGTTAAAACTTTAAAAGAAATTTGGATTAAACCTATGTAGATAAAATAATAATTCTTATCCTTTATATGATATTTAAGATCTTCAAATTTATAGAGCTCGATAGATTTATCTTGCTCATCTTGACTTATTGTCTGTTCCATAGTTTTTATAGCATATTTTCAACGAAAATTATTCTAGTTGGTATTATAAATAATTTTTGTTGGACCTTAGGAATAGTCCACCTATTCAAATCCTTTTGAACATTAAATTCAATTAAAGACGACTTCTTAATTTACTCATGTGTACTCTGGGTATCTATGGTGTTTAATTCCATAATACAAATGTTAAGATTTATAATAGTAATAAATCTCATGATTTGAAAGAAGGAAAATTATATGCTCAACAAGATATCTATGTTTAATGAAATATAATAAACTGAATTAGAACTAACTTCTCACACCCAGAGGTCAACGATTTACTTGGGATAAAATGCCTCAACACCATTACGGCTACTCGACAACCACACTTACGTGACAAATGTCGGTCCATATCAAAATCATACTTCTAATTCTCTTCATTTTTATTCTTTAAATTTCTTATTGTGAATAGTATATTATTATTCAAGATGGTGAATAGTAACTTACTATTCCAAATAGGAGAGGATCAATATACAAATAAAACAAACTTATTTTATTAAAAGCAAAAATTGAAAACTTACAAACTATTTTGTCAGAATGTCACTGAAGTATTACACAAACAGAGAGAGAGGATAGCAAACTTAATAGAGAGGGAGAGATGTGAAGATAAGTGTGTTTGAAAAAGGATCAAACCATTCCTTTATATAGAGAAATAAACGGAATAAATAATTCCTAAGTCAATGACCAGTGGGTCTCTCCATAATTGGAGATGGTTGATCTGTTTATCTCTTAGCGTCGGCTGAAAGAAACAGTGGGTCCTCCCATAATTACTCGAGCAAACTTGAAATTGATAAATTTGTCATTTTGCATCGGCGTGCAAGCAGATGGGGCCATATGGTCCATGCACAGATAAATCATCCTTATGTCAAATCATCTAGTGGGAAAATCCCATTAACACATCTGGTTGGAAAGGCAGAGTTTAGTAAAGCAAAGAAGCCTCCAGAGTATGATCTGTGGGGATTTATGTGTTAAACATATCACCAATGATTTCATTATCATCAGGATTTTGTGATTTCCCTAGTAGGCAAAAGAATGGATTATCATTCTTAACTGATTCCATAGAAATATCATCATCTGATGGCAAAGGGATAGGATTTTTATCCTCAGAATATGTTGTGGTAAAAGCCGCAGAAAATTGGCATTTCATATGATCCATAACTTTTTGAAGAAAGTTCTTGTTCCGTATCCTGTGGGAATTGTTCTTTAATTAATTGTTTTAAATCCTTTATTAGATTCACACCAGTAGAGATTTTCTCTACAGGAGGATGAGCTTCTTTCTATTGTGACATATACTCCTTTGGACTCCCCTTTATTGAAGAAATGGTATCAGTGTTGTTAATACCAACCCACCATCGGTAAAAAAAATATTCTTTCAGAAGAGGAACCCTCAATTGTTTCTCTCTACATTGTAGATCCCATTTCCATATCCTTGGGATAGTTATTTCAGTAAAACATAATAGGGTTTATAACCCTATCGGTAGATAATTTCTTCCCCTCAGTTGAAGATGTAATTGAGCCCAAAGCAGAAAAAGGTATTCCTTAGAAATAATTTCAGGTACAATATCAATATCCGGACCAAATTTTTAACACCATTGAAAATCCCATGCTAGGTATTCAACCTGAAGAGATTGTGGGCAATGTTTAAAAAAACATGTATGTTTTTTGTCAAAGTTTTTACCAAGCTTGGACATAATCCCAATAATTGTACGTGCCAGTTTAAGAACTCAATTTTTTTTATTTTAATGGGTTAATATCCTTGTGACACCCCGCCCAATTAAATATCTGGTGATCAGTCCTTTGTAAAATTTATAACAGAATGTTTGGTTGGTTCATTCTTAACATCACTGTCGAAAACTTAAATCCACTTAATTACCTAACATTTAATTAAGCTAGTATCAAAAAATTATCCAATTAAATGTGAAGCCAATTAATTTAATTAATTTCTGAACATGCAATTATAAATGATACACAAGAATTGAATGCTGACTGAATCAATTACTAAATAATTAAGACTGGATAAAGATCTTCCAGTTCAAAGTCACAAACCAAACCATAATAAATACTCAATCCAACTGAAAAGAACTACAAAGGAAACAGAGTACAACTTCGTTAATGAGAATGGGCGACACATGCCCGAACTGAGATATCTGAACTAGGAACTGAATGAAATGAGAGAAGCATTTAATCTCAAATGACCCGCAACTTCCACAACAGCTATATCTCGGCAAACCATCCAAGTATCTAGAATTGCTGTCCCTGTGGCTGGCACCTGTACTAATACATATATATATATATACAGCAAAAGAGAGAAGAAATGCAAGAGACGGGTCAGAGCCCGATGTTTTAAAAAGATTTATTAGCAAGTATTTAAAACTGCATTAAAGCAAGTATCGTATGCAAGTTAGTTCGAACTCTCACATGATATTCTCACCTCTCGACTAGTGTTCATGCCTAACGTACATCTAATCCAACCTAGCCATCTGACGCACTCTTAACTGGGAAAAGGCTTATCCTACTAGTTACCCCTCGTAGCAGTATCCTGTATTTGATCTCGACATTTATGATTTTTAAATAAGTGTTATCACACTAAAGTCAAGTATTTACTATTTACGTTACTGCAGATTTCACTATCTTAATAACCTGATATTATCTCATTTTAGGATATACCAAAAACATACATATATATCTTTCACTATTATATATGTATTAACTCAATGTTAATAGCCTACAAATATCACATTGTAAGTATAACACAAGTATATATAAATATCCACCACTATTATATATATACTAACACATCACCCCAAGGATATACCTGTAGTGCATTGCATACTCTGCTATCATGTCCCGGTACATCTCGTACTAAAACAAGGACTATCGGTTAGGAAATCTACCACGAACCATATAAACAAATCACACGTATTGGCGGCGACATAGTTCACATACCTATGGGTCACGTACATACCTACGCTCCTATAGTCAATGACTTATCCACTCACAAATAAGTCTTCACAGTCCTATGCTCGGAGATACAAGCCAAATATCCCCCCGAAGGTCACTCAGGATAAGACTGTCTCTACACAACCCCCCGCGATAGCAAGCAGCTAGGTATGTCATACACATAATATGAAATATAGGTATACACACAACCCATCAAATCAAAAGGTATACGCACAACCAAATGTCATATTCCATACATAGTATTACCATCACTAAATACTATCAACGTATTTTTAAATCATGATATTCCCTCTCTCGTAATATATATATAAGGATAATATGCCACCCGAAAATCCTTAATACATAATCATAAGAAGTCCCAAAAGTAACCACTAATTTTTATTCTTATAAGTTCCATGTTATTAGAACTAATATCGTAAGTATTTATCACTTAATACTCTCGACGCATTTATAATTACGATTATCTCTCTCTCGTAATCTTCAAGGTAAAATTCACCGTTCCAAATATTTTAATCACTACACCTTAACAACTCCCAATAATTCTGCACTATTTTGGGTTCATTGAATACTAATTTTTCTCACTCAAATTGAATGTTTACACAAATAAGGGCAAAATAGGAAATTCTCTGAAAATTAAAAATCTCGCTCGAACCAAATTGGATCTCGCTCGAACGACTTCGCGCAACAACCAAAATTGTTCGAACGACTTCGAGCGATATCTCGCGACCTGGGCTGTTTCGTCTTCAACCTTAGACAGCCTCATTTTTCACCATTTTTTAACCCTAAAACCTCTAAAGATTAAGCCCAAACTTCCAACAAGCAATACCAAATATTATTCTAACATGTATATGAGATTTCCCATAATCTAACATCATTAAATCGTCACCAATCATCCATAAAATTCGAAATCCCCAATTTTATTGTCAAGAACCCTAGTTCTTAAATTAATATGCATAACTTCTAAATTAAGCCCAGATTGGTTCATAGAAATCACTCTAATTTCGTAGGCATCATCCTATCTACATATGGTATTCAAATTCTTATCAAATCAGCCCTAGTTTATGATATAGTTCTCCAATTTCACCCAAATTAACTTTCATAACAAAGGTTTATTAACCTAGACTAATATGAACATAATTATCGCTAAAGAAAGCAAGAAATAAACACTTGCCTCGATTTTGAAGGTCTGATTCGTTGGTGTTGTTGGTATGGATGCGTTCCTCGCGTTTCGATCTACACGATGGTGATGGTGGTTGTGGAAGGTGGTGAACATAGCTTCTCCTCCTTTGGAATTTGCTCTCCCTCACCCACTGTCGCTCTCTCTTGATTTTGGTGTAACCTAACCCTAATTGTCCCCAATTAGCTGATTTATTATTTCTCCAATTTTCGTCCATTTAATTCCTCCAAAAATTTAAATTACAAAACTACCCCTATCGGGTGCCGGTTTGGCCTAAAAATATCCCGGAGTCCAAATAAAATAACCGGGTAGAGTTTTCTGACTATCTCGACCCCTCCGGACTCAACGACGCACTCGAAATGATCATACGAGTTACTTAAAATAATTTACCTTTTTATTCCACTTAATTAGTCCTGACATGACTCACATGCGCGTCCCCGACTTAATATACCAAACTGTCGTATTTCTCTCTCACGACAAGTTATTTAAAATCGTCATTCCATATTACTTATTCTCACAATAATATTAATATTAATAATTACTAACTTCTCGTCATGCTAGTAAATATTAAATTTTAATCCGGATTAATAATTAATTCACATATTTTAATTTAATTAATCACATAATAATAATAATAATAATAATAATAATAATAATAATAAATCACATAATTATTTAAATCTTTGAAAATACGGGGTATTACATACTTCTCCCCTAATAATGGAATTTCGTCCTGAAATTTGGAAAATAAGTCAATTCTGGTAAGGACAACTCCGAGTATTAACCTCACATCTAATGTAATGTATGCAGTACCACCCATACAGTACATTACCGAATACCCTTAATAATGAACACGTCACTAATGCTATAATTTACTCTCCAAGACTTACCATTTAAGTTTCAACACTTAACTTTTAGATAGTTACTATCTAGCCTCCTACTACTCGCACTAGTAGGTTAATTGATATTTAGATATATACCAATTTGTCTTACTACTATGTTTCATCAGTAGTTTATTCTTGCTTGTACGGTATATACTTTACACATAATATATACTATAAATGTTATCACATTTTCGCCATACTGCCTCCGCAAAGGACTATGGAACCTAAGCCTGTACGCTCTCATCTCAAACTTAACAATAAAAGGAAAAGATCCAACATCACTCGTTACCAATTTCCTCATTCCAACATGCAATAATGCAACTCCCAATCATTTCCACCCTGGTTAACGGGCCCTAAAATTCCTCTGGACCTAGTAGATTATTTTTCCCCTCTATCCAATAAGCACCAAGATAACAAGGATTGATATATATCGCCTCGAATGGAATCCTATCGATAATAAGTTGAGGGGAGTCGTCTTACACTAACTCCACCAGTGGAAGATATTACACTAAACCTTCCCATAATTGGAAATACAACATACCTCGCATTAACTAGAACTCGTAGTCTGCCCGTCCGCCTGCGAGTGTGTTAGGCCGGATACATTCGCATCTCTATATTCATGGCCTCTCGAAAACTCTTCCCAATAATTGAGTCATAACACTCTTGACTCTATTGAAAAAAACTCTAATTGTACCCCATATAACCTTACTATCCCCGGAATAATGGTTGGGGTTTACTATTACACATTATGATTTGTCCTAACTTGGCATAACGTGATCTACTTTAACTACCCGACCCACTTTCACCCACATAGGGACGTAATCCCATTGCGAAGTAATTAACTCTGTAATGGTTAAGGGATTCACTCTACCATTACTACCAAGGAATTCCTAATGCTAAAGGAACTCTAATATTTCCTGATGGTCCACTTCCAATTGGAGCTCATTAATGTCTTTCTTTGCTTATGACATCACTACTACGGCTTTATATCATTATGCATTTTACCTTTCTTATAACCACATCCATATCTATGGCTCAGGCGCCAGTGTTATCACTGCATGTCGTAAGTCCTTCCCCCTCTCTCTAAGCTTCAGATTCTCGTGAAACATTCTCTCTCCATGTCCTATCAAGTAAGTTTCAACCTTCCCAAGTTAAACTTTATCGAATTCTTCCTATACCATCCTCGTGGCAAATCTGGGAATTAACGGTCCTAACTGTCCTAACCCATCAAACTGCTAAGTTCTGAAGTCACACTTTTCTACATTCAGTTACCTCTCGCAATAAGCATTGTGCCACAATTCTCAATTATGGAAAACACTATAATTAAACTATCTAGGGCGCCCATACACCCTATGTTTTGTGCATTACAGCACCATCGAACTGGACATTTTATATAAATATCAAATTACGCCCCGCATACTTGGCATGACTATATGGTAAGGTACTACTCAGCCACCCTACCTTTTCCACCTAATAATATCTTAGGTTGTCCCACCAGTCTGCTCGTGGTGTCAACGATTGGTAACATTATCACATATTAATCTTATACAGCTCTATCGGCCTTAGTTTGTAATATAACCATTATCTTACAGTTATAATTACGTATATTGAAATCACTACAAAAATAAATCCATGTACTAAAGGAAAACTTCTCCCAACTTCCAACGTTCGCTAAGTTTCATGCATGGGATGTCTCGCAAAGAAAAATCCAAACAAGGAACCCCCCGATACACTACTACCTAACACTGCTGGTTGTCAGGATCTGTTAAGTCTTTAATCCATAAAATATATCCCTGATTTCCCATCTACAAACATAAAAAGTCTACTCGTCCACTCTCATGTCACTAAAGACGGCATACAATGCGGCGCTCTCACTATCACAAGTTATTAGCGCTATATAATTAAGCAGCTATCTCTCCTCTCTATAATAAGTCAATATACCTCGAATCACATCAGTATAACATCCCTGCTCATCGGGATCAACATAGTAAGAAAACATACTCGCTGAAGTCTACAATACAATACAATACATATGCAAGCTCATCCGTTGTTCGGGTGATGCCTCGCTAAAATCATATATTTAAAATTAATAAATTTTTTTAGTACGATGGTCTTATCACACAATTTACTACCGTTCAAACCCTCGGTAACAAGTAATCGTAAAATATAATCATAATATGCTCTACTATCATAACGCTCAAAGGATCACGAATTGTTACATAATACCATATACAAACTTCTCTTAGTGTCCACACTTGCTCTTCCCCGCAGGTGGCATAAAAATCTGGCTACCAAATGGTAGTCATTTACATAATAAGGCTGTTGTCGCTAGCGTACCCACTAAACCGAATGCACATTCAAATTCTTAGTGTTAACTATTCACATATGTTGTGACACACCCACGTCACTTGAACTCATCATTTATTCACAAGGATGAAACAAAGCTCCATTAGTCTATCCTGGTCGTAGGGTCCCCGTACGCTCATTTTGTGACCCATAATTATTTATAATCGTTTTACCTTTCGAATTCCATTCATTAGATTTTCCCCTCCTTTTTGGTGGGTAAATTATTCTGTTTTACGTCTCACCCGCCCGACATCGATACATTGGCCCCATATCTCTAGGCCTCAATTATGGCCTTACTGGCCTTCCCTTGATTTCCTGGTCCCCATCGACCCTGAAGTACGGTATGCTACAGTTACTGAGGACTACATTGGTCCTGACTAGACCCACTACTCTCGAGTTATTAGTTCCTGGGCCTAATTCTCTTGACCCGATTCCTACACTGGACATTTTACTTCTCCAACTGGTATGCCTTATAGGCATGATTTATTACTCCCGATACTATCAATTTCGCTTTTCAAGTGATCACATTCCATACTAGTAACCCTTATCTCTACATACAGGATAATTTTCCTTTCACTGGTCCTCCTGGCCTTGTTAGGATGTCCTTCTCTCAGACTTGGCAGTCTTAACTCTTAGTTGTTATTTTTGATGTTCCTTGCGCTCTACAAGGCATATGGAACACATGATCGACCCGATGGTCTCGACTGAATACATCACCATTTCGTTAAGATTTAATCATATCATTTAATTAGGTTTCCCCCACTGGGTATACGTTCTGGTGATATTCTACTAACACTATTGAATTCAACCTTGCCCTTCGGCTAGGTATCACAACTTTACTGGCTCCCTTCTTTTGGGGCGTTGACATATTCTAGTAAACATATACTTTGATGACATTTACACTAGTCACCTTAGTCACACCTCCCATTCATGCTAGGGCATTCTACCCACGAGTCCATTTTCAACTTACGGACCCTTTTTATCTTTCGTGAATCCTACTTCGGTTACGAAGTTCTCTTACCAAGTTAACTCATCCT
Organism: Sambucus nigra; assembly: GCA_949130495.1. Lineage (NCBI taxonomy): Eukaryota > Viridiplantae > Streptophyta > Magnoliopsida > Dipsacales > Adoxaceae > Sambucus > Sambucus nigra. The sequence continues at coordinate 250,411,432 of OX422218.1, read as the reverse complement.
TTCTTGTCTATCCTTACCTGACCAACTGGTGGAATATTAAATGGTCAACCTGCACCCAATATCTCAATTTTATTGACTATTTTACTCTTGCTATTTCTCTGAGCTAGAAAAATTTCTTATGAATTTAAAATTCTGAGTGTTACTACTCTTTACTTTACATTATTGCCTTTGGATTAGCTCCCTCCATTGGCCCATCACACTTAGATATTACTGTTGGTGACTTTTACCGCGATCACCGCTCCTAGAATGCTTTATAACTTTCAATTGTTTTCCTCCTCCTGTAGTCCCGCTAATGGCCTTCGCTGGTCGTCCCATATTGTTCGGAGTACAAAGTTCAATCACTCTCGCATATGAATTGGATTTAGAAGACTAAATCGCAGGAGAGCATGAGTCGCATACGCAGTGGAATACAACAATCCTATAATAAGGCTCTACATCAAAGAACGCTAAGCTAAAACGTAATAGGTCGTACATATCCTAAAGGACACTAGAACCTGATGCTCTGATACCACCTGGGACACCCCGCCAAATTAAATATCAGGTGATCAGTCCTTTATAAAATTAATAATAAAATGTTCGGTTGGTTCATTCTTAGCATCACTGTCGACAACTTAAATCCACTTAATTACCTACCATTTAATTAAGCTAGTGTCAAAAAATTATCCAATTAAACTTGAAGCCAATTAATTTAATTAATTTCTGAACATGCAATTATAAACCATACACAAGAATTGAATGCTTACTGAATCAATTACTAAATAATTAAGAATGAATAAAGAACTTCGAGTTCAAAGTCACAAACCAAACCATAATAAATACTCAATCCAACTAAAAATAACTACAAAGAAAACTGAGTACAACTCTGCTAATGACAACGGGCGACACATGCCCGAACTGAGATATATGAACTAGGAACTGAAAGAAAGGAGAGAAGAGTATAATCTCAAATGACCCGCAACTTCCACAACAGCTATAGCTCGGTAAACCATCCAAGTATCTAGAACCGGTGTCCCTGTGGCTGGCACATGTACTAATACATATGTATATAGCAAAAAGAGAGAAGAAATGCAAGAGACGGGTCAGAGCCCAATGTTTTAAAAAGATTTATTAGCAAGTATTTAAAACTGCATTAAAGCAAGTACCATATGCATGTTAGTTCGAACTCTCACATGATATTCTCACCTCTCGACTATTGTGCATTCCTAACGTACATCTAATCCAACCTAGCCATCTGACGTACTCTTAACTGGGAAAAGGCTTATCCTACTAGTTACCCCTCGTAGCAGTATCCAGTATTTGATTTCGACATTTATCATTTTTAAATAAGTGTTATCACACTAAAGTCAAGTATTTACTATTTACGTTACTGCAGATTTCACTATCTTAATAATCTGATATTATCTCATTTTAGGATATACCAAAAGCATACATATGTATCTTTCACTATTATATATGTATTAACCCAATCTTAATAGCCAACAAATATCACATTGTAAGTATACACAAGTATATATAAATATCCACCACTATTATATATATACTAACACATCACCCCAAGGATATACATGTAGTGCATTGCATACTCTGTTATCATGTCCCGGTACATCTCGTACTCAAACAAGGACTATCGGTTAGGAAATCTCCCATGAACCATATAAACAAATCACATGTATTGGCGGCGACATAGTTCACATACCTATGGGTCACGCACTTACCTACGCTCCTATAATCAATGACTTATCCACTCATAAATAAGTCTTCACAGTCCTATGATCTGAGATACAAGTCAAATATCCCCCCAAAGGTCACTCAGGATAAGACTGTCTCTACACAACCCCCTGCGATAGCAAGCAGCTAGGTATGTCATGCATATAATATCAAATATAGGTATACACACAACCCATCAAATCAAACGGTATACGCACAACCAAATGTCATATTCCATACATAGTATTACCATCACTAAATACTATCAACGTATTTTAAATCAGGACATTCCCTCTCTCGTAATATATATAGGGATAATATGCCACCCGAAAATCCTTAATACATAATCATAAGAAGTCCCAAAAGTAACCACTAATTTTTATTCTTATAAGTTCCATGTCGTTAGAACTAATATCACAAGTATTTATCACTTAATACTCTCGACGCATTTACAATTCCGATTATCTCTCTCTCGTAATCCTCAAGGTAAAATTCACCGTTCCAAATATTTGAATCATTACACCTAAACAACTCCCAATAATTCTGCACTATTTTGGGTTCATCGAATACTAATTTTTCTCATTCAAATTGAATGTTTACACAAATAAGGGCAAATTTTGAAATTCTATGAAAATTAGAAATCTCGCTCGAACCAGAATGGATCTCGCTCGAACGACTTCCACGTGTCGTTCCAACGACTTCGCACGACAATCAATCTCGCTCGAACGACTTTGAGCGACATCTCGCGACCTGGGCTATTTTGTCTTCAACCTTAGACAGCCTCATTTTTCACCATTTTTCAACCCTAAAACCTCTAAAGATTAAGCCCAGACTTCCAACAAGCAATACCAAATATTATTCTAACATGTATATGAGATTAACCATAATCTAACATCATTAAATCGTCACCAATCATCCATAAAATTTCGAAATCCCCAATTTTATTGTCAAGAACCCTAGTTCTTAAATTAATATGCATAACTTCTAAATTAAGCCCAGATTGGTTCGTAGAAATCACTCTAATTTCGTAGGCATCATCCTATCTACATGTGGTATTCAAATTCTTATCAAATCAGCCCTAGTTTATGATATAGTTCTCCAATTTCACCCAAACTAACTTTCATAACAAAGGTTTATTAACCTAGACTAATATGAACATAATTATCGCTAAAGAAAGCAAGAAATAAACACTTGCCTCGATTTCGAAGGTCTGATTCGTTGGTGTTGTTGGTATGGATCCGTTCCTCGCGTTTCGATCTACACGATGGTGGTGGTGGTTGTGGAAGGTGGTGAACATAGCTTCTCCTCCTTTGGAATTTGCTCTCCCTCACCCACTGTCGCTCTCTCTTGATTTTGGTGTAACCTAACCCTAATTGTCCCCAATTAGCTGATTTATTATTTCTCCAATTTTCATCCATTTAATTCCTCCAAAAATTTAAATTACAAAACTACCCCTACCGGGTGCCGGCTTGGCCTAAAAATATCCCGGAGTCCAAATAAAATACCCGGATAGAGTTTTCTGACTATCTCGACCCCTCCGGACTCAATGGCGCACTCAAAATGATCATACAAGTTACTTAAAATAATTTACCTATTTATTACACTTAATTAGTCCTGACACGACCCACACGCGCGTCCCCGACTTAATATACCCAACTGTCGTATTTCTCTCTCACGACAAGTTATTTAAAATCGCCATTCCATATTACTTATTCTCACAGTAATATTAATAATTACTAACTTCTCGTCACGCTAGTAAATATTAAATTTTAATCCGGATTAATAATTAATTCTCACATTTTAATTTAATTAATTCCACAATAATAATAAATCACATAATTATTTAAATATTCAATAATACGGGGTATTACAATCCCATTCTCTGGCTGAAATAATTTTTTTCAAAATCGCCTTGCTATAAGCTATAGGAGATTTTGGATTCTTATTATTTTTATTTGTATGGGAGAAAATGACTGATTCAGTCTCACTGAGGATTGGCTCATATACCGTTCGGTATTTTCCTTCTTCCAGTATGTGTGTCAAAATAAAAGGACATAATTTCCAAAGGTGAAGACATAAGTTTCTTGTCCTCTTCAATGAGGATAAGCAATAATTCTGAGAAGATTTTATTATGAATGAATTCAAGCTCAATTGTGTGTAAAACGTCCTTGGCAATTTTTCTTACTAGGAGTGGGGGAACTCAATTTTTCCTTTGACTCTGCAGAGTGGCACATAAATTCAGCATAATCCTTTAGATGAGGATATTGGTTTACATTAACCATGATCTGTTTTCCTGGCTTTGGTGGAATTACCCACGACCTCTATCATGCCCTCTAGAGGGATCACTCATTAATTCTGCAAAAAATCTCTAGTTAGAAAATCAGGAAGGGAATTATTTTCTCCTTTCATGCAATATTTGACGTTTCAGGATTATAATGATTTAACTCATTCCTGAGACTATTAATCTCAATTTGCACATAATGTTGTTGATCTATAAATTGTCTTAAATCATTTTTAAGAATGTTGACTTCATCCTTAAGATTTGCAAGGTTTGTATGTTGAGAAAACTCAGGTTTATTTCCTAACCGATTAAATACTTCTTTAAGACTGTATTGTTGAATCGATGTATAAGAAGTAGTTGCAGTTTCTTTAAAAGAATTTGCATAACAAGTTTCTATTAACTTGAGTTTGGCATCTGGGTCAGTAACTTGATTAATAATACCAATCATAGATTGTTGCTGACTGGTAACCACATTAATACTTAAACTATTCATTTGAAGGATGGATTTGAGGTGATTGCAGTTATCTTGCCATTGATTACATTGACAATCTCCTTTATTGGAGATATCTGAGTCACCAGAGCTTTGAATATGATAAAGGTCATCATCACTTTCAAAAGATCTAGCTTAAGTATCAGATGGACTAGAATTGAGTAGTACTTACTGAAATATTTCTTTAAGTCTTCATCAATTTGAAGGTTATTTAACTTAATTTGAGTCTTGCATTTATTTACAAGATGGCCAAATTGGCGATATTTAAAACATTTGAAATTAGATCTTGATCTATAAGATCTATCATAATTCTTTTTTCAAAAATATTATTTAGAATTATCACCTTGATTTGGGGTTTTGGATCTTTTCTCCTTTTTATAAGAAGTTCTCCTTTTGGATATATATTTATCCTTGGAATTTTTATGAGGAGAAGGAGTATTATGATCATAAGAAAATTGGTCACAAAATTCTCCTAACTCTCTTTTACTAGTTAAATTCTTCTTTTTAAGCTGTCGTTGTAACTTAAGGTAGTTACAAAGGGAAAGTCCTTCTTATATAACAACACTAAATAATTGACCATAAGTATAATTATGGTAAGGAATAGAAATAATATCATTAGCATGCCTTATCCTCTTTCTCACTTCCTCAGGAAAATAAGTACTAATGCAATCAATGAATTTAGCTTTCCAATGCTCAGAGTTGGCATCAGCTCGTTGAACCACTCTAGAAAGAAAGGCATCCTTGTACGATCTAAAATGGCTTAAGTTGGGACATCTAAGATTTTATAATAATTCTCTATTTCTTTCCTTATGGGAATCAAATGATCCCATAAATGATGCACAATAGCTAGAAATATAGTATACACAACATCTTACTCATCGATATTATGATTAAAATCATCTTTACCAATTTTAATTGCATTTAGGATGTCGTCCCTTTCATTTTAGGTGAAAACATTTTCCCACCATCCTCTTAGGGTTCCAGTGAAAATCGCAACAATCATACGAGACACGTCATCATCAGAATTATTATTCTCTTTGCATATAAAAGAGTACATAGACATTCTCTATGCCATCTCATAAATTAAAATTTATTTTACCATCAAGGGTCCAGTCCTAAATGACATTTTTAAGAAAGGTACTTTGAGTATTAAAAATATGGGTTTTCTTCAAAAAGAAGATCCTGAGGACTAGGCTTAGGATAGTAATTTCTTACTGGTCCATTATAACCTGTGAGACCTTTATAAGTAATTTTATTTATTTGATCTTTATTACTGAAAGCCGATTCAAAATTATGAATTTTTTCCATGGGGAATAATGATTCTGATTCGGAATCATAATAGGGTAAAGTAATTATTTTAATCCCTTGAGATTGTTCTCAATCTCTTTTAGTTGGGAAATGAAATATTCATTTTTACTTCCCATTTTTAATCCTTTAATATCCATAGAGAGATTAATCAAAGGTTGTTCAAGAGTAGTTGTTAGTAAATGCTTTTCAAGTTTTTTACTACCAATTTCTCACAAAAATTCTCAACTCTATTAATCTGTTTTCCTATTGTATTTAGGATGATATTGGTATAATTACCTTGTTTATATAAAGGATTTAGATCAGCCATAATATTGAATCGTTTATGCCCGGTCCAAGATTTAGCAAGGAATTAGCTTCTAATTTAGAACTACTATATTGGCAAGAACTATCAAAATCAATGGACAATGGTTGTTCAGTTAGTGGATGCACCGAAGATATAATTTGGTCTTTAGAAGTATTCCAACTCCTAAGATGTTTTTCCTCCGATTTGAGAACCTGTTTGTCTTTAGTTTCATGAACAAAAAGGTGTTTATCTTTGGAAAACATTTTAAACAAAACAACAAAAGATGTGATTTGTTTATCATCTTCAATCCCCTTGTAAAATTCATTTTTATAATTGGCTCTATATTTAGTAAAATACCAAGCACAAAATTTCGCATAGCCTGATTGATAAAATTCTTTATTTAGTTCTTCTTTATTTACTGTAAAAGACATTAAAAAAATTAAATGTCTAACATTCATTTTAGAAGGTGTATGAGATTCTCTACGCTAAGAAGAATCTTCTCAAAAATACCATGAGGTATTTGATTGTCACACCCTAACCCCATTAAGATATAATCAACTAAATAGTTCACAACCCACATTTATTATTTATTTATTTACTTTGGAATACACATTAAAACAACTTCGAGGTTAAAATGCAGAATAATAAAAATCCAATGGTTTTAAGGAAACATAATTTAAACAAAACTCCCATACCATCTAGCTTGATTACAACTAGTACAATGTATAAAACAAAACTGACGAGACCCTACTACTATTCACTCAACATCCTAGACCTGACAATGGCAGCTTCAAAACCTGAAAATGTAAACATATAAAACCATGAGTTTAAAAACTCAGTGAATGTACTACATCTCTATATAGTAAAAGTACTATACTAACATATCAACATATCAATATATCCATCTCCGTGCCAAATTAGGCCATTTACATATTCAGAGTTAATACACCCCACATCTCCTGCCCGTAGGCAATAATCATATCCATAGTTTTTAATAACCAAACATCTGTTGAATTGCATAGCAACTCAACATTTATTGACTTTTATAAAGCCATAACATCTCAACATCTCTTGACTTTTAATAAGCCATAACATCTCGGCTGGAGCTGAACTGGGTTGATTTGATCTTACACATGTTAATCCAACTAAATCAGTACTGAATCGCAACTAAATAAGTATTCTTTCTTCCTCAATCAAAACCTCTCCAAAACTGAACCTAAGGTTAAATTTTCTCAATAAATAGGTTATATGAAGAGTTTTAAGTCGGAAAATGCATCCCTCCGTTCTAACCAATCAAATTAAACCACGTGGTTTACTAAAAGACAAATTACAACTTAAAGGGAATGGACAGATTTACCTTTGTTCGTAAATTCGGTATAACTCCTTACTCGGACCTTTGATTTAGACACGGTTTATTGTGTTACAAACTTAAATCATAATTATACAACTATCTAGTTTTCACCTCAAGTCAATTATTATATTTTAAGGGTCAAAACTAGTCTCCAATAGGAACATTTCTATCGAAACAACAAAATCTTGTATTTGTATATAATTCTACATTTCATGATTTATGAAAGTAGGAATAGACTAAACATAATAACTTAACACTATATACTAATAATACATTATTCATATCACATAAGGTAGGCATGATTTAAATATAATTTATCATATTATATCTGGGTTGTCACAACTTCCCCCCTTTAGAAAATTTTGTCCCCAAAATTTAATATGAATGTCACTTACCAAACAAATGGGGATACTGTTTCTTCATGGTATACTCTGTTTCCCAAGTTTCTTATTTAATTCCATGGCTCATCCACATAACTTTAATTAAGGGAATAACTTTATTCCTCAATACTTTCTCCTTACGATCAAGAATTTCCACTAGTTCCTCGATGTACGACAAATCTTCTTTCAGTTCAATAGGTTAGGTTTTCAGTTGATGAGATGGATCTAACAAATACTTACGAAGCATCTCTACATGAAACACATCATGTAAACAGACAATTCTGTAGGTAATGATAATCTATATGCCAGGGTCCCAATTCGTTCCAACACTTCATATGGTCCAATGTATCTTGGACTTAGTTTCCCCTTTTTTCCAAATCTCATGACGCCTTTCCACGGTGAAATATGTAGGAATACAAAATCTCCCTTCTGAAATTCTAATGGATAGTTCCTCTAATCTGCATAAAATTTCTGCCTTCTTTGCGTTATCTTTATCCGTTCCTGAATCATTTTAATCTTTTAGATTGCCATATCTATCAATTCAGGACCCAAGATTTTCCTTTCACCTACTTCATCCCAACATAATGGTGTTCTACATCTCCTCCCATATAAAACTTCATTAGGATCCATACCAATGGTGGACTGATAACTATTATTATACGTGAATTCCATCAATGGAAAATGATCATCCCAACTACCTTTAAAGTCAAATACATAGGCTCGTAACATGTCTTCTAATATTTGAATTGTCCTTTTTGATTGCCCATCGATTTATGGATGAAGTGAAGTACTGAACTTCAAACTTGTGCCCAGGGCATTCTGTAAATGAGGCCAAAACTTAAAAGTGAACGTTAGATCTCTATCTTATACTATTGACACTAGTGTCCTATGTAAATGGATAATTTCATCAACGTACATACGTGCATACTTATCAACAGTGTCCTATGTAAATGGATAATCTCATCAACGTACATACGTGCATACTTATCAACACTGTAAGTCATCTTAACTGGAAGAAAATGAGCTGACTTTGTCAATCGTTCAACAATCACCCAAATAGAATCATGCCCCTTTGGTGATCGTGGTAATCCTACAACAAAATCCATCGTTATATGTTCCCACTTCCATTCTAGAATAGGCAATGACAGTAATAATCCTTCCGGTATCTAATGCTCCACCTTCACTTACTGGCATACTAAACATTTAACTACAAATTTTGCAATCTCACGTTTCATGTTATTCCATAAGTAATACTCTTTCAAATCTCTATACATTTTGGTACCTCCAGGATGCATAGAGTAAATAGAACTATGTGCCTCTTTTAATATATCCTTCTTTAAGGATGGATCATTCGGTACACAAATTATGTTTTTATAACACAAAGATTCATCATTCTTAATTTTAAAGTCACTCTCTTTACGATCTAGGATTTCTCGTTTCTTCTTCTTAAGGAATGAATCACTGATTTATAAATTTCGTATGTGTTCTGCCAATAAAGGTCTCATTGTAATGTGTGCAATTAATGCCCCCATTTTAGTTAAGTTCAACTCTACTCCCATCAGTCTTAATTCCATAATATTGCCAACCCGTGCACATTGAATACAAGATAACCTCCTTAATTAATTCTGACTTAGAGCATCTTCAACAACATTGGCCCTCCCGGGATGATGGTGAATGGTAGGATCATAGTCTTTAATTAACTCCATCCAACATCTTTGTCTCAAATTCAAGTCTCTCTGTGTAAATAAATACTTCAAACTTTGATGGTCAGTGAAAATTTCACACGTATCTCCATAATTTCAAGGCAAAAATAATAGCCGTAAGTTTCAAATCGTGTGTAGGATAATTACGTTCACACATCTTTAACTGCCTAGATGCATAAGAAATTACCTTTCCATGTTGCATGAAAACACAACCCAGACCCTGATGTGAAGCGTCACTATAAATCACAAAACCTTCTCCACTGGATAGAACAGTGAGAACTGGAGCTGATACTAGCCTATTTTTCAACTTTTCAAAGTTGTGTTGACATTCATCACTCCACACAAATTTCACTTCCTTTTGGGTTAATTTATTCAACGGTAAGGATATAGATGAAAACCCCTTTATGAATCTTCTATAATATCCAGCCAATCATAGGAAACTCATTATCTCCGTTACATTTCTTGGTCTTTCCCATTACACAATTGCCTCTACCTTCTTAGGGTCAACATAAATTCCATCTCTTGAAACAACATGCCCCAGAAATACTACCCGATTTAACCAAAACTCACATTTGTTAAACTTAGAAAATAATTGACTATTTCACAAAACTTGCAATACAACTCTTAGATGCTTCTCATGTTCCTCTTAGCTAGGTGTATATATCAAAACATAATCGATAAAGACAATCACAAATGAATCTATGAAATGATGGAATACTCAATTCATTAAATCCATAAACACCGCAGGAGAATTTGTTAACCCAAATGGCATTTCCAAAAATTCATAATGACCATAGCGAGAACGAAAAGTTATTTTAGAAATGTCACAATCTCTCACCCTTAATTGATGATAACCCGATCTCAAATCAATTTTTGAAAACACTTTAGCACCCTGTAATTGATCAAATAAATCATCAATACGAGGCAATGGATATTTATTTTGAATAGTTACCTTGTTCAACTGTTCATAATCAATGCAAAGTCGGATGGTGCCGTCTTTCTTCTTCACAAATAATACCGAAGCACCCCATGGTGATATACTGGGTTGAATAAAACCTCTATCTAACAAATCTTGCAGTTGAACCTTTAACTCCTTTAGTTCCACGGGTGCCATTCTATATGCATAAATAGAAAGTGGAGTTGTACTAGACACTAAATCAATAGTAAACTGTAAGGACATTTTTGTCCATTATCAATTTGTATGTCGTACGCCGTTACACCGTTGAAGAAACTCAAGATCTCATCTACATCAACGGATCCGAATATCAAAGCGTCTTCAACATCATAGCCTCTGCAAGAATGAACTTGGTAAAATTTTGTTTTTACGTTCCTTAAAGTTCATATTTAGTATTGGGAAATTTTTATAAAATGTTTTTTTATAAAAATAAGAAGTAAGTTTTTTCAAGCAAAATGAGGCGTTTTAAAGTTTTTGTTTTTTTAGGAAAACCGGACCGGACCGGTCCGCCCTCTACCCGGACCGATCCGCTTGCTGCAGATCCAGTATACCCCGGACCGCAAGCGAACCGATGAAGGCCAAAATAAAAGAACCGATCCGCTTGACCGGACCTATCCGCCTCAGAACCGGACCGGTCCGACTGGGATAAATTCGGCCAGATTCGCTTGAGATTTTTTAGGCTCAAAGTTTTCCTATTTAAAGCCAACTTCGGGGAGTTATTTTTTAAGACTTTTCAAGACGATTTTTAGAGTCCTAAATACTCTAAGTCTTCACTTTTTTGAGTCCCAAGACTCTTTTTGATTCACACCAAAAATCCCAATTACTTTTGTGAATCTTTTGGAACCCTAGAACACAAGCTTTGCTATTGTTCAACCCTTGTGGAGAAGCCGTTCTCTTCTTCATTGCAGCCCTCCTGGAAAGGGAAAATTCCAGCCGCCGACATAGGAACCGACACCTGCGGGTATTTCTGTGTCGCACACTTGTGGAGAAGCCGTTTCTCTTCTTCATTGCAGCCCTCCTGGAAAGGGATATTTCCAGCCGCCGACTACAGAATCCGATACCTGAGGGTAATTCTTAGTCAAACTGTATTTCATTGTAATCCGACTGTAAGCCATTTTCTTACAAATTATAGTGCAATAAAAGGTTTTGCCCCTTTGGGGGATTTTTCCTGAAATTGTTTGTTTTTATCCTGCATGCTATATTTTATTTGATAAATCATCTAGATGCATGTCTTAGGGTTTAACTAAAATTTGGGTTTAATTAAAATTGTTTTTTATTTGAGAAGTCGCAATATTTCCGCTGTAGCTGCACTCTCATAAACTCTACCTCTCTGCAAGGTGGCAACCCTGGTAATTCATCTGGGAACACATCTGCAAAATTCTTAACTACTGGGATATCTTCTAATTTTTGTAATTACCTGTTTGTATCCATAATATATGCTACAAAGCCTTGCTAACCCTCATTTAACAATTTCCTCGCCCAAAGGGAAGAAATAAGACAATTTGGAACCACATTTCTTTCCCCAGTAAATTTGAATTCATCCTCCCCTGGCATATTAAATGTAACTTCCTAGTGAAAACAGTCAATCGATGCATGGTAGGAAGATAACCAGTCCATACCCAAGATAATATTAAAATCTCGAATATCTAGTGGAATTAAATCAATGGCCAACTCCTTCTCCCCCAAATACAATACACAATTTTTATACACAAGCTCCACTAACATCACATCCCCCATAGGTGTAAAAATATATAAACCACAATCTAGATAAGAACATGGTCTACCCAAATGCATGGTAAATGACAGTGCTATAAATGAATGAGTAGGACCTGGATCAATAAGTATATAAGCATGTTTATTCATAACAGAAAATGTACATGTCACCACCCCTGGAGTAGCCTAAGCGTCCTGTAAAGTTATGGAAAATATCCTTCCCGGAGCCCTGGAACCACTAGCCTGTCCTCTACCTCTTCCACTTCCTATGCCTCCAAGTGATGAACCTCAACTAGCATTAGATGATTGAGTCCATACTATCAGCACAGGACAGTTCTTTTTGGTATGACCAATTTGATGATAGTGATAACACTCTACCCCCTTTAACTTGGGGACAATTTGGACTGATATGTCCCTCAGCTTTGTAAAAATAGCATGTAATAGGCTTAGACTGCCCATTCGTATTCTCTTGTTACCTATTCTATTGGCCCATCAATCCTGCACCCCTAAAATTGCTTGTTGTCCTATTTTGAACATAATTTCCAGTCCTTCTGCTGCGCTGAAATCTTTGACGCTCCTGTTTTGAGTATTCTATATTACCTTCTGTTTGATGAGATAGATCAATTCTACTCCTCTTTACCCTTTGTTCCCTATTCTTTATTGCACCATTAACATCTCCTTCAACCATTATAGCTTTGTTAACTAAAGAAGTATAATCTACTATTTTAAGTGCAGTGAGTCTAGACTTGATAACCGAATTCAACATATTCTGAAATATATTGTATTTGTCCTCCTCATCATGTAAGAAACGTAATGAAAATCGAGACAAAGATATAAATTTAGTTTCATACTCCCTGGCCGATATATTCCCCTGAGTCAATTATAAAAAAATTCTCTCTTTTTGCTTCCAATACATATGAGGAAAATACTTTTCATATAAGACTTTAATAAAAGAATCCCAAGTAATCACCTCGCCTCCCCACGGAGTAAGAAATAAATGTTTGGAAGACTCCCACCAATATTTAGCTTCGCCCTTTAACATGAAAGTAGCCAAAATTACTTTCTGCGCACCAGGTACATTCTTCACCCCGAAAATAGTTTTTGTGTCTCTAACCCAAGACTCAACTTCTACAGGATCTACAGAACTTGAGAATGCTGGGGGGGTTCAATTTGATAAACTTCTCGTACACAATATTTTTCTCCTCTCATTGTATTTCCCTTTCTCTTCTAGCCAAATTCTTCTCCTCCAAGTACTTGGCTTGTTATTCAGCTATTTGCATCATAAACATGTTTTGTTGTTCTTCCATTAAAGTCATGGCATGAGTCATTCTCTGCGTATCTGTAAGTTCTTTAGGTGCCCCCTCTACATAATTTGGATTTTGTTGGTTTACTATATTTGAAGCCTCCTCCTCAACCCTCTCATGAACATTTTCTCTTTCCATATCTTACAATTTGTCAACATTTATTTCTAACATAATGGTCAGTGTTTCTCACAAGTTAATATAAATGACCCACACCACACCATTTCTGCCACTGCCACATCTAGACTCTCTAACCCTAGAATATAAAAACCAAAATCTCTGATACCAAGTTTTTACACCCTAACCCCATTAGGATATAATTAACTAAATAGTTCACAAACGACATTTATTATTTATTTATTTACTTTGAAATACACATTAAAACAACTTCAAGGTTAAAATGCAGAATACTAAAAATCCAATCGTTTTAAGGAAACATAATTTAAACAAAACTCCCATACCATTTAACTTAATTACAATTAGTACAATGTATAAAACAAAACTGACGAGACCCTATTACTATTCACTCAACATCCTAGACCTGGCAGTGACAGCTTCAAAACCTGAAAATGTAAACATATAAAATCATGAGTTTAAAAACTCAGTGACTATAATACATCTCTATATAGTAAAAGTACTATATTAACATCTCAACATCTCAATATATCCATATTTGTGCCAAATTAGGCCATATACATATCTGGAGTTAATAAACCCCACATCTCCTACCCGTAGACAATAATCATATCAATAGGTTTTAATAACCTAACATCTCCTGAATTGCATAGAAAATCAACATATCTTGACTTTTATAAAGCCATTACATCTCAACATCTCTTAACTTTTAATAATCCATAACATCTTAACATCTCATGACTTTTAATAAGCCTTATCATCTCAACATATAATGCATACTCATGATATTCACAATCAACTCAGTAAGTAGCGTTTCCTTCGGGTGGAGATGAACTGGATTGATTTGACCTTACACCTGTTAATCCAACTAAATCAGTAGTGAATCTCAATCATAAGTATTATCTTCATATCTATGTAACTTTCAATGACTATACAACAACAATATAATTCCACTTAAGTCACATTCCATGAAACATGAGTAAAGACGAAACAATGGTATATATGTTGATAAGGTTTTAAAAATCCAACCATAGAAATTACCACGTAAGGAATTTATAACCAAAATCAAGTAAACATAAAAATATACTTCTCAGTGTATATACACATGAAACATGTACTCAAAATACCCTTTGGAAAGTGCACATAAAAATATTCTTTCATGGGGTATCCAGTATGGCCTCAAATTACTGTCCTCCATACTTAACCATCCCATATTCATAAATTGTACACATACAAGTGTCCAAGCTTATCAATACGAAAACATATATAAATATACTTTCCATTTCAATTTACGATGTAATTTTTCAATCTTCCCAGAGCAATCTATAATAATTTCTTTACAACACAATCAATCTTCCCTACAAGCTCCTCTATTGTTCCTTCAACTTTCATAATTTGTATACATCATAACATTCCATGATATTATACCCCCTTTTAACACACATAATGAATAATATATAATTAAATTTTCATAATTTTTAGAGTTGATTTTCTATATCAAACGCTTTACCAAACTCAGGGCATATCGAAATGAAATATTCAAATAACAACTATGTACCAAATTGTAACTATCACTAAGGCCTAACCATGAGGATTTAAATTCTAATATTTGGATATGATATGAATATATGAGTACAATTTCATATACAATTGTAATTTCTCAATTCCAATAAGCATACAAAAATATATGCAAGTTTGAATACAAGGGATTTCCATAACAAGCAATACGGGCTACATACACCACTTATCTCATCTATGAACAAATACTTATTATCACAAAGGAGGATGGAATTTTAATCAACTATTCATGATTTATATACTTTGAAATAAGTGTAATCCAAGATTAAAACAATATTAACACATAATTATACCTTGGAAACTCCTTAGGGATTTTCTTGGAATTTTTCCTAGCTTTTCTTGTAATTCTTTCTTCCTTAAACTTCTACTTTCTCTTTCCTCAAGAAAAAACTCTCCAAAACTGAACGTGTGGTTAAATTTGATAAAGAAATAGGTCAGATGGAGAGGTTTAAGTCGTTAAATGCATCCCTCCATTCTAACCAATCAAATTAAACCATGTGGTTTATTAAAAGACAAATTACCACTTAAAGGGAATAGATATATTTACCCTTCGTTCGTAAATTCGGTATAACTCCTTACTCGGACCTCTATTTTACAAACTATTTGTTGTTTTACAAACTTAATTCATAATTATACAACTATCTAGTTTTCACCTCAAGTAAATTGTTATATTATAAGGCTCAAAACTAGTCTCCAACAGGAACACTTCTACCGAAATAACAAAATCTTGTATTTGTAAATAATTCCACATTTCATGATTTATGAAAATAGGATTAGACTAAACGTAATCACTTAAAATTAGATATACTAATAACAAATTATTCATATCACGCAAGGTAAGCATGATTTAAATATAATTTATCATAAATATATTCGGGTTGTCACCTTAATGTTCATTAGTAAAATACGATGAAGGTTCATATCATCTCGATATGAATTATCTTTTGAATTTTCTTCACAAATAGAATTTTGTGAAGTAGATGGAGGATAAGTCACAAAAGGACCTATATGATTTCTAGAGGATTGACTCCTATTGAATTTCCTAAAATTTAGGAAAACATCTCCATCTTTATCTTAGATAATATCTCAAATTTCCTCGTTTTGACAAGGTTGGGGAGGAACGAAATTCTTTAATGCCCAAGATTCTATAAAGTAAATTTCTTCCCAACTAATAATTCTAGGTGTGTGAATATTAGAATCTATTAGGCATGTGTCAATTAACACAATTTTTCGGTGCCATAATATTCATAACTTTATAGTAAATTTTATAAATAATTCCAATAGTTTTCGATCTAGGAAGATAGTTATAACCTCTTGTTTGGACTCTAAGACTTAGAGATTTACAAATATGCATATCTGATAAAGAAAAATTAAGGTTAAACTGTTCTATTATAAAGACTAGTTTCAATTTCTCCCATTAAAGATTGTCTAAAATTAGTACATCTGCCATCACGCAATGTAGCTTGAAGACAAGCATTCATGCCAGAAAGAATTAATGGTTTAAAATCAATTTGGTCTAAACCTATGTGGATAAAATGATAATTCTTATTCTTTATATGGTCTTCAAGATCTTCAAATTTAAAGAGCTCGATAGATTTATCTTGGTCATCTAGACTTATTATCTATTCCATAGTTTTCATAGCATATTTGCTACGAAAATTATACCAATCGGTATTATAAATAGTTTTTGGTTGGACCTTAGGGATAATCCACCTCTTCAGATCCTTTTGAAAATCAAACTCAATTGAAGATGAGTTCTTAATTGACTCATGTGTACTCTGGGTATCTATGGTGTTTAATTCCATAATACAAATCAATACTCCTTTTCCTCACAAAAAAATCCAAGGATAAGTATATATCCAAAAGGAGAACGTCTTATAAAAAGAAGAAAATATCAAAAACACCAAATCAAGGTGATAATTCTAAACAATATTTTAGAAAAAAGAATTTCGATAAATCTAATAGATCAAGCTCTAATTTCAAATGTTTTAAATGTGGAAAATTGGGTCATCTTGCAAATAAATGCAAGACTCAAGCTAAGTTAAGTAACCTTCAAATTGATATAGACTTAAATAAATAATTGAGTAAATTAGTTCTCAATTCTAGTCCATATGAAACTAAAGCTATCTCTTCAGACAGTGATGATGAGCTTTATTATATTCAAAGCTCTAGTGACTCAGAAATATCCAATAAAAGAGATTGTCAATGTAATGAATTGCCAGATAAATACAATCACCTCCAATCCATCCTTCAAATGAATGGTTTAAGTATTAATGTGATTACCATTCAACAACAATCTATGATTTGTATTATCAATCAAGTTACTGACCCTAATACCTAACTCAAGTTAATAGAAAATTGTTATGCAAATTCTTTTAAAGAAACTGCAACTTCTTCTTATATGTCGATTCAACAATACACTCTTAAAGAAGTATTTAATCGGTTTGAAAATAAATATGAGTTTTCTAAACGTGCAAACCTTGCAGATCTTAAGCACAAAATCAATATTCTTAAGAAAAATTTAAGACAGTTGAAAGATTAATAGCATAATATGCAAATTGAGATTAACAGTCTCAAGAATGAGTTAAATTATTCTAATCCTAAAACTTGAAATATTGAAGAATTAGTTGATTATTTGAGTATTATTAATCATGTACCAAATCAAAAGTGGTACAAACTATTAATATTGTTATTAACTATGAATATATATTATTGTCTCACCTGTTGATAGCGGTGTAGATATGAATTGCATACAAGAAGGGTTAGTTCCCACTCAATATTTTGAGAAAACTACTCAATCATTATTCAATACAAGTGGTGACAATATGCATATTCAATATAAACTGACTAAAGTTTATATTTGTAATAATGGAATATGTTTATATAATACCTTTTTGCTTAATATCGACTTGTCCCAATAGGTTATATTAGGTACTCCCTTTTTATCCTTACTTATGCCTATGGATAAAATGGACTCTAGTGGCATATACACCACTATTAAAGATAAAAAAAAAATGTTTTTGAATTCGTAATGAATCCATTCTTTATCAAGTTATATCTTTTTCAAAGAAAACCAGTTGAATTTTCTTCAAAAGGAAATATCCTTTTTGACAATAAAAACAGCTTGAACATCCAAGCCTGATGCAAAAAGTAAATGTTATTAAAAAAATCAACTAGTAACTGAATTTTGGAGTGATATTCCTAATGCTTTCTGGAATAGGAGAAAACATATTGTCCCTCTTCCTTATGAATCGGATTTTAATGAAAAATCCATTCCTACTAATGCTAGACCGAGTCAAATGAAGACATAATTTCTTGAATTATGCAAGAAAGAAATACACAGTCTTTTGGATAAAAAACTGATAATTAAAAGTTATTCTCCATGGAGTTGTACTGGTTTTTATGTTAACAAGGCTGCTGAAAAAGAACAAGGTATTCCAAGGCTTATAATATATTACAAACCTCTCAATAATGTTTTGCATTGGAAGAGATATCCAATTCCTAATGAAAAGGTTTTACTTGATAGGCTTAATTCAACTACCATGTTTTTCAAATTTGACTTAAAATATGAATATTGGAAAATTCAAATTACTCCACAAGACAGATAGAAAACTGCTTGTGTGGTCCCATTTGACCATTATTAATGGAATGTTATGCCTTTTGGGCTTAACAATGCCCCTTCTGAATTTCAAAATATTAAGAATGAGATATTTAATCCTTATTTAGAATTTTCAATTGTGTATATTGATGACATCCTCATCTTTTCACATTTAATTGATCAACATGTTAAACATTTAAGAATTTTTAAAATGTTATAAAGGCTAATGGTCTAGTCATCTCCACACCAAAAATGAAAATCTTTCAAACTAATGTTAGATTTCTTGGTCATAATATTAGTCTAGGGAAAATACTCCCAATTGATAGAAGTATTGAATTTGCTTCTGAATTCCCTGGTGAATTAAAAGAAAAAACTCAACTCCAAAGATTTCTTGGAAGTCTTAATTATATTGGAGATTACTATTAAAAATTTGCACAAGATTCTGCAATTTTATATACCAGGCTAAAAAATAATCCTTTTCCCTGGACTAATGAACATACTAAAGCATTTAAAAAATAAAACTGAAAGTCAATAAATTACCTTGTCTTGCTTTACCTAATCCATATTTTTTCAAAAATTATTGGAACTGATGCTTCTGATATTTGTTATGGAGGAATTTTAAAACAAATTAATTCTTCAAGTAAAAAACAGAAATTAGTTTGTTTTACCTCAAGCACCTGGAAAGATGAGAAAAAAAATTAATCAACCATTAAGAAAGAAATTCTTTCTGTTTGAAAATGCATTTCTAAATTTTAGGATGATTTATTAAATCAGAAATTTCTACTATGAATTAAATGTAGTGTTGTAAAACAAGTTTTACAAAAAGACGTTGAAAATATTATTTTTTAACAAATTTTTGCTAGATGGCAGGCTAATTTATCAGCCTTCTATTTTGATATCGAACACATAAAAGGAGAAAATAATTCCCTTCCTGATTTTCTAACTAGGGAATTTTTGCAGAATCAATGACTGGCCCCTCTAGTGGGCATGGTAGAGGTTGTGGGTAATCCCACCAAAGGCAAAAAAAAATCATAGTCAATGTAGACTTATATCCCCCTCTACAGGATTATGCTGAATTTCTATGCCATTGTGCAGAGTTATAGGAAAAATTGAGTTCCCCCACGCCTAGTAAAAAAACTGCAAAGGAAGTTTTACAAACAATTGAGCATGAATTCATTCCTAATAAAAAGGATTTTTGAATTAATGCTTATCCTCAATGAAGAGGGCAAGAAGCTTATGACTTCACCTTGGAAAATTAAGTCCCTTTATTTTGACACACATAATTATGCTATGGAAGAAGGAAAATACCGGACGATATATGAGGCAATCCTCGGCGAGACAGAATCAATCATTTTCTCCATTACAAATAAAAATAATACGAATCCAAAATCTCCCATGTCTTAAAGAAAGGCAATTTTGAAAAAAATGATTTCTACCAGAGAATAGGGTATTCACCCATTGAAATCAAGAAAATTTAGTTTTCAAACTAGCATGTACAATTATTGGGATTATGTCCAAGCTTGGTCAAAAGCATTTTACTATCAAAACTTTGACCAAAAACATACATGGTTTTTTAAAGTTTGCACACAATCTCTTCGGGCTGAATATCCGGGATGGGTTTTTCAATGGTGGGACAAATTTGGTCCAAATATTGATATTTTAACTGAAATTATTCCTAAAGAAAAACTTTTTCTGCCTTGGACTCAATTCCATCCTCAACTCGGGGAAAAAAATTATATATCGATAGGGTTATCCACCCTAGTATTTTTTATGGAAATAAGTATCCTATGGATACGGAAATGGGATCTACAATGTAGAGAGAATAAATTAATGGTTCCTCCTCTTGAAATAATTTTTTTTTATCGATGGTGGGTTGGTATTAACGACACTTTATAACTGACCATAAGTATAATTTTGGTAAGGGATTGAAATGCTATCATTAGCATCCCCCATCCTCTTTCTCACTTTTTCAGCAAAAAAAGTCGTAAGGCCATCAATGAATTTAGTTTTCCAATGCTTAGAGTTTTCATCATCCCTTTAATCCACTCTATAAAGAAAGACATATATGTACCATCTAAAATGGCTTAAGTTGGGACATCTAAAATTTTGTAATAATTTTCTATTTCTTTCCTTATTGGAATTAGCTAATCCAATAAAATGATGGACAATAGATAAAAATAGAGTATAAACAGCATCTTACTGACAAATATCTTGATTAAATTATTTTTTAACAATTTTAATTGCATTTAGGATGTCATCCCTTTGACTTTGGGTGAGAACATTTTCCCACCTTCCTTTTAGGGTTCCAGTGAAACCCGCAAGAATTATGCGATTCACATCATGATCAGAATTATTATTATGTTTGCACACAATAGAGTACATAGACATTATGTGTACCATCTCATAAATATTATATTCATATTTACCATTAAGGGTCGAGTCATAAATGGCTTTTCCATAAAAGGTACTTTAAGTATAAAAAATCTGGGTCTCTTCAAAAAGAAGATCCTAAGGACTAGGATAGTAATTTCTTACTGGTCCATTATAACCTATGAGACCTCTATAAGTAATTTTATGTTTTTTATCTTTATTATTGAAAGAGGATTCAAACTTATGAATTTGTTCCATGGGGATCAATGATTCTGATTCAGAATCATAATGGGATAAAGTATTTATTTTTAATCCCCTGAGATTCTTCTCAATCTCTTTTAATTGGGAAATGAAATCATCATTTTTACTATCCATTTTGAATCCTTTAATATCGATAGAGAGACGAATCAAAGGTTGTTCAAGAGTATTTGTTAGTAAATCCGTTTCAGGTTTTTTACTAGAAATATTCTCAAAATTTGGTCAATTATATTGAACTATTTTTCTTTGGTATTTAGGATGAGATTGGTATAATTACATTGTTTACATAAAGGATTTAGATCAGCTATCATATTGAACGGTCTATGCCCCTATTATATATTTAGAAACACATTAGCTTCTAATTTAGAACTAATAGATTGGCTAGAACTGCTAAAATCAATGGATAATGTGTGACACCCCACTCACCAAAATATGGGGTGGCCAGCCCTATACTCCAATATAACAGGAATCATAGATGGAATCATTCTCAGCATCACGATAATATGCAAAGTATACAGGATAACCACTCCATATTTCAGAAAAATGGGTTGCCAAAAATTTTGGTTTTAAAGTTAAGGAAAGAATTTAAACAACCCAATTTAAAAAGAAAGTGGAAACCCATAAGAAATTATACTACATACACATAAAGTATACCATAAGGGACCGAATATGATGTCGGTCAACAGACTCATACAATAATACTAAACAAGTTCAGTAATTTACATAATACATTACATTAAACAATTACAAAAGCTAGGCCTCACGCCCAAGTAAAAGACCCGATCATAACTAGAATATAAGAAAGAAAACGTCTATACCAAGTATCCCGTAATATCCGCAAAGTATCACGGCTCCCCAAAGACATCGGAATAGGAAAGTCAGATCAGGCGTCCTTGCGGCGGAGCAGCTGAGCGGATACAAGATGCATGCACAATAAGAAATATGAACGAGTCAGGGCCCGGTTTTATATGATTACCAGATGAATAAAGAGTATGACAGTTATGAACAGTAAATCATGACTAATAGAGATAAGAATCTACCTACACAATTTAAAGCATAAGCTAAGACATTTTAATTAATCATAGATCAAATTTAATTATGCAGGAAAGAGAATAATGTATATAAATTTAAAAGCCTTCATCATGAACACTAATCCATTTCATAGTTATGTTCCTTATCAGGAAACATAATCATAATTTTAAGCTCTTTATGGATTTTATCTTAATCACATGCTCTTTATGACAGTCCATTCCTTATCAGGAATATCATTATCATCATATGCTCTTTATGGCATTTATCATACATCAAGTCCCACTTGATACATAATGGTTATATTCATATACATATAACGATTCTAAGATCGCCCCTCCGAGTTTCCCCACTGGGCGCACCCCTAAATGACTATCATCTTCCAGGGCCTATCATAGAAGACAATCTGGGCACATAACGCAACGTCGAGAAGCAACCATATGCCTGCGGGAGAGTCATGACCACACCCGGAATCACCTCACCAGCGCAGTAACATATCATAAATGCTCATATGGCCTAGGACTATATCCACCCTGCATTCATTAGCCAGGGGGCATCACCTCGCGCGCGAACTTCCCTTATGATAGCATTTAGATAGGTGTGTTTAAGTAAATTAACATTTACCATATTCATTATGAATTAAATTATCATTTACCATTTTCATTTCATTTTCATTTACCTTTTTACATATGTATGTTTCATTTTATCCAAAACCATAGTCATTTATATTTTTGTAAATATCTCATATTTCACCCGGAGCCATACTTAATACATCTTATCGTTATAACCTCGATGAATAAATAAACTTTCAATTTATTCTCCCAAGATTCGTTGGTGGAGCTATTATAAACGATCAAGACTAACATAGCTCAATTGAGCTTCTAAAGTCTCCCAAACATAACACTACAACTCCTAGTTTCATAATAATCAACTAGAAGAAAAGAATGCCCTAACATCAATTGGCATATCCTCGGAAAATCCCCCACATAACGCATTTCTATTCTAGGGAAATTACCCAACTCATCTAGGACTCTAGAACTCTACATTTACTTCATATAAGAAGGTTCCTATGTCCTAAGCTTAAGGGAAAAAAAGTTGGAATTAAACTAAGAAAAAAAAATCACTCAAAAATCCAGAATTTCCGAATCGATTCGGCCTGGCCGAATCGATTCAGTCAGGAAATCTAACTTTCTGCATAATTGTCGAATCGATTCGGCCCTGCGAATTTGCCAAGAAAGGGTTACGGATTATAAACCCTAGTTTATCCCCAAAACTCAAATCTCTTCCATTTTTACCTACATCCAACATCATTAATCTACCCCAAATCAACCTACATGATTATTAACTACTATAACCCACAATTTCATCATCCTAACTAAGATTAGGGTTAAAACACCATAAAATCTATAAAAAACCCATATTTGTTCATTTGATTCCATTACACAACTATCAATACAATTTATGCATCCTAAATCATATATTAGCAAGTAGAAAACTTGCCTTAAGGTTGGTATTTCAGATTTCTTTTTGGTAGAAGCAACCCAATTCTTCAATCTCCAAATCTCTCTTCTTTCTCCTCTTTTCTCTTCCTCTCTCTTTCTCTCTTTTTCTCTCTATGTTTAAGACATAAAATAGGGAAATTAGGGAATTTAGAAGACTAAAAATCGGGGCTTAACACAAGTCTCCAACTTAAATGGTTAATACCGAATTAAAATGACTCACAAATACGCATTTAAGTTCAAACTAGTCAAAAGTGCTCGGAACCTAAAAATACAATATGGCACTTATTTTGACTATCTCGCACATTCCGGGACTAACTACGCCCTCTAAAATGGCATCCGATAATTTTATAAATTATTTTGAGTTCCGGTTTCATTTAAACCAAAATGTCATTTAAAACACATGACACTATACAACGTGCAACTTGATGATATTTACTTACACATACAGTAAATATGCAACAATCTAGTAAATATTAACTTTCAACTCATTCAATTAATATTTACTCCCGTTCCAACATTTTATATAATTACTTCATGCGGTGAATTAATATAAAATGAGTCTCCTAAAAGCGAGGGTTGTTACATAAGGGTTGTTCAGTTGGTGGATGAACAAAAGATATAATTTGGTCTTTAGAAGTATTCCAACTCCTAAGATGTTTTTCCTCGGGATTGAGAACCTGTTTGTCTTTAGTTTCAAGAACAAAACGGTGTTTATCTTTGGAAAACATTTGAACCCACACAACAAAAGATGTGATTTATTGATTATCTTCAATCCTCTTTATATATTCATTTCTATAATTGGCTAATTGATCCTTGCTATACTTAGAAAAATACCAAGCACGAAATTTCAAGTAGCCTAGTTGATAAAAAATTTATTTAGTTCTTTATTATTGATTGTAAAAGATATTAAAATTGTTTAAAGTCTTACATTCATTTCAGAAGGGGTAAGAGATTCTTTATGCCGAGAAGTATTTTTCTCATAAATACCATGAGGTATTTGATGTTCATTGGTATAAATACCATGAAGGTTCATATCTTCTAGATATGAATTATCTTTTGGACTTTCTTCACAAATAGAATTTCGTGAAGTAGATAAAGGATAAGTCATAAAATGAGCTCTATGATTTATAGAGGATTGTCTCCTATTGAATTTCCTAAAATTTAGGAAAACATATCCATCTTTATATTTGATAATATCTCCAATTTCCTCATTTTGATGAGGTTGGGGAGGAATAACATTCTTTAATGCCCAAGTTTCTAAAAAATAAATGTCTTCCTAACTAATAGTTCTAGGTGTGTGAACATTAAATTATATTAGGTGTGTGCCAGTTAACTCGGTTTTTCCAAACGGACTAAATTATTTAATATTGGGTGCCATAGTATTCATGACTTTGTCATAAATTCTATAAATAATCCCAATAGTTTCCGATCCAGAAAGTTAATTATAACCTTTTGTTTGGACTTTAAGACTTAGAGCTTTATAAATATGCATGTCTGATAAACACAAAGTAAGGTTTGGGAAAACATCAAAATAAATTGGTCCATTAAAAAGACTATTTTCAATTGCTCCCATTAAAGATTGTCTTAAACTAGTACATCTGACATCACGTAATGTAGCTTGAAGACAAGCATTCATGCCAGAAAGAGTTTGAGGTTTAAAAGAAATTTGGATTAAACCTATATGGATAAAATGATAATTCTTATCCTTTATATGATCTTTAAGATCTTTAAATTTAAAGAGCTCGATAGATTTATCTTGCTCATCCAGACTTATTGTTTATTCCATAGTTTTTATAGCATATTTGCTATGAAAATTATACTAGTTGGTATTATAAATAGTTTTTGGTTGGACGTTAGGAGTATTCCTCCTATTCAAATCCTTTTTAACGTCAAATTCAATTAAAGATGAGATCTTAATTGACTCATGTGTACTCTGGGTATCTATGGTGTTTAATTCCATAATACAAATGTTAATATTTAGAATAGTAATAAATCTCATGATCTTAAAGAAGGAAAATAATATGCTCAACAAAATATTTATGTTTAATGAAATTTAATAAACCGAATTAGAATTAACTTATGACACCCAATGGTCAACGATTTACTTGGAATAAAATTCCTCAACGCCATTACGGTAACACGACAACAACCCTTACGCAACATATGCCAGTCCATATCAAAACCATACTTTTGTTTCTCTTCATATTATTATTCTTTAAACTAGTGTGAATAGTAAATTATTATTCAAGCTAGTGAATAGTAACTCAGTATTCCAATATGAAATTCAGACCGTTATTATTACTACCTAAATATCAACACACAGATTAAGCCATCGTGGTTATGATACTAAATAGGAGAGGATCAATATACGAATAAAACAGACTGACATTATTAAAGTGGAAATTGAAAACTTACAAACTATTATGCCGGAATGTCACTGGATTATTACACAAAGAGAGAGGGAGGAGTGAAAACTTAAGAGAGATGGAGAGAGGTGAAGATTAGTGTGTTTAAACAAGGATCAAATCATTCCTTTATATATAGAAACAAACGGAATAAATCATTTCTAAGACAATGACCAGTGGTCCCTCCATAATTGGAGATTGCCGAGTTGTTTGTCTTTTTGCATCGGCTGAAAGAGAAAGTGGGTCCTCCCATAATTACTCGACCAAACTTAAAATTTACAAAGTTGTCGTTCTGCATATACGTGAAAATAGATGGGGCCATATGGGCCATGCACAGTCAGGTCATCCTTATGTCAAATCATCAAGTGGGAAACTCCCATCAACACATCTGGTTGGAAAGGCAAAGTTTAGTGAAGCAAAGAAAGCCTCCATAGTATGATTTGTCAGGATTTATGTGTTAAACATATCACCAATGATTTCATCATCCTATGGATTTTTTGATTCACCTACTGGGCAAAATAATGGATTATCATTATTAACTGATGCCATAGAAACATCATCATCTGATGGCAAAGGGATTGGATTTTTATCCTCAGAATATGTTGTAGTAAGATCCGTAGAAAATTGGCTTTTCATATGATCCATAACTTTTTGAAGAAGTTCTTGTTTCGTAGCCTGTGGAAACTATTTTTTAATTAAATGTTTTAAATCCTTTATTGGATTGACACCATGAGACATTTTTTCCGCAGAAGGAGGAAATTCTTCCTATTGTGACATATACCTCTTTAGACTCCCCTTTATTAAAGAGATAGTATCAATGTTGTTAATACCAACCCATAAGTTCCCCAAAATAAAACTCAGTTACACAATACTAATACCCAATTATATTCCCAAAATAAAAACTCAATTACATAATATTAATACCAATTATATTTTGAAAATTTCCAAAAATCCCCAAAAATTTCAAAATACACATAAATAAGAAAGAATACTTTTATTATAAGGAATCGAAGATACAAGAGTATAAGGATAATAACATGGCTTTTCGGATTATTGTTGACACCTAGTATAAAATTGAGAAGTGACTTTCTGACTTGAACTTTCACTTAGGGAAAATAATTCATAGATTCATCAAGGTGATGTGGTGAACGAATCTAGAACCACCTTTAAAATGATCCAAAACCATTGCACATACCGATCTCTATGTTGAAGAGTGTTCAGTTAGCACGTACATTTATGGCCTTATGCTTATCCTGATTTCATGAGTGTTTTAGGACTGGTCTTAGTTCCATATAAAGTGGTCATACTTTCACCACTCATATAGGTAAATCAACTTAGTGATTCTACTACTCACATTTATATAATTTATTAAGAAGTAACCTTCATCCTTTATTATGAAGAATACCAACAATACGCACATAAGAATGGACTTTTACATATAAGTTCCTAGTGTTCCATAACTATCATTTAACTTGTTAGTCTCACATTGAACTTTGTTATAATACCCCTCCCTAGTGAATTAACTAAATTATATATAAATTTTATAAGAGGAGGAACTAATTGTAATTATAGAGATTTAAGGGTGGCAAATTGGATTATAGAGAAATATCAGATTAAGCATTTATATATGGATTATATAATTGGAGAAATAAAGAAAAAGAAATACGTAAAGGGACTCCACACGACGTCGTTTGAAATAATAGTGGAGGTCGCGTGATGGTAGTCGTTCGAGCGATGTCTTCAGTCGTTAGAACGACGCCTACGGTCATTCGAACGATAACTAATGAGCACCATTCCTCTCAGTGTGCATCAAGATCTAAACCGTGGATTAAAATAGGATGGCTGGGATTTTATCGAGGAAATGAATTAGGGGTTATTGGTTTTTTAGTTTTGTGTATAAGAGAGAGAGTTGTGGGGAGAAAATCACAACCATTTCCTTTCTCCTCCCAAGGAAAGCCACAACTGCCTCTCATTTCCTCACTGTCTTCTGCCATTTTTATTAGGTTTAGTGTTATAAACTCACACCATTAATAACCAACTTCCCCATTGTTCAGGTAAAGCCATGAAATATTAAGTTGTTGTAAGGGGGTTTGATGAGTGTTTGAGGAGATATTATTAGAAGAAGATAAAAGGTATTATTGGAGGTTTTATATAGGGTTTTTGGTGGGATTTCTTGGATCTTCCATGGAGGACTGTTGGAGGAGTTTTTATGACTCCCTTTAGGATCTCCTTTGGAGGTGGGGGAGTCACCCATCTTCACAATCACCACCACCATCTTTGAAGACCATTTACATGGGTAACCTACTCTTATTGTATTTGACACTCTATTTGATAAATATTATAGTCTTATTGTTGAGTATGATTAAGAGTAAGATTATAAGAAATAATGATGTGTTCTTAGTAAACTGAAATTAGACATTTTTATGAAATAAAAATGCAAATATATTATCTGTGTATATTTCTAGTAAAAATAAATATTTTATATTTTTATGAAATAAAAATGTTAGGAAATATTATTTTGTGTGTTTTCTAGTAAAACTGAGTATATACATTTTATAGGATAAATTTTTTAGTAAATATTATTGTGATGGGTTTTCTTAACAAACTAAAATAATAGACATTTTTACGGAATAAAAATGTTATAAAGTACTATTTTGTGTGTTTTCTAATAAATTTGAAAATAAATATTTTTATGGGATAAAAATGTAAGAAATACTATTTCGATGTTATTCTAGTGAAAAATAAATAATGGAAATTTTTATGGAATAAAAATATAAGGAAACATTAGTTTGTTACATTTCTAGCAAAAAGAAATAATGGACATTTTTATGAAATGTCCATTATTTATTTATTTTTCACTAGAATAACATCGAAATGAATATGTAGAATGATGTTAATGTTGTCAAAATATTTATGAAATAAATATTTTTAGTTTCTTTCAAAATGGAGACCTTATGAAAATGGACATTTGTCGAGTTTAAATAAATTGATAAAATGTTTTATTTTTCTTGAAATGTATGAAAAATATGGGTTTCCACAAAGTGTGGTGTAAAAGTGAATAATGCAAGTTAAAGGGGTTAAATGTGTGATGTTAAACTAATAAGTAAGAAAGTGGGGTATTTGTGATGTTGAACAAGTGTTAAAATGATTAAAAATGTATTTAAAATGTTAAGTTGGAGACTTAATAACCATTTTGAGAAATAACACTTGTCGAGGAACTAAGTGGCGAGTTTGGCAAAATAAAAAGGGGAAATTGATAATTTACTTAAGGTGGGACATTTTTATGGAATAAAAATGTTAAAGAGTGTCTTTACACTAATTTCTGTGAAAATGAATTTAAGTCCTAAAAGCGTGAATGGTTTTAGTGTAAATCACGTGTGTGTGGGTAAGGAACTTAAAGAAGAAAAGAAATAATTTTCTAAGTGTTAATGGAAAAACCGATGGTTAAGTCCTGGTTTTGGCTTCGTCCAGGTAAAAGTAAAGAAGTGGAACAATATGGACATATGTAAAATGTTAAAATACATAAAAAGGACTCGGATGACACCGGGATAAAGCAAGAAGGGCCCGGAGCCCTTGAGTGAAAAGCCCTAAATCACTGGCCAGAGCATATGATGCGCATAACTGTCGATGTGGAACCCATATAAGTATGCGGTATTGAAAGATTCCGAGAAAAGATGAAGGAAATATGGAACATATCAAGAAATAAGTCATGTGGTAAAAAGTGTTAATTCAACCTAACTTGAATGAATGTAATAAATGATCCGATAAAAGTGAAATGGACAAGTAAATGCGTAAATCTATTAATGTTTATAAAGAAATTAAAAGAGTTAAAGGGAGTAAATAAATGCGTGGTTAAGCAACCTAAATGGTAAACCCATGCTTAACACAAGAATGTGTGTGAAAAGGATTTTCAAAGATTAAAGAAGTACTTTCTAACACGGGGATTGCATGTGTTGAAATGGCAATTTTCAATGAAAATACTAAAGGCTATTGTAACGAATGAAAGGGTAAATTCCAGTAAAGGAATGGTTTTACTAAATTAAGTGGAAAGGTTTTGTAACACCCTGTAATTTTATACATTTAATATTTAATTAATTCGAAATTTTTTAAATTACGTATGTGTCGTAATTTTAATTGAATTAATTATGTAATATTTATTTAAATATTAATCGGGGAGTGGATGGTTAATATTTAGAGAAATTTAATTACTAAGTGAATAATAATAATTTATTTACGTCATTACGAGTATTAGTGACGAGGTATTTATTTTTCTCAGTCGGGAGTCGGTATAGACTAATTTGGGTGTGAGATAAGGATTTTTATAAATTAATTCGGATGCCAATTTCAAGTATAAGGTTGAGTCCGGATGGGCCGAAATAGTCGAGAAAGTGTATCCGGGGTAGTAAACGGGTCACATGACGTTTTTAGGCATAGTCGGGCCCACACGGGGGTATTTGGGTCACTTGGGCTTGGCCCATTAGGCTAAAAACGGGATTAAGCCTAATTACTTAATTAAAAGAAAAAGGAGAATGACAGATTTGAGATTAGAAAACACATAGTGGGAGATAAAACCCTAAGGAGCAGTTAAAGGCACTAGGAACCAATTTGGGGGACAGAGGAAAGAGCCAAAGGTGGGATTTCATCATCAACCTTGAGAATCACAACTCCGGATCAGACCCTACGAAACAATAAGGCAAGTGGTTAACTTGATGTAGCATTTATTTGTGTTTTCAATTCATATTTATGTGATGTGAATACCTAAAATTCGTTTTGGGGATAAACGGGTACAAAAATGGGGTTTTTGTAATTGGAACATAAAATGGAAATTGGTGTAGGAATGTATGGTGTTACATGATTCTGAACAGATATTCACCTTAGTGGTGATAAACCCAGATGAATTATGAATGAAATTGAGTTGGAAATCTGGTGTTGTGGCTGATTTACGAATAACTCGGATTTTTGCCCCAATTTAGAAGAATAGTAGAGAACGAAAATTAATCAAGGTTTGGGGACTTTATGGGGGTTCCTTATGATGTTCTGGGGGTGATATATTGATGAGAGGACTTGGGTTAGGCTGTAGAAGGAGTTGGGGCTTAAGGTTTTCGTCCACGGAGAAACATACATACGGAGAAGAAGAAGACATGTTCGATCGATCTATCGACGGCTGGGATCGATCGATCGATGGTCCGAGATTTTTGACAGTTTCGTCAGTTTTAATATATAAGAGAAATTAATAAAAAAAATCTTCCCCATACTTTAGTTAGTGAGAAATAAGTATGGAACATTAATTCCTAATGAATATGAAGGAAAGTAATTGGGGTTGGGAGGAATTTATGTGTGACACGCTATGGCAAATTTTGGGGAGAAATATTCCAAAATAATTAAATACGGATCGAGTGGGTAAGTCCGGGTATGTTGGTTAAGCGATACCAATGTGTTAAATTAATTTAGATGTAAAACTAATTAATTTGGAGTCGGGAATTTAGACTCGGGTTTTATTTTATTTCGGTCCACGAGAGCGAGTCCGAATATATTGGTTGGGCGACACCAAAAGTAATCTAATTAATTAACGTGCAAATTAATTAATAATCAGAGTTGGACCCTAAACTCATGATAATTTGTATAGGCTTGTGTTACGGACTTAGTGCATGGGATAGCCGAAGTATTTTATATATATATATATATATATATATATATATGGTGTGTGCATTAATATCAGTGGCTAGATGTTATTATTATATATACTCTAGTGCTATCAGAGGAGGTTGCCCGTAGAGGGTGAATCCCCTAGCTCGAGGAGTAGGGAGAGATATCCCCAGGTCATAGCGTCCATTATATGGGTGAGGGTTATCTCACTTTCAGGGAAGGAATATGACCGCCTCCAATATTTATGTTATTAACCAGGTTAGTGAGCCATTCTGACTTAGGGTAACTAGGTTATGTGAATACACCTAATGAGATAGCACTTTAGAGAATATACATCCGGTGAGATATTACTCGGGAGGATGTTCATTATTAATTACTATTTCAACATATGTGTGATTGTTGTAATATGACTCTACGTATATAATGGGATAAATAATTATATACGAGTAATTTAATACAGGGCGAGAATTGGTATAACGGGTGTGAAAGTTATATGAATTTAAGAAGGGGAATGGTTAATTAAGTTAATGTTGATAATAACTTAGAAATCATAATTATTGCATACTCGGTTAGAGTAGGGTGGTTGCAAGGGATTATATTGGTTATCTAGTTTTGGGATAAATAACTAGGGAAATTAATTAAGGCGTTAATAGTGCACATAATAGAGGAGGGGTGAGGATATCTTCAAGGGAGTGCGACACTAACTAAAATATGAAGAGCATGCATACATATTTATTACTGCAAGTTAATCATTTGCTAAATATTTTCCAAATGTTTTGGGTTCTAACCCTTACTATAAATATATTTAAAAACCTTTTAGGTGTCCAGCCATAGAGACGCCAGACTTTACTCATTCCAGGGATTCGTTGCTGCATCATATGTGGATGTTGCGGGAGTTTGATAGGCGCCTCATTCTTTTCAGTTCTAGTGTAGAAATTCCTATCAGTTACTCGAGCATGTCGCTCACAGCTTTATTTATGTCAGACTTGTGGAGATTTTTATTATCTGTTTTTACATTTGTTGGATTTGAGCCGATGGTTTATTCGGTCAGTTTATTTAGATGTGATTGGTTGATTTCGGTTAATTGTGATTATTTAAATTATTATGTTTTCGCATGATTATCTTCTTTGAAGTAAAGTAAGATAAAATTTAGCACCAGTCTAATTTTCTCACTTAGGTGGTTAGTAATTAAAAAGGCGACCGTGATGCTAAGAATGAACCAACTGAGAAACCTGTTTTAATTTAATTTAGGACTGATCACCCGAGGTTAATTTGGTGGGAGTTCACAGGTTTCAAGTTTTGAACCGAGTGCGTTAAACAAAGTGAAAATCCTAAGTATGATTAAAGAAAACCTTAAATAAGATTAAGGTCGATTAATATGGGCAAGTTAGGTTTTCAGGAATAAATTGGTTAATGCATTGGAATATGTATTTTTCAAAGGTATATGCTATATATACATATTTTTGCATGAATTTGGTTGTAACATGAGAGTATTCCTTTCTACCGTTCACTTCTATACTGCTTGTATAAATCCCACTGGGTATAGGCTCACATCCCCTCTTTGTTACGGCAGGTTGGGAGAGGCTTTGTATTTTGAGAGTGTCATATAGGTAAGTATATTTTATTTATGTTTTACATTACTATATCTATTTACTTGGACTCCGGGGTGCCCCCATGGGTCCCTCAGGTAGTTCATGTCGAAATTGGAATCGCATAGTAACAAGTGAAATGTAATTAAAATAAAACTGGACTAGCAACATTATTTAGGTTGTTTCATTGCACTTCACACCTAACGCTCGGATCGGGCCGAGTTGACTCACGGGTAACCCATAAATCTAGGTCGGGGCATTATATTTGTCAATATTTTCAAGACATTAGTTAAGTTCCCATCAAATATAGTCAGTTTATTTTAGAGACCTTAGTACCATTCCTTTTACGGTGATATATATTATCTCTTTAATAAGACCTTTAGTCAAGGGATTTGTTAAATTATTGTTCGTTTCAATATAGTCAACTTTAATTACTCCTTCTTTAAGTAAGTGCCTGAAATTTGATTTCTTAGACTAATGTTTTTAGGTTTCCCATTATAGTTTTTGCTTGAAACGTTATATATTATAGCGTGGTTATCATAATTAATCATAATAGCATGAGATGGCCTTTTCCGTTAAGGAATATTAAATAATAAGTTTTTAAGTCATTCTTCTTCTTTACTTATATCTTCTAGGGATATGAATTCTGATTCCATTGTTGAATCAGACACACACATTTGTTTTTGGATCCCCAAGAAATAGTAATTCCTCCTAGCGTACATATCCAACCAGCCAAAAACCTGGATTTTGATTTGAGGTTATTCCAACTAGAATCATTATATCCTTCTAAGACGAATGGATACCCTACATGATGTAAGATGTAATCCATAGTCCTCTTTAGGTATCTAAGTAATCAAAAAACCGTATTCCGATATTTTTAGTCCTAGATTACTTGTAAATTTACATAGTATACCTACTGCATAGGCAATGTCTATTCTAGTGAAATGATTTGCATACATAAGACTCCAATGACACTTGAATTTTTACCACTTCATGAAATGCGATCGATTCATCTTCCACATTAAGAAAAAATCTAGCTTTTTTTTTAGTTTAATTCACATCACCCTCAATAAGATAAATTATAAAGTCAGGTCAAAATGTCTTCTCGGTTCTTTGTCTCTTACTTCTCCTTAGTTCGACATCATCCGTTGATTCCAAAGGTGATATTGGTTGTGATAAAACATTATAAGGTGAGGTATCAATAGTTGAATTATTATTTTCCAATCCTTCATTCAAAGTACTTAACTTTGATAGATGTTCAAAAAATTATGCATCCATTGACTCAATAGTTTCTTCAGTTTCATGATTCAGAAATCTATAAGTTGTACTATTATTAGAGTATCCAATAAAAATTCATTTAAAAGTCCTATTTCCTAACTTGGGTCTCTTAGGTTCAAGTTTTCTTAAATAAGTAAGACATCCCCAAACTTTGAGAGGTTTAAGATTAGGTTTATGATTAAACCATAATTCTTATGGTGAAATATCCTTGTTTTTCAACGAAACTCTTTTAGAATATAACATCCAGATAAAACTGCTACACCCCGCATAGACAAAGGCAACCCAGAACTGATTATCATTGTATTTATCATTTCAACCAAAGTCCTATTTTTGCTTTTTGGTGTTCCATTTTATTACGGTGTCTCTGGTGTCGTAAGTTGATGGATTATTCCATGAGTATTAAAAAATTGAATAAACTCATTTAGGTAATATTCACCACCTTTATTGGATCGTATGACTTTGATTTTCTAATTTTGTTGAGTTTCAACTTCTACTGTAAAAATTAGAAATTTCTCGAATAGTTTATCTTTATTTTATGTAAATATGTGTATGCATATTTACAGTAATCATCGATAGCAGTTAAAAAAATATTTATTTTATCCACGAGTGATATTACTCTTCATATCACGTATACCATTATGTGTACGATCAAGCATTTCGGATGTATTCTCAATAGATTTAATGACTTTTTAGTTATCTTAGATTGGGCACAAATTTCACATTTATCGTAACGGTCAATTTTACAATGAGAAATTAATCCCAGATCAATCATAATTTTACTTTCATAATTAACATAACCTAATCTATTATACCATAAAGAAATATAATCAATCATTTAAACATAAATAATATAATTTATTA
Source organism: Sambucus nigra (assembly GCA_949130495.1). NCBI lineage: Eukaryota > Viridiplantae > Streptophyta > Magnoliopsida > Dipsacales > Adoxaceae > Sambucus > Sambucus nigra. The sequence goes on along the minus strand of OX422218.1, from coordinate 250,375,711 downwards.
TATTAAATTTGATCATGTCGTTAAACTAACCATTCTTGGACAGGACAGGCTTATTCGACTTTTACACAAATTTGAAACCTCTCTTATTGAGATGGTCTCCAGACACAAGATTTTTACATATTTTCGGTACATGATGTATATCAATTAATGTAAGAACCTTTACAGACATCAATTTCAATTCCATTGAGCCCTTTCTAATTACTTTGGTATGGAGGTTATTTCCCATTTTTACTTCTTTTTCATTAATCTCTTGATATGTTTTGAAACGAGAATGATCTTTGTAGATATGAATGGTTGCATTGGTATCTAACCACCATCCACTTTCATTATCCACAAAATTTGCTTCACACGCCATCAAAATAATATCTTTAAGATTATTGGCTTCCTTTGTCACTTGTTTTTCCTCAAATGTCTTGTTTTAAGTCGACATTCTCGAGCAAAATGACCTGGTTTTTCACATAAGTAGCATGTATCCTTATTTTTTTCATTTTCATCTTGTTTCTTGAAATTTGAATCATTCCTTACTTTAAGTTTGGAATCATTGGTATTCTTGAATTTTTAATCCATAATCATATTTTCGTTGAAATGATTATCACTTTCATATTCCTTCTTCTCTCGAATATAAGAATCCTATTGAATATGAAGATGGAGAAGAAGAAATTCAATTGTGGATGTCTTTTCATCATGATTAATTTTCTTCTTAAAGCCATTACAAGCGAAAGGAAGTTTAGAATCAACCACCCCCACTTGAAATTCATCTTGAAGATTTATTCCAGTTGCTTTAGATCACCGACTATTTGTTCGAGTTCACGGGCTTATGCAAGGACAAATTTATCATCAACATTTTGCAATTCATATATTTATAAATAAGAAAGTTAAAGTTACTCGCTTCCTCATTTTGATATTTATTCCCTAATTCCATTCATAATTTTTTTACCATAGGAATTATCCAATGAGCATTATAGACAGTTTGATATAACGCTTTAAAATTGTGTCCTCGACACATAAAGTCATATTATTTCCTCTTCACAGGTTTTTGCTCTATATCTTCAGTATCTCCAAGTGTGGGTTCGGGAAGAGGTTCAAGTCCATCATCAAGAATATATTCAAGGTTGAGAGATGTGATAAAAAAAACATGATTTTCTCTTACCAATGGCCGAACTTTTTTCCATCAAAACGTCTAGTCAATTCCAATCTTAACTCATAACTTGAAAAGAATAAAAAAAAAATGAATCCAAGTTACAGTAAGGCACTTTTTAGGAATGTTGTTTTTTAGCCAATATTTCTCTACTTTCGAGTGAAAGATGCGAGTACACAAGGGAGTTTGTAGTAGAAATTTTCCTTTAGGACACAATGTAGTAATGTTACTTGTTTGATATAAACTAAATATGGTTTGAATAAACCAAGAACACTCTGAAATATTAACTTGATAATGTCAAAAGGTAGAGGATGTAGAGAGGAGAACATAGAATTTTTTGGTGTAAAAAATACAGGAATGAAACTCATTTTATAGCCACTTTAGAGGTTGTTCATGATGAGTCACCTCATTTCAAGTGCAAGACTCAACGGCCATTGGATCATGTCTGTTCGGGATCCGTCCCTAGGTTAAGTCTCGCTTGTTTGGTATTTCTGGTGTGCCTAAGACTCCCATGCTTTGTAAGTTCTTTATGAGCCCTATCGTACAAAAAATTGATCCTTTGACACTATCTTCAATTGATTATCGTACAGAGATTCTTTTGACTGCTCAAATACTTGCTATGTATTTGCGATTGCCAAGAGAGGACCGTCCAAATTTTATACCTTATGCGGGTTTTTACAAGCGACTATGTCATCAAGTATATCAGTAACCATTGGTGGATGAATGGGTGGTTTTCATGCTATTCGACCCTTAGAATGAGAAAAAGTACTCATGATAAGTACAGTGATATGGGAATATATATCTCCATCAAATTGGGGAATTCCAAGAGAACAGAGACATCTCGTGATCATATGCCCAAATGGAAAATCATTAAAATAATCATCACTCGTACAATGTTGGACGAACTCTAGAATAAGCATGAAAAGATCGATAGATTGACGCTAGATCATAACGTGCATAAATATCGCAATTGTAGAGTCCTAATTCTAGGAAATAGACAATAGAATACTATAAAGAAAACAACATAATAGAACAAATGAACATCATGCTTCCTAAATAGACTTCCTACCCACGGTATATCTCTTCCACTAAGGTAGGTAGAAAAGGAATGATGGGGTCCACGAAATGTGTTGACGGAGTGAATCTCCCTAGCATTACTTTTTACCTTTTTGGTTAATCGAGTCCAAGTGTCACGGTATTGTGACACCCCGCCTAATTAAATACCGGGCGATCACTCCTTTATGAAATTAAAATCAAGGTGAACAGTTGGTTCATTCTGAGCATCACTGTCGTAAAAATAAACTTTTCCAAATTAACACCCTAATTAATTAAGCTAAGTGTCAAAACCATTTTTCAACATTTCTAACCAATTTTATTTTTAAAGGAAAATTATTTATTTAATTAGTAACAACATTTTCAATAAGTAAGAATCATACAACAATTAACCTGGAACATAATCCAAATGCTTTAAACATTCAACATCCAAAATCCCAACATTAAAACTTAAGGTAAATCATACATGCTGAATAAATCCCAAAGTAACCGTACTAGAAATAACTGAAATATAAATGTCCCAACAGAACAGATAAATAGTGGAAAGGGCGACACATGCCCCAATAACTGAGAATCATAGGAGTGGAAAAAAGTAAATGAAATCGTCTAAGCAAGTGGCCTACAACTCCCACCTAAGCTGCAGCACGTTCCTTCCAAGATATCCTAAGCAAGACGCCCCTGTGGCTGGGCACCTATAGTACATACATATATATACAAGAAAGAGAGAGAGAGAGAAACGGGTCAGAGCCCGATAGTGTATATGATTTAAAAATTGTTTAGCAAGTATTTAAATTGATACAGGCCAATGCAACAACATATTAGTTCGACACTCTCTTGAGAAATTCTTACCTCTCTTCTAATGTGCACGCCTATCGCACTAACCTTCCCAGTGGTGTATCTCATCATATATCACGCTATCCTTTCCCAATGGTTTAACTTATCTTAGGTTATTCGCAGGATTCAAAATTTAACGATTCAATTGTTTGAAAAGAATATCTCAATTAGTAACCACGGTTCTCATTTTAACTTTATAAATCAATAAAGTTTTCCAGTGTCATATTATACTTTCTCAAAACAAGTATTTACAATTTGAGTCATCAACAATGTCCTACATATCAAATCACAGTAGGCAGTTCCAGATTTCAGAATTCCATATATATATTATCTACTCGTAAAATATATATATATCATAACAGCACCCCAAATAAAAACTATGGTGCGGGCATACTCTACTATCCAATCCCCGTATCACTCGTACTAAGGGAATACAAATTCGGAATCACTCTCGAACTGTATTAAAACATACTCAAACAATATTGAGGCGAAGTATAAATTCCAAGTCTCTTAGGACCGTCTGAACTATCACTGCGATAGCCTGTACCAAGGAAACCTATACACAAACAATATGAGGCGAAGCATAGATTCCAAGTCTCTAAGAGGAAAGCACATACCCACATCTCTTAGGACCGTCTGAACTATCATTCCGATAGCCTGTACCAAGGATATCTATCTTCTAGGGTACAAGTCAATATCCCCCATAAAGGTCCCATCGAGATAAGACTGTCCCAGAGCGGAAACCTCAGGGATAGCAAGTAGCGTGGGCATGATTTTCACACATAGATAGTATATGCATACACAATCATATAACTATACTAATATTACCATATCAATAGTGGGTAAATTCTCAATTCCCATAATTACGTCATTTGCATTTATTTCTCATTATATAGTTATCACGTATAACCATTCACATCTTACTTTAATTTGAGGAACCTTTCCATTTACTACATAACGCTCATGGATTCTATCCTCCCCAGTATAAAATTCAGTAGGTATACACATTTGTCCCAAAGTAACTCTCTTACGTGTCTCTCTCTTTAAATCATAAATTCACCGACCCTTATGTAATTATCCCAAAATACAATCTTTGCCCGACATCAAGGGTCCCAAAATCTATTCACATGTCCTACTGGTCTTCCCTATCTCCCAAAACATTTTATTAAGGATGCCCAAGAATTATCTCACAATAAATTGAATTTAACTCATTTAAAAAGGAAATAGGAGTCTGTCAGGAGGGGTCGATCGATCGAGGTCTGGGGCTCGATCGATCGAAGCTCTGGGCTCGATCGATCGATCAAGCAGGTCTGCGAAAACTGAAATTCTGCAGTTACGGGTTTCATCTCTTAACTTCAACAATTTCCATATTTTCTAATCCCAATCATCCCAGAATTGATACTACTAACCATATATCATCATATTAGGTATTTTCAACGTAAAGCATGTAGATTTTAGTCATTTAATCATGGATTAACAGCCCAAGATCTATACAATAATCAAGAACCCTAGAAATTTCTTAATCATGGTTCTAATCTATTTTTCCCAAAATGTCCTTCTAATACAACATTAAAATTTCGTGGATTATTCTTCTACATCACCAATAATTTCCAGAATAAGGTTTAAGTCATCACTACATGCAAATTACTATCACAATTTAGGTTTTCTTCAATGAAATTCATCCCTAATCATCCCTAAACTAATATGAAGGATGCACCAACGAAATAAGCAAGATAAACACTTGACTGGGATTTTTGGTGTTCTGATTTGCAGATGATTTTGGTGTGGTTGCGTAGTCCGTTGCGCGATCTACGCGTTGGTGGTGGTGGCGGTGCAAACGGATGACTTTTGGGGCCTTGGATTGCCTTGGAAGCTTTCTCCTTCCCTCTCCTATGGCCGTCACTTGTGTTTGAATTTTCTAACCCTAGCTGACTAACCTAAATGGCTGATATAGGTTTCTGATTTTCGCGGGTTTAATTACCCATAAATGTGAAATGTCCAAAATTCCCTCCCGAGGTACCACTTAGGCCTAAAAATGCCCCGAGACCCAAACTAAACCCCAGGGTACACTTTTCTGACTATCTCGACCCTTCCGGACGCGTTGGCGTGCTCAAAACGACCATACGAATGACTTATAAAATATTCACTTTTATTTATCAAAATTTAGTCCCGACGCGACACGGGCGCGTCCCGACTCAAATTTCCAAAATTGTCATTTTATTCACTCGTGACATTCAATATAACCAATATTACATATTACTTTGCTCATTAGTAATATTCAACAAATTTCCCATAATTACTAACTCTCGTCACGTTAATAATTATAACATAATTAATTTCCGGATTTTTATTAAATAATTAACTCACATTAAATTTAATAAATCCCCAAATTAATATAGCATAAAAATACGGGGTATTACAGGTATGTCGGTCATTAAAATTAAAATATTGTTCCAGTACGTGGCAAAAATATGAAACATTTTAAATCTTTTTTAATAATAATATGAGATGCAAGAATGAATAATAAAGATCCACTCTCCATAATAAAAACAAACACCATAATAAAACTCCAAAATAAATAATCACGATTAATGAAACAACATCAACAATAGTCTTCAATAAACTCTAAACAACTATGGAATCCAAGGACCCACCAATTCCAAATATAAATGCCTCATAAGTAAAAATGACAAAATGAAAATATAAAGCAATGCATAAAAGCAAACTCCATCTAAAATTCACGCTACTCTAAAACTATGCAGCTTACAGCAACCTAAACTGAAATGCTCATCCACAACTATCGGTCAGAGCCCATCACATGAATACTATAATCCCAAATACGGTTAAATGAAGCCACTCATAACTGTTAGATGAATTAAATATCACAATACATTATTTTAACTAACAGTACGCAATTATAAGAGAAATAAATAAATAAACTTTTCAACTTTCCACTTTCATATCTCATCATGAATAATTATCTTTGTAATTATCAATAAACTCTTTACTACACCACTACGGCTAGCTAGTCTCCTACATGACTATGAAAATATCATGGTGTCTCACCCATATCATCATATTAATACTATCGACTACATCACTATAGTTAGACAACCCCTAATGTTACCCTGCATATACCGTTATGCATCTACACAACTAATCTCATCAGTATTGTAGGCCAGTCGATGTTCCTCACATACTAGCATAGCCATCTAACACTAAACCTCACGCATACCATGATGTCATACATCTTAGGTCCCGCACTCAATATAGTATCCAACCAGCATAGACACTGCATATACTGTAATACCCACATAAATCCCATCAAGGTCGCCACACAATATAGGTTCCTTACATACTATTGTAGCCATCCAATGTTACACCTTACACATATAATGACACCCACATAATGATCAATCTACAATACCTATTACCCCTAAGTTATTAATCTCAAAATAAATTATCATTATATATCATCATATTAATCATCAAAATCAACCATCTATATTCGCATACCTAGAGATCATCAAAACCAATCATCTCTATGTAATACCCCGTATTTTTATGGCTTTTAAAATTGGGGATTTATTAAATTTAATTGAGTTATTAATTTAATATTAATCAGGAATTTTATTTAAAAATATGTACTAGCGTGACGAGAGTTAGTAATTATTGGGAATTTGTTGAATATTACTAGATGAGTAAAGTAATATATGAAATTGAATTTATTAAAATGTCACAAGTGAATAACATGAGAATTATGAAAATTAAGTCGGGACGCGCTTGTGTCGTATCGGGACTAAATTATTATTATAAAAGTGAATAAATTATAAGTCGCCCGTATGGTCGTTTTGAGTGCGCCAAAGTGTTCGAAGCGTCAAGATAGTTAAAAAGTGTACCCGAGTGTTTAGTTTAGGCCTCGGGGCGTTTTTAGGCCTCACTGGCATCCCGAGAGGGAATTATAGTCATTCTGTATTTTTGGATAATTAAACCCACGAATTTACCAAAGTTATATCAGCTATTAGAATTTAGCTTTTAGGGTTAACAATCACAAAAACTTAGAACGACCATTAGAGAAGAAAGGAAGAAAGCTTTTCAAGAATTAATCACAAACTGTAGCACCTCTTTCAAGATTTACACTATCGGAGCATAGATCGTAAGATGAGGAACGTAGCCATATTCTTATCACCAATAAATCAGACCTTTGAAATCCATACAAGTATCTATCTTGCTATTTTTCTAGTTAATATTTCTCCCATGTTAGAATAGGATTAATAAGTATATGTTTCATGGATGAATTTGATGATTTAGGGTACTTAAATCACATGCCTTAGAGGAAATAAGTGTATTCTGGAAATCTCAACATATGTATAGGGTTACCCACAAAATTGTATTGATTTAGAAGTGAGAAATCTGGAAAAAAGAATTAGAAGATTAGAAATCTAATGTAAAACTAGGGTTCTTAATAATTATGATGAATTTGCCTTTTAATTCGATACCGTTGATGAATTTGTACATGCTTCATGTGGAAAATCATGTATATAGGTGTATTTAATCAGTAGTAAACTTGTTTGGGAGTTTGGGACTCAATTACGGAGTTTTGGTTGAGGTTGAAGAAGGAATCCCATAGTTAACAATAGCTGAATTCGGAATACCCGCTTGATCGATCGATCGACCCCTTTTCTCGATCGATCGATCCCTCCTGAAAAATTGCATGTTTTCCCCTTTTCATTTAATCCGAATAAAATGAGTAGGAACCCTTGAATATTATTTAGAGAGCATAATGGGACAAGAAGAGGACCAGTAGGGTCTAAGTAGAATACCCTTGAATGAAATTTTATATGGGATGAAATTGTGGGATAACAGGGGGTTTAACATATATTAAAAATTATTCACACATTAGCTACGAAATTGAAATGTTTATAAATGACTTAGACCAGTAGGTTAGAGAGGGTGAACCTACTGAAATTATTTTTGGTGAGAGAAAATACTTCGAGAGATGAGAAGTAAATATGAAATGATTATAATTGAGAATAAAATAGACGAATCATTTATGCTAGATAATTGGGTAAAAATTATACTAAGTAAGGCTAATAATAATTATTATGGGTCGTGGGCGAACTAAATTGGAAAATGAGAATATTTATATATATGACCGAGTGCATGTGTATATATTAATATTATGTTTGTGTATAATCATACCCGCGCTACTTGTTATCACGGAGGTTGTCGTGTCGGGACAGTCTTATCTCGATGGGACCTTTATGGGGGATATTGACTTGTACCCTAGAACATAGGATTCCTTGGTACAGGCTACTTGAGAATGATAGTCAGACGGTCCTAAGAGATGTGAGGGGTATGTACTGACCTCTAAGTGACTTGGAACTATGCTTCGCCTCCATTTTGTGTGTATTATGTTAATACAGTTCAAGAGCAATTCTGAACTAGTATTTCCCTTAGTATGAGAGATACGGGGACTTAATAGCAGAGTATTTCTTCTTGTTGTTCTAATAATTAATGATTAAATTTGACTCCGACTTAATTTGACATAGGTGATTAATAATTAATAAGTTTTCCGACAGTGATACTAATAATGAACCAGATGAGATTCCTGTTTATTTTAATAAAGGATTGATCACCCGTGGTTAGAATAGGCGGGGTGTCACAGATGGTATCATAGAGCATCAGGTTCTAGTCTCTATAGGATCTGTGCGGCTTACTACGATTTCAAGGTAGCGTTCTTTGATATAGAGACATATTATAGGATTGTTGTATTCCTCTTCGTACGCATGTTTCTTTTCTCCTACTATTAAGTACAGTTTATAGGAATTATATACGATTTCGGTTGGGTTTCGTACACCGAACAATATAGGAAGACCAATGAAGACTGTTAGAAGGACTGCAGGAGGAGAGGCTCAGAAGAAGCCATAGAGTATTATGGGAACGATGATATCGATAGGAGTTACCATGATTAATGTTTAGGCAGAGGACGATAGGATAATCACTAGGGCGCATTAGTTTCCCCAAGCACCGTCGTAGAGAATGGTAGTATAAACTCAAACTCACCCAGCGTGGTCGGTAAAGGGGGAAGTCAGAGGGACCCTTTCGAAGAGCCATCTATAAGGGTTTAGGGAATAGGGGAAGTGTGAAGGGCCAATGGAAGGAGATAAAAAGGAAATTGCGTATGGTGAAGTGTAGTGGCACCCAGGATTTAAATTTTGGTTTAAATTTTTTCTCGTAGAAGTAATTTTGTTATGGTGGGAGACGGTCACCACATATAAGGAAGTAGAAAAAAAAATTAAACGAGAAATTTTAGGTGCGATTTAATCGCAAGTTCCTTTATCTGTTGTTCAGATAGAGATGCGAAGTAAGTTTCTGGACTTATCACAAGAGGGGAAAACAAAGGTCGATTGTGATGAAAAATTTATTGGTTTAAGTGAACTTCGTACTCGGGGAGATAGGTAAGGAGGAGGAAAAGGTTCTTAAGTGTGATGATGGACTCACGAGTAGGAGTCGCCAGTACATATTGGAAATCATTCTTGGATAACTTATGCACATGATGTCAATGACGTACCTTTTTAATGTTTATATCAACGCTTCCATGAGAGGGGAGCCAAGAGAGTTGGAGAGCCTAGGCAGAAGGGCAATATTGAATGTAATTAGTGCTAGTGAGGCACCGTAAGGGGGTACCCAGTGGGGGACCCATTTAAATTACCTAGATCAATGAAACTCCTACCAAGCGATGGTGGATTCAATCAGGGCCGTTAGGGCCAGCGATGATTTCCACAGGGCCATCAGAGCCAAAAGAATAACGAGGGTAGCAATCGGGGAAAAGACTACCAAGTTCGAGATAAGGGAAACCCCAATATGGCCAGTGGGGCCAAAGATCGAGGGATGACACGGAAAGGTGTCCTAGGACCACATGTATCGACCCTGTCCGCAGCGAGTTAGGAGACATGAATGGGGTGCCAATAAGGGAAATTGTTGCAAAAGTTTTTGGATTAGTTTGGATAAGAGTGTTATGCCCAAGAAGCAATTGGACTGCCAGTGCTATTGACAACTAAAAGTGTGAGTCTTATCCTAGGGTAAACGGGGTATTTTTTATGTAACACGAGAAAACCACAGTATTTCATTAGCACTAGGTTCGTGCGTGAGACGGGTTTAGTGAGTGTATCGTTAGTATTACTATTGTGTCTGTATATTTACCGTTGAGTGGAGGGGCTCTTTTTTGTTCCATCTGCAGGGGAGCAGGTGTGAAAACTGAGAGGATATATTTTAGTGGGTTAACTCATTTTGAGAGATGATATTCGAGTTCGATGTTATCCTAGGTATGGGTTAGTTAGTGACGGGTTGAGCGATGGCGGACTGTTATAACAAGACTATCATGTTCGTTGTTCCAGCAGGATGTGTTGTTTAGCTATGTGTCACCTGGAAGAGGGATAAACTCGCGTTTATATTATATTGTGGAGGAGACTTTAGAGGTTATAGTCGTCTCGTTATCTTTGATCCCAGTGTGTAGGAACTGTAATGATGTGATTCATGGTACATTAAGTTTACTGTTGAGCGGAGAAATTTAGCTCGTTGTCGACTAAACGTGGGAAACCTAGTGATAATGAGAGCGTCGTGTTATATAACTCCTTTAGTGATGTGGGAGTGGACGATTAGACTTCTACATCTAGGGATAATATTTTGGCATATCCTGGTTATGTGCTTTGGATATACGGATCTCGATGACCAGCAATGGTAGGTAATAGTGTATCGGAGGGTTCCTTATTTAGATTTCACTTATGAGACATCCCATGCATAAACCCCGACGGATGTCAAGAGTTTGGAGATGTGTTGGTCACAAGGGCATAGGTTTAGCACTTTTGATGTTATACGTGTATATGGATGCAAGCATGAGATGAGAACTATTCTATGATATAAGACCTGTAGAGTTGAGTAGTGCGGTGTGGGGAGCCTTGGGCAAATTTTTGCGCCACAAGATAATGGGTAGGGTAGCCTCAAGGAGAATAAAAAAAAATTGGTAAGGTAATTGAGGTTAGCCGTACGATATAGCCACGTCGAGAATGTAGGGATGGAATTGAGATAGGTATGTTACGTGTGAGACGTTAAAGATGATTGTACAGTTGTGCACGGGATATAAGGTGTCTGGGCGCCCTAGCTAATTTGACTTTCAGTGTCATCTATGATAAGGAGGATTATAAAGGGGTTGAAAATCTGTCTGTGGGACAGCCAGAAACACAAGTGAAAAAGTATGATGGAATACACTTTGTTCGAGGAAAGGAGATAGTTTCGCGGTGTGAATGGCATGTGAACATTCTCACAACCGCGGTGAGTCAAAAGACGTTGGAAGCAAATGAAAAAAAAAAGCATCTCTTGATAAGGAAGGACCCCATAATTTTGGGATGTGGAGCGGAATCTCACCTAGTCGAATGTGTAGAGTGGTTTGCACATAAATAGGTCGTTGATTCAAACAGATGGTAACGAGCCTAGGAAGTATGAAGTTTTGGAGCAAACACACGGACCATGATTTTTATATATCTTAGGAAAAAGGAAGTACGATGTTCCACGTAACATGAGAAGTTGAGTGTATGGATTTCAGGTTAAGTGAGACATAGTGAAATTGTCTCCAAGTGCGCCACTCGCAAAGGGAAAAGGTTGGTCCGAGATTATCAACCAAAACGTTGTGATAGATTGATGATTCTAGGGACGGAATGGATACGCAGACTGATAAAGTCCATTATTGGATTATCAAAATCGTAGAGGGGTCAGGTTTTTCTTTGGGTTGTGAAGTGAATCGACCAGGAACAAAATAATTATTAATCGTTTGGGGGTGTTATACTACAAGGGAGTATGCCCAGCATGTTACTAAAGAGAATAAATGAATTGGCACAAGGAGCCACCCAATATTGCTGTGAATTGGGACAAGACCCTTGAGTCCCACCTTTGATAAGGAGTGTTAGTAGGTGATGGGGATGGAGTTACGTCTTGAGATAGATGTGTCAACCGTAGGCCGATGGATAGTCGAGAGGGGTGACATAGAATATGGTAGAGCTACAGGTGACGACTTATAGCAGGATATTATTTGCGAGGCGACTTCTAAGGCTTGATAGGAAGAAAATTTTTTGCCCACCCATTGGATAGTTGCGAAGGGGTAATAATAAGTTTCTCAAACCCGGAGTGATTCATGCTCCATCGACAAAGATTGAATTAATCCACATTATTTTTCATATAGTTCAGGAACATGATGAGAGTACGTTGACATGAATCAAGTTTTGAGGCCTGATATGAGTGGTCAGGGGTTACTGAGGGTGTCTCCCATGAAGAGAGATGATGTGGTTTGGTAATAAGGGAAATTGGTACCTATATAAGCGGGGCCTTTTCTAACATAGAGATTATAGATCCAGGAGAGTATAGGCTAGTCTTTTGAGCCATTGTTATCAGATTCACGATAGTTGTGCGTGACATTATATAAGTTAGACCTTAAGCATAAAGGAATATGTCGATATGTAAGGGTCTGAATGGACTTGTCGTTAATCGTGGGTTGTAGTGAGTAGCCATTTGGTCAAAACGATACCATTGGTGTATGTATAGTGGAAATACCAAAAGATTATTCGCAGTAAATTTTGGATACATTCGGATTCAGTTGTGTGCAAGAATTCGAGGTGGTAATACTGGGCGTATCCGAATTCGAGGATGAAATTTCGATGTAAGGGGGAAATATGTAACACGCTGTATTTTTTAGTATTTATAATTTCTTTAATTTGGGTATTTTTTTGAAATTACCCATGTGCCGTAATTTAATTGAATTAATTATTACGTGTGAACTAATTATGTTGTTGTTGTTTAAAATATTAATCTAGAGAGATAATGATTAATATTTAATCAATATAATCACTAAGCAAATAGTAAATGATTGTTTTACGTCACAACGAGTGATAGTGACGTGACAGTATTATATCTCACCCCGGAGTCGAGTGTAGACTATATGAGGTCGAGATAAGAAATTATTGTTAGGTGACTCGAAATGCAATTTTGAGATCACATTTGGTTTCGAAATGGTCGAGATAGTCAAAATAGTGTACTTGGGGGTAGTAATTGGATCCCAGGACCTTTTTAGTCATAACCGAGCCCACACGGGAGTGTTCAGGTCACTTGGGTTTGGCTCGTTAGCCTGATTTCGAAAATTAGGATTATAAACCTAAGGTTAGGTAATTGGGGCAGTAGCATTACAAACCTAAAACCCTAATAATCAAAGGAGAAGAGAGGAAAAGCCATTAAAGAGGAAGAAAATAGAGTTTGGAGGTGCAAAGTCTTGATTCAACCTCAATTGTTGTCGGATTGATGATCGAAAGGAAGGGAGGAGCACTTTAATCACATTAGAAATAAAATCAGACCTGCAAATTAAAGGCAAGTGTTTATCTTGCATTTTTCTATTTAGTTATAATACCCATGTACTGCAGGGATTATAATATCATGATTTTAATTACGTTCTTGAGGTTTAAGTGAATAAAACTCATGAATTGGGATAGGATTGCATGTGAAATGGATCCACGTATGTAGAGGACGCGAAATGAGTTTACATGTAACAATAATCATGGGAGAAATCTAGGCAAATGGTTGATTTGGGACGAAGAACTCAAAAAAATAGGGTTTTTATGAATATTGAATTTTGATATGTTCTTCAGCTGATTTTGGGAGGTATTATTGTGTTAATAATGATAATAATGGTCGTAATACATATGAATGACAATTAGTAATGTTAGTTAGGAGTTTTGGAACCTTACATGAAGATTTGAAAATATGATAATTGTGAAAACATAACTGCGTAGAGGAAGAAGAGACCTGTCACATTTCGAATCGATTCGGCCCAAGGGAGAATTGATTCGATAGGCGAATCGGTTCGGCCCCTTGGGAGAATCGATTCAGTTTGCCCAAAATTGTGAACTTTTCTTTTTAAGCCCTGAAATTATGAATAATTTATGGGGATATTTTTGGGTTATTCCTAAACCATAGTGATGGACATAATGAATTTCAGTAGGCCTATGGATAGTTTAGGCTTAGCCAAAATGGGAGGATTAAAGGCTAGAACCTATCGGGATAAATGTGAAGAATTATAAATTCAGTAGTGTATGAGTGTATTAGGTACAAATATCTATTAAGGGGTAACTAGGACCCTCAGGGTAGTGAACGATACCTGAAAATATAATAAGAAGTTATATTTGTAATTGTTTGTACAATGAGTATGCGAGAGATATATACTACATACGGACTTCTATGATGGGTTGTGTGTATACCTACTAGATAATATGCATATATAGGTTGTGTTAATACCTATGGATATTAATTAAGTGTGTGAACATACCTGCGTTGCCTGCTATCCGAAGGTTTTGGCGCAGAGGGTAATCCCACCTTTACGATTCTAGTGAGGTCTGAATGTGTGCCCCAGAACATGGAACTTATGGAGGCTCACTATGTATGTGTATTAGTGGGACCGTCATGTCGTTTAGGTACGTTAGGAATGTGTGTATCCCAAAGGCCTAGAACCATGTTTGCCTCCGTTGCGTGTTGAATTATTTTGGGTTCGAGGAGACATTCTAAACAATTGGTCCTTGATTTGGTACAAGAGGTACATGAACTTGATAGCCGAGTATGCCAGCATCACGAGGGGCCATTCCAGGGATGCTATATATTTATATATTATATGTGTGTTTATTATATACAAGTACGATATATCTACTTATGTGTGATAATAGAACTGATAAATGTGTATATAAAAAAGTATTTAAGTATAGAAACTTAACTAATTGACTCAATAATAATACATGAATTAAAATTGATTATTGAGGTTGTGATAGCGTGTCATATGGGTAATACGAGTGAAATAGACTTATCGAGGTTATTAGGATAAGTCATCTAGTTGGGACGAGTAGTATAGCTAGATCGGGTACGTTAGGCATGCACATTAGTTGAGGGGTGAGAATATCAAGAGAGTGTACGTGGAACTTACTTGTGTAATAAACAATTGATCTAATCTGCGATTTAAACACTTGCAAAATATTTTCAAACCGTTTTCTTAAGCTCTGATCCGTGTCAAAATATTTTCAAAACCTTTTAGGTGTCCATCCATAGGGACACCAAGCTTGATGAAATATCCAGGGATGCGTAGCTGCAGCACTTGTAGAGACTTACATGAGTTACTTTAGACGCTTCAGCTCATTTCTTCTAGACATAATTTCTCTCAGTATTTCAGTTGGGCATGTTGCCCTCAGACTATTTAGTTTTTTCAGTTTATTTATCGTACTGTATCTAGATTCAATTATTTATTTCAGATTATAGTTAATTTATTTGTTTTGGGAACCAATGGTTTATTCGGTCTTATATATATATATATATATATATATATATATATATATATATATATATATATATATATATATATATATATATATATATATCGTGTGATTATTCAGATAATTATTTGTGTGGATTGTTTAGTTAAATTTATTTATTTATGCTTGTTGTTCTAATAATGAAAGATTAAATTTGACACCAACTTAATTTGACATAGGTAATTAGTAATTAATAAGTTTTCTGACAGTGATGCTAAGAATGAACCAGATGAGATTCTTGTTTGTTTTGATGAAGGATTGATCACCTGGGGTTAAAATTGGTGAAGGACTGATCACCCGTGGTTAGAATTGGTGAGGTTTCACATAACCATGTCAAGTTATTGCATCAATGACTTTTGAACATTCGACACTTGGCGATGGGACAAAAAAAGATATGTTTTCTTTGGGTGACGAATGAGTGACAATGGCCCTCAATAAATACACTAACTTTATATAAGTCATTTTGGGACATCACGACATCAAAATTTTCACTACAACTTCATTTTATCCACGATGCATTGTCACTCTAATGTTGGCAACAAGTGTACCAATTTCTTGTTTTCATTAAACAAACTTTTCACTAATGATCTCATCAGTTCTACTTCTCCTTTTTTCATACCAATTTTTAACACTAAAATTATATTCTCTCGCCTAATCATTGTTAAATTTCTTAACATCATCGAATATTTTAAACTCTTGACGCAATTTAGGCTTCGATTCAGGTGCTGCTTATGAATTGTGTACTATATCACTATGACTTCAATGCATTTTTTATTTTAAACATTTATTGTGCATTGCTCATTCTAAACATATATTGCACTTGGTATTTCAAATTCAGTATCCACCCTCCCCCCAAACACTTTTTTCAATTTCTTGTTCGAATTCCCCATTTTCCATTTTGAATAAAACCTACAAATAATAACCATAAAAAAAAATTATAAAACATGAAAATACTGTGAAAAATGGAATAAAACATATATGAATAACATCAATAGTTTTTAGCCTCAAACAAAAAAATATATATAAACTTGAAAATATTGGAAAAAATTCAAATAAACCTATATGTTTAACATTAGAGTAGCTTTCAGTAAAAAATATACACTTTCTGCCTCTTGTCATAAATATGTTAAAGAAAAAGAATGAAATGCATAATTAATAAGTAAGAGAATGTTTTTAGGCATTTA
Organism: Sambucus nigra; assembly: GCA_949130495.1. Taxonomy (NCBI): domain Eukaryota; kingdom Viridiplantae; phylum Streptophyta; class Magnoliopsida; order Dipsacales; family Adoxaceae; genus Sambucus; species Sambucus nigra. The sequence goes on along the minus strand of OX422218.1, from coordinate 250,359,107 downwards.
TCTCGAGCGCTACTTTGTAGCGAGTAGTTGAGGGTGAGGAGAAAATGAGAGAAGTTCGGTATCGTAGAGGGTTTTGGATCTTTTTTGACCAAATCTCGAGCCTCTATTTTTGTTTGACAAAATCTCCAGCCACGTGTCATCATATAAGTGGTTGTTTTATTAGATACATTGGGCCTATTAAAATTGATCGCCTCCATCATCCCATTATATTAGATATGTAATTTAAATTATCTGTGTATTATATTTCAGGGAGAATTTTTAGTGGATTTGCACAAGTGCAATGTTCTAAGTTTATGCCACTGATATTTTAGCTCCACTTTCCTTCCGTTCGAATCTTGGGACAAGGTTCCTTTTGAAAATTTTGTGATATGACACTGGTGATTTTCCTGTAAAATTTAAACATGGTTCGCCTATGTGCTCTTAATATAAGTTGTAATGTTAAGAATTTTATTTTAACGCATTTTTTTTTAATTTGAGAAAATTATATTTAAGTCCCATTTGTCAGGTCAATATACATATAAGTCCTATTGACTTTTCAACAATCATATAGGTCCTATTCCAACTTTTTAGGGATTTTTTTCACAATTTTACCCTTTTTAAAACCAATCATCCGTAACTTCCTTTAGGAAGTTACATAAGTGGTTGGACTTTTTTTTAATCTTAAAATGATCATAACTTTTGATTCACAAATTCGTTTTTCACAAAATTACTATTTTTGAAGTCTGCTTGACGAGATCTATCAAACAAGATCCATGAAGCCTAAAAAAAGTTACACAAACAGTAAACTTTACTGTATGCACTAGAATATGAAATAATTTTATATATGTGACATTTTCACAAACAGACAGTAACATTTACTGTGGTAATATTACGCAGTATATATATATATATATATATATATATATATATATATACGGTGGATTCAAATCCTCTTTTTTCAAAATTACCTTATATTTAAGGGTCCGTGCTAGCGGCAACCAATCCTTACCCCCATTGTTGGAGATTCAACGACCTTCATCAGAGCTCCAATTTGGGGTGGGTAGGGGTGGCACGTGGTGCCACTGGCGCGAACCTTTGAAAATAAGATACTTTTGAATAAATGGGTTTTGGATCCACCGGAGTGGAATGGGGTGCCGCTGGTACAGGCCTTTGAAAATAAGAGAATATTGGGTAAATGGGATTTGGATCCTTCGGAACGCCGGTTTTGGGTGAGTAGGAGTGTCATTAGGTGCCAGTGGCGTAGACTTTTAAAAATATGAGCGTATATATATGTGTGTGTGTGTGTGTGATGTGAGGAAATGTTATTGTTTGTGAAAATGTCACCCCAAATTAGAGCAGGTTTGGATCCACCGTATATATATATATATATATATATATATATATATATATATATAGAGAGAGAGAGAGAGAGAGAGAGACTTTGTTATAACACAGTAAATGTTACTGTTTGTGAAAATATTTTAGATATAAACCTAACCCAATGCCAACCCTACTCACCCCAAACCGGAGCTCCGGTGCAGTCAAACCCCATTTATTCAATTTTTTCTTATTTTCTGAGGTCCGCGCCAACGGCACCCCATGTCACCCCAAACCGGAGCTCCGGTGCAGCCAAACCCCATTTATTCAATATTTTCTTATTTTCTGAGGTCCGCGCCAACGGCACCCCATGTCACCCCAAATCAGAGCTCTGATGAAGTTTGTTGTAGCTCCGACAATGGGGGTGGTGGTTGTGGGAATTGGATGCTGCTAGCGCGAACCGTTAAAAATAAGACAATATCAAAAAAAAATGTTTGGATCAATCGTGTGTGTGTGCGTGTGTATATATATATATATATATATATACATATTGTGTTCTAACACAGTAAATGTTAGTGTTTGTGAAAATGTTAGAGATATAAACCTAACCAAATGTGAACTGTACTCACCCCAAACCGGAGCTCCGGTGGATCCAAACTCCATTTAACCAATATTCTCTTATTTCCTAAGGTCCGCGCTAGCGACACCCCATGTCACCCCAAATCAGAGCTCTGATGAACGTTGTTATAGCGCCGACAATGGGGGTAGGTAGTGGTGAAAATTGGATGTTGCTAACGCGGATCGTTGAGAATAAGATAATATCGAAAAAATAGGTTTGGATCCACCGTATATATATATATATATATATATATATATATATATATATATATATATATATACACACACACACACACACACACACACACACTATGTTAACACAATAAATGTTACTGTTTGTGAAAATGTTACATATATAAACTTAACCCAATGTCAGTCCTACGCACCCCAAATCGAAGCTCTGATGAAGGTTGTTGGATAACGTGGACCTTTAAAAATAAGATAATTTTGAAAAAAAGGGTTTAGATCCACTGTGTGTGTGTGTGTGTGTGTGTGTGTGTGTGTGTGTGTGTACTGTGTGATATTAACACAGTAAATGTTACTATTTGTGAAAATGTTACAGATATAAACCTATTTCTCTTTCTGGTGCATACAGTAAAGTTTACTGTCTCTGTAATTTTTTTCTTTGAAATTATATATGCTTCATGGATCTTGTTTGATAGATCTCGTCGAGCAGATTTCAAAAATAGTAATTTTGCGAAAAACGAATATGTCAATTCAAAATTATGATCATTTGAAGATTAAAAAAAAGTGCAACCACTTATGTAACTTCCTCATGGAAGTTACGGGTGGTTGGTTTTAAAAGGGTAAAATTATGAAAAAAAAAGTTCCAAAAAATTAGGAGTAGGACTTATATGTAAGTGAAAAACATGATGGGACTAGAATATCTAAACAAATGTCTAATGAGACCTATATGCGAATGCCCCTTTAAATTTTGTATTATGGTAAATTATGTAATTATGTTGTGTCATAATTACCAGTGCACATGTTTGTTGTTATTTGATTGTGTGACTGATTACTAGTTTTACATATAATTAGCTCTAAAGATAAAAATAACAATGTTACTTATATATTAATACAAACAAAAGTTAACTTTGACATAACATTATCTTTGTTAAAGTGCATGTGGTGTCCGGTTGAGTTTGGCTTGCTTCACTTGCAAAATGGATCACTCTTGTAGTAAGTGGGATGAAAAGTAATATTTGAGTATTATTTTTAATTACCAAATTTAATAAAATTAATTGAACTTGATTTGTTAGACTCTAATTCAGGTTATAATTTTTTACCATTCGAAGGTATGATAATTATTTACATTTAATTTGCAACTTTTTGTATACATCGAAAATTTTATATTATACTAGATTTTAATCCCGCGCGATGCGCGGGGGCTTAATAATTTTTTTGCAAGACTATTTCATATATTTAAAATATCTTAACAAATACATATTTGGCATACCTCCTCTAAAAGGAAATTAAAGAGAAACATAATATATGTGTAATATTAACAATGAGAATATAAAAAAGGTAATCGAAAGCAATGTTGGAAAATATTATGTTTTTACACAAATTATTTTATGACCAAATTAATATATTGGTCAAAGTAGGAACAAGTACGTGTGTGTTCCTTGTAGCATGACGAGTCACGTCATATATTTATTTGTTTAAAATGGATAAACAATGAATAAGAAATTTGGTATCAAAGTGGCCCATTTATGTATGAAGTTTATTGAAAATTTTTATTTATTTTCTGGGACGGATTTTCGTAACTGTCGCTAAATGTTGTGACTATTCGCTATATAGTGATTGTTTTTCAGAACCGTCCCTAAAGGTCGTGACTGTTCACCATAAGTTGTGACAGTTCATGAAAAAAGTCCCTAAAGTGATTGTTTTCTAAAGACATGTCTTTTCATGAAAAAAACACCTTGTTTTCTATAAATACAAGACTTGTCTTCATTTTTTAAAGAAAAAAAGGAGAGAAAATATATTTTCAATACTTTTCATTCCCGATCGAGTCGGATAGAGTATCAAACATAATTGGTTCGTGGGACACGCACACTGAAGTACTTCTTGCGCATGTCGAGACCGTTTTATCCTAGGAGGCAAACCCTCATTGTTCATTGCCGTAAGCACCGTAATGGGAGCTCACTTTGTTTTAAGGGGAGAGTGTAAAACACTTGAGTAGGTCATCTTCTTCATTTGAAAATTTTCTAGTGGTATTAATTTGTATTGCATTAATATGATAATCATATTTTAAAGTTTAATAAAACACAAAAGTATATATTTTAAGTAACAAGCAAAACATAGAGGGAGGTCAAAAACACTGAAGTCCTAAGCTATCCTTTCAAACGATATAATAGTTTTTGAAGAAAAGTATCTTTCTCAATGTGACAATAGTTTTTCATGACTGAATTGTCACATTGTATGTATGTCTAATAATTTTGAAAGAAGCGCACTTAATAAAATGAAAAAAAATAGATAATAGGTTCTTGTTTATTTCTGAGTGCAAACATTATTAAGAAACTACTTGATTTATATATCTAATCTTCACACTCAAACTAATCCAAGAATGATAAATTTTACTATTTTATATACATTTACTTTTAGGTACACCTATTCGTACTCTAACAATTTGCCCGCACTCCAAAATTTTATAAAATGACAAAACAACACTTTAAACAATTTCACACTTCTATCAACAAACATACATAAAGTAAAACATAATTAATAAATCTTTAGGAAAAACAAAAGGCTTCTTACAATTTTTTTAGAAAAAAAATAGATTTTTTTTAATTTTTTAAAACACTTTTAAACTTTTTTTTAACGTTTAAGAATTATTCTTTTTTTTTAATAAAAGTTAAAACCTATTAAATGTACCCCAAATAATAATAATAAAATTTGTTTCTTTTAAATATGCCTTTTTTTTTAAAAAAGGGGGATTAAAACTATTTTTTGCCAAATTTTATAACACCCATTGGATTGTTTTTTAATAAAGAAAATGAAAGAATATTTTTTTTAATTCGAGAATAAATATTTTTACCGTTTTTTCTTTGCTTTAATGCAAAAATTGTAAGAAAAGAAAAAAAATTATGGGATATCATTTTACTATTAAAAATATTTTTAAATGATTTTTAATTAAAATGCTGAAAATAAAAGAAAAAACTATTTTGGGGTTGTCACCATTTTTCGTTAAAAAATAAAAACAATTGAGATAATATCAAATGAAACTACTCTTTTTGCTGTTATAAAATTTTAAAAATATATATATTTTATTATTATTTGGGGATAAAATTTGTTTTTTTTTTCAAACTTTATAACTCCCATTTTATTATTTTTCAATAAATAAAAAGAGTAATTTCGTTTATTTTATCCTAATTATTTTTATTTTTTCTAACTAAAAAACGGTGACAAATCCAAAACAGAATTTTCTTTTATTTCCTATTTTTGATTAGAAAACTATTTTTAATGAAAAAAATGATAAACATTCTCAAAACTTTTTTTTCTTTATATACATTTTTTCTATTAAAGTAAAGAAAAAACGGTAAAAATATATTTCTCAAATTTTTATAAACTTTTCTTTCATTTTCTTTATTAAAAACAATCAAATGGGTGTTATAAAATTTGAACCCCCCAAAACAGTTTTTTATCCCCTTAAAAAAAGAATTCAGTTTTTTTAAACTAATTGGGGTACATTTTCGAAGTTTTAACTTTTATTAGAAAAGAGATTAATTCTTCAACTTTAAAAAAAAAAGAGTTTAAACTGCTTTAAAAGTAAAAAAAAAAACAAATTTAAATTTTTTTCCAAAAAAAGAAATGTTAGAAGCCTTTTGTTTTTATGAAGATTTATTAATTATGTTTTGCTTTCAGTATGTGATAGGAGTTGGGAAGTGTTAATGGGTTGTTTTGTCATTTTACAAAATTTTGCACTTCCTTAGTAAATGACTGAATTGGGAAAAGTTGTTCCCTTACTTTTACCCCGCCGTGTTAAAAAAAGACATGGTAAACTATTGGAAGGGAAGTGAATTTTTTTTAATATCGTGAGACCTTCCCTGACGGGCGTCACTTTGTGAACACTGTTGGGTGTCTAACTCACGGGTCCTGTTTCCCCCAATCCCACGGTTCTAGGCCAATGTAATTCAGGCACTCGCTTGCTGGCGGTAAGTATCGAATCCTACACCAATGCATATTTAAGACTCATAGGGTGAAATTTACCTCGATGTTTAGTCAATGACATACTCCTACTTCATTCTTCAAGTTAAAAAATTGTGCTTGGGAGAGTGGTGGATTCCACAACAGTTCCCAAGAAGGGCAAAAAGTCTCGATTATAAAACATCACGAAGAACAATCAATTCTAAGACAATTATGTGTCAGTCTTGCAATATGACTAAAGTGTGGCTCTCATTTGTACACACTCCAATAAGTTTTACACCATGGGCCAACGAATATAAGAAATTTGATTACCAAACATATGACGAGATAGTGGTTGGCACATTACTCGTATTAATGGGATGCTACTAAAATTAACTTATAAAATTGTGGGATGACACCAAGTGGTTAATATACATAATTAATTTAATTTGATTAAAAGTACACTCAAACTTATGAAGTGCATGGTTTTATTGTGTATATGGCTTGATGAAAATGTAATTTCATGGAAGCAACATGTATAGTTATGTAGAAATCTTCCTCTGGTGCTAGAACCACAAAAATGAAAACATAATCGGTACAGAACACAATCAAAAGAAGCATAGAAATTCCATTATATTAGATTATTCAACAAATAGTTAATGGGCAATAAGTATGAACTAATGTGAACATGTCAATTTGCATAAATTAAACATCATGATTTGTGAGGTTTCTAAATAAAACTAAACTAAAGAAAACTCAACAAAATCATACAACCATAATCTCAGCATGAACTCCACTAAATCTCCACCATATCTAAGCAACACATACTTCCAACGTCAAAACCCCAAGTCAACTTACACATAATAAACATTTTAGAAGAGTATAGAATTTGGATTATAGGAAAAATACTAAAATCCCACCTTTACTCACCAGAAATCTAATAGAAAGTAAACCCGCAAAACAATACAATTGGAAAAGTAATAAGGTATAAATACCTTTTGTTGCTATTAATTCCTTGATAATATCAAGTTGAAATTGATCATTACCTGATTCATGTGATCGTAAAATAAGCTAACGGGTTATTTATTCATATTTTCTTTGTTATTTATTCAAGCTTTCTTTGTCAGACTCTTCGGTTGAAAGAAACTATTAGAGAAATATGAGGGGTTACATATAGTAGGTGAGGGAGATGTAAAGGTTTAGGAAAACAAATGATCCGAATTCAGAGAGTGGGGGGAGCCGACTGAGTTTTTTAAAGGAAAAGTCTTGTCATTTACTATGGAGAAAATAAAGGAGCAAATCTCAATGAAAATAGAGTTTTTTTTTTAATTATGGACACGTGGCAAATAATCGGGAGAAGAGACCATTTTTATATATAGACATTAGATTACCACGTATTTCACTTAAATCCTTCTTAGTTACAATACTAATTTTTATGTAGAGTAAAGTACTCAATAGTCACTTATCTTTTTGTTGGTTTCAATTTAGTCACTTACATTTTTCTTGTCTTAATTTAAACCTTCACCTTTCGAATTGGTTCAATTTCATTCCTGTCCTCTTTTTTTTGTTTCAATTTCATCCTCAATCTTTCATTTTGTCTCAATTTAATCCATCTGTTAAATATTTTGAATACAATTGACTATTTTACCCATTCTTATTGAAAAATAATATAATGAATGTTATAAATTTGAAAAATAGCTATTTTATTAGTTTTGGGGGATAAAAAATAGTTGTTTATCCGAGAATAATAAAAAAAATAGTTTTTTTTTTATTCTATCCCAGTTGTTTTTATTTTTTTTTAAAAAGTATGAATTATAATTTGCATAGTCAACATTGTTTTTTTTTATTTATAAAAAAACTCTTTTTTTTTTTAATTTTAATTAAAAATGTAAAATTTGATGTTTTGGATTCATAATTGATTAGTGCCGCTGGCGCGGACCCACATCACATGAAATTTTTTATTTATCAACTATATTACATAGATAGGGGGAAAATTGATGTCTTAGATTCGCGATTGGTTAGTTCGCTTGATCGGATCCACATTCATTAAAATAAAGGGCGTGACTACAGTGACTTATTCTCAAGCCCCTTATTTTAATGAATGTGGGTTTGATCCAGCAAACTAACCAATCACGAATCTAAGACATCAATTTTCCCACTATCTATGTAATATAATTGATAAATAAAGATTTTCATGTGATGTGGGTCCGCGCCAGCGACACTAATCAATTGCGAATCTGAAACATCAAATTTTACATTTTAATTAAAATAAAAAAAGAGTTTTTTGTAAATAAAAATAACTATGTTGACTATTAAAATTATAATTCAAATTTTTTTTTGAAAAATTAAAAACAACTGGGATAGAATAAAAATAAAATCTATTTTTTTATTATTCTCGGATAAAAAACTATTTTTTATCCCTAAATAATAATAAAATAACTTATTTTTCAAATTTTATAACATTCATTATATTATTTTTCAATAAAGAGGGGTAAAATAGTCAATTGTATCCAAAATAGTTAACAAATGGACTGAATTGAAACAAAATGAAAGGTTGAGGATGAAATTGAAACAAAAAAAAGGTCAGGGACGAAATTGAACCAATTTAAAAGGTGAGTGACTAAATTGGACAATAAAAAGGTAAGGGACTAAATTGAAACCAATAAAAAGGTAAGGGACTATTGGGGTACTTTACTCTTTTATGTATATAGGATCTTTATTAACACTAGGGAACCCACTAATTGTACCCAGTTTTGGGACCCTTGAATAAGATAAAAATAAGTACAAGTTTTTAATGCATTGGTTAATGCCCTGACTCGACCCAAAGTAATAAGGTATAAGTTTTTAATGCAGTGGGTCTACGAAATGAATACAATTAGGGGATCTCCCTAGATTTATCCAAGGATCTTAGCTTGAGACTACGCCATATTCTTGGGTTAAATATCCCTCTTAAGCTTCAGCACCTTGACCTCATATTACGGGCGCGCGCGCATATATATATATATATATATATATATATATATATATGGAGTTGTTTCCATATTATTACAAGAGCATAAACCAAACTGAAGAGGGAAGGAACGATAAGTAGATCAAGGGGTGTTTGAAGCTCATTATCTAATTTAAACATTAGAAGAAAAAGACGAGGAACATAAATTGATATTTGAAGCCCATTGTCTAATTTAAATATCAAAGCAGGTTTAGTTGACCAAATTATTTATGAATAACACTACATAGACACGGTTCTATACCCATTTTCCTTACCCACTAACAAGACAAATAAAAGATGACTCATCACGAAGCAAAACAAGCTCCAAAGCTATTTTTTGTTTTAATTTTAAAATTGTTGTTTCCTCAAAGTTACACTTTAAATAAAATTTAAAACTACCCAAATGTACCAAAAATATTCTTTTAAAAGGAGATTTTAAAAAACAAATTGACTTAAAAAATAAGGAGTGCCACTGACACGAACTTCAAAAATAAAAGAATATTGGATAAACTATTTTCGCACGTTAGTTCGTCGCTGTAGATAATAAATTTTTTTGTGACGCACTGACGTGTGAAAACATTTTTTTTTAATAATAATTTTTTTTTGTGAAAATATTTTTTGACCTACAACGATGTACAACTCCAACTCATTTTGTGCGACGCACTGACGTGTCGCGTCTGTATTGCTTCATTTTTGGGTCCTGACAGGAGCCACACCATAGGACCTTCAAAATGAACCAATGTAGACACGACACGTTAGTGAGTCGCACGAAATAAGTCGGGTTCGTGATCCTAAAATAAATCATAACTCTAATTATTTATTAATTTAAAAATAAATTAAAAATATTAAGAGAATATTTTTTACTTTTGTTTTGGCACTTTATTAATTGATAAAATGCATTGTGTTTTTAAAAAAACACGACATAAATTTTTTCGATAATAATATTTTCTTGCTAAAATCAGTTCTATATCTTTTTTTGGTTTTATTTTTTGTTGATAAAATCAGTTCTATGTCCTATCTAATGTCAATTAAATTGTGTTAGATAAGACACGATACGAGTTTTTTGGGTTGAAAAAATCATTTTAAAAAAAGAGTGATTCTACATAGCCCGCCTGGGAACCGCATTCACCCCCATTTTTAATTTTTTTTTCTTACTTTCTTATTCTTTTGTGTTTAACAATTGATATAAAAATAGTTTTTTATATAAAAAACAAAGTTTTTCATATAGAAAAACAGTTTTTATATTAATGTAAAAAAAAAAAAAATTTATTGAAAGTAATTTTTTTATTAAAATTAATAATTTTTTTTTATGAATAAAAAAAATTATGTTTTTGACATGATATCGCGATTGATTAGTGCCGCTGGCGTGGACCCATAAAATATCGCGATTGATTAGTGCCGATGGCGCGGACCCACATTCAACAAATAATGTGTATTCGGGAATGTGGGTCCACGCCACCGGTACTAATTAATCACGATATTTTTTATAGAAAAAATATCGCGATTAATAGATGCTGCTGGCGCGGACCCGCATTCAACAAATGATTTGGGTCGGGAATGTGTGTCCGCGCCAGTAGTACTAAGATATTTTTTATTGAAAAAACATCGCGATTAATTAGTGTCGCTGGCGCGGATCCACATTCAACAAATGATTTGGGTCCGCGCCAGCAGTACTAATTAATCGCGATACTTTTTATTGAAAAAATATCGCAATTAATTAGTGCCGCTGGCGCGGACCCACAATATTGAATGTGAGTATAATAAATAAAAAAACGACACTAATTAATCGCAATATTTTATGGGTCCGCGCCAGTGGCACTAATCAATCGCGATATCATGTCAAAAACATAATTTTTTTTATTCATAAAAAAAATTATTAATTTTAATAAAAATTTTACTTTCAATAAAAAAATTTATTTTTTTTATATTAATAGAAAAACTGTTTTTCTATATGAAAAACTTTTTTTTATATATAAAAAACTATTTTTATATCAATTGTTAAACACAAAAGAATAAGAAAGTAAGAAAAAAAATTAAAAATGGGGGTGAATGCGGTTCCCAGGCGGGCTATGTAGAATCACTCTTTTTTTAAAATGATTTTTTCAACCCAAAAAACTCGTATCGTGTCTTATCTAACACAATTTAATTGACATTAGATAGGACATAGAACTGATTTTATCAACAAAAAATAAAACCAAAAAAAGATATAAAACTGATTTTAGCAAGAAAATATTATTATCGAAAAAATTTATGTCGTGTCATGTCGTGTTTTTTTAAAACACAATGCATTTTATCAATTAATAAAGTGCCAAAACAAAAGTAAAAAATATTCTCTTAATATTTTTAATTTATTTTTAAATTAATAAATAATTAGAGTTATGATTTATTTTAGGATCACGAACCCGACTTATTTCGTGCGACTCACTAACGTGTCGTGTCTACATTGGTTCATTTTGAAGGTCCTATGGTGTGGCTCCTGTCAGGACCCAAAAATGAAGCAATACAGACGCGACACGTCAGTGCGTCGCACAAAATGAGTTGGAGTTGTACATCGTTGTAAGTCAAAAAATATTTTCACAAAAAAAAATTATTATTAAAAAAAATGTTTTCACACGTCAGTGCGTCACAAAAAAATTTATTATCTACAGCGACGAACTAACGTGGGAAAATAGTTTATCCAATATTCTTTTATTTTTTAAGTTCGTGTCAGTGGCACTCCTTATTTTTTAAGTCAATTTGTTTTTTAAAATCTCCTTTTAAAAAAATATTTTTGGTACATTTGGGTAGTTTTAAATTTTATTTAAAGTGTAATTTTGAGGAAACAACAATTTTAAAATTAAAACAAAAAATAGCTTTGAAGCTTGTTTTGCTTTGTGATGAGTCATCTTTTATTTGTCTTGTTAGTGGGTAAGGAAAATGGGTATAGAAACGTGTCCATGTAGTGTTATTCTTTATATATACAAATGGCTACAATTCCCTATTTGGCAAGTCAGTTTGTCCACTTGCATTAAAGTTGCCTTAAATGGATTTATACTGACAGATTTTGTTCATTTTCTGCATATCGAATGTACCTGCCTAACTTTATACAATTGCCAATAACTATTCAACCCTCAGCCAAACCCTACCATGTTGTACCATTCTTTGTTTTGACTGTAGCATGATAATGTATCAAAAAGGTTGTTTTTGGGATTCCTATATCTTGTATGAAAATGTGATTTGTAGATGTTGGAACTTTCAAAAGCTACTTAAATATGGGTGGTATCACTATATAAGGGGTAAACCTTCCCTTTGTAAAATCATTCATAACTTGCCATCGCCATACAAGTAATCATTGAATCCATCATAACTTGAAAGTCGTTAAAGTTTGCCGGAGTTTTCTCACTGCCTATTTGATTTGAAAAAATGGCCATCTTTTGGCCAACGTTATATTTTAGCTTAATAATATGTGTCATAGCTACAAATGTAATGGGTGAACAACAGCCTTCCATCCGCAAACCATTACCGCCACGTCATATTTACAGGTCACCACCACCCCCGCCGCCATCACCCTCACGCTCCCCTCCTTATTATCCTTTCAAACCTGCACCACCATCCATGCGAGCGCCACCACCTCCACCTCGTGTCGTTCCCCTACCTCCTGATTACTACAAATCAACACCATTATCACCCTTACGCCCCCCTCCTAATCCTTTCAAACCCGCACCACCATCCATGCCAGCACCCAGACGACCACCCCCACCTCATGTCGTTCCCCTACCTCCAGATTACAAATCACCACAGCCTAGCACACAGCCACAACTTTCTCCTCCTCCAAAAAGCTCACTAAACTAATTTTGAGGTCAACGTTATTTAGGTATGTATTGTTAAGTTATATAGTTTCATTATTAAATTTTTATTCATCATCAACTTACTTGTACATCATTTTTTTTGCAGCTGCTTTAATAAAGTGAATGAATCAAATGCGAAGAGATCATATATTTCTATGGGAATGTATTGACAATTGCTTTAGATTAACCACAAAGTTGATTGCAGAATAAAGGAACTCAAAGTGGTTTTTATGCTTTAAAGTCTTTTTTTTTTTTGTATTTTTCATGGGACTGCGTAAGTCAAGTTGATCAATTTTTAATTAATGGAACTTTATTCTATAATATCTTCTTAGGCGCTTTAGTTTAAATATATTTTACCTGTATTGTGAAGCTAGGGGTACTTTTGTCCAGAATTAAAAGTCCATTATTTTTTGCGGGGTTGGATGTCTAAAATTAAAATTCAACTTTTATTTGTTGGACATAATCAACTAACTAAATTTCACAATAATAAAAAAGTATTAATCTTGACCGTTAATTGAATCTTATCACTAATATTTACCAGAAAAATATAGGGATTCTTAATTTTGGATGGATGACGTAGCATATGTGCAATAGGAGAGAGATGTTGGGGTGGGGCGTGAGACACCCAAATAAAAAAAAAATAGTTCTAGAGGGATATGAGCCATAGACCATTTAAATTGAAGCAAGATAAAAAAAAAATAGGGACATATACCAAATAGTCCCTCGGACATTTTTTAATATCCATTTAGTCCAAACTTTTTTATTTTGCCTCAAAAAGTCCTTTGCCACATATTTTGGAGAGGGAGTGCCGTTGGTGCGGACCTCTAAAAATAAGAGGATATTGAGTGCTTGAGGGACTAAATGGGTTAAACTAAAAATATGTGTCCTTTTTAAAAAATATATATTTATAGTAGGGACTATTTAATAATTGACCCAAAAAAATATCTCCCAAAATAAATTATCATGTAGTAGTGATGTGTATGAACGTTGTGTAGACCTATCATATCTCAACTCTTTATAATAACTCTACATGTAGATTTGTGGTCTTGAATATGATCTTACTCAAAAATTATTTCATTCGTCAACAGTATTTTTTTTAATTTTACAACTATATTAAAAACTTAAAAAAAACATACCCTTCCTTACAACTTCTCATTTTAAAGCACGTGTGTGAGAATACCCCAAATCCAAGTATAGATCAAACCCATTTGCTCCGAGTCCATAATTATGTGGCAGTTGAGGAAATTGATTTGGAGGTTACTAAGTTTAAAGATTTTATTTTTTATAATGCATATTTCCAAAATAAATGGATCAAATATTAAAAAGTTCCTCAAATATTTTTTAATGCACATTTAGTTCAAGCCATTTATTTTGTATAAAAATATCTCTTATTTTCTTATCTTTAAAGGTCCGCGCCAGCAGCATGATAAAACTTTTTTGGCATGATAAATGATTTTTTAGTACAAAATAAAAAGACTTGGACTAAACATGTATTAAAAAAAAATTAATAATTATTTAATATATGCCCCAAAATAAATTATATAAATTAAACATTAGTTGACTTTCCCATATTTAAAAGACGGTATTCATTTTCTATATTTTGTCACTTTCTAACGTAAAGTGTCTAAGGAGTCCTCATACTCCATGCTTGAATTTAATGAAAACAAAAGTTTGTCTTTTGACAATGCATATTTTGTTCTTAGTTAAAGTTGGGCTCACAACTCATGTGCGCCTTGTACATGCATTAACGCCGATGAACACTTACAGCAATCAATCACGGAAGGTATTTATATATTAAGGCATTTAATGAAGAAATATAAAAATAAAAATAAAAAAACTATTTATGGTCTTTATCAAGGTTTTAAAAATGCGAAAGTAATCGAGTCGTAGAGGTTAAGTCTTAATTGCGGTGTGAAAAGGCATTTAGGCATTTTTTAATATATTTTAATATTTTTAAACTATGACAAAGCTATTAAAAATACTAAAATGGTACATACCTTAAAAAATATATCTGAATATTTGTAAATTAAAATACTATTTAATTAAAATATTAGAAAAATAAAAAAAAAACTCGAGTTTTTTAACACCTAACTTAAAAAAAACTCGCGTTTTTTCATGCCTTATTCCAAAAAAACGCACGTTTTTTCACGCCTTACCCCAAAAAATATTGACCATCGTTGACTACGCCTTAATCCATGCCTAGGGACAAAACTTGGCGTATCTAAAAAGCCCCACGCCTAGGCGCATTTATAAAAAACATTAGTCTCTATAAACTTGGAAAACGCTTATGATAAAGTACCGAAGGATATAATTTGATGTGCTTTAAGAAGGAAAATAATCCTTATGAGTCATATTAAAGTTATTGAAGATATATATATATATATATATATATAATAACATAAAAACTAGAGTAAGAACTATATATGGAGAAACTAATGACTTTACGATTAAAGTGAGTCTATATCAAGGATCGGCGTTAAGTCCTTACTTATTTGTCATAGTTTTAGATGAGATTACTAAGGACATACAAGAAGATGTCCCATGGCATATTTTGTTTGCGGATGATATAGTTTTAGTAGACACTTCAAATGAGGGCTTAGTGATGAGAGTAGATACTTGGAAAAAAACCTTATAGTCTAAAGGACTAAGAATCAGTAAAAATAAAACAGAACTTATGGAATGTAAATTTAATAATGAGGCGTCGGATAACATAATGTTATAGATTGAAAAAAAAGTGATAAACCAAACTAATAAATTTCGTTATTTAGGTTCATTGTTACAAAGTAAATGAAGATGTTACGAGTACATTATCAATCAGTTGAATGAAATGGAGACTAGCATCTAGGGTGTCATGCGATAAGAGGATAATTAATAAATTAAAAGAAAAAATTTATAAAACAATTGTTAGGTCAGCGATATGAAGCGGAGAGTTGGGTAAAGAAAAAACATGAACAAAGTCTTCATATTAGTGAGATGAGTATGCTCCGATGGATGACATGAATTACTAGAAAGAACAAAATTAAAAACCAGTACGTGAGAGAAAAGTTAGGAGTTGCTCCCATTAGCGATTAATTAAGAGAAAGTAGACTTAGGTAGTATGGACATGTGTTGCATAAACCAATAGATGTACCTATAACAAGAGAAAAATTATTAAAAATAGAGGGTAAAAGAGAAAGGAGCTGTCCTAAGCTATCATGAGAGGAAATTGTTAAGAAAGATCTTAAGAAATTAAACTTGAATGATAATATTGCATATAATAGATTAGAATAGGAAAAACATCCATGTGTCCGACCCCATATGATGGTACTAAGGCGAGGATGATGATGATAACGAAAACAAAAACTTTCAAATAACATTAGCTTAACAGTAGAGGCGATCAACTAGGAAGGATGTAGACTACTGTCAAACTCAAATGACTATAATTTTGTGACTAGGATGGACTCGTTTATATATAAATAAGACCTCACCCTATAATATGGTGAGGGAGTGAGGGAAAATAATTAGACTATAAATTTCATTATGTACCCACGTCTTGGATTTTCCGGTAGCAACCCTAGTACTTCATTGCTGGAAACATTCTCCTTTTCCATGTGGATATAGTCAATGTCAACTTGTCGAACCACATAAATAATGAATTAGTTTACTATTATTCGAAGCACTCTAGTTCTGATTGGGCAATTAAAATTATTGTAGGTCTTATTACCCTAGAAAATTATATAAAATATTTACCTTGTCTACTGATGATGCTCACTCCCAGATTATGAAATCACTACAAGAATTATGGTTTTTAGCAAGGAAGAAAAATCATTGCAAAGGTATGTTTTCGTTGCAAAACATCTTTTGCAACGTTTTTTTTTTCCTTGCAGGGTCCCTCGCATTAGCCAACATGCTATAGATCTTTTGCAAGGAAATTTTGTCCAGTCGCAAAAAATATTTTGCAATAAATTTTTCGTTGGGGAAAACAAGATATTTCGTTGCAAAAACGTTCTCATATCTTGACTAAAAATCTTTTGCAATGAATATTTCGTTTCAAAAAATACTAATAAATTCTCGCAAAAGATATTTTGAGAGAATTAAAATTCCTTGCTAAATGTTAATTTTACATTGCTAAAATCTTTTGTAACACTCTTTTTCGTTGCAAAAAAGGTCTCGAATTTGACTAAAAACCGTTTAAAATGAATAGTTCGTTACAAAAGATACTAACAAACCCTTGCAAAATATTTTGAGAGAATTAAAATTCCTTGCTAAATGTTAATTTTACATTGGTAAAAGTCTTTTGTAACACTATTTTTCGTTGCAATAAAGTTCTCGAATTTTGACTAAAAACCGTTTTGCAAAAGATACTGACAAATCCTTGCAAAAGATATTTTGAGAGAATTTCAATTCCTTGCCAAATGCTAATTATACATTGTTAAAAGTCTTTTGTAACACTCTTTTTAGTTGCAGAAAAATTCTCGTATTTAGACTAAAAATATTTTACAATGAATATTTCATTGCAAAATATACTAATAAATCCTCGCAAAAAATATTGAGGGAATTAAAATTCCTTGCCAAATGCCAATTCTTCATTGCTAATAGTCATTTTTAACACTATTTTCCGTTGCAACATTTATTTCATTGTAGAATTATATTAAATATTGAAATAAATAAAAAGAAAATTAAGTAAACACACATAATTAAAAGATATTATATTATATTCAAAACATAAATATACTACTATTCTTATCACAATGACGCTCAAAAGTTAATAATACTTCAGAACTAAGAGATGAGTTTAAACTAGTTTTCTCATCACAAACAAAATGATAAAATCAATAATTGTCATCATGCAACTTGATTCGAAGGGGCAGAGATCCTTCAGGAACATCTTCCTCGGAAGCAACGTCTTTATCTTGCTGTAAGGTGATCTTCATTGTAGCCATCTTTGACACAAGACCTTGGACTAGTTTTTTGAAATCTACGATCTCTGTTTGTAACTTTTTGTTCTCCAAATCAAAATTCTGCCTGCATAGTGATTTCAAAGGTCGGGTACCAAGGCCCTTCACCTATCCCGACCTCTTTCCAAGGACTTTTTGACAGATTGATGCTTCATCAGAATCTTTCGAGCTTTTTTGTAATTCAATCATCTCATTCTACAAAGAAAAATAAAATAATATGTTACACTATCAGTTTGACTATTTTTTAAACTTTAAAAAACAAAATCGACAGAGATTCCTTTGTTTATTTAAGAAACCCAACATGTTGTGACACACAAATCACTAATCGAACAACTATAGATACAAGTAAATCATCAATGCATCCCTTCCACCGATTTCACTTTATTTAAAAACAAATGGACATAATTTTCTTTATTTATTCATGAAATCCAACCTGTTGTGACACAAATCAATAATCAAAAAATCAATCCAGCAGCTCGCACGACTTGAGAATAATGCTTTATATGTAAGCATGTAAAATTATTTTCTTTTATATGCTTACATAGTCAGACACTGCTTCTTCACTAATCCACCCGTTGTCCTTCGTCCAATGAGTATCATAAAATACTTCAATTTATCCTTTCGGTATCTCATATGCATTACCTTTCTATTAACATACAAAAATAAAATACATAAGTATATGTATCCACATAAATTAAAATTTAACAAATTTTAAGTGCTCAAAAAATTACCCTGTCTTCATATTAGTATTGGACAAAAGGCTTTGTCCCACCGCGATGAACATACTTGGCATTTGAACGACTAGTAGAGCAAGCATCAGATTTACGCTACAAAAAAGTGATATACTTCAAGTTAATTTACTGAAACTTAAGAAAACATAAAATTTTAACATAAAACATACATCGAAAATTATTACCTTATGTTCCTCTGTACTAAAAAACGAGCACATAAATTTCCAATCTTCGTCCTTTTCCACATCACTAGGTTTGTTCTTGTTCGCCTCCTCAATATTTGAAAATTTAGAAAAAAGTTTCTTCAATGTGTTACGGAACTATAACGTGCGGACATTGATGTATGCAAGCAGCTCACAACCGCCGGATTTGTGATGTCTAACTCAAATTTTGACTGCACAAGTTGTAACGAGGTTTGTAAGGACACAAATTTCCAATTGAGTCCATATATAGTTTTGGCTCAATTCCGGACAAAAACATTTATTCATAGGATAGTATTTATTTGTAATATTCTCAAGCCTATGAAGTATGTATTGAAGACGTAGCGGCAAAGAATTTAAAGCTTCATCAAAATGCCGGTTTGCGAGACTCGTTTCTACGTCATCATCTAAGGTTCCATGCTCCCAAGGTATGAATGTAATTATATTTATATAGGAGCTTGGAACAATATTTATTGGGTGTTAGGTTTAATAAAAACCTTGTTTTCTTTCAGAATAATTTAAATGGAACTTTAATTTAACGTATATAAAGTTTCTGGGCCAAAATAGAATTTTAGAAAAATTTCTGGAAGTCGTTCGAAATCTCGTTCGAACGAGTTTTTTCGTTCTAACGAGGTTTCGTTCGAACGAGACTGCCAACGAACCTAATCTGATAAGTCGTTCGATATGTCGTTCGAACGAGTTTTTCGTTATAACGAGGTTTCGTTCGAACGAGTTTTCCAACGAACCTAAACTGGTCAGTCGTTCGATATGTCGTTCGAACGAGTTTGGTCGTTCTAACGAGATATCTAACGAGTTTCTAACGAGCCCAGTCTGGTCACTCGTTATAAGTCTCGTTCGAACGAGAGTCAAGTTCGTTCGAACGAGATGCCAGCGCGGGAACAGTTTTGAGCAGTTTTTGGCAGTTTTTACCCACTTTCCCCACTTGGTTTTTAACCAACTTTTTCAGACTTAATAATGTGCGGGAATGAATTTTTCCAAAGGATCTTTTTCATACCATACAAACTCCTAGAGAGTGTTTTGAGAGAAAATTTGTTTAAGGAAAAAGATCAAGTTTTGAGTGTTATTCTTTAATGAAAAATCCTACACACTCTAATGTTTACACCCAATAGTTGTTCATCCAAGTTCTATATACATATCTTTACTTGGAGTTTTGGCACCGGTTTATCTCTACCGAATTCAAGAAGAGAAGTTTTGGTTTGCTTCTACATCCATCAAAGAAGAAGACTTTTTGTTGAAGATTCTACCCACTTGGAGAAAGGCTCCATGCTTGGGTGACGGTGACCATATAAAGTCCCATCGGTGGATTCCGAGACCGCGGTGGTGTTCCGAGGTTGTTCGCTAGGAAGAGGTTTCTACGAGAAGAAGCGTCGAGGCTTGAGAGGGATCGAGTCAGTCGTTGTAAGTCTATCTGTCTTGTAATTGTAATTCCATATCTAGTGGACTTGTGGCTAGGGCCGTCCGAGGTTGTTTCCCGTCTTGGGTTTTTCCTCGTACATCTCGGCGTAGTGTGATATTGTTTATTTTATCTTGCATCATAATTTAGAACGCATGCTTAGAATAAATTCAAGATAAAATTTGGTTTAATTATCACACTCATTTAATTTGGGACTAAATTAAATATTGGGTAAATTTGGTTTATTCAAGTCATTTGCTAAAATTGGTTTCGCCTAACTTTGGATAATTGAAAATCATGACTTAGGCAAATTCTAGGACTTGGATTAACTTATTTTAATTTGTTTTGAAGAAATTAAAATTCGGCTTTGTTTATATGTGAACTATCACTTATTTACGCTTCTGCATCATCTCGTGTTTTACATAAAAAGGAAATTATTAACTTTGATTTTAATTGAGAAAATCACCATCCGGGGTTTACATACGCTTTCAAATTGGTATCAGATCCAAAAACGATAAATTATTTCGTTAAGATCCTTTTAATTTTTGGCTAAAATGGATTTTTCCCCATTTTCAAAATTTCCTATTTTCGATGTTTCAAACTACGCGTATTGGAAAGCGCGAATGAAATCGGCACTAAAATCTATCGACGAGAGAGTTTGGATGTCTGTTGTTAACGGGTACTCCCCACCAACCTATTTAGTTGAAAATGAATGTGTTATCAAACCCGCCGATAGATGGACTGAAAATGAGTTTAAACTTGCTAACTTTAATTCCCGAGGTTTAAATGCCTTATTTAGCGCTGTCGCACCGGATGAATTCCGACGTATTATGACGTGTGAAACCGCTAAAGAAGCTTGGGATATTTTACAATTAACTCATGAAGGAACTAGTGTCGTTAAAGCTTCAAAACTCCAAAACCTCACCACTCAATTTGAAACTATCAAAATGGATGAAAAAGAAACTTTTGATAAATTTTATGCTAGACTTTCTGATATTGTTAATTCATCCTTTAACTTGGGAGAAAAAATACCTGACGACCGTGTTGTAAAGAAAATTTTGAGGTCCCTACCCGATAGATTTATTCCTAAAGTGACCGTTTTAAATTCTTTACCCACTTTAGCCTCTACGAAATTAGAAGAACTTGTAGGTGATTTACAAACCTATGAACTAGATATGTTTCCCTCTAAAACTGAAAAGAAAATTGAAAAGGGTGTTGCTTTAAAAGCCCGAAAAGAGGTCAAACAAGTAGTAGAGAGCGATAGTGAAAGTGACTCGGAAGATATGGCTTTGTTTGCTCGCAAATTTAGAAAATTTCTTAAATTTAACAAAGATAAATTTAAAAATGATTTTAAAAAATTTGATACTTCTAAACATGATAAAAGCGAGAAGATTTCTAAAACCGAGAGGATCCCTAAACCTAGTAATGATAATTTAGATAGGGACGAGTCTAACAAGTGTTTTGGTTGTAAAGGTTATGGCCATCGAGCTTATGAGTGCCCCACTAAACTAAGGAAAGAGGGTAAACGACCCACTGCATATAATGCAACCCTTAGTGATAGTGATAAGGAAGAAAAGCCCGATTCCCCCACTAAGAAAAATTTTGTGGCTTTTATGGCTAGTCATGTGAGTGATTGTGACAACTCATCGATTGATGAAACGATAGCACATGCCACTTCCAAGGTCATTGTTCATGATTCCCTTATTTTTAATGATAGTGAGAGTGAAGAAGAGAGTGAAAATGAAGAAGAGGTTGATGTGAGTGAACTTAAAAATGCTTTTCATGAATTATATAAAGAATCTATTAATTTGAAAAGAACTAATTTGAAGTTAGAAGCTTGTTTAAGAAAGAGTGTCAAGGTCGTTGATGATAGTGCCTTAATAGAAGACCTTAGGACTCATGTGAGGACTCTTCAAGAGAAGCTTAATTATGTAGAAGGCGAAAGAGATAGCCTTAGGGGTTTAATGGAATCCTTGAAAAAGGAGCTTCTTGCTTTTGAAGAGCGAAATGTTTTACTAGAATCTAACATTGCTGAATTGGAAAATAAATTAAAAGATTCTAGTAATGTCAAATTTGATTTGGAATGTCGTTCAGAAAAACTAGATAAAATGTTAGGAACGGTCCAAATTAAAAATGACACTTGTGGTTTAGGCTTCAATCCTTGTAATGAATTTACTCATAATGCCCAAACCAATGTTTTAGGAGAATCAACTAGGAATACTTTTAAAGATCACTCCTTAAGTAAATCTTTTCGACATGTTCTCACTTGTACACATTGTGGTCGACAAGGTCATCTTATGAAATTTTGTTTAGATCTTAAACGAATTCCTAGAAAACCCCATAGTAAAGTAACCACGGTACTTAACGTTCCTACGCCCCAAAATAGTCATTCCTCATTAATTTGGGTTAGGAAATTCGACTTGGTTGCCTTACAAAATAGGGTTGTTGATTCTCATTTACTTACACATGCTTCCTCCCTTGCTAAATCTAATGGATGAATGTGTTAGTATTTGCATACTTTAGCGTTTGTACTTCATGCTATATTCATATGCTAAATGTATGCTTGTTTAGTCATTTTCTAGTCATTGCCTTAGTTCATATCCCATGCTAGAAATTATGACTTGTTTATCTTTTTGTATTATATTTTGTGTTATGAATTATTTGAAAAATATAAAAAGATTCTTGTTTATCATTTGTGTTTTATTTATGTCATTTAAACTTCATGAAAAATACAAATGATTTTTATTTGTCCTTTTGAGTAAATATTTATTTTTGATAAAAAATGTTAAAAAATCAAAAAGATTTTATTTTGTGTGTATTTTAGTTTGACACACTTTATGTGGCATATATTTGTGTTTGAATCCTATCGTTTACGCTCCCATGTGGCTAGAACTTTTGGTTTAGATTTTCAATCCTTAAAATGTTCTTTACCATGTTTTAAATGGAGTAGTTGGATTTTGTATTGTTTAAATGGATTCTATTTCTATATGCCTCTTTTCACACATGCACGAGCTCTTTTGAAATCTTAATGTCACATGTTATATTTGAGCTTTTTGATGTAAGGACACAAATTTCCAATTGAGTCCATATTTAGTTTTGGCTCAATTCCGGACAAAAACATTTATTCATAGGAATGTATTTGGTTGTAATATTCTCAAGCCTATGAAGTGTGTGTTGAAGACGTAGCGGCAAAGAATTTAAAGCTTCATCAAAATGCCGGTTTGCGTGCCTCGTTTCTACGTCATCAACTAAGGTTCCATGCTCCCAAGGTATGAATGTAATTATATTTATATAGGAGCTTGGAACAATTTGTATTGGGTGTTAGGTGTAATAAAAACTGCATTTTATTTTCAGAAAGAATCAAATAGAACTTTAAAAATAAGTATATAAAAGTTTCTGGGCCAAAATCAAATTATGCAAACTTTCTGGTAGTTCGTTAGAAATGTCGTTCGAACGAGTTTTTTCGTTCGAACCAGATTTCGTTCGAACGAGTTTTGTCGTTCGAACGAGTTTTGCCAACGACCCTAACTGGTCAGTCGTTCGATATGTCGTTCGAACGAATGTTCGTTCTAACGAGGTATCTAACGAACTTCTAACGAGCCCAGGCTGGTCACTCGTTAGAAGTCTCGTTCGAACGAGAATCACGTTCGTTCGAACGAGATTCCAGCGGGAACAGTTATTTGGCAGTTTTTTGCCGTTTTTCCCCACTCCTCCACTTGGTTTTCAACCAACTTTTTTCATACATTATTATGTGCGGGAAACACATTTTCCAAGACAACTTTTCCATCATAATACATCTCCTAGAGAGAGTTTGAGAGATCATTTTAAAAAGGGAAAATGTTCATGTTTGAGTGTTCTTCAACTTAAAGAAAAATCTTTAAACACTTAGTTTTCACCCATTGTTGTTTATTCCAAGTTCTATATATACATATCTTTACTTGGAGTTTTTGGCACCGGTTTTCTCTACCGAATTCAAGAGACGTTTCGGGTTTGCTTCTACACCCCATCACAAAGAAGACATTTGTTGAGATTCTACCCACACGGAGAAAGGCTCCATGCTTGGGTGACGGTGACCATATAAAGTCCCATCGGTGGATTCCGAGACCGCGGTGGTGTTCCGAGGTTGTCCGCTAGGAAGAGGTTTCTACGAGAAGGAGCGTCGAGGCTTGAGAGGGATCGAGTCAGTCGTTGTAAGTCTATATGTCTTGTAATTGTAATTCGGTATCTAGTGGACTTGTGGCTAGGGCCGTCCGAGGTTGTTTCCCGTCTTGGGTTTTTTCCTCGTACATCTCGGCGTAGTGTGACATTGTTTATTTTATCTTGCACAATAATTTAGAATCCATGCTTAGGATAATTTCAAGATAAAATTTGGTATAATTATCACACTCATTTAATTTGGGACTTAAATTAAATATTGGGTAAATTTGGTTTATTCAAGTCATTTGCTAAAATTGGTTTCGCCTAACTTTGTTTAAATGAATAATCATGACTTAGGCAAATTCTAGGACTTGAATTATGTTTTAATTTGTTTTGAGAAATTAAAACTTGTTGTTATTTTTGAAAGTTGAACCATCACCTGTTTCACAACGCTTCCGCATCATCTCTATTGTGTTTTATAATAAAAAGGAAATTAAATATTTTTAATCGAGTGAATTATTGAAAACCCGGGGATTCCACCTCTTCAAATTGGTATCAGAGCCAAAAACGATAAATTATTTCGTTAAGATCCTTCAATTTTTGGCTAAAATGGATTTTTCCCCATTTTCAAAATTTCCTATTTTTGATGGTTCCAACTACGCGTATTGGAAAGCGCAAATGAAATCGGCACTTAAGTCTATCGATGAACATGTTTGGATGTCTGTTGTTACCGGGTACTCCCCACCAACTCATCTAATTGAAAATGAATGTGTTATCAAACCCGCCGATAGATGGACTGAAAATGAGTTTAAACTTGCTAACTTTAATTCCCGAGGTTTAAATGCCTTATTTAGCGCTGTCGCACCGGATGAATTCCGACGTATTATGACGTGTGAAACCGCTAAAGAAGCTTGGGATATTTTACAATTAACTCATGAAGGAACTAGTGTCGTTAAAGCTTCAAAACTCCAAAACCTCACCACTCAATTTGAAACTATTAAAATGGATGAAAAAGAAACTTTTGATAAATTTTATGCTAGACTTTCAGATATTGTTAATTCATCTTTTAACTTGGGAGAGAAAATACCTAACGACCGTGTTGTAAAGAAAATTTTGAGGTCACTACCCGATAGATTTATTCCTAAAGTGACCATTTTAAATTCTTTACCCACTTTGGCCTCTACGAAATTAGAAGAGCTTGTAGGTGATTTACAAACCTATGAACTAGATATGTTTCCCTCTAAAACTGAAAAGAAAATTGAAAAGGGCGTTGCTTTAAAAGCCCGAAAAGAGGTCAAACATGTAGTAGAGAGCGATAGTGATAGTGACTCGGAAGACATGGCTTTGTTTGCTCGTAAATTTAGAAAATTTCTTAAATTTAACAAAGATAAAGTTAAAAATGATTTTAAGAAATTTGAATCTTCTAAACATGATAAAAACGAGAAGATTTCTAAAGCCGATAAGATCCCTAAACCTAGTAATGAAAATATTGATAGGGACGAGTCTAATAAATGTTTTGGTTGTGAAGGTTATGGCCATAGAGCTTATGAGTGCCCCACTAAACTAAGTGTTGATACCAAAATTAATATGCTGATATGGACGAATAACACGAAGACACGTGTCAATCTACGTGGCACAATAGCAGCGAGGAAGATCATTTCCCGACCAGCCATGTTTCTTTCCGAGCAACAAGAATACACCGAGGAACTCTATCACACCGAGGAACTCCAACGCACCGAGGTACTCTAACTACTCCGAGGAACTCTTGATCAACAAGCAACTAAGGCGGTCCGAACTGCATCTCGGCCGTATCATTAATTATCAGACGGACAACTGTTCAACTATCCATTGTATTCTTGACGCACACGTTGCATTAAATGTATTACCCTTTCATATGTAAATCATTTAATGTATTGGACCTTTCATGTACAGCCTCAAGGCTATAAATACATTGTATCTCCCTCATTCAAAGGGACCGGAATTTCTTGAGAGAATTTGTAATCAAGAATTCCACAAACACTCAGCAATAACATAACAGTGGACGTAGGCTTTATTCCTAGCCGAACCACTTTAAAAATCTTTGTCTTATTTATCTGTGATTAAATAATTAGAGCGATCTAGTTTTTTACATCAACAGATTGGCGCCGTCTGTGGGAAACGACTGTTATTATCGTTTTTCATAAAAATCATTTATCACCAATGGCTGATAATCCAGAATCCAGTAATCGAAATGTTGGAAATACTGGAAATCTTCCAAATCCATCTGCATCCCCAGATCTGGCTGGGATTATAACGAATCTGGCTCAAGGACAAACCGCCATGCAAGAATCCATGAGGCAACTCATTCAAACTCTTCAGGGCGGTGCACCTACCTATTCAGGGCAAAGAAGTGATCATAGGCAATCGCAATCTAGACGCACTGGGTCATATCGCAATGAGGAGTCTAATGATTTTTCTTATCAACCTGGGCGAACTTCATCAATACGGGCTTCGGATACAGATCAACGTATCACTCTCTCTCCGGAGAGAACTAGCGCTTTGGAGAGGTTAAGTAGAGTATCTCCTTTCAGTCGGTTAGGACAAAGGAGGAACATGAATCCACCTATAGCTCCATCAAGAAGTTTTCGACCGCCACCAGGATTAAGAGAAGGATCTGCGCAATCGCGACCAACCAGTCGTCGAGATAAATCTCAGGAAGCTACGTCAGAACAATCAGTTGCTCGGACTAAACGGCCCGAGGAAGGAAATGAAGCATGGAAAGGTTCCATTCAACGATTGGAGGATAGACTGGGAGAAATGGCTAAGGCAAGAAATCCCTTACAGAGAACTTTTGTTCAAGGAACACCTTTTGTGCAAGCCATTGTGGATTTCCCTACGCCGTCGAAATTCAAAGCACCCGTAGTGACTCCCAAGTACGATGGAAAGACAGATCCCGTACTTCATATAGAACAATACCAAGCTACTGCAGATATTTACGCTGTTCCCGACGAGATGAGGTGTAGAGCATTCTCGGGAACTCTTACTGAATCTGCACAGATATGGTACAATAATCTTCCTCGGGGTAAGATTTCAACTTTTGTTCAGTTGGCCGAGTTGTTTATTGGCAATTTTTGTTTTGGAGCAAAGCCGGTAAAGCGAGTAGCACACTTGCTAAGTGTTAGACAGAAATCAGGTGAAAGTACTAGAGATTACATAACTCGTTTCAATAACGAAAAGTTGGAAGTCATAGATTATGAAGAAAAGACAGCAATCACTGCTTTGATGAGTGGTTTGCTGCCTAACAAGCTGTATTACACTTTGGCTAAAGATCCACCTAAAAATATGTCGGAGTTGATGGCAAAGGCGGCTAAAATCATGAATGCCGAGGAGGCTATGGCTGCGAAGAAGAGTATGGATAAAGAAGTTAAAGTGGAGGTCGACAATTCTAAGAAGAAAGATCAGAAAAGTAATGGTGGTGACAAATATTCCAAGAATAACAGGATGAAGTTGGAAGCCCTAAAGAAGTATGATAATTATACTCCATTGAAAGTGGGTATTAATCATGTTTTGGAAGAAATCAGGAATAGCGAGGAAATCAAATGGCCAGAGAAACTGAAGACAGATCCCGACATGAGGAATAAGACCAAATATTGCGAATTTCACAAAGATCATGGCCATATGACCAAAAATTGTATAGCCCTTCAGAACGAGATTGAAACACTCATCCGAAGAGGAAAATTATCAAAGTACGTAGATCGCAGGAGTGAGAGGAAGAATGATGATAGAACTAGAGAAAGATCTAGATCTCCTCGTCGTGCAGAGGAGAAAAAGAGGAGGGACCATGAAGAGGATCCAGATGATGACCCCGATCTTCCCAAGAAGCCAAGGAAACCTGAACGAGAGGTATTTTCCATACGTTTTGGGTCATTTGATTGTAATGTTATTACAGGAGGAGATGCAGGAGGAGGAGACCTTACTGCAGAAAGAAAAGCTTATCTCGGAGAGGCTCAAGCTTGTTCATACATTCAGCGAATAAACCTGGCCGAGGATGATCGTCCGAGGAAAGTAAACAAAGAGAAGCTAGTGATTGGTTTTTCAAAAAACGACCTGGCAGGTGTTCTCTACCCTCATGATGATCCGCTGGTGATCAAAATGAGGATGAAGGATGTGGTCATTTCAAGGGTGTTAGTAGACAATGGTAGTTCGGCAGACATCATGTATTATTCATGCTTTGATAGCTTGAATTTAAAATTATCTCAGTTAGAACCTTATCACAGACCCCTTCTGGGTTTTGCTGGCGAGAAAGTTTTTCCACTTGGGACGATCAAGTTGGATATACTCATTGGAACTTGGCCTGCTTATCGAACGGAAAGAATACGCTTTTTTGTAATGGATAAGAATGTGCAGTCTGCCTACAACATCATCATGGGAAGAGTTGGATTGAAGAAGTTCGAAGCAGTTCCATCTACAGTTCATCAATGTTTGAAATTCCCAACGAATTTTGGAGTAGGAATTATGAAAGGTGATCAAAAAGTAGCTCGGGAATGCTATTATTCGTCGGCCGAGCAAGAGGAACTTGAAGAGTTACAGAAAAAGACTACTACTTACCAAGTGGAGGAAAGCACAGAAATTGAAACTCTTGACCCTAGGGATGAATCTCAACTCGTTAAAGGACAGGTTGTGGAATCTACAGAAATTGTTATCCTGGACGACGAGCATCCTGAGCGAATAACTCAGATAGGGTCGTCGTTGGATTTTTCAATAAAACAGGAGTTGATAACTTTCTTGAGAAACAGGAAGAATACTTTTGCTTGGAGTCATGAAGACATGCCAGGAATAGATCCAAACTTCTTATGTCATGAACTCAATGTGAATAAGGAGATCAAACCTGTAAAGCAAAGAAGAAGAGTGTTTAGTCCCGAGAAGAACCAGGCCATACAAGAGGAGGTCGAGAAACTCCAGAAAGCCCAATTTATTGAAGATGTGAAATATCCAGATTGGTTGGCGAATGTGGTGATGGTAAAGAAGAAGAACAACAAGTGGAGAATGTGTGTTGATTTTACTGATCTCAACAAAGCATGTCCAAAAGATCATTTTCCATTGCCCAGAATTGATCAACTAGTGGATGCTACTTCGGGACACGAGCTACTCAGCTTCATGGATGCTTATTCTGGCTACAACCAAATCAAAATGAAGCCTGAAGACAGGGAAAGTACTTCTTTTATTACCCCAAGGGGAACTTATTGTTATAATGTTATGCCTTTTGGTTTAAAAAATGCAGGTGCAACATATCAACGATTGATGAACAAGGTATTCACCGAATAAATCAGCCGCAATATGGAGGTCTATGTCGACGACATGCTCACCAAAAGAAAGAGAGCTGCAGATCATTTGGTTGACTTGAGTCAAACTTTTGATCAACTGGATAAATACCAGATGAAGCTTAACCCGATGAAATGTACCTTTGGAGTACGAGAAGGAATGTTCCTCGGATACATCATCAACCAATGAGGTATTGAGGCAAATCCAGAAAAGATCAAAGCTCTTTTAGGGCTGCGATCCCCGACGACGAAGAAAGAAGTGCAAAGTCTTACCGGACGAGTTGCAGCACTCAACAGATTTGTATCCCGAGCAACTGATAAATGCCTCCCATTCTTCAAAACGCTACGAAAAAGTTTTGAGTGGACTGATGAATGTGAGAAAGCCTTTCAAGATCTGAAGAAGTATTTGGGAGCCCCACCATTGTTGTCTAGGCCAATAAATGGAGAGAAGCTGTACTTGTATTTGGCAGTATCAGAAAATGCAGTTAGCTCGGCGTTGATCAGATTGGAGAATGGAGTCCAGAAGCCAATTTATTATACAAGCAAGGCCTTCCGAGGTGCGGAAATCAGATACCCAAAGCTGGAAAAATTGGCACTGGCATTAATTGAAGCAAGTAGAAGAATGAGACCATACTTCCAGGCCCATACCATCATTGTGTATACCGACATGCCGTTAAGACAAGCCCTTCACAAGCCAGAAAAATCAGGAAGATTGATGTATTGGGCAATAGAACTCGGTGAATATGATATTGTGTATGAACCCAGATCATCGTTGAAAGGGCAAGCCGTGGCAGATTTTATAGCAGAGTTCACATACCCTGATACCCCCGAGGAGCAAAAGATGCTTGCTGACCTACCTGTGGACGATACAGGATCGACAGACACAGATCCAAACCAACCAAGGTTGGTAAAAGGACTTGTGGATGTAGAAAAATCATCATATTTAAATACCGACCAACTCCGATTGGTGGAAGGGCACGAACAAATGATCGACGAGGAACGAAGGATACCCGGGGATGATGAAAGAAAACAGATGATATTTCACCGAGGAACTCTAACAGATAAGAAATTTGAAGACGAGTTACATACATGGAGATTATATGTAGATGGATCATCTTGCACCGCTGGTTGTGGAGCAGGGATTGTTTTAAATTCTCCAGATGATATTGACATGGAGTACGCCTTGAGATTCCAATTCAAAGCTTCCAATAATGAAGCTGAATATGAGGCTATGATAGCAGGTTTTCATTTGGCGAAAGTTATGGAGGCACGTCAAGTAATTGTTTTCAGTGATTCTCAGTTAATTGTGAATCAAATGATGGGAATATATGTAGTGAAGGGAGAGTTAATGGTGAAGTACCATGCAAAAGTGATGGAATTGTTGAAAGAATTTGATGCTATTCAATTGGTGAGGATACCGAGAATGGAGAATGCCAGAGCAGACGCATTGGCTCGACTAGCGTCAGCTACGCGCACCGAGCTGCGAAGAACAATACCAATTGAAGTATTAGAAAGTCGGAGCATAGAAGAAGATCTGACGATGAAGATTATTACCCTTGATTTAGGACCATCTTGGATGGATCCTATCAGAGCATACATTGAAGAAGGAGTACTACCGGAGGACAAACTAGCTGCCAAGAAATTGAAGTATAAAGTTGCTCGGTATGTGTTAACTAATGGTGTTTTGTATAGACGAGGAATTATGGCAGGTTTGCAGAGATGTGTGCATCCATCAGAAGTCAAAGAATTGATTGAAGAAATCCATGAAGGATCTTGTGGAGCTCATGTAGCAGGTCGGACCCTACTGCAAAGGGTGATGACACAGGGATACTATTGGCCGACGATGAGAGCTGATTGTATAGCTTATGCTAAGAAGTGTGACAAGTGCCAACGTTTTTCTTCCATCCGAAGAACTCCACAGGCATTGTTGACACCTATAACATCACCTTGGCCATTTTCCATGTGGGGGATTGATCTGGTTGGACCACTGCCGACGACCCGAGGAAGGTTCAAGTATCTCGTCGTGGCAGTAGACTATTTTACTAAGTGGGTGGAAGCTGAACCACTAATTGATATGATGTACGAGAAGGTGTATCAGTTCATATGGAAGAATATCATTTGTCGATATGGTCTCCCCCACGCTTTCATCACAGACCATGGAACACAATTTGATAATGAAGAATTTGCTGCCTATTGTCATCAGTCAAACGTCTTGAAGTTTCATTCAGCACCAGGCCATCCCCAAAGCAATGGGCAGACTGAAGTGACGAACAGAACATTACTAAATGGGTTGAAAAAGAGGTTAAGTGAGGCTAAAGCAAATTGGATTAATGAGCTACAGTCAGTTTTGTGGGCTTATCGAACAACTCCCCGAGCAGCAACAGGAGAATCACCATATATGCTAGCATTTGGAGGTGAGGCTGTGATACCTGCCGAGTTGGGCCTACCAATACATAGGGTGTTAAATTTCAATTCTCCGATCAGTGATTTGATGAGAAGGATGGATTTAGATATGCTCGAGGAAGTCAGAGAAGAGGCAGCCATTAGGAATGCAGCTTATCAACAACGAACAGCTCTGTTTTACAACAAGAGGGTAAAGAAATGTGATTTAAAAGAAGGGGATTATGTGCTAAAGAAGGTCATTCAGAAGCAGAATAAACTAGAAGCAAACTGGCATGGACCTTACCGAGTTACAGAGGTTGTTCGACCAGGAACTTACAGAATAGCAACTCTAGAAGGAGAAGAATTTAAAAATGCATGGAATGCTGAACACCTGCGCAAGTATTATCAATAATGTCCAATGTAAAGCATTTCTCTCATTATGAATAAAACGAAGATGTTTCACCATTTTTCCTTCTGGATGAAGGTTTTTCGGGGAATACTAGTGTAATACACTATACAACGAAAGTGCTCTAAGGAGCCAACCTCCTTTGGTTAGGAGGACAGCTCTTCGGAGCAAAAGTGCTCTAAGGAGCCAACAAATACAGCTCTTCGGAGCAAAAGTGCTCTAAGGAGCCAACAAATGCAGCTCTTCGGAGCAAAAGTGCTCTAAGGAGCCAACCTTCTTTGGTTAGGAGGACAGCTCTTCAGAGCAAAAGTGCTCTAAGGAGCCAACCTCCTTTGGTTAGGAGGACAGCTCTATTGAGCAAAAAGTGCTATAAGTAGCCAACGTCCTTTGGTTAGGAGGATATGCTCTACGGAGCCAAAAAATGCTCTAAGGAGCCAAAAGCTTTAAGGAGCCAAAAAGTGTACACCAGCAGGATCAACCACGGTTGGTAAGATAAAAATATACTCTCATATTACAACTTATGTTAGTCGGGAGGTAATATTGTTACAATGAGTTCTTTGAAGAACAAAATGTTTAAAAAATACACCAAGTATAGTTGGTCGGGGATAAAAACCCAATAACTGTAGTTGGTCGGCGAGGACAACTTATTGATCTTAGTTGGTCGGACGCAATTTTATAATCAAACCAAGTATCGCTCGTCGGAGCTGTATTTGGTCGACAAACATTATTCACCCACCTTGGTTGGTTGGAAACAGTTTGAACATTTTCTCATTACTTTATTATTAAGTGATCGAGAAACATTAGTAATACTTGTAACCTTTTATTAAGTTGCTTATTGAACAATAATACTGTTAGCTGTTTAATAGATACATAGATACATATGTACAAATATAAATGTGCTTGATAAAACAAAATAGGCAAACAGAAAATGAAAATCTTTTCATTAATCTAGAATAAATTACAAATTACAAAATTGTTACATGGACATTACTATTCTATTGGTTTTTTACCCTGTGCTTTAGAAACAGGTTCCTCGCCGGCAGGAGGGTCTTCTAGGCAAAGGGGAGAATTGATGAAATTAACATCTCTGAGCATTCTGACGTTCATAACAGAAGGTGTATCCAAAAGATGCTCAGGACGAGATAATTCAACTTGGGAGTGAAGGCTATAATCACCAAGATATTTCGAAATTAGACTGCGAGGAATGGAGCGAGCTGGAATCCATGCCATATCCAATTTGAAAGGTGGTACAGGCAGGTCTAATAGTGATGGAGCATGATAGTCCCATAAAAAATGCCCTTGCTCCAACTTTAATACACCCAATGCATTTAACCATCCTTGCTTGTAACCTTCATTATTAGCATGTTCAATGCGAGCATCCAGATGAACGAGAGCTTCATTGTATCCTGCCATCCAGAATTCTCTTGGCTGTTTATGGAATTGGAAGGTTAATCTATCCAATTGTTCATGAAGGCTTTTGGCAAAGAGATCTTTGTTATGCAAGGCAGATTTCGTTGATGCCAGCTGATCTTCCAGAGACAGATTTTTATTGGACATTTCAGTCAGAGCATGGTCTTTTACTTTCAACTGGAATGCTTGAGTTTCCAGAGTAGACTGAGTGCGAGCTTCCTCAACATTTTGGCTGACTCTTCCTCGCCCCCGAGAACCTCTTCCTCTTCCTCGTCCCCGAGCAGTTCCAGAAATAGCAGATCTTCTTAAGTCCTCCAGCTCTTGCCTCAGTTTGGCATTTTCGACTTCTAAGAACGAGAAGCCTTCATCAGTGACTGGTATTAATGCAGTAGAGGATGAAGCAGCAGATTCATACTGAGCTAATTTCTTCTGCAAATTGTTATTTTCTTGCTCCAGGATCTCAGCGATTTGTCTACAGGCTTCAATTTCACCTTTTAGGGTCCTCTCCCTTACGTCATACCCAGCAATGATCTTCTTGTGGCCTGTATCTGAAGAGAGCTGCTGGTATCTATTTTCATAATCTTCATGTAGCAAAGCCATTGATTCGTTATGTTGATTTTGAAGATCCTTTAAGGAACCATGAAGCTCTTCAATCAACTCATAGTAAGCGACATTGTTGGCCACTGCTCGGTCGAGTAAAGCTTTCAAGTATTGATAAGCTTCAATAGCCTGCTCTGAAGCACCGTGACCAAGGATATCAATAATTTCCGATGTACTAAGATCTGTATGACCAGCCTTATAGTATTGATGACATTGCTGCATCAGCTCGGTATCATGAGAAGAGATCAATTCCATTCTAGCAACAAACTAATGACAAGAAAAAGACAACAATTAACAAAAACAAGTTATCAACAACAGAGATGAGCAAAGATATATTTTATTAGATCATCAAAAAGTTACATCGTTCGATTACAAGGAAATACAGAAAGACTACCGAACAACTTCACACCTTTTCCTTGTCCCCCAAGACTTCCTCGGGAGGTTGGGACGAGGAGCTCGGTTGCTCGGTGATAACTACAGCTTGATCGGTAGAAGTCTTCTCGGGAGGAGGAGGCATGGAGGAAATGTCCTCGGTGGCAGATGGTTGAGAAGCATAAACTTGATCGCCCATAGCCATGGAAGATTCATCTGAAGCAGGTTCATCTTCTTCTTCTTCCACAATTGGTGGAGGAGGACCAGGGAGATGCCGTTGGAATAGCTCAGAATCATCTTGGACTTTTAGCTCTTGCAGAGCAGCTACCCAACCATCATAGAAGTATTTCAACTCCCCATATTGGACTTGGGACGTCATTGCAGCTATTCCTCTCTCCCATCCTTTCTCCCAACCAACACTGAAATGTTTCTTGATTGCAACTTTTCTCCTCGATTTCTCCGAGGAGAGCTTCACCTCCAGTTCCTCTTTCTTAACCTTAATATCTCGCAGAGTAGATATTTCTTCTTCTGCCTTCTTCAATTTATCATCAGATTCCTGATGTTTAACTTCCAAATCTTTAATTTTCTCCTCCAAATTCTTGGAGGTTTCAGCCATCTTCATCTTATCAGCCTCAGCCACAGCCAATTTTTTCTCCCAAACAGTTTTCTCCTCGATGTACTGTTGGTGAGATTCCTTCACAGATTGGGTTAAACCCAACAAAGCATCGTCAACATCGGACGAGGAAGTGGAAGCTTTAATAACTTGATCTTTCTTCACGATGGTATTGAAGCAGTTCACCAGCTGAAAGATAAGAAAAACAATAGAGTCAACACAAATACAAGCATTCAAGAAAAAGAAAGAAAGATCAAAGGTATGAGAAATTTACTGAAGAAAGATGGCGAGCAGCTAGGGACGTCAGTGTATCCCTAGGAATTTTTTCATCAACCCCGAGAACCTCGGGTATAACTGAGTTCGTTGAAGAACTCGGAAGAAGGATGTTTGAAACACTACTACCACCAGCGGGTAGAGAAGATGCAGTTCCAGCAAGATTAACTGAGGATAATTTCCTCAATCTCTTCAAAGGACGGTCAGCAGCATCAACCAAGGAAGAAGTCTTGGTCGGAGAGATGACAATTACATCAGCAGGAGCATTTTTCTTGCTCGGGGCCACTGGGGGCTTCTCGGCAATTTTGGAGGAACCAGCATCTACTTTTTTAGTCCCCTCCGGGACATCAATTTTGCCTTTCTGGGCTCCAACAGCAGAAGAAGTGTCACCAAATAGAGCAGGAGGAGCTCTTTTCTTGCCCATTCTCTGAGATAGGGGGATATGAGAATCTGAAGATGAACTTTCTGGTGTTGAAGCTGGTTCAACAGGGCGAGCAGTATAAGAGGTTGTGTAACTCTTATACTGTAGTAAATATGAAGCAGATCTAATATGCTCGTCAGCAATGGTCTTATGCAAATTCCAGATAAGTTTCAAATGCTTGATATTCACTTCTGACTCTTTTGGAGTTTTTCTTTTGCTATCAACTGCAAACAAATACATAATAAAATATCAGTCATACATTTTGTCAAACAGGATGAAAGCATAATTTCATAAGTAAAATAAAACGAAAAATAAACCTATCCCATTGCCGTATGGGGGGCATCTGGGACCGTTGTATACTTCATTCCCAGATAAAGGCGCATGTTGCCAATTTTTTATGACCAACCCATGCTCAAAATAATCCCTATTTGAGTCAGGGAGATTAACTACAAGAGCCCTATTCAAATACCTAGTTTTCAGATAATAAATATTATCTAGAACGGCCCATTTATAACAAAACATAATTTCAGGGATCCCAATACGAGTCCCATGAGTTAGATTTAATTTGTGCACCCCGTTAATTATTCTCCATGAATTGGGGGCTATTTTTGTAGGAACAAGATCAAAATATTGACAAAACTCAAGGCATAATGGGTTTGGTGGAAAGGAAAAACCGCATTCAGCAACAAAAAGACTGGGGAACCAATGTCCCTCAGCCAATCGAAAGTAATCTAAAGGCTCAGAAAGAACCTCTAGAGTTACCCACGAAGGAATGGAAAAATCAGAACGGAATTTCTCAACAGATTCCACAATATAAACCATATTGAATAAAAGAGATACAGAAGAAAGAAAGAAGATCTTACAGAAAGAAAGGAGATGTGTTGACAACGAACGGAAACAAAGATGAACGCACAAGAGAAGAAGAGAAGAGAAAGCTTGAATGCAGAGAATGAAAAACGTAGACGACGGTATGGTTACCAAAGAAGTTTAAATACTTTGCATTGGGAAGCGGCGAAAGAAATGATTACCAAAAAGAAATTACTAAACTTTCGGCGGCTAAAAGGACAAAAATTGCACGAAGATCGAAGCGTTTATAAAAAAAGGCGGAAACTGCGAAATAAGAAGGAAATTTGAATACAGTGTTCCTGAAACCCAGGAAGGACATTTAATATTGCCATATACCGAGAAAGAATGTTCCATACTCCTCAAAGTTCGAAATATGAAACATTGGGGGCTTCTGTTGATACCAAAATTAATATGCTGATATGGACGAATAACACGAAGACACGTGTCAATCTACGTGGCACAATAGCAGCGAGGAAGATCATTTCCCGACCAGCCATGTTTCTTTCCGAGCAACAAGAATACACCGAGGAACTCTATCACACCGAGGAACTCCAACGCACCGAGGTACTCTAACTACTCCGAGGAACTCTTGATCAACAAGCAACTAAGGCGGTCCGAACTGCATCTCGGCCGTATCATTAATTATCAGACGGACAACTGTTCAACTATCCATTGTATTCTTGACGCACACGTTGCATTAAATGTATTACCCTTTCATATGTAAATCATTTAATGTATTGGACCTTTCATGTACAGCCTCAAGGCTATAAATACATTGTATCTCCCTCATTCAAAGGGACCGGAATTTCTTGAGAGAATTTGTAATCAAGAATTCCACAAACACTCAGCAATAACATAACAGTGGACGTAGGCTTTATTCCTAGCCGAACCACTTTAAAAATCTTTGTCTTATTTATCTGTGATTAAATAATTAGAGCGATCTAGTTTTTTACATCAACACTAAGGAAAGAGGGTAAACGACCTAGTGCATATAATGCAACCCTTAGTGATAGTGATAAGGAAGAAAAGCCCGATTCCCCCACTAAGAAAAATTTTGTGGCTTTTATGGCTAGACATGTGAGTGATAATGAGAACTCATCGAATGATGAAATTATAGCACATGCCACTTCCAAGGTTATTGTACATGATTCTCTTATTTTTGATGATAGTGAGAGTGAAGAAGAAAGAGAGAGTGAAAATGAAGAAGAGGTTGATGAGAGTGAACTTCAAAATGCTTTTCATGAATTATATAAAGAATCTATTAATTTGAAAAGAACTAATTTGAAGTTAGAAGCTTGTTTAAGAAAGAGTGTCAAGGTCGTTGATGATAGTGCCTTAATAGAAGACCTTAGGACACATGTGAGGACTCTTCAAGAGAAGCTTGATTATGTAGAAGGCGAAAGAAATAGCCTTAGGAGTTTAATGGAATCCTTGAAAAAGGAGCTTCTTGCTTTTGAAGAGCGAAATGTTTTACTAGAATCTAAAATTTTAGAATTGGAAAATAAATTAAAAGATTCTAGTAATGTCAAATTTGATTTGGAGTGTCGTTCGGAAAAACTAGATAAAATGTTAGGAACGGTCCAAATTAAAAATGACACTTTTGGTTTAGGCTTCAATTCTTGTAATGATTTTAACCCTAAAGTCAAAACCAATGTTTTAGGAGAATCTTCTAGGAATGCATTTAATGATCACTCCTTAGATAAATCTTTTCGACATATTCTTACTTGTACTCATTGTGGTCGAAAAGGTCATCTTAAGAAATTTTGTTTAGATCTTAAACGAATTCCTAGAAAATCCCATAGTAAAGTAACCACGATAGCTAACGTTCCTACACCCCAAGATAGTAATTCTTCATTAATTTGGGTTAGGAAATCCGACTTGGTTGCCTTACAAAATAGGGATTTTGATTCTCATTTACTTTCACATGCTTCCTCTCTTGCTAAATCTAAAGGATAAATGTGTTAGTGTTTGCATGCTTTAGCGTTTGTACTTCATGCCATATTCATATGCTAAATGTATGCTTGTTTAGTCATTTTCTAGTCATTGCCTTATTTCATATCCCATGCTAGAAATTATGACTTGTTTATCTTTTTGTATTATTTTTTGTGTTTGATTTAACTGCAAAATATAAAAAGATTTTTGTTTATCATTTGTGTTTTATTTATTTCATTTATGCTTAATGAAAAATACAAATGATTTTTGTTTAGTCTTTTGAGTATATATCTTTCTTTTTGATTAAAAATGTTAAAAACTCAAAAAGATTTTGTTTGGTGTGTATTTTTGTTTGACACACTTTATGTGGCATATACTTGTGTTTGAATCCCATCATTTACGCTCCCACGTGGCTAGAACTTTTGGTTTAGATTTTCAATCCTTATTATGTTCTTTACCATATTTTATGGAGGAGTTGGATTTTGTATTGTTTAAATGGATTCTATTTCTATATGCCTTTTTTCACACATGCACGAGCTCTTTTGAAATCTTAATGTCACATATTATATTTGAGCTTTTTGAGGTGTTCTCCTATCAATCTAGTCATCTACATATCTATGACCTAGGAGGACTAGTGCATGTCAAAATCCGTTGCATGTGAGATTTGTGCGAAAAATGAAAACATGATTATTAATATATGCACGGGGAAGGGCTCCGAAAGGATGAATTAAATCCTTTGCGATAGTAAGCCACCGTTGATTGGATCTAAAAGAAATACGTGATCCAAAGGCCTAAAAACAGAATATTTGGCATTTAAAAGAAAGCTATTGCCAAGGCCTATGTTTGTTTGATATATTCACTCACAAACAAAAGAATATATATGCTCATTGAGGGAGAATTGGATGGTATATCAACGGTTTGCACAATGTCCGTTTATCCTAGTTTTCTTTAATGTCATGACTCTATTTGGTTTGTAGAATCATCATCATGCTAGGCTTGTATGCATTGTGTATGTTTGTTCATTGAGTTCAATCTATATTGTCACATGAGGTTATATTTAACTGTGATGAAGTTTGCAATCAAATGAGAACTCCGTGAACGTTTCTTAAGTGTTTAGGTCTAAATTTAATTGTTGCTAGTTCACACCCCTACACTTCCGTTTCCATATGACACATTTTTGCCATACGAGTGTGCAAACTTATTGTATTTTGTGTCATGTGTGTGTTTATATCTATCTATATATGCAAGTACTTATTGGTATATTTAAAGTATATATATATATGATATTTGTTTGTCTTTGCCTTGCTTTTATTGCCCATATGCTTTCATGTCTTCTCACTTTAAACTTTCACATGCTGTTTATTAGTTCTTTATCCTTTGCCTATTCCCGAACAAAAAGGGGGAGAATGATGATAGGGGGAGAAATGGTATCTAATCCTATTATTATCGTATCTTCGTTTGGGGGAGATTTATCTTAGGGGGAGACGTCTTTCTAAGTAAATGTCATTTGTTTGATAAAGGGGAGAATTAATTTAGGGGGAGTAATTATTTAATTGCGATTAATATATTTTGATATTCCCTATGCATTTGATGAGTTTGCTTAAGTGTGCAGGTATTCTTCTAAAGCGGCATCTTTAAAAGGCAAAGCGTTTAAATCCTTGGGTTGAGTCAAGATTGGGCGGGTTATGTTTTGAGTTTAGTGAGCTTGACGGCCCTTTAGGATTTTTGTTTTGGTTTTTGTCCCGGAATAGCCAAAGGGGGAGATTTGTAAGGACACAAATTTCCAATTGAGTCCATATTTAGTTTTGGCTCAATTCCGGACAAAAATATTTATTCATAGGAATGTATTTGATTGTAATATTCTCAAGCCTATGAAGTGTGTGTTGAAGACGTAGCGGCAAAGAATTTAAAGCTTCATCAAAATGCCGGTTTGCGTGCCTCGTTTCTACGTCATCAACTAAGGTTCCATGCTCCCAAGGTATGAATGTAATTATATTTATATAGGAGCTTGGAACAATTTGTATTGGGTGTTAGGTGTAATAAAAACTGCATTTTATTTTCAGAAAGAATCAAATAGAACTTTAAAAATAAGTATATAAAAGTTTCTGGGCCAAAATCAAATTATGCAAACTTTCTGGTAGTTCGTTAGAAATGTCGTTCGAACGAGTTTTTTCGTTCGAACCAGATTTCGTTCGAACGAGTTTTGTCGTTCGAACCAGTTTCGTTCGAACGAGTTTTGCCAACGACCCTAACTGGTCAGTCGTTCGATATGTCGTTCGAACGAATGTTCGTTCTAACGAGGTATCTAACGAACTTCTAACGAGCCCAGGCTGGTCACTCGTTAGAAGTCTCGTTCGAACGAGAATCACGTTCGTTCAAACGAGATTCCAGCGGGAACAGTTATTTGGCAGTTTTTTGCCGTTTTTCCCCACTCCTCCACTTGGTTTTCAACCAACTTTTTTC
Source organism: Sambucus nigra (assembly GCA_949130495.1). Classification (NCBI taxonomy): domain Eukaryota; kingdom Viridiplantae; phylum Streptophyta; class Magnoliopsida; order Dipsacales; family Adoxaceae; genus Sambucus; species Sambucus nigra. The sequence goes on along the minus strand of OX422218.1, from coordinate 250,317,815 downwards.
ATACATTATTATGTGCGGGAAACACATTTTCCAAGACAACTTTTCCATCATAATACATCTCCTAGAGAGAGTTTGAGAGATCATTTTAAAAAGGGAAAATGTTCATGTTTGAGTGTTCTTCAACTTAAAGAAAAATCTTTAAACACTTAGTTTTCACCCATTGTTGTTTATTCCAAGTTCTATATATACATATCTTTACTTGGAGTTTTTGGCACCGGTTTTCTCTACCGAATTCAAGAGACGTTTCGGGTTTGCTTCTACACCCCATCACAAAGAAGACATTTGTTGAGATTCTACCCACACGGAGAAAGGCTCCATGCTTGGGTGACGGTGACCATATAAAGTCCCATCGGTGGATTCCGAGACCGCGGTGGTGTTCCGAGGTTGTCCGCTAGGAAGAGGTTTCTACGAGAAGGAGCGTCGAGGCTTGAGAGGGATCGAGTCAGTCGTTGTAAGTCTATATGTCTTGTAATTGTAATTCGGTATCTAGTGGACTTGTGGCTAGGGCCGTCCGAGGTTGTTTCCCGTCTTGGGTTTTTTCCTCGTACATCTCGGCGTAGTGTGACATTGTTTATTTTATCTTGCACAATAATTTAGAATCCATGCTTAGGATAATTTCAAGATAAAATTTGGTATAATTATCACACTCATTTAATTTGGGACTTAAATTAAATATTGGGTAAATTTGGTTTATTCAAGTCATTTGCTAAAATTGGTTTCGCCTAACTTTGTTTAAATGAATAATCATGACTTAGGCAAATTCTAGGACTTGAATTATGTTTTAATTTGTTTTGAGAAATTAAAACTTGTTGTTATTTTTGAAAGTTGAACCATCACCTGTTTCACAACGCTTCCGCATCATCTCTATTGTGTTTTATAATAAAAAGGAAATTAAATATTTTTAATCGAGTGAATTATTGAAAACCCGGGGATTCCACCTCTTCATTTGAGGTGTTCTCCTACCAATCTAGTCATCTACATATCTTTGACCTAGGAGGACTAGTGCATGTCAAAATCCGTTGCATGTGAGATTTGTGTGAAAATGAAAACATGATATATTAATATATGCACGGGGAAGGGCTCCGAAAGGATGAACTAAATCCTTTGCGATTGTAAGCCACCGTTTATTGGATCTAAAAGAAATACGTGATCCAAAGGCCTAAAAACAGAATATTTGGCATTAAAAAGAAAACAATTGCCAAGGCCTATGTTTGTTTGATATATTCATTCAAAAACAAAATAATATCTTTGCTCATTGAGGGAGAATTGGATGGTATATCAACGGTTTGCACAATGTCCGTTTATCCTAGTTGTCGTTAATGTCATGACTCTATTTGGTTTGTAGAATCATCATGCTAGGCTTGTATGCATTGTGTATGTTTGTTCATTGAGTTCACTCTATATTGTCACATGAGGTTATATTTAACTGTGATGAAGTTTGCATTCAAATGAGAACTCCGTGAACGTTTCTTAAGTGTTTGGGTCTAAATTTAATTGTTGCTAGTACACACCCCTACACTTCCGTTTCCATATGACACATTTTTGCCATACGAGTGTGCAAACTTATTGTATTTTGTGTCATGTGTGTGTTTATATCTATCTATATATGCACGTACTTATTGGTATATTTATAGTATATATATATATGATATTTGTTTGTCTTTGCCTTGCTTTTATTGCCCATATGCTGTCATGTCTTTTCTTTAAGCTTCCACATGCTGTTTATTAGTTCTTTATCCTTTGCCTATTCCTGAACAAAAAGGGGGAGAATGATGATAGGGGGAGAAATGGTATCTAATCCTATTATTATCGTATCTTCGTTTGGGGGAGATTTATCTTAGGGGGAGACGTCTTTCTAAGTAGGTCATGTGTTTGAAAAAGGGGAGAATTAATTTAGGGGGAATAATTTAATTAATTGCATTTTATATTTTGATATTCCCTATGCATTTGATGAGTTTGCTTAAGTGTGCAGGTATTCTACTAAAGCGGCAACTTTAAAAGGCAAAGTGTTTATTCCTTGGGTTGAGTCAAGATTGGGCGGGTTATGTTTTGAGTCTAATGAGCTTGACGGCCCTTTAGGATTTTTGTTTGGTTTTTTGTCTCGAAATAGCCAAAGGGGGAGATTTGTAAGGACACAAATTTCCAATTGAGTCCATATATAGTTTTGGCTCAATTCCGGACAAAAACATTTATTCATAGGATAGTATTTGTTTGTAATATTCTCAAGCCTATGAAGTATGTATTGAAGACGTAGCGGCAAAGAATTTAAAGCTTCATCAAAATGTCGGTTTGCGTGCCTCGTTTCTACGTCATCATCTAAGGTTCCATGCTCCCAAGGTATGAATGTAATTATATTTATATAGGAGCTTGGAACAATATTTATTGGGTGTTAGGTTTAATAAAAACCTTGTTTTACTTTCAGAATAATTTAATTGGAACTTTAATTTAACGTATATAAAGTTTCTGGGCCAAAATAGAATTTTAGAAAAATTTCTGGAAGTCGTTCGAAATCTCGTTCGAACGAGTTTTTTTCGTTCTAACGAGGTTTCGTTCGAACGAGACTGCCAACCAACCTAATCTGATAAGTCGTTTGATATGTCGTTCGAACGAGTTTTTCGTTCTAACGAGGTTTCGTTCGAACGAGTTTTCCAACGAACCTAAACTGGTCAGTCGTTCGATATGTCGTTCGAACGAGTTTGGTCGTTCTAACGAGATATCTAACGAGTTTCTAACGAGCCCAGTCTGGTCACTCGTTAGAAGTCTCGTTCGAACGAGAGTCAAGTTCGTTCGAACGAGATGCCAGCGCGGGAACAGTTTTGAGCAGTTTTTGGCAGTTTTTACCCACTTTCCCCACTTGGTTTTTAACCAAAATTTTCAGACTTAATAATGTGCGGGAATGACTTTTTCCAAAGGATCTTTTTCATACCATACAAACTCCTAGAGAGTGTTTTGAGAGAAAATTTGTTTAAGGAAAAAGATCAAGTTTTGAGTGTTATTCTTTAATGAAAAATCCTACACACTCTAGTGTTTACACCCAATAGTTATTTATCTAAGTTCTATATACATATCTTTACTTGGAGTTTTGGCACCGGTTTATCTCTACCGAATTCAAGAAGAGAAGATTTGGTTTGCTTCTACATCCATCAAAGAAGAAGACTTTTTGTTGAAGATTCTACCCACTTGGAGAAAGGCTCCATGCTTGGGTTACGGTGACCATATAAAGTCCCATCGGTGGATTCCGAGACCGCGGTGGTGTTCCGAGGTTGTTCGCTAGGAAGAGGTTTCTACGAGAAGAAGCGTCGAGGCTTGAGAGGGATCGAGTCAGTCGTTGTAAGTCTATCTATCTTGTAATTGTAATTCCATATCTAGTGGACTTGTGGCTAGGGCCGTCCGAGGTTGTTTCCCGTCCTGGGTTTTTCCTCGTACATCTCGGCGTAGTGTGATATTGTTTATTTTATCTTGCATCATAATTTAGAACGCATGCTTAGAATAAATTCAAGATAAAATTTGGTTTAATTATCACACTCATTTAATTTGGGACTAAATTAAATATTGGGTAAATTTGGTTTATTCAAGTCATTTGCTAAAATTGGTTTCGCCTAACTTTGGATAATTGAAAATTATGACTTAGGCAAATTCTAGGACTTGGATTAACTTATTTTAATTTGTTTTGAAGAAATTAAAATTTGGCTTTGTTTATATGTGAACCATCACTTATATACGCTTCCGCATCATCTCGTGTTTTACATAAAAAGAAAATTATTAACTTTGATTTTAATTGAGAAAATCACCATCTGGGGTTTACATACGCTTTTAGAGTTTAGAATATAAAATCATAACTGTTTAGGAGGATAGAACACAAAAATTAAATATACCAAAACTCGATCAATCATTGATGTCTTCTCCTTCTCTTCAACATTTCCCCATTTTTCCACCTTTAACGGGGTAAAATTTAGTATGACAAAGACAATTTCATTAGCCAAAGAGGTAGCGATACGTCCAATCAGTTTATTATGCATTGAGTCCCATTGAACTGGAATTTTAGAAACCCCAAAACTTTTAATAAGAACATCAGTTGCTATCCCACGTGTTCTGCCACGAACTATTTTCTTAGAAGTGGATCCAGATTCTGAAAAACACCACAAATTTATCTAATAAATTTTGTATTCACAATAGCATAAACATGCAAGTATACCATTATATTATAATACAACAATCAACTATATTAAATTGTAAGTCAACATGCAAGAAAACATTTTTTTTTCTAGTTCCTTGAACCAACAAATGACCTTTAACTAATAATGGAACCATCCACATTCTTACGCAAATGACAGGTTTACAATTTCACATTCTTGCGCAAATACAGATGTGTACAAAGAACCATTAAAATTATTATTGTAGCAATATAGTACGCAAAAGAATTCTTAGATGGTAAACTATCTAAGTGAATAAACAATAGCATCACCAAGTCTTATTATTGTAGCAATAAACAATATCATCACCAAGTCTGATTGTCAAGCACTGATTGGATTACAGTGGAGATGCTTTAAGACATAAGAAACCATTAGTACTAATACAACTAATACTTACATGTAGATAGGTATGAAAATTTAGGAATCAAAGATCTTGATCTATTTATGTAGTATGTACATTCCCGTGGCCTTTTTAAAAGAGTTAAATCTAAGTGGAAATAATTTTCTTAATATACCTGGCAGCATCAGTCAACTGTTTCATCTTGAAATCCTTGAGTTGATAGGATGCAAGAGGCTAGAATCATTGCTACAACTTCCATTGTGCATAGCTGAATTGTTCGCAGATGATTATATATCATTATAAGACAACTTCCATTATTTTTATCCTCAAGTGTGCTTAGAATTGTGTTTTGGCTTGAATTTTGTTGTTCCATTTCTTAAAAGAGAAACTTTTCATTACTAACCGGAATTTTATTGTTATCCATCACAGTTGAAGATCATGTGAAAATTCCTTATGTTATAGAACTAAAATTACACACCCAAACCCAATCATTGTATTCTATTACACAACATGTTGGAACTCCCCTTAACTCAGGTCCAGTTCCATTATAAAGGAACTGCTAAAATACAAACAGAGGAAATACCCTATGATTCTACTCCTAAGGTTCATCATATGATATCTGCTATTGCCTAATTAAAAAATATAATTAGGGTTGTTGTCTTCTAATATTAGGGGTGCTGCTAATTCAGCAACAGGTGTGACAAGATTCAAAGCCACATTTCCAAGATTCATAATCATGGCCTGTCTAATGAAGAAGCAATGATTGTGGACCAGTGTTCATTGTCTCCAAGAGGTACTAAAATTCCTGACTATGAGAAAAATCAGGCTGCTAAGTTAATGTATGTTACTGATAATGAGGAGGATAGTCACATTCCATTCATAGAGGAACTTCAACTCTTTGCTAAAAGAATTGATAAAAAGTTAAAGACCTTACGCACTGCATCTTCATCATCAACTTTGCAGCCTCCAAGTATTCAAGTTCAGAAGAAGGAACTCAATTGAAAGATCCCCTTTTTAGAAGATTCACTAGGTCTTCTCTTAAAGGTATCAATCAATCCGTTTCCTCTCTATCTAAATGATTAACACAATTATTTGGAATATTCGAGGAGCAACCAAGAAATCATCATCAAGAAGAATCAAACTTTTTTGCAAGATGCATAAAATTACTCTTACTAGTTTGTTAGAACCAAAAGTTGATGCTTCTAAAATCTTGAATTATCAAAGAAAATGGGGTTTCCAAGGATGTGCTAGTAATGTTAGTGGGGAAATTTGGTTATTTTGGAGGTTTGATATCCAAGTCCAATGTATCTCTGATCATGTTCAGCATTATAATATGAAAGTAAGTCATAATGCCTTAAAGTCTGACTTATATTTAACATATGTTTATACAAAATGTAATAGAGATAGGAGAAGAGATCTTTGGGATCGGATGAGCTCTATATCTAGTACTGTTGAAAATTTCCCTCACTTGGTTCTTGGGGATTTAAATGTTGTTTCTTCCCAAGAAGAAAAATTGGGGGTTAATGACATTAATCACCATGCTGTGGATGATTTTAATCAAGCCATAGAGGATAGTGGTTTGTCTGATCTTGGTTATTGTGGCACTAGATACACTTGGTGCAATCATAGATATGAAGTTAGGCTTATAACGGCAAGGCTTGACAGATGCTTGTTCAATCAAATATGACTGTAACTTTTTCCAAATTCCAAACCTAAGCATTTGAATATATTAAAATCTGATCATACTCCTCTTTTATTGTCTATTAGTAATTTGAATGAGGCATCATCTAGCCCTTTTAAATTTCAGAAAATGTGGTGTACACACCCCGATTTCCTTGATTTAGTTGAATAATTATGGGGTTATTCCTCTAATCTTCATGGTCTGTTTATGTTTGCTGATAAACTTAAGAAACTTAAAGGGGTGCTTAAGAAGTGGAACAAAGAAGTGTTTAAACATGTGTTTCAGAATGTTAAGAATCTAGAGGATTTTTAATCTTCAAAAGGATCTTGATTATGATCTTCATCTAACTGGTCAAAATAGGGCTAAAATGTCCAAATGTAAAGCTGATTTGATGGCTGCTATAGTGTGGAGGAAACTTATTAGAGACGAAAGTCCTCTATTAAATGGATTAATCAAGGGGATGCAAATACAAAATATTTTCATGCCAGTGTTAAGGAAAAGAGCCAAAAACTTAGAATCCTATCCATATCTGATGAAAAGAGGATCAAATGGGAGAATGAACAAGATGTTTCCAATCATATAGTGGACGTCTTCACGAATCAGCTTTCTGAGGAGCACACTGCTACCATCAGTGCCTATGCAGACCTTATTCCTTCTCTTGTAACCACTGATATGAATGTTCACCTTGAAGATTTTGTCACTGAGGTAGAAGTCTTTGATGCAGTAAAGTCTTTAAATGAAAATTCAGACCCAAGACCCGATGGATTTGGTGGTTCCTTTTATTTCCACTATTGGAATTTAATTAAGCAGGATCTTGTTGATGCAATTAATCTTTTTTTTGTAGGTGGGGAGCTTCCAAAGTCTTGGACAAGTACTTCAATTGTTCTTATATCCAAGACAAAAGTTCCCAAGAAATGTGGGGATTTGAGGCCCATCAGTTCCCAAGATATGATGCCCTTTTTTAGTCTGATAATGAAGCAGAAGATGAAGAATGCAATCCTCATTTGATTAAAGAACTCATTCCCTTCTCTAAACATGTTTTTAGAAAACTTGCAGCCTTTTAACATAAGAGAATGGTAAAGAACCATAAGGCTGATGCTATTGAATCAAGTGGACGAGATAAAGAGAATAAAGAAAAACTAAAGTCAAGAACTAGTTATCCAATGTTTAAAAGAATCACAAGATCCTCCTAAAAGGTAACATTTACATGTTTACCTAAATTCTTCCAATAATTAACTTAACATGGAACATGAGAGGGCTTTCAAACAAGACCTCTGAAAGGAGGATTAAAAAGCTTTGTAAGTTATATAACATCCCATTCAGTTATATGTCTTATAACTCAGGTTGAGCTCTTAGGCTTTAGATTCTCCATTATTTAATTTCTTTTTACCCTGATCTGTATATATGTTTAACAGGTTGAACTAGGCCCAAATAAGTAGTCATCTGTAAATTGTAAATGAGACACATCCAAAGCGGTTCTACCCACACAAAATCCCTCCACCACACCTAGACTTTTAGTTTTTTCATTAATACATCTTAAGACATTCGCAACTAAGACAGTGAAGGGGGGATAATTATCAAAAAGGATTCTTAGATCCATACGAGTTAAGTCTCATGGCAGTGAAGACCAACCAAACTGCAATGTGCTCTACAGATGGAATATTAGAGGCTCAGATAAAGCTAAATATACTCAGAATCTTAAATAAATTCAATCCTTCCATTCTAGTTTACCTTGAACCTATGATTGATGCAATTAAAGTAGATACTAAGAAGATTGACAATTATAATATAAAGTGGAAATCGCAATTAAATGATATGACATTAACCGTTAGAATTAGGCACAAATGTAGAATTTGCACCCGTCATTGGTGCTCCAATCAATGTCCTAGATGCAATTTCATTAGGTATTGGATCCTCATACGTAATTGAATCTTGCGCACTCGATGGCTCTACCAAAGCAGCAGTTGAAGAACCACATCCACCTCCATGTCCACCAGGTTCCATAAATATGGTAATAATCCTGATCAATTAATCAAAATAATTCATTTACAAATATAAAATTAATAAAAGCAATGATAACAAAATCAACTCAATTAAGTAACATATAATTTAGAGTTTAAATAAAATAAACACAAATCCTTCACACATCACAGAAATTTAACTAAGCTCAATCAACATCACAAATAACAAGTACATAGGAATCTAACAAGTTCCATCATATAATAACAAGTGAATTGTGATTTAAATAACAAAACAAAACTCAAATGTGTAATCTTCCTTCACTCGCTATCATAATCATCATCACTGCAATTCTCTTCAGTACTATAGTATTCTCCTAATGTGCCATCTTCCTCATCATCACCGTCACCATTGTCAAGATTATCATCATCATGTTCTAGCAAATCATTGCTTTCAATAATGTCTGGTAGAGCATCGGTCCTAGCCATTTGACTCAAATCCAAATCTCCCTCTTAAATAACCATTTGAATATCAGAAGATTCTTCTTCTTGTTATACAACATTATTTGGATAATCGTTGGTATCTCCATCATCAGCTTCTTCTGGAATGTCCCAAATGTGTATATGTTTCACTTTTTGTACTAGTTTCCAGTTAGGACCCAATTTGTAGTCATCTAAGTAAAATATCTGTGTTACTTGAGTTGCAATCATAAAGGGATCATCATTATACCATGTCGAACTAACATTAACAGAAGTGAGGTGATAGTCCGTTTGTACTCTCTTCTTCTTATGATTAATATCGAACCACTCACACTCAAATATAGAAACAATGTACTGATTTAGGTACTTTATTTGCATGACACTACACAAACGTCCATAAAAATCAACCACTTCATCATCTGCCCTCCGGGAACAAGAATTCCACTATTTTGAGTTATGCGATGATTGTCACGATCCTTAGCATGAAATTGAATCCCATTAACTATACAACCAGAGTATTTGTCCACACAAACATCTGGATCTCATGCTAATGAATACAACTCATTTGTGGCTTTTAGTGACCCTTGATGATGCAAAGTTTTCATCTATATAAAGAAGATGTTAGTGGTATATTTACTATCATGTTTTAATATCAGAAAATTAACAAACGCGTTATTAAAATTATCAACTTACACGGTCCGCAAACCACTTTGGAAATTCACGTTCTTGCCTTTGAAATAAATTGTCAGGAGATTCAATCTCTAATTGTGTCATATGTTCACTACAAATACAAAATAAGATTTAGTTTTATTTTGTGAAATAATAATAAAAGATTGTGCAAAAAGATACTTACTCAACATAAGGCTGTATTTCTTCGCAGTTATTCAAGATATACCAGTGGATCTTATCAATAATGCTTTGGGACAATCGAGTGGGTTGTACGGAACCCAAGGGACAAACAGATTGAGAGAAAACAGAGAGTTTTGCACTACGTTTTCCTCCACATGTATCATCATTCTCTTCTCCTTGATTGAATTTGGTTTTGACCTCACGAAAGTACATTGAACAGAAAGTTTTCATTAACAACGTACGCCTCCGCTATCGATCCTTCGGGTCGAGCTTTAGTTTTTACGCTTAACTTCAGTGATCCCAGATTCATTAATACATTAAATGTTATATAGATAAATCATTTTACACATTGAAAGTTCATAATTAAACATTTGAATAAATATTTTTAAAGTACCTCTCAAAAGGGAACATCCATCGTGTATTTATCGGGCCGGCAAGCATAGCCTCGCGTGGTAAGTGAACGGCCAAATGGACCATAACATCAAAAAATGGTGGCGGAAAAATTCTTTCAAGCAAGCAGAGTACAAGGACAATCGCTTTCTCTAGTTTCTCAAAGTCCTCCACATTCAAAGTTTTTGCACATAGTTACTGAAAGAAGTTTGACAAGCCAATTAATGCAGTATTAACATCCTTTGGCAAATATCGACATATGCCGACAGGAATAAGTCACTGCAGAATAACATGGAAATCATGACTTTTTAAGCCCAATATCTTTCCATCCTTGATGCTCATATTTCTAGATATATTCGCTGCATAACCATCTGGGAATTTGACCGAGTTTAAGAACGCACAAAAGTCCTTTCTCTCTTCTAATGTTAAGGTATAAGATGCATGAGATTTCAGCCATCTGTTACCGTGTTCTTGTAAATGCAACTCCTTTCGTATCTTCATATCAACTAAATATAGACGATCTTTGTCTGTATCTTTTGTCTTTCCTTCCATGTTCATCAATGTTCCAAGAACGCTATCACATATGTTCTTCTCAATATCCATTACATCGATATTATGTCTTAATTTCAACTTTGACCAATACTCTAACTCAAAGAAAATATTTTTTTGTCCAGTTTAGTTCCTCGGAGGTACGTTTTCTCTTTCTATCCTTATTGTTTGGATGCTTACCCGGTTTCAAAATGTTCACCTTCTCTAACTGCTCCAATATGTCATCTCCAATAAAATCCCTCGGTGCTGGTCTCTCTTCTTTTCTCCCATCATGTAGTCTACTTTTTCGCCAAGCATGGTTGGAAGGAAAATAACGACGATGACCCATATAACATATTTTACTTCTCATTCCTTATGAAGAGGTGTCTTCATTACATACTGGACATGAATTGTACCCTTTTGTGCTCCATCCAGACAAATTATCGTATGCCAGGAAGTCATTAATCGTCCATAATACATTTGGATGTAAACGAAATTATTCCTTATAAAAATTATCCCATGTTTCTACACCAGCATGCCAATGATCTTTCAACTCATCTATCAAGGGTTGTAATAAGACGTCCATGTCCTTACCCGGTGCTTGTGGACCCAGAATTAAAAAAGCCATCATGAAAAATTGTTCCATCATACATAGCCAGTGTGGTAAATTATAAGGCACGAGAACTACCGGCCACATGTTGTGTGAGTTACTCATATTTCCAAATGGATTAAAACCATCAGAATCAAGTCCTAACCTCACATTATGAGAGTCATCCGCAAACCAAGGGCATTGCTTATCAAAGTCTTTCCATGCCTCGACATCAGTCGGATGCCTCAAAACATCCTACGTATCGACTCGTTTTTCCTTATGCCACCTCATATCAGCGGATGTATGCTTTGACATATACAATCATTGCAACCTTGGTTTCAATGGGAAGTAGCACAGTACTTTATGAGGAACATTCTTCCCGTTCTTATCATCATACTTGTACCTAGGCTCATCACATACCAGACACCTATCCGCATTTTGATTCTCTTTCCAAGACAATGCACAATCATATTTTCACACGTGAATCGATTCATAATCGAGTCCCAAATCTCGTAACTTTTGTTTTGCTTCATAATGCGAAGATGGGATATTTGAATCTGGATAATCTTCCTTCAACAGTTGGAGTATCATATCAAAGGATTTGTTTCTCTAGCGGTTTAGAACCTTAACATGCATCAACTTTATAAGAAACTGAAATGAGGAGAACTTTTTACATCCCGGATATAGCTCTTCTCCGAGTTCACCAAATAATTTATTATATATACTAGAAGAATTTTCACTATGCATCGGAGAACCATTGGGGCCAAACATATCATTTAACAGCCCGAACATGTCATCATCTTCCTCCTCAACTTCTACATTTTTCGGCACTTGTGCACTTAAAAAGTTTTTTTCATCATTCACCTCCTCTCCGTGATTTATCCGGCAAGTATAACTATAAGACATTCCACGACTCAACATATGACTCCTGATAGTTATCAGATCATGGAAATATGCATTTTGACAATCTCTACATGGACATCGTGACTTGTTATTTTCATCAAGGTGGTCTCTTGCGATCTCGATGAATGAATCAACACCGAATGTATATTGCTTAGACAACCTATTGGGTACAAACATCGAACTCTTATCCATCGTTATCTTCCTGTTATTTCACACTAACATATCATTACTTGTTTTGTTACTTGTTTGGAAAAATAAATTATGATTGTCGTAATTAATCATTTCTAAGACAGATAACACAACATCATAGCAACATGAGTAATAGGATCAAATACCAAATATCCCAAAGCAAAGCTTGGAATAAAATAACACATAAAAACACCGAACCTAAAAATAATTTAAAGTGTGATGGAAAGAATGGGCTTTTTCCAAAAGGCTAGTTATGTATTTAGCACTGTGGCGACTAATGTTATTATCATTACCTAAAAATCGTAAAAGAATTAAAATTTGTGTGTGGTCTTATCCTTAAAAATATATCGATTACCCAAACCAAACCGAATATAGAAACACGTTTAGTTACGCACGAAATTTTAAATCCCTAGTTTCGATTGCATCTCTCGTTCTTTTAATTCTTTTGAACTAAAGATTTCAACACACAAATCCACTATATCTCGCTGAAATTTAAAATCCCTAATTCTAATTACATCTCAGTGAATGAATTTTTTTCCCTTCTTTAAATCTCACGACTTATTCTCAATCTCTCATGCTCATTTATTGATCTCTCAATATCGATAAATGAAAAAAATGTCGATTGTATTATTATTTCCTATACCAATTAGTAGTTAGGGACAAATCCATGATTTATTATTAAAGGGCGCCATAAATAAATATATAAAAATATTTTTTATCAACAATATAATATATATTTATTCGTTTAAGGTTAAAAGTTGCATTGTATGAACAAAAAAAAACTAAAATAATAATATAATAGTCTTCACATTGATAACAGGAAAAAAAGTGAAAAATTATTATTTTTAATCACTCTCCTATTGACTAAATCAAATTCTACCCAATAGTCTTTGTCAAATTCGACTCTCCTTTAATTCTTTGGGTAGAATTTGATTACCAATACCAATTAGTACCCAAAGATTTTGCTGGTGAGAATTACTAATTATATTACTCAAGATAATTTTGGATACATCAGATCTCAAGAAGCCATAAACAAATTCCAGTGGATCTGATGGAGAAATCAAATTCTACCCAAAGATCTTGCTTGTGAAAATTACTAATTATATTAGTCAAGATAATTTTGGATACATCAGATCTCAAGAAGCCATAAACAAAAAACAAACTTCCATATAAAAACATCAAATTAAGATATGGTTTCCATCTATCAATATAGTTTATGGAAGTACCGGCGGAAACATCAAACAAAAAACATACTTCCTCATGGAAGTACCGGCGACGTCCAAAAGAAGATGAAGTGTACCGAAAAAGAAGAAAGAAGTATCGAAAAAGAGAAAGAAGATGAAGTGTACCGGCGGCGGCGTCCAAAAGCTTTAGGGGATGCATCCGAAGATGAAGTCCGAAATCCTTTTTGGAGAGAGAATATGAGCCGTATGAGTTGAAATAACCAAAAGACTTTAATAGTTAGGGTTTTAATTTTTTTTTTATTGTCTGTGCTACTTTTTGCAAGGAAAATAATAAAAACGTTGGGAAAAATGTTATGAATACTAAAAAAAAGAGGGAAATTTCGCGGCCATATTTTTTAGCAAGAATTCTACAATTTTCTTGCTAAAAGTTACCTTTTGCGAGGAAAAATTTCCTTGCAACATGTTTATAACAAGATTATATATTTAGCAATGTTTTTTTCCATTTTCCTTGCTAAAAATACACTTTTAGCAACGAAAATTTCTTCATTGCTAAAGAATTCGTTGCTAAAACTAAATTTTCTTGTAGTGAATGGAATAGGATTTTCCTCACCATATCTAATCCAAAGAATCCCTTCCTCGATCAACGATGAAGATTATTTCAAAAACATGATTTTGACTTGAGCATCATTAACTAACATAGGTATTAACAAATTCCCATAAATCAAAACTTTTCAGTTAAATATGAACACACGGAACTTTCCTGTTGGGGATGATTTAAAATCATTACCGTGAATTTTAAAATACCATGATTCTATGATTAATACTATCCCCTGGGTGGCCAGATAAACTGAGGCGAAGAGTTAATCACATCACAATTTTAAAATATTGATGGGAATCGTGGATTAAATGAGTTTATTATCCCCTTAAGTTATAATAATGTCCAATTTGATTTTCAGTCCTTGAAACTTAATAATGTTACAACTAAGACCAAGTACAGTGAGAAAAGGTTTAATTCATAAATGAAATCTTAGAATCATTATTAAAAAATTGATTTCCATTTTCAAATACGAGATTTAATTCGATTAGATTTCAAAGTGGCATCCCTCTACTGCCAATTAAAAAGGTAATTACGTAGGACATCCTATCTCCCTTATGAAGTGAGATTTATCGTTGGGAGCTTAATATCACCGTACCTTATACTAGACAGGTTTTCATCTTTCATTATGTAACCCAGTTCAAAAAAATTATATCCAGTATAATGAATAGCCGACGTCTTTGGTCCCGCAATTAACGACAGTGACTCTATTGGGGAGGATATCATTAAGTTTGTTTAAGTGTTTATCATCGGTTCATACCTAGAATCTCAATTCGCTCGTGAAGAACTTTCCCTTTAGGTGATCGAACTCACTCACATTCAATTCTGGGAACTATCACTTAAGAGTTTTAAGAATACTGGATGTCTTGATTAATTCCATCCGTTGAGGGTCCAGACTAGATGACGCGAGAAATTAATCACTTCACATTCATAAAACAGTAATGGAGGCCGTGGGGCTTGTGAGAAAATCCCTCACGCATTTAATATTTTAAACTTAGGGGTATACTGAAAAATAATCTATTAAATTCTAAAAGCGCAAATTATATTCTTGATAATTTCTAATTTACTTGTACAAATTAAAATTGCCCGATCTCACTATTTTAATTTTCTAAAATTAAAATTATATTTAATATAAAATATAACCCAGAGATCAAAATTTAATTTGTACCCTTAAATTAATTACCTAACTAAATTCAAGTTAGAAAAGAACATATAAAAAATGGATTTCCAAGAAAAAGAACATGATATAGGCCAGTCTTAAAATCAAATCCATGTTATTTTAAAAAACGGGTGTTACTAATTAATCAAATTAATTAGCACACAAAAATATGAAACATGATAATAAAAAGATAACATGCAGATATAAGTAATTACAAAAAAGAAAATAATATAATAAGGATAAAATTCCCTTATCCATCATGATCAAAAACTTCCTTGAGTTGAGTCTCATAGGTCAAAACCTCTCTGAAGAGTCCATCTTTATTCAACTTGTAAAACACTAGACTCCTAAAAAGATCTTGGATAAAAATGATGACCACAAATATGTTTCTTAATGAATCCTTGTTGAAACAGAAAATACCCGAAAAAACTATTCTAGTTTTTGTAAAATGTTAAAGAAGGGCTACTACCTAAAAAAAACTCTTGAATAATTAAAAATCAAAGTCATGTAAACCACCGAAGCAAACTATCCAGCCTTACATGAATCCGATATAATTTTGAGTTTTGCCTCTACATCGGTGAGCACTACCACTATAGCGATAAAGTGTTGTCTCTAAGGAAGTTTGGGGAACTTACAAGGAACCTTCTTCTCTTTGTACTCTTCTTCCTTCCTTCTTTTTGTATCCTTTCTGTATGTTGTGTCTTTATCAAAACACCAAGGAAACACCTCTAAAAAAGGCAGAACTCGATCGAATTCATCCAAGATCAAACCCAAACTAAAAATCAATTTTTTTTTACATCCCATCACATTCTCCTCCAAGCACAACGATTAAAGAAGAAATAGTTAAAACCGTAATTATTACAACCAAATCGAATCTAGGAGCATACAAATAACTGTGGATAAACTTTTGAAGGATCCAACCATACAAAATACATTGAGATGACCATTTATGGAGGGGATAAAATCATTCACATCCTACAAATTCATGTTAGGACAAAAATACATACATCCATGCGCTTATCTTTAATATGAAACATAAGGGTTCAATCGTTGGATAACATGGACCACTCCAAAACATCATGAATATATAACTGAGGGTTCTGATACCAATTATTAGGAAAAAACAAGTTAGGATTGACATCTTAAAATGTAAAAAAAATTCAGCCCAAATTTTTTTGAAAGATCACGCATTGAAAAGTAAAAAAACAAGAATTAGGTTTAATGAATAAACCCATGGTTTCAAGGAAAAAATAACATATCATATTTTGTTGTGATTTGTATGAGGGTAAATGGGTTGAAGATGATGTAGATCTTGCTTCCTTCCAAGGTATCAAAAAACCTTGATAGAATGCTCTGAACGCCCCAGTGTTCTATTATATGATATCCCCCCCCCCCCCCCCCCCTCCCCCCCCCCCAAAAAAAAAGTAAGCCTTGTGTGTGGGCACTCTTGGAGATGAGAGTTTGGTCAAATATTAGAGAAATCACTTTCTCTCTCCTCACTCCTTCATAAAAATATAAATAGTGTTTTTTTCTCCCTCTCTAACCTCCATAATGGATCATTAACCTAAAACCCTATCTCACACTCATATAAATAGGTATAAGCCATGGGCTTTAGCTAAATTGGGCATCCAAAGAATTTTGGGCCTAAAACTTGGGTATCGAACTATACTAGGGACAAAATGCAAATAATTAATCTAACTTCCAAATATATTCAAAAATCCCAATTAAAATTATGGTAATTATTTTATTTCTTTATTTGATCGCTATTAACTCTACGAAATAATCACGACTGGACTCCAATTTAATTCTCACTAAAACCACTCATATATTGAAGAGGTCTTATTTGCAAAGTTGATTATGCTACATAACTTGATTCCTCGCGTTAAGTTAATGATTCCCGCTGGACAAATTTATTCTCTACTAATTGATTTTAATCGAAATATAATTAATTCCATGATTTTGAGAGTTAACTTATTTGCTACTCCTACAGACTATGAAAGAATCCACTGGATAGATTTTTACTGGTGGAAATAAAACATATAAGTCTATCAACGATATCATAATCGAAAATATATCATGGATGCATATTCCTTCGAATGATGATCTTAAACCTACTCACACAACGATTTCCCAATATGAGGGGATCTATAGACCCCATATAAAATTGAATCACACCCATAATAGTCAAAGCAATAATTGTGCAAGCATTCCAATCCTCATAATTCTCCGTATTAAGAATCTATGTACCATTTGTAAATGGTGTGAAATTTCTCGTGTTTAATAAAGACAACCCTTAGACTTAAAATATTATGAGTCATCCCGTTCAATACATTCCAGGATGTACCGGTAAAAATCCTCCTTTGAACTATCATACAAGTTCTTAAACCATTAAACAAACTCCCGTAGTTTGAGATAAGCCACTATAATTATTCCAAAGTTGTTTTAATAGGATGTCAACTCATATTTAGGTTATCTATTATTTAATAGTACTAGAACCGGAATTCTGATATCTCGTGATCAAGCCAAACTCAAATCATCGTAATTCCTATTAAGTATAATTGGTTCTTCTCTCTGAATTTTATTCTAATGATTTCTCCAAGTGTGAGCGCATTGAACTTCAAAATCAACTTGTTCTTTATTAAATGGAAATTAAATCTAGTGATGACTTCTCAGAATTGGAAGGGATTCTCTCTCTTTCTAAGAAGATGGTAGAGATGAAAAAGCATATTGTTGTGTACAACTTGGTTAATAGTCTTATAAAATTGTAACTAATCTTACCCAATCCTACTACTACAGTTGAGAGGGGTCATTTTCAGTTATGAGCATTATGAAAACGAATCTCCAGAATCAAATGGGGGATGAGTGGATGAATGATTGTGTGGCCGCATCTGTTGAAAAGGATGTTTTCGATAGTGTTAACAATGATGCTATTATGGATAGTTTCCAAAAAATGAGATATCATTGGGGGTAATTATAAATTGTAATTTACGATTTGTTAATTTTTGTGGAACGAGATCATTAGTTCAATATCTTTTTTGTTAACAAATGACATGTGTTAAATGTTTATATATTTTAATAGTTAATTTTGTTAGGAAAAAAAGGTGCGCCCCACCTCAAAAAAACTTGGCTCCGCCTCTACTGTTATAGTTGTGTAGTGAGAGAGTCCACTAGTACTCCGTTTTACTATATCGTATATAGATATATGATTTAAAAAGAGAAGTGAGATATGTAAAACCATGGATCAAAATCCAATCAAATACTACATATTCATAATACTAAATTCTTAAATCATATTAAATAACAGAAACTATTCACGTAAATAATGTACCAACATGTAGATTCTAATAGCTGGGTTGGTCAAGTCAAAATATTAGAATATACAAATTGTAATAATTTAAAATATTATTCTTAGCATGTCACATAAATATGAGATAATTTATAACTTTTCAAACAATAAAAGATAGGAGATATTACAATATGAAATACATCGGATCATAATCCACTATGAGTAAACGGATATGCATATCTGGCGAGATTGCAAAAATGAAAGAGAATAAAAACCTGGAAATATAATATAGTGCGAGCAACACACCGGATCATGATTCACTATGAAAAAGTGACTATTCAGGTATTACATGGTTGCTAAGAACATATAAATTAATGTGTGTGTGTGTGTGTGTGTGCGTGTGTGTGCATGTGTGTATCTATATATGATACTAATAAAAGTGAGAATGAATAAACTAAAAATAAGCAAAGGAGGACTTGAATCCCGATGAAAAAAAATCCTGAGGAAAACTCGAGATGCCTACGTAGCCTGAAATGGCATCAAAATCAACGTAGTTCGAAAATACGTAAGGGTCGAATTTAACCCATGAACCCAAATCTAGAATTTTATTATTATTAGTTAGTTGAAAAATGTGCAGAAGTGGAAAAAGTGTAAAAAAAAAAGGAGGAAAATGTGACACCCCGCCTAATTAAATATCGGATGATCAGGCCTTTCTCAAATTAAAATAGGTTTCTCATATGGTTCATTCTTAGCATCACTGTCGAAAAACCAATTTAATTACTAACCACCTAATAGTCAATTAAACCAGTGCCAACTTTTATCTTCCAAATAAACAGAATAAATAAATAGTTCGAAAACTAAATAACATTCACAATATACTAGAGTCCAAAACAACATGATATATAAATGAAAAAAGTTATGCCGAATAAACCATCAGCAAAAACAACCAAAATCAAGTAATAAACCAGGTCTAAACTGCAAGGTAAAACTCATACAAAACTGAAACCATAATATCGACAACGGACCACATGTCCAAACATGATATACAAGAGTGAGATCATATGCTAGATATGAATGAAAGAATCATCTACTCAAAGTCATGTCAACATCCACAATGCTAAAGCTCCGAGTCCCTGTAATGAAACCATCAAGTATGACGTACCTGTGGCTGGACACCTAAAAGGTTTTGAAAATATTTTTATAGCAATAGGTAGTACTCAAAATATTTGAAAACATTTAACTAGTAATTTATCGCAATTAAAATCGGTTATTGATTACATGTGTTAGCTTCACGCACACTCCCTTAAGTTTCCTCACCTCTCATTTAATTTGCCCACTTAACGTTCTATACTTATCTCACCTAGATATCATACCCAAGATATCTAGACTAAAGTATATAACCGATCTTATCAGGTCTACTCTCCCGTACAGCCCATACAAAATGCTTCATTATTAACATTTCTCGCTTGTTCTTCAGATTTTATATAACATTCACATATGTTATGTTTAATCATCATAATCAAGTCTCACTACTTAATTCATATAGCATTTCACATGTAATCATCATTCAACTTCCATAATTAAGTTTCACTACCGAATTTACTATAGATATTCCCAATCGATTTTTAATCTCAAAATTAAGTTTCTCTCTGCCTAATTTATCATTTAGATGTATATATATATATATATATATATATATATATATATATCATCTACAAGTATACTTTCGCACATAAGTAGAATATCATGAAGTATATATTTCACACACAATATATATTTAGGATACTGGTCCGGATAATCATCGACCCAATTCACCCTATCATTTACATTGGTCCGGATATCCCTCGACACCAAAGTAAATGTTATGCATATGTAAATTGGTCCGGATACTCCTCGACCCCAATATCATTTATCTTTGATTTGGTCCAGATAATCATCGACCCCAAGACAGAATTAAACACACTTTAGGTATATATATATATTTTGCACACAATATATACTATAAACACATACTATCTGATCACCTCCCTGTATCACATTTTAGGGGTTATTGCCTCGGAATCCTACCTCGATCACTAATAATGATTTATATCTCTTGGCTCGGAATCATACCTCAATGACCAATATATATATAGTATACTTTAGGTATTCACACGACCTAAGTAGTATTATGCACCAATAGGTATTCATACAACCTGATAATACATGTTAGTACGTTGTATATATATGTCATATACTAGCCGTACTATTTACTTTACGATTTATCTCACTATCGTATATATAGGAGTGTCCACACAACTCTAAGGTCTTAGTTACCCCCTTGTTGTATAAATTCAGTAGTTGCCATCTTTAACCTACTAATATACATGTTGAAATTATGTCTACTCTCTCTCCATAGATCAATTCCCAAATTTCCCGATCTATCTCTCCATTGGTTATCCCTTTCGGTCCATGCTCTAAGTCCTACATCCAATAACCTTAATGGACGTTAACTATACCCTACTGGTCTTTATAAAGTCCCTACATAGGTATAATATCACTCCTAAGATCCCCTTACATCATTGGAAATCCTAGAAAATTCATCCAAGAAAAAAACCCAAAATATGTCAGGGTCGATCGATCAAAGGATTTGGTCGATCGATCGATCGAATAGGTGTAGCTTCGTCTCCTTCGATTTTTCACCCTTTTTGATTTTCTCAAATCTCAATATTCTTCACTAAATTGACATCTTCTTATTCCTAACTATTTCTACACGAGTCAGGATGATTTCCAATGTTTCAAACACATTAAAACTTCACTGAAATCAATCAAGAATGAATCAAACCCTCAAAACTCTTTCATAATCTAGTTTTTAGTTCATCCATTGCATTCAATTCGAAATCCATATTTAAATTCGTAGTAATAATCAAAGATCTTCCGATTTATAATTCTCTACAGATATAAACACTAGCTACATGAAATTATACCCAAATATGAAATCTATTGGTACTTTTCATCAAAGATTTTTCAATAAAATCAATCTATTCATGAAAACCCCACACATAGGTATTATAACATCAATTTAATTTGCAATAAACACTTGCCTTAGATTGATTGATCTGATTTCTTGGTTCTTTGTTGATGATTTATTGTTTCCTTCTTCAACCTTCCTTTCCAATTGCCTTGGGATACAAGATTTCTTTACCATCATCAAAATCCCTCTTTAAGATTTAAAAATAAGTTCTCTCTCTTCTCTCTAATGGACTCTCTAACCTTTTTGT
Source organism: Sambucus nigra (assembly GCA_949130495.1). NCBI lineage: Eukaryota > Viridiplantae > Streptophyta > Magnoliopsida > Dipsacales > Adoxaceae > Sambucus > Sambucus nigra. The sequence goes on along the minus strand of OX422218.1, from coordinate 250,296,231 downwards.
GTTATGATCCCTAAACCCAATCTCTAAATATCAGATATATGAATCTAAATTTCGTAGGTCCCTTCTCCTATTTTTGTAAAATGACCGAAACACCCTTTATAGGCGTCGGTTTGGTCCCAAATTGGCCCGGGTCCCAAACTATACTCTCGGGTATACTATTCTGACTATTTTGATCAATCTGAAATCGTCCGTGACCCCTAAATTATCATTCGAGTAACTTAAAATACATTTCTGATTTTTAACCTCTAAATAATCTACACGCGACTCCTGATGAGATAAAATAAAATAGGCACGTATCACTCGCTATGCCATATAACCATTATTAATCAATTATTTACTATTCACACTTAGTAAATATCATAATGCAATATTAATCAGTATTTATCTATCGATTAATATTTAATAGTCACAATTATTATCTAATCGCATTAAATTACTCGCTTACATAATTTAATTAAAACGTATTTCTCCTAATTAATTTCTTAAATTAATTAAATAAAAATACATAGAAAGACGGGGTATTACAGAAAATTCCAATTTCGGGTTTTAGGATTGAGCCCTATTTTTTTTTTGGGGGGGGGGGGATTATGATATTATATTTCTATGTATATAAGTAATAAAAAAATGGATTATTAAGGGCGATAAAGTAATCTGAAGTAAAAGGTATAATATGAGTAATAAAGTGCGGTAGATGACACTACCTAAATGAGCTAGAAGAAGAATAAAATTAGACCTTTTATGAAACTTTGCTCTAGATTTTTGAAGTCGTGTAAGTTGGTTCTTTATGGTGATGAAGTGTTGGTGAAGTAGGGCAAAGGTGGGGTGACATTCATGTTAGGAAATGTGTAGAGAATATTTGGAAAATGATTTTTGGGAAGACTTGGCACTATTTTAAGGCAAGAGCTCTCCAGATTTCGAGAGAGGGGTTCTTGAGAACAAGGTCATGGAATCCTTAAATAGGAAAGTTTTAGGATTAGGGGGTTTGCCGATCTGCATAGGCCTAGACCTACCTATGGGCAGACCCCTGGTTTGCGAGCTAAGTAAAGTACAACTATTCTGATAGCCAGGGGGCCCGGGGTGCCAATAGGTTGTCCAAAATGGATTTTTTCAGAAAAATAGGCATAAAATGCAAATAGTAAGTCCGAATTGCACACGATCGGGTTCACTAAAAAGGGTATTCAAAGCCTATGAAAATGCATTGAGCTACTCTCGATTTTGAGAGTTGACCAAAGTCAAACAAAGCTTGAAAGCTCTCAGTGGTCTCTAAATTAGGGTTTTTGGAGAGTTACTGGGGACCGACGGTGAAAGGGGTAGTGTTAGAGACCTAAGGAGGTGTTTGAAGGGTACTATAATGGGGTGTGTACAAAGCCCCTTAATAAGCGAGCTTAGGATAAGCGACGGCCATCAAAAGATAAACACCTTTATAGAAAATTACAAGTGTTGAGGGTAAAGGTCTGATTATGAGGACCTAAGGAGAGTAAGAGACTAATTAGTTAATCGAGGCCTCTACTAGGGATATATGGTAACCTCATGGGCCTAAAGAGTTGGAAGTGACCGATTCGGTGGGTCAAAGTTAATTTTGTGGACCTAAAGAGTGAAAGAGATTTAATTCAGAGGATCGAGGCCAATTCTGAAGGCCTATGTCAATTCTGCAGAACTAAAGAGTGAAAGTGATCTAATTCAGAAGATTGAGGCCAATTCTATGGGCCTATGTCAATTTTACAGACCTAAAGAGTGAAACTAAACTGATTCAAATGGCTGAGACTAATTCTACGGACCTAAAGAGTTTCTGATTTAGGTTGTCGAGGCCAATTTTGTAGGCCTAGGTCAATTGTGTGGACCTAAAGACTGAAAGTGACCTGATTTTGTGGGTTAATGCCAATTCTTTCCGTCTAGGTCAATTTTATGGCCTAAATAGTAAAAGTGACTTGATGCATATGATCAAGGCTAATTGATTCAAGGTGTCGAGGCCAATTTTGTAAGCCTAGGTTAATTGTGTGGACCTAAAGAGTGAAAGCGACCTGATTTCGTGGGTCAATGTCAATTCTTTCAGTCTAGGTCAGTTTTATGACCTAAACAGTAAAAGTGACTTGATGCATAGGATCAAGGCTAATTTTTTGAGCCTAGGTCCATTCTACGGACCTAAAGAGTGAAAGTGGCCTGATTAAGAGGATCGAGGTTAATTCTGCGGGCCTAGGTCAATTTTGTGGCCTTAAAGGGTGAAAGAGACCTAATTAGAGGGACGAGGCCATTCTGTAGGCCTAAGTCAATTTTGCGTATCCAAATAGTGAAAGCGACCTGATTCAGAGGGTGAATCCTAAATCTGCGAGCCTATGTCAATTATGTGAACCTAAAGATTGAGAGAGACCTGATTCAAAGGGTCAAGGCCAATTCTACAAGCTCAGGTCAATTCTGCAAACCTAAAGAGTTAAACGAACCTGATTCAAAGGGTCAAGGCCAATTCTGTGGACCTAAATAATTGCGAATGATTTTTGCCATGATGCTGGATTAATAAATATTTGAATGATTTTCGTGAAAAAGATTATGATTTTGATGGATTTTAAATGTTTTGACCTTTTCGGGGGAATTATTTACAAATGATTTAGGCAGTTTTTGGAATTTTTATGACAAAAATTAGTAGGTGTGTCGATAGGCATAGGCTAGGGTGTGCCTATCGAGAATGGAATGGACTCCTAGGCTTCTCGGGGAAGGTGAAAGGATACCACTGATAGGAATGATCAGGGGACTACCGATCTTCATACCCCCTCGTTCTTTATAAAAAGGGGGTGGGTGTGTCATTTTTCACACTTCCAAAAAATGAAATTCTCTCTCTCTCTTGCTCCCCTCAAAATCAGTCTTAGACGTATTTCCTTCGAAGGGACTTTTGGAGGGTATGTCCAATGACCCTTTTATAATCACTAATAACTGGGTCAGCTTAGAGTGCAACGATGTGGGGGTGTTGGTGCTTGGGAGTGAGAATGCATATGATAGATTCATGACCATGACTGATGAAAGGTTCTTGCTAAGGGATCCTGGGTATCATCTCTCCTCGAGGGTAAAGAATCCAAACGATTATGTGAGTTTTTGTACTTATTTTTTTAGTTTATTATTATTTATTTTTGTGGGGATTTAAAGATTTTGGCTTGTATATAGGTGGATGTTTCTTCGCCATGCATCTACTCTCGTGGGTCGATGGGTATTAGGAAGGTGTGGGAGAAGCTCCCTGGGGTGGTGAAGTTAATGATAGAGGCTGTCAGTTTTAATCCTCTGGCAGGGGCCTTAAATGAGACGCTGCAGTCTTTAGTGGTGTTATGCACTTTGGGTGAAAGGCGGTGGTACCCCACTCACACATTCCATTTAGGAATGGGAGAGATAACGGTCACTCCAATGGATGTGCATTATCTGATAGGGTTTAAGTACGGGAATCAATAGATCATAATGGAATGGACACTGCGCATTGATAAGGTTGCGATTCAAGATGCCTTGGGGGATATCAGGTGGATTGTTTTTGGGGAACCAATTAGGATATTGGTGTTAAAGGATACCTTGATGGACAGACGGATTGATGTTACTGACGGGAGGTAGGAAACCCATTTATTTATTTTACTTTTACAGGGGGACTTGTGGTGACGACGAGCGATGACGTCCTCCATTTATGGTTTCTTCCTTTTCTATGGGTCATCTCTGAGATTCACTTGAATGACTGGACGAATTTCATGTTAGCATCCCTCTATGATTCTTTGGATGCTTTTAGTAGGTGTCGTCAACAAACTTTTATGGGGCCCACGTAGTTTTGGAGGTAACTTTTAAATCCTTATTTTATTTTCATGCTTGTCTCCTTGATCCTTAAGATTTGAGAAGATATTTTATTTCTTTATGCAGACGTGGTTTTATGAGGCAATTGAACAATACTTTGGGTTGGTTTCTCTAAAGGTGAGTGAGGAGAGGGAGTTACCAAGGATATAGCGGTGGAGGAGGTTAAATAAGAAGTCTAAGGATTTCCTAGCCTTTAAGGATGTGAGGGTGGTATTGAACGCCTTAACATGTGATCAGGTTAGGCTTTGATTTTGCCATTTTTTGATTTTTTGCATTTGTTTGCATTTTTTTATATTTTTAATGACTTGTTTTTATTTGGGGACAAGTGGCGTTCTCTCCTTAGCATCTGGCCTCTAAGGATGCGGAGGTTATGGGCATTCATGGACAGATGCCAAGACTGATGGCATACGAGTTTGGGTACGTCTGGTACCTAAGAGAGAGAGTCGTGAGTTAAGTAACAGAGGGTGACGTAGAGGTTCCACCGTTAGCACCACCTAAGTACACGAGGAAGGTGAAGAAGATATCGGATAAGGTGAGGGTGATAGCGATGGAGGGTGATACTTATATTCTCTACACGGATGTGATGGCAGGATATGATTATCTAGACTTTGTAACTAGTTGGCTGATGCCTCCGTCTATCTATGATATATAGGGGGTGCTCCCACCATCGGTTCAAGGGGTAATAATGTCTCAGTCTCTTTAGCATATACCTCGGGAAGTGGCGCGATGGCAGTGATGGACGGTATTCCCATTCATTATTTTTCCATTCCTTTTTATCATATCCGGTTGGGTGGCAGACACGTTGTCTTAGTGCCTCATCGCCCTCAGGCAACGATATATATTTTTCCTCCTTTCTCCGAGGAAGTTCTTTGGAGGAAGGTATGACTGTACCTTTCAGTTTGCACTTTGATTCTGATTTATTTTCTTTGTTACTGATTTTCTTGACTCTTCTCAATTTTCTATCTTGCATACTATTAGCATGTCGTCATCTTGGTTGCGTGATGTCCGAGACTACATGACTTCTGTGTTCGATCACGTGACGAATGCAGCTAGATCTTGTATTGTGTCGTTGACAACTTCTGAGTTGTGTGAGGAGAATTCTGGATTTGGGAGCGGAGGTTCTACTTCTCGTTTATCATAGGAAGCATATTTGTCGAGATCCTTGAGGCAGTGGTTTAGCTTGTAGGCTTTTCGAAATTCCAGGCTGCATCCCGAAAATTTTGGTATTTTTTGTTTTTTTCTTATTTATTCCTAAAAAATGTAAATGAAATGACAAATATATATATATATATATATATATATATATATATATATATATATATTGAATTAAGTGACCTAGTCTACGTGCACTTTAATTTTCCACTTGGGGCTTTACTTATGAAAGAGTAAGAAAGATGTTTGCAAATTAAAATATGTATTTTTTGAATGGTTTTTGCTATAAATACTTGGGAAAACCTTTGTAAAAATGTTTTTTCAATAAAAGGGTCTTATTTGAAAAATAAAAAAGGACGAAAAGTAAGAAAATCCCATAATAGGGGACATGTTGATCGGCATACTGGTCAAGAAAAAGTTATGTTTTCATCCATGATTATCCTTTTCCTGCACTTCTATGTATTCAAAAATATTTTTTGCAATAGTATACTGACTCTTTCGTCGTTTATGGAGGATTTCAAATATAAAAGGGCCATTAGGGTGGAGTTTTGAATCAAATGTCAACATCTTTCTTTCTCTTTATTTTATAAAGTTTCTTGCTCTTCTGAGATGGCGGTTCGTATGATTGAGGCTTTTGCTACATAACTTAAGGGGTAGGAAACCATGTGTTTGTACAATGTCAACAATGAGGCATTCAACTTGCACCCGGTTACTTTGTGCCATAATAGTACCATTGACTAGAATTTTCTAAACTGCCTTAGTGGTTATGGTACCTTAAAAACCATATGTTTCGCTTTGTCTTGGATGAGGTTTGTCCTACCTGTGAAGAAGTTTTTGTTATTTTAGGCATTGACCCTAGTGTAGCTGCGACTGTGCCGCACTTATCCCACTCTCCTTAGGTGTCGCTAGCTAAATTTTTTTATGTCTCTCCTTCTGCTGCCCGACCGCTAGTGCGTGGGAAAAGTATCAACCTTTCGATGATATTGAATTATGTGTTCTAGGGATACCATACTGAAAATGAATTTATTTGCGTCGTAGCCTTGGGATAAACTTCTAGAATTCTCTTGGTGATTGACAATATGACGAAGGATGTAAGGACATATTTCTCATGTCCGTTATCTTACATTTATGTATGTCGTACGCCACTACATTTGACATTTCTTTAAATGATCTCACACGATGACCTCAATCCAAATTCCAGGAATCAAGCATTCAACATGTCCATCATGGTTCCCACATCTGCCTCAACAACTCCACGTTCCATGATTTTAGGGACTTTATGAAATTGGTACGCAAGAGTAGTCAAAACAGTGAAAGAAAGCATAATAGGGAAGATCAAGGGCATTTTGATAATTTTACAGCCACCGTCTAGAGGACTGAACAACTGGAAAGTTTAAGAGATCTCCACAACGAATATACTGGAAGAAACGACACCTCAATCCGAGCTACGATGAAGAAGTTATGGCCCTTTGAAAATGGAGAACATTTCGAGAAAACCCCTTGGAAAAATTCTAAGTGTTTAAGCCCCAAGTTCCAGCGGTTTTTTGTGAACCGAAGGCCAAACCGGTTCGGGGGGCGAACCGGTTTGCGGTACACCCAAATCGATTCGACGTACCTGACGCTGGAAAGTGTTTTAAAGTCGTGAAACTCTTTTTGGTTTCCTATAAAAGCCAACTTCGGGGGAGTTATTTCACAAGACTTGGAGAGACGATTTTAAGAGTTCTAATTACTCTAGTCTTTATATTTTTAAGTCCCAAGACTCATGTTTTGATTCACACATCCTTATCAAACCTTTGTGAATCCTTTGTAACCTAAGAACACAACTTTGAGTTTGTTCAACCTTTGTGGAGAAGCCGTCTTTCTTCTTCATTGCTGCTCACCTGGAGTTCCTGAGGGAGATTCCAGCCGACGACATCAGAACGGATGCTTGTGGGTATTTCTATGTCACACTGTATTTTCATTGTAATCCGTGTAACCGTGTCTTACAATATTATAGTGAAAATAAAAGGTTTTGCCCCTTTGGGGGATTTTTCCTCACATGTGTGTGTTTGAATGTTCTTGCTTGGTTTTATCATCTTCAAGCACACCTAGATGCATGTTTATGACTTACTTGATAAAAACTAAGTTGAATTAAATAATTTCTTTATTTGAACACAAGCGCATTCCTTTAAAATTGGTATCAGAGCAGGTTACGCTAATTTATCGTGTGATCCTGATTTTTCAAGCATTTTTTCTAATACAATTTGACTTCTCACGTCATCAAATTGGTATCAGAGCGGGTTGCGTTAATTTATTGCGTATTCCTATTTCCCCAAAGTTGTATGATATTGATTTTTTTTAAAATTAGTTTTGTGAAAATCACAATTTTTCAATGGAATGCACATTTAATGAGGAGCCTATTTTTGAAAAAGTTCACGACCGTGCTGAAAAATTAAAAAGTTTGAATTTGAAACTTTGCAAAAGAATTAAAGTTTTGGAAAAAGAAAATTCTCTCTTTAAAAGTAAGATTGAATATTTGCAAGAGTTTCAAACTCAAAGTAATATTTTGTCGTGAGCACTTTGGTAATTTGTGTATTGATTTTGATGCTTTGAAAATTGCCAAAAAGAAGAGTGATGAGAGAATCCTAGTTTTAGAGAAGTAATTAGAGGACTTAAAAAATTCTAGGGTTCCCGTTTGTGCCATCGAGGATAAAAAATTAATCGATGATTTTACGACACGTGAAAATAATCTTAGGGATAAGTTTGTTTTAATTGAGGGAGAGCGTAATAAATTGTTAAGTTTAATTAAAAATTTGAAAAAGGCATCCCTTAAATTGAAAGAGTCTAATTCTTTGCTTGAATAAAAAATTATGATGTTTAGAAATGATTTGACAGACTCAAGTAGGCTTGATAGTGATGGTAATGGCTCATCTTGTTCTCATGCCTCTAATGCTAAATCCAAAACCATTATTTGTTTTAGAGGGTCAACCAATTTCAAGGATGTTAAAAAAGGTCAACCTATAGGTGTCACTCCACCCGTTTACACATGTTCATATTGTGGTAGGAAAGGTCACCTTAGGTGTTTTTGTTTTGATATTGGAAAATGTCATAGGAAGTTTATATCTAATGTTCCCGTGGTTCCCAAATCCACCACACGACGTTTCACATCAATTTGGGTTAGGAAATCACTTTTAGAGGCACTGGATTTTAGACAAGTTGATTTTTGTTTGCTTGCACATGATTCTTCTCTTTTCATATCATATAGATGATTGTGTTTGCATGTTTGTCATACGCTAGTTATGCTTTTTGATATATTTTGCTAGCATTGTGACATGTACTTTTTGTATAGATTTTTTATTTTGAAAAATACAAAAAGATTTTATTTTGATAAAATTTTGAAAAATTCCAAAAAGATTTTTGAATTTTTTTTGCACCTTTTATGGATGAGCATTTAAGATAGACGATTCACAATTTCATTTTATTTATCCATGTGACTGTTTGATAGAGATTTGACATGCTACATCATTTCATCCATGTGCTTTACATCGTTTGGAGGCTTTGAGATGTGATTAGTGATATCTTTCTACATGTTTGACTCATATCTCCTTTATTGCACACATGCACGACTATATTTGATTATTGTACTTGTTTATCACATATTGGCTTGAGTGTTTTCATCCCAATTATGTCTATACAACGTACAATATGCGATAAAACTTGACAAGATTGGAATACATGTAAAAAATCGTTTGGTGAGACCGTGTGTTTATTTGAAAATGGGAAGGGTTGCAAAAGGTTCATTTAGCCTTTGCGAATACTAAGCCACTGTTAAATCAGACCTAAAAAATTAAGGAATTTTATTATCCGGGGTCCAAAGAGGTTAAAAGAGCCCGAAAAAATTTAAAGACAATAAAAATGAATACATGCCAAATATGGGCCATTAGGTTTCGCCATCAATTCTCCAAAGTTTGAGAATTTAGATTACCTCTATTCAAAATATAAATCTGAGGGAGTTTGGTTGGAGAATTTAAACGGGTTTGCACTTCTTTGAAAGTCTTGAAAACACATGAAATCATTTTGGACGTTATTGTGTGAAAATCACTTTGAGCTTTGATGTGCTGATTTGATTGAGTCAATGTCTCATATTTCCATCTTTTTACACCAATGGAAGATTTTGAGTTCAATCATTAGGAGTATTAGATATTCATCGTGCACATATGCCATGTTTGTATGCATTGATTTTCCGATCGAATTTGATCACACCCATACATTTACGCTATCATCGACTTGGTTGTTTTTGTGTTCGTTCATGGTGTGATTTCTTTATTTGTATATTTTGTGTGAAAATTATTCAAAAATAGAAGTTTCTTTCCTTGTGACATTCTCTTATCTGTCTATTTGGGGACATAATAAAAAGGGGGAGAAAGAATTATCATATGATGGGGGAGTTTTTGAGATTTGAGATTTGAGATTTGTCGTATGCTTTCATCATAAATTGGTATCCATGTATATCTCATTTCAAACTCGATATGTCACTTGGTATTTTCTTTATCTCACGTGTGTAGGTACTTCATTGATAAGAATATGTTGCACACCCTGATGAGAAAAGTTTTGAAGATCAAACGATGAAGACTTATTCATTTGTACCTTTCCAGTTTTGGGTTCATGGGAGGGTAGATTTGTATAGGTAATTTTTTATTTGATAATTCAGATTTTTATGTATATACCGACATAGACATAGGGGGAGATTTATAAGGACATATTTCTCATGTCCATTATTTTACATTTATGTATGTCGTACGCCGCTACATTTGGCACGTCTCTACATGATCTCACACGACGGCCTCAATCTAAAATTTGGTAATCAAGCATTCAAAATCTCCATCATGTGTCCCACATCTGCCTCAACAACTTCACGTTCCATGATTTTAGCGACTTTATGCAATTGGTACGCAAGAGAAGTCAAAACAGTGAAAGAAGGCACGATAGGTAAGATCAATGAAATTTTGGTAATTTTATAGCCTCGTACGAAGGACTGGTCAACTGGAAAGTTTAAGAGATCGCCACAACGAATATACTGGAAGAAAAGGCACCTCAATCTGAGCTACGGTGAAGAAGTTATGGCCCTTTAAAAATAGAGAAAAATCCTTGGAAAAATGCTAAGTGTTTAAGCCCCAAGTTCCAGCGAATTTTTGTGAATCGAAGGCCAAACCGGTTCGGGGGGCGAACCGGTTCGCAATACACTCGAACCGGTTTGAGGTACTTAATACTAGAAAGTGTTTTAAAATCGTGAAAATATTTTTGATTTCCTATAAAAGCCAACTTCGGGGGAGTTATTTCACAAGACATGGAGAGATGATTTTAAGAGTTCTAATTACTCTAGTCTTCATATTTTTGAGTCCCAAGATTCATGTTTTGTCTCACATCCTTGCCAAACCTTTGTGAATCCTTTTGTAACCTAATAACATAACTTTGAGTTTGTTCAACATTTGTAGAGAAGCCATATTTCTTCTTCATTGTTGCTCACTTGGAGTTCCTGAGGGAGATTCTAGCCGACGACGTCAGAACCGACGCCTGCTGGTATTTCTGTGTCTCACTGTATTTTCATTATAATTTGTGTAACCGTGTCTTACAATATTATAATGAAAATAAAAGGTTTTGCCCCTTTGGGGGAGTTTTACTCACATGTGTGTGTTTGAACGTTCTTGGTTGAATTTAACATCTTCAATCACACCTAGATGCATGTTTATGACTTAATTGATAAAAACTGAGTTTAATGAAATATATTTTTTATTTGAGTGCAAGATCACTCCTTTCAGAGGATGATCAAGTGGCCACGATCGTATTATGGATATCTTCTCATCGTAATCCAATCGCTACCTTATTAGTAGATACAATGACTCGAATGATTGGAAAGAAGGTCGAGCTGACTTCTTGCGTGGTAGCCCTGTGATGTTATTCAAAGAAATGCATCGAGAAAGGGAAGATGTATAGAAACTTTCAACGAGATAGTTCTTTTTTAACTCTCTCAAAATGGAATCTATTCCAAACATATATTTCATGGTTCCTTACTTCGACAGGGTATAAATATCTAAATTTGATATTTTTAGATACTTTTTCAGACCTATTGTCGATACTAAGTATCAGTCAAAAATTGGTATTGTGGTTGGCGAAAAGTATCCTTTGACTGATGTCCTGAACTTCTTTATTGAATCCTTTTACAACTTTGATCCCTCTATGGAGAATTGGGTTAACTGTCTCGCGGGGAATGAGGCTAGACACCTTCATTTATCAGTGTCGTGGTAGGCAAACTCTAGCCTCTCCTGCAACTGAGTGACTGTCTTTATGTTCGACTAGTAGGCCTTTACCAAACTTCTTTCTACTTTCCTTAGTGACTTCTGTATTAAGTGGGTTGGAAGAAAATTGTTCCTCCATGCATAACCAACTTATTTCCTATAGAGTATTTGACTGAGTCGTTGAGGGTGACTTTGGAGCTGCCCGCCTTTTCCAATCTGTTAGGGAACCCGAGTTTATATTTAGATATTATTTAAGGTGGTTATGGAGGAATGTGGTAACGAAGACTTGTGTTGAGAACATCGGGAAGATGTGGCTTGCGATGTTTAATGCTTAAGATGAGGGCATTAATTATGGTTTAATCCAACATGGTCAAGACATATTGTTGCATGGAGCACATAAGGAAATATTATTAGGACTGGGATTCTTGGGGTCCTTTGGGGACTGGTGATGATGGTTGTGATGATGAAGTTAGCCCATCTGGTAGTTGAGTTAGGTTTTGTGAAAGTATGGGGCAAGTTTGTTAGTGGATGTACTTGTGTTTGGGTAGGCGATGGTATGGTTATAAATGTATTTTGGGACTTCCGTATCACATAAACTTCATATAATTGGTGTGTTTGAATAAAATAATGAAATGATGTTTTGACCTATTTCATTTTTCTTTTTGAAGAATATTATTTTGTTATAATTATCTATATTGATTGCTAAGGAATAGATAATCCTTTTATTCATTTAAATGATCAGATATACTACTGTTCTCGGCATGAGAAGAGAATAACATTTTGTGAAAAAGAAAGGACCATGACCAAAGTGACTTTATGGGGTGCCTACATACCTTTGTGGGGTTTGAAAATTGATTTTTAAGTTTGTTTTTTTAAAACTGGAAATTTTGAGAAGATCGAGTCCTACGTAGTTCTATAAAGAAACGAGAGAGGAGTTTTTTTTTCATAGAATAAAATGGAGCTAAGAATAGTCATAGCACGATGAGATTTGGACTAAGGGTAGAATTTTTTAAGATGGCCTAAGTTGAATGGACAAACCATATCTTCTCTGTTGATGTATGTGATCGTAGCGGCGCCACCTGACTGAATCTTCTTCACGAGGTAGGGCCTACTATAGTTAGGTTTGAATTTTCCTCCCGAGTCCCAGATGGGTTCTATAATTTCTTTAAAGAAAGATCTCCTTCTCGCACATCGTAATCTTTGACTTTCTAATTGAATGATTGTGCAGTGCAGGGGTGGTACCATTGTATATGGTATATATCCTTTAGTGTTCTTTCATCCAAAAGTGTGAGTTCATCGCAGCAAATTTGCTACTAATTAATTTCATCGACTTTACTTTCGAGCATGGCCCGTAGAGAGGGTAGTTCGAGTTCAATGGGTAAGACTGCTTCCATGCCATATACCAAAGAGTAATAAATAACTCTAATGGGTGTTCTGATCGAGGTAAAGTAGACCCAAAGGGCATATAGGATTCGATCTTCCCAATTTATGAATTTTCCAGTCATTTTACTGATTATGGATTTAAGGCTTTTATTAGCATCTTCGACAACCCCATTGGTTTGCGATCGGTATGGAGAGGACTTGGGTCTCTGAATCCCATACTCTTCGACTACTTCGATGACTTCAGCTTCAAACTGGATCCTATTATCTCATACCAAGTCGTGCGGAACTCAGTAAAGGCTAATGTTCTTTCTGATGAACTTTGCCATTTTCTTCACATTTAACACCACGTATGACTTCAACTTATTTATTGAAATTATTAATGGCGACTAGGTTGTATTCGTGTCCCTTTGATGCCGTAAGAGTGACTCTCCCAATAATGTTAATGCCCTAAATTGAGCAGGGACAATGTGAAATCATGTTATACAGCTCTTGGGAAGACAAGTATTGAAGATTGGCAAAACTTTTGGTATTTAGGCACCTTCTAAAATAACCAACCAATTTTGGACCATGGTGGTTACGTATTATCTCTGATGGATATTCTTTTTCGCAAGTATATAACTGTTCATGTGGGGCTCTCATTCCCCGCCATGGATTTTTTACATCATGTATTCGACACCAGCCCTTACTATGCATTGCAAATGAGTTATGTAAAAATTTCTCTTGAAAAGTGCTTTATCGCAGATGATGTATTAAGCAGCAAGCTTATGAAGAGTCATGTGCTCTTTCTTATTAGCATTCTGGGGATATTTACCATGCTTGAAGAGTTACCAAATATTATAATACCACAGTTCAACCATGTCTGGGTCTTCTTCTATTGTGAGCCTGGCGTGCTAGTAGTGAGTGGGTGTACACTGCTTTTGGACTAAAAAGGAGACATCATTATTCCCTCGGGCATGTCAACCATAGAGGCCAAGGTTGATAATATGTTGACAAAGTTATTTCTCGAGCGGGAAGGTAGTGGAAGGTGGTACCCTTAAATTTTGAGGCAATCTCTTTAAGGTGAGTATGAAAGGGTAGGATTTTCTTATCTTTGAGTTTCCAATTTAGCGGACTTGTCCTATGATGAGAGATGAGTCTCCATAAAAGTTTGTTCATTTGATTCATTTCTCGAGGTAAGTCTTAAGACCTACAATGCACGCTTTATATTCTATCATGTTGTTAGTGCAAGGGAAGTCCAACTTGGTGGCGATGGGAGTTTGAGACTCGTAAGGTTCGATTAGGATTATCCCAATGCCATATACCTTCTTGTTAGTAGATCCGTCAAAGAACATCTTCCATCGAAAGTCTTAATGAGAATTATAAATAACATCTTCATTCGAGAACTCAAAAATCCATACATCGACTTCTCCCATGAGATTATACACAATGTAGTCAGAGATGGATCTTTCTTTCATGGATTTCTGAGTGACCTATGTGATGTCAAATTTGGCTAGTAACATAAACCAATGAGCCATGTGACTGGATAAGGCATGATTTTCTAACAAGTATTTCATGGGATATATTCGGGACACCAACTTGATGGGGAATGCAAGAATGTAATGCCGAAGCTTCGGAGTGACCTAAACTAAGGCAACACACGACTTATCCAATGAAGAGTAATTAATCTCATACCTTGCTAGCTTTTGGCTACTTTAGTAAATGAATCTTTATTTGCATGACTCTTCGATGCACTGGGCTAGCATAAATCCTATCACGGTGTCAATAAGAGTGAGGTATAGAATGAGGGGAAGATGTCGTTGCAGTGGCAAGACCACCAGAGGTCGGGTAAGGTACCACTTAATCTTATCAAAGGCTTCTTGACATGCCTTGTTCCAGACTTTGGTCAAATCCTTCCAAAGAAATTTTAAGATAGGTTTGCAGATGGAGGTCATCTGGCTGATGAACTGACTGATGTATTGGAGTTTTCCCAGGAAGCCGCGAACTTCTTTCTCCATCCAAGGTGGCGGCATTTCAATAATTTATTTAAGTTTGGAAGGCTCTGTTTTGATTACTTAATCACCAAACATGAACCCGAGGAGTCTGTCTTTTATGATGCTAAAGACGCATTTTTCCAGATTGAGATGCATCAGAAAGTGCTACAGTCGCTCAAAGAATTTCCTCAAGGCATGGATGTGACCTTCTCGAGTTTTGGATTTAATGATCATATCATCGACATAGAATTCGACCTCTTTATGGATAAGAGCATGAAAAATGGTTATAGCTGCCCTATTGTTCTCCAGTGTTTTTGAGAACGAAAGGCATAAATAGGAATGGATCCTATAAATTTATTAAGAATCATAGGTTGGGAATCACCCCCCATACTGGCTTACATCAAGAAAGAGAAGTGTGAACACCTAAAAGGGAAAAGGCCTCTAAAAAATGAATACAAAATCCAAATTTCGTGCCAAATAATGGATTGTTCTGAAAAGTAATTTTAATCTCCCCACAAATCAGAATGATAATACAAGATTACTTCATTTGTACTCCCTTATACATGTTTTTGTTCCCCGCACACCATGAATGACAACAAATGAAAGTGGGAATAATCCGACAAAGAATGCCTAGAATTTTGTCACCTTTACAATTCATCCACCAATTCATCAAGTTGCCACTAAAATTTGAAGAAATAAACCTCAGGCCAATAATATTATAAAAGCGTCGTCAAGTATCTTACGCAATAGAACTACCCCCAAAAATATGGTCTTTATCCTCCTCACATGCCACCTTACAACATCTACATTTGGAAATAAGTTGAATATGAAGTTTTTTATCTTATCGTCTATGGAAATTCCTTTATGAAGGAGACGCCACATGAATATTGAATTTTTTTAGAAATACTCTTACCCCATATTACTTAGAAGGATCATTGGATAAAACATTTGTCTCTAACCAAATACCAAGATGATTTGACTATAAAAACACAACCTCTCATCAAAGCCTATCTCCCGAAAACAAAGTCAAATTTTTTTGAAAAGTCCTCCCAAACAATTTGCATTTGCCTCCACACCTATGATGACACCGATATAGTACCTCTAAAATTTTGAGTCTCCACTATTTTATATTTAGAATGCATGAATCGGGACCATAAAGAATTGGAGTAAAATAATTTCCATCACAAATTATAAGCAAAAGAAAGAGATAAGTTAGTCATGGATCTAAGGTTGATCCCACCCTCTTCCTTTGTTGTGCAGATATCATGCCAGTTCACCCATTGAAATTTTGCCTTCTCTTCTTATTTTCCCCATAAAAATTGAGCTAGAAAATTATTTAGATGATTGAGAAGATTTACTGGAGGGTTATTCATCGTAAGGAGATGGAGATGCATTGATTCTGCTATTGATTTTATAAGAGTAACACTTCCCTCCTGAGATATATTATGATTATTCCAGTAATTATGTTTCCCTACTAGTTTGTCACTATATGGGGAAAAATAAGACTTCTTTTTCCTGCCTGAGAATAAAGGAATCCCCTAATAAATGATTGGAAGACTTTTGCATTTGAAATCGGTGACATTTTTTACAACTTTTACATGCCATGTGACTCATTTCTCGAAAGGTAGAACAATGTTTTGTTGCAATTTACCACTTAACCCGAATTCTCTTCATAGACTTTTAAAAATTCCACGAGGTGCTTAAGGAAGCATATATCTCCATTTGCAAAAATAAGGGTGTCATCTACAAAATAAAGACAAGAAATAATGGGGCATCCCCTTGGTAGTGAGAAATGAGACATTTTTCCACTTTCCATTCGCCGATTCAACACTTCCGATGCTGACACAAATAAAGTTGGTGACAGAGGATCCCCTTGTCTCCCCCCATTTTTAGATTTAAAGAAACCACAAGTCTTACCATTAACAACTATTGAGTACCAATAATTCAAAATCAACCTCCAAATAAAGTCGATAACCGTTTATGAAAACCCAAATCTCTTAAGCGCTTTGATGATGAATAGCCAGGACACCTTATCATACGTTTTTGACATATCAAGCTTAATAATAAGATTGGAACCCCTCACTTTCTTCTCAAATGAAGTCGTCATCTCTTATGCTAACAAGACGTTTTCCAATATAAATCGACCCTTGATAAAACCAAATTCGTTTAAGAAGAGGGAGAAAAGGGATGTTCTCAATTTAAACCGAATTGGAACCCCTCACTTTCTAGCACGTGTTCATCTGTCACCCACTACCCATGGACATTTTCAATTCGGTCTAAATTGAGAACATCCCTTTTCTTCCCCGTAATGGCATAAAAAAATTTGTATTGGCATCTCTATATTTGTCCCATCTAGCTCTAGACTTTTTATTGCAGTGATATTCTTCTCTTTTTAAAGTTATTAGTACTCAGCTTGCACCTTGTGGTATTTAACTAGGTTTTCTATAGAAGGATCCTCATCAAATTTCATTTCTATCCCTAACATAATGTCCTCTGCCTTTCTCGCCATTTGAAAAATATCGCCAAATTTACGTGTGGACCAAATTTTTAGGAAGGATTTAACCCTCTTCAATTTCTCAACAAACACCATGAGAGGTCTACCCTTAATTTCGTAATTCAACGCTTGTTCCACCACTTGAAGGAAGTCATCACTTTTCGTCCCAAAATGATAAAAATTTAAACAGTCTTTGAGGGGATTTATTTCTTATTTTAATTTTAAGAAGAAGAGGACTATGGTTCGAGTTAGTCCTATAGAGATGATCCACCAAACTTACAAAATTCCTATTAACCCATTTTGTATTACCCACCACTCTATCAAGACGAGCCCAAATCCTAGCACTACCATCTCGGTTATTACACCACGTAAATTGAGAATCATTGATGTATCCCAACATTTAATAGAGCAAAGTTGAAATCCAAAACACCTTCCGAATTGACTCCATTCCCACTAATTTTGTCTTCATTCGAAACCACAATATTGAAGTCCCCTCCCACTACCCATTTCATGTCTCCAAGAGTTGATAAGTATTCAAGGTCTTCCCACAAAACTAATCTCTCTTCTTTTTTGCATTTCACATACATGGCCGTGAAAAGAATTGGATTATCAAAAAATTTATCAATCAACCAAAGGGAGAGAGATTGAGGACCATTATTAGCTAAATCCACCTTCGAATTATTATTCCAAAAGGTCCATATTTTATTAGAGTTATTAGCAATTCCACCCTCAAATTTTAATTTTCTATAAACCTCCTCAAGTTTATTATCATTAATTTTTAGTTCAAGTAATGCCAACAGAGTAAACGAGTGAATAAGAATTAGACCTTTAAGTCTACGAATAAAGGGACCATTTAACACACCTCTAATATTCCAAAAAGGGCTTAGATCATTTGGAAACTAAAAAAATTAAAGTTTCTAGTGCCTTACCTCCAGAGCGAGTCTGAATTAGGGATGGTTTTAAAGCCACATAATTTTTCCTGGGTTTTCTCTTTTTAACAACTATAAACTATTTTTCTAACACGTCCGGCTCCTCAAATAGTTTCTTGTGGTTATCCCTTTTGAAAAAGTCTCCTAGTCATCATTTATATACTTACCAAATTGGATTTCGAATCTGATGCATAAAGGTGATGCCTATCTTCCACAATGGATTTATCAGTGGATAGCCTTAGTGCTCTAGGAGAGAGGAAGTAGATTTTTATTGTTGTAGGGTCCAATAAAACTTTTTTAAGTTTTGGAAGATCGGCTACATCATAATCCCATTCATTAACTGTGGTAGTCTCCAAATCACCTTGCGTGGGAGAACCATCCCCATGCAACTCATGCATTGTATGAATCTCACCATCTCCTGCTGTCCGTCGACAAAATATTAAATGGGTTTGATGATGCCTTCAATTGTTTGGCAGTTGAGAGTCCAATTTTAGCACCATGTATGCGGCTATCTTTTGTCCCCTTATCAACCTTAGTAAATTAGTTTTTATTGGACTCACTTGACCCAATTGTGCCATACCTAAATCAGTTTTACCCTCTCCGTTTCTTGGGTTTTAAATTTTTTGAGCTTGTTTCCAAATAAGTTTCCTCGCGAGTTGTTCTGGTTGGGGGGCTTTGTCTACCTCCACTGGCTTAACAATAAATTTTTCCTCTTCCTTCTTGCAATCTATACTGTCGTAATCCAATTTAAAACAGCTATGACAATATGGTGGAAAATTCTCATAACAATCTTTTGCCAAAAACCCATGTCGAATGAACTTAACCAGATCAACTAAGGTAGCTGCCTCAACACATTTACCTCCACACAAAACCTTTCCATGCTAGGACTATAGAGATATCCTGTTGCTTCATATAGTTTTGTGGGATTTCCAATTGTGTTCGCAATGAAAAAAATACCTGGCTTGATTAAACAATGGATAGGAAGGTATGGTAGATTAACCCAAACAGGAGTGAGAGGACTATCCACATTGGCTTTGAAATCCGTCAACCATTTAATCACACACATAGGGAATCGGTGAATATATTGAAGATCTATCAACCACATACGATGAAAATCTTCTTAGCATTAGAGATGAATCAAAACGTGTTTAGAATCCAATAACCCAGCTGAGAAACCCATTTTGAGAAGAATGTCAAGAACGTCTTCCTAATCGTTTCAAGAGAGGGTCGACCATGATGAATTTGGCCTATTAAGGCGTGTTTGAAAGTGGCTTCCATAGAGTGAATTTCTTCATTTGAAAAAAGATTGGTCAACTGTAATACCCCGTATTTCTACGTATTTATGATTTAATTAATTGAGATATTAATTGGGAAAATAAGTTTTAGTTAAATTACATGTGTGACGTAATTTAATGTGATTAAATCATAAATATGAGGATTATATATTAATCGAGAGACAGAGACTGATTAATATTATATTGTGAGATTTACTATGTGTGTGAATAGTAAATATTGATAGTGAATTTGATATACGTCATAGCGAGTGATATGGGCGTATTTGTTATTGTCTCACCAGGAGTCGTGCGTAGACTATTTTGAGGTGAGAAATGATAAATATATTTTAGTTACTCAAATGATAATTTAGAGGTTACGGATGAGTCCGTAAGGGTCGAAATAGTCAAAATGGTATACCCAGGGGTACTAGTTGGGTACCGGGTCATTTTTGGGCTAAACTGGGAACCTACGGGGGTGTTTTAATCTTTTCTCATATGGGGGTGAGGAGACCTACGAATTTTGGAGTGTTTTAGCATCTTATTAAAAAACTGGTTAGGGTTACAAACCTCATAACACAAAGGAAAGCCATTAGAGAGAGAAGATAGATTATTCTCAAAGCCTAAGGAAGTATTGGTGAAGGATTCAAAGGGTTTTTGCACCACAAACTAGTTGGGAAGGAAGATGGGAGGAGAAAGACAATCAATCATCAACAACAGTCACAAAATCAGGCTATCTTTGAATAAGGCAAGTGGTTATTTGCAAATTATTTTGAGTTATAATATCCATGCGTAGGATTTATGAATAATTGATTTTGATGAATATTCTTGGAGAAAA
Source organism: Sambucus nigra (assembly GCA_949130495.1). NCBI lineage: Eukaryota > Viridiplantae > Streptophyta > Magnoliopsida > Dipsacales > Adoxaceae > Sambucus > Sambucus nigra. Next base: position 250,276,103 of record OX422218.1, on the reverse strand, counting down.
AGAATTGATTAATTGCATATTTGGGTAGAAATAGCTGTAGTTAGATTTATATTTGTAGAGGTTTGAAAATAAAAGGAACCAAGATCGTTATTATGAATTAAAATCTAGGCTTATGATTTAAAAATGGGAAGAACATATTTTTAGGGTTCTTGAATAATTAGAGAATTTGAATTATTCTGGGCTAAATTTGTCAAGATTTATGATGTTTAAATCATTGGAAATAATCCTAGAGTATGTAGAAATGGTTAAAAATAATTGGTTGTGAGTTTCGTGTGTTATCATGAGAGTTGGTTAATTGGTAATGGTGATAAAACGCATGAAGAAGAGGAACTGAACCTACACCTGCTCGATCGATCGATCGACTGTTAAATGTCGATCGATCGACCTAGGCTGATTCTAGGTCCTTTTATTGGTTGAATTCTAATCGTTTGCCAATGCTTGGGGGCGGGGGACCTTAGGGATGGTATTGAACCTTTGTAGGGACTGAGGGGAGACCAGTAGGTATCTTGTGGAGGCCATTTATGATCTTTGAGGGTAAGGTTTGGAGAGATGAACCGATGGGTATAAACCGATTGAGCCATGCAACGGGAATTATAGATTTGACTTACAAGGAAGGTTAACGTCAATCCAAGAAAGATATGTACCAGTAGGCTAGATATAGTTTAACTACTGAAATAAATGGACGGGTAACTAGGGCCATTAGAGTTTGGGTGAAAACTCATGTAAATACGATGGAAGATATATCGTAAAATAATAAGTACGGTGAGTATGGGAGAGATATGTACTACATACAAGATTATGGTGATTGGGTTTGTGTGCATACCTACTGATTTATGTTAATACTTAGGGGGTGTGGATACCTAAGGTGTACTTGATTCTATTAGGTTCGAGGCGATATTTTGAACTAATACACGAAGATAATAAATACGATAGTGAGACAAATCGTAAATTAATGAGTACGATAAATATTAGAGATGGAAATATTACGTACGAGCATCATTATTAGGTTCTGATAAGCACCCAAAAGTGTATAATTTATGCCCCGAATATGTGCATTTTAGTCACTCGTTTTAATTAAAATTGCCCTTATGTTTGTATTTTATCATTTTGCAGGTCAATACGCAGTTGTGGTACAAATAATGCCAAATCAGTAATTGCAACTCAATAGCGGTCAAAAGCGTGCATCGAAGAAATCCAAAGATACCGCGAAGTCTGAGTCCCTATTTGAGCTTGCCTAATGTGTTCCGATATTCCGAACCGTGTTCTGAAACCCTAATCTAATCCTACACCGAGCCCAGACCATTCCCCGTGCCCCGTGTGTGTGAGTTTGTATCTTTATTATTTTTCTAGATTTTTCTTTTTAGTCATTTTATTTTTAGGATTTATTTAGATTTATTTAGAAATTTCTAGGATTTATTTTCTATTTTTCTATTTCTTTATTTTGATTTTGATTTTTATTAGTTTTTAGTTTTTAATCTTTATTTTATCGTATTTTAGTTTTATTTTATTAGGATTATATTTTTTTAGGTTTAATAGAGTTATATTTTATTTTAGTTTGAGATGTTAGTTTTTTTTTAGTATTATTAGATTTTTTTAGGCCTTTAGTTTATTTTGATTTGATTTTTAGATTTTTATTTTTATTTCTTTTATTATTTGAGTTTTCTTTTAGGATGTTATTTTTTTTAGTTTTGTTAATTTTAATTTTTTTTATTTAGATTATTTTAATTTTTTTTAGGGATACAAATTAAACACACACAAACACTTTTGCACCCAAACACACACTAAAACACAACAACACATCCTTACACCCCACACTAACTTGCCTAAATCACACACACCATAACACCACCTAACCCATCTTCAACCTTTCACCCACACACCTTCTCTCACCTCCATAACCAAAAAAAAAAAAAAAAACCACCTTATACCCAACTGCCATACCCATATCCCTTAAACTTTAAACCTTCAACCAACCCGCCATGGCAGCCCCCACAAATCGGACCCTCCTGCCATGGCCGACCCACCTTATACCCACCTATAGCCACAAACCGGAAACCCGAACCCCCTACTCCGCCGCCGGCGCGACACCAGGCCGCTGCCGGACCCGCTACCACCTGCCCAAAAACTCCGGCCGGCGCAACTAAAACCCACCGCCAGCGAGTTCAACCCGACCTGCCCCTGTGCGAGTTCAACCCGACCCGACTTTTGTTCCAAAACAGATTCACATCCAATAAACCACAACCCAAAATCTCGATCAAAATCGAAACACCCATTAAATCCAAATTCTATTTTAATGGAACAAACCCTCTTCCAAGCTCAACTTGAATCCTTCAAATCTCTCATTTACAAACAAAAGCTTCGTGGCTTATAAAATAGAGCAAGGGCTTCTCATAAAAAGAGGACTCTGACAGCAACAAGAAGAGGGAGAACGCAGAGAGAGAAAATAAGGGTGTATATTATGTACAATTTTGGTTCATAAAAAATTCCAGAAAAATATAAAAAAAATAGTTTTGTTTTAGAATAAATTTTTAGGTTTATTTTTTATTCTTTTTGGTGTGATCAAGTGCTGGATTTGTGAAAATATTGGTACACACGTGCATTAACGCGATTCAAGGAATCAATTCAAAGGGAGACTTTTTTGTATTGTATTTCTTGCTCTACTCTTTAATTTATTGTTTCATGTTTGTGCCTGCGATTAATTGTTTCATTATGCTTGTCTAAGCACCCCGTTCAAGGGGTGAGATGCACTGCGTATGATGATTACTTTAATTAATTGGTTTCATTAATTTTATATTTCTAGGTAAATTAATTTTAAATGTCGACAATTAATTTATGTAATGAGAGTTAGTAAATTAATTGAACGAATTAATGTTTGAAATTAGGAATCGAACTAGAGATAGTTTTTTCGAAATTTGAATATTAATTTGGTGTTGAAATTTGAAGATTGATATTATTTTCTTTAAATTGATCCTAGCGGGTAATTTTTCGAAAATAGTCTAGTCCTAATTTTTCATTGTGTGACATTTTTAAATTAATTTTCTGAACAAGATTTTATTAAATTTATAATTTTAACGAGAGTTAGATTATCGATTTAATATTATCTCGAAATATTTTATATTAATAAATTGAGAAATTAAAATAATTGAAAATGCAGTGTGATTCCATCTCTTGACCTTCTCACATATTTTACACCCGGTTACACATTTTTTTCATGATTTAGTCATTTTATAATTTTTAGCATTTGTTAGTTAATTTTTCCCTTGAAATTGTAATATATATATATATATATATATATATATATATATATATATATATATATATATATATATATATATATATATATATATATATTCATAAAAAAAATTGGAATTGCACGTTTTCACATTAATTGTTTCACCTTGGAAGTTGGATTGATACTCGTACTTACCGCAATACGAGTTATTTTTAGACAAGTTTTGTAGGTACTTAAGAGAATTTTGAGAGTAGCTTTTGCACAACAACGAGATATTCGCTAAAAAGCTATTTATCAGGTTTTGTGTAAACCTACTATATGAAATACCTAGGTGGAGTGAATACCTAAAGTACATTTGATTGCACTAGGGTCAAGGCAGGATTTCGAACTAGTATGTGAAAATAATGTAATCTAAGGAGAACGGTGAATAATTGAGAGAAATTTATTGACGCACGAGTATGATCATTAGGTTGTGTGTATACCTACTGAATTATATAGATAATTAGGTGGAAAGAATACTTAATGTATATTTTCCTATATTAAGGTCGAGGTAGAATTCCGAACTAATATATGGAAATAGTAAATTGGGGTCGAGATGAAAGAGTTCCAAACTAATATATAAAATTTCATTATTAGGGTCGAGGTAGGATTCCGATCTAATATATGAAATAAGACATGGGGTCGAGGTGATATTCCGAACCAATTCTTCAACTTGGTGTCGATGGACTATTCCGAACTAAAAGTCTATAATGTTTGCTACGAGGAGATAATAATGAAGAATGGTTTTATAAGTATATATTGTATGTGAAATGTATACTGTATAAATAATCTACTTATATGAGATGGTAGATAATAAGATGTCGTGAATACATCTAAAAGTAAATTATGTACAAAAACTTAATTATCATGATTCAACGAAAGAGGTGAATATCTTAAGAATGAACTAAGTAGTGAAACTTAATTATAAAAGGTTAAAGATAACAAGATGTGAAAAGATATCTAAGTATATAATATATGAGATTTGTTACAATTAAAATACTGTATGGGCGGTATGGGAACTGTAAAACCCCGTATTTTTATGACTTTTAAATTTGGGGATTTATTAAATTAAATTGTGATATAAATTTAATATTAATTCGAAAATTATATTAAATATTTACCAGTGTGATGAGAGTTAGTAATTATTGGGAATTTGTTGATTATTACTTAATGGATAAAATAATATGTATGAGCAAATTTATTATATTATCATGAGTGTATAATTTGATAATTATGGAAATTAAATCGGGACGCGCCAGTGTCGTGTCGGGATTTAATTATTATTATTAAGAGTGAGTAAATTATAAGTCACCCGTATGGTCATTTCGAGTGTGCCGATGTGTCCGGAAGGGTCGAGTTAGTCAAAATAATGTACCTAGGGGTTTAGTTTGGGTCTCGAGGCTTTTTTAGGCCTAATTGGCATCCCGGGAGGGCATTTTAGATATTTTACATTTTTGCGTAATTAAACCCATAAATTTCCTAAAGATAAATCAGCGTTTAGGAGTTGTCTTCTAGGGTTAACAAACACAAAATCAAAGAACGTCCATTAGAGAAGGGGTTGGAGATCTTTCCAAGCAACTGAAGGCCAAGGACTTAACCGTTTACACTGCCACCACCACCAAAGCGGAGATCGCACGACAAGGAACGCAACCATACCACTTTCGTCCACAAATCAGAAAATCAAATTCCAGGCAAGTATCTATCTTGCTTCTCTTTTAGTTAATTGTCACACCATGTTAGATTAGGATGATTGAACTTATGTTTCATGAAAGAACTCAAGGATTTAGAGGACCCAATCACATGTTGCAGGGAAAATAAATAAACTCTAGACATCCCAATCATATGTAGAGGATTACCCATGAAATTTGATTAATTTAGAAGTGATAAATCTGGGAAAAAGACACAGAATAATGGAAGTGTAGAGGAAAATTAGGGTTCTTGATAATTAAAATAAATTAGCCAATTAATTCAATTTCGTTGTTAGATTTATACATATATCACGTAGGAAATCTTGCATATATGTATATAGAACTTGTGGTATTGTTATTTGAGAATTTGGGATTTGTTAATGACGTTTTTGGAGAAATTGGAAGATGAAACCCGTAGGTTTTAAAGGCAGTTTCTGGGCAAGAACTGCTTGATCGGTCGATCGATTGAGAACATCGATTGATCGACGATCGATCGATCGACCCCCTTTCCTCGATTGATGACCCCTCCTGGAAAACTGTATAATTCTCGTTTGTTGGTTTAATCCGGTTAAAATGCATTGGAACCCTTGATTGTTATTGTTGGAGTGTAATGGGATATAGAGAAGACCAGTAGGGAATAGGTGGACCCCGTTGAGTGAAATTTAGTGTAGGATGAGATTTTGGGTTAACGAGGAATTATTCATATGTATAAGAAATCATGCGTACATTTAATAAAAAGATCGAGACTCGTTAGGGAGATAGACCAGAAAGTAAGAGAGTGTATACTTACTGAAATTATACTTAGAATACTTCGAGAGAGGAGAAGTGAGTATGAAGTGAATTATAAATCAGAATAAAAATGACAAGTCCGTTATGCGAAATAATCGAGTAAAATGTGTTAATAACGGATAATTATAATTATGGGTCGTGAGCGTACCTAATTTAGAAGTGTGGATATTTATATATATATGACTGTGTGACTGTGCATATATTATATATCTGTATAAAAATCATACTCGGGCTACTTGCTATCATGGGGGTTTTCGCGTTGGGACGGTCTTATCTCGATTGGGCCTTTATAGGGGATATTGACTCGTACCCTAGAACATAGGATTCCTTGGTACAGGTTATCTGATTGATAGTGATACGGTCCTAAGAGACGTGAGGGTATGTGCTGACCTCTTAGTGACTTGGAACTATGCTTCGCCTCCATTTGTATGTGTTTTATGTTAATACAGTTCGAGAGTTATTTCGAACTAGTATTTCCCTTAATATGTGTGATACGGGGACTTGATAGCAGAGTATGCCAGCACCATAGAATTTATGCGGGGTGCCGATAGTATATATATTATATGAGTGGCATATATATATATATATATATATATATTTATTTACTTAAGTATGAGAACTTTCTACTGTGCATAAAAGTAGTTAATTAATGAGTAAATACTCTGAATTTATTATAAGTGTTTGAGAATTTTGTGACAACACTGGGCTATTTTTTTATATAAAATAAGATATATATGAGAGCTTAAATTTCAGAAATTAATTATCTTAGCCATTGTAGTTAGTGGTATGAAACCTTATGGGAAGGTTAAGTTAAAATGAACTTTTGACGTTAATAGTACGGTAGGCGTGCACACTAGATGAGAGGTGAGAACTTCCCAAGAGAGTGACGCATACTAACATGGTTGTTACATTAGTCGGTAAGCATTTTATATACTCGCTAAACTAAAATTTTAAACTGTTTTACACTCGGGCTCTGACCCGTTTCCTGTTATTTTCTTTCTCTTGTATATATATGTATATATAACAGGTTCCCAGCCACAGGGGCGTAATGCTTAGATTTCTTGGATCGGATGCGCTGCAGCTTATGTGGGAGTTGCAGGTCACTGCTTAGATGACCTCATTGTTGACTCCACTATTATTTTTAGTTCTTATTAGTTAGGGCATTTGTCGCCCGTTTCTCTATTCAGTTTGGATGTTTTTCCAGAGATTTATGTTCCTTTATATTTTCAGTATTTGGTACCCTTTGGTTTTTAACTATTGTCAGGATGGTTTCATTTGTAGTTTTAAACTGGTTTGGTTTATTTATATGATTTAAATTCTTGTGTGCCATCATCCATCCTTAGTATTTATGAAATCTTAAACTGTTGGTTATTAAAAAGGTTTTCATATTTGGACTTAATAAGAATGGAAATAGGTTCTATATTGTTTTGTCACTTAGCTTAATTATTGAGGGTGTTAAATTGGAAATTTTATTTGCGATAGTGATGCTAAGAATGAACCAACCTTCCACCTTGATTTTTAATTTAATAAAGGACTGATCCCCCGGTATTTAATTAGGCGGGGTGTCACAAGAACTTAGTCATGTAGATAAGTTCAGTTGAATGATATAGTCTAGTTAGCTTAGGTAGTACAGCTAGGTGGGCTAAGTATGAACGTTAGGCGTGCACTATAGATGAGGGAAGAGGTAACTCAAGAGAGTGTACGAAATCTTAACATGTATAATCAATAACTCATATTTATTATGATAATCACTTTCTAAATATTTTTAAAATATTTTGAGTACTAACTCTTGCTATCAAAATATTTTCAAAATCTTTTAGATGTCCAGCCACAGGGATGCCAGACTTGAGGATTCAGTCCAGAGACTCGTAGCCACAGCATTATGGAGGCTGGCAGGACTTTGCATAGACGATTCGTTCTTTCAGATCTAGTGTAGGATCTCATTTTACTACTATCTACTGGAATATGTCGTCCAATGTATTTATTTCAGATATTCATTTTTGGATTATATTAGTTTTTTTAGCAGCGTTGGATTTTAGCCGATTGTTGACTCGACAAGACTTTATTCTTTATATAGCGTGTGAATGCATAATTATTTCCACGTGAGCATTGTTCTTGAGTTAATGAAAGATAAAATTTGGCATCGATATAATTTCACTTAGGTGATTAGTAATTAAATAGTTTTTGACAGTGATGCTAAGAATGAACCAACTGAGCAACCTATTTTAATATAATTTAGGACTGATCACTCGGGATTTAATTAGGCGAGGTGTCACAAATGGTATCAGAGCATCAGGTTCTAGTGTCCATAGGATCTGTGCGGACGTACTACAATTTCAACGTTGCATTGTATTTGATATAGAGCCATATACTTAGGATTGGTGATTACTATTGTGAGATTTCGTTCTCCTGCTATGATGTATTATTGTAGCGAATCTTATGCACATTTGAGCGTGCTGTGTATGTCGAATAATGAAGGACAACCAGTGAAGACCATTGGGAGGATAGTAGGAAGCGGGGCTCAATTGGAGCTATTGAATATTATGGGGACGATGATCGTAGTTGAGGTCACCCCTAATGACGCTTTGGAAATTGATGATACAATGACTGCTAGGGTACAACAGACTTTTCCAGTACCGCTATGGTATAAAGTGGTACCAAAGTAGACTCGCCCAGCGCAGTTAAAATGGGAGAGAGTCAAAGGAGCCTCAAAAAGTACCATTCACTACAGTTTTCTAAGTACGGATGTTATATGTGTCGGCCAATGGTAAAGGAAATCCATGGCCATTGACTTATGATCGGGTGTGGTAATGCCCGAAAGTGAAAATTTTGAAATTTTCTCAACTTATCACATGAGTAACGGGTAGAGGCCAAGTGTGAGAAAGAAGCTATTTGGTTGATTAACTTTGTACCTGATGAGGTAGGTACAATAGAGAAAAGAGTCCTCAAGATTGAATAATGGAATCATAAGTAGGAGCCCCCAGCACTTGTGGGGAAATCTTTGCGTGGATGACCTATTTATATTGTTGATACTGATGCTTCTATGTGAACGAATCCAAAAGAATTGAAGAATTTAGTCAGGAGGCTAATATTTGATGAAATGGTGCTAATAAGACACCACAGGGGGAGGCCCGTGAGGGAACCCATTTAAATGATACAGATAATGAAATTCTTATCGAGTGATGGTGGATTAAGTCGGAACTGGTAAAACCAGCGATATGTTTTCCTTAGGGCCATGAGAGCTAAGGGAATAATGAGGGAAGCCATCAGGGTTGAAGCTACCGAAGTCTGAGAGACGAAAGACCCTAATACAGTCAGTGTGGCCAGGAATAGGGGATTTTGTAGAGATATATTTTCTGTAGAGAGTATGACCACATGCATTGATATTGGCCGAAGGGAGAAAAAAGACAAAAGCATGGTGCCCAGTCAGGGCAATGATTAAAATAGTCTTTGGGTTCAGTTGGGATAAGCGTGTACTATCCAAGAACCATTTGAACAACGAGTATGGTTGGTAAGATGGATGCATGAGTTTTATCCTCGAGTGAATGAGGTATGTTTTATGTAAGATAAGGGAGTCACGGGATTCTTTTAGCACTAGATTCGAGTGTGAGATGAGTTTAGTGGTTATATCGATAACATTATTATGTGTATATATACTCCATTGGGTAGCGAGGTTATCCTTGGTTTCATCCGCAGGGGAGCGGGTGTTGACCATGGAGATATACTTCTTAGGAATTACTCGTTCTAGTGATGTGTTATACGAGTATGATAGTATCATGGGTGTGGACTGGTTAACGATGGTCAGTCGATAGTGCTTGGTTATTGCAAGGCTATCGTGTTCGTTGTTCCTCAACATGTTGTATTGTTTTAGCAATGCCTCATCGAAAAGAGGTTCGAGCTCACATTTATATGATATTATGATGAAGGCTTCGGAGAGTATAGTTGTCTTGAGATATTTGATCCCGGTGTATAGGGACTTTACCGATATGGTTCAGGGTATATTGGGTTTATTTTTTAGCGATGAGATTAAACTCAATATGGTGATTAGCAAAACGGACTAGTGATAGTGAGAGCGCAGTGTAATTTGACCCCCTTTAGAGATGCAAGAGTTGAGAGTTATATTTAAATGTCTGTGGATAGGATTTGAGTGTCCCGGTTGTGCGCTTTAGGCTTATAAAACTCGACCTCCGACAATGCTAATGATGATGCATAGGGAGGGGAAGTTCCTTATTTGGGTGTCATTGCGAGATAAGGGACGCATGGACCTTAATAAATGTCGGGAGTGGAGAGACGTTGATGGATGCTAGAGGCCCAATTTCGAATGTTAATCTTTATACGTGTAAAGAAAAAAATTTGAGCTGAGAGATATTATACGAGTAAAGACAGTGGAGCCGGTAGTGCTGTAAAAAGGTTATAAATTATTTTCTCACTGCGAGTTGAAGGGTGGAATACTGTTGAGAAGAATTCAATTATAGGCTATGGAGTGATTGAGAAGGCCCATGTGCTATAACCAGGTCGAGGATGTGAGGACAATTTCGAGAAAGTGTGTTACGCATGAGACATTGGTAATGTTTTTGTAGAAATGCATGGGACATAGAGTGTATGGGCACCTTGGTTAGTGGTTTCAAATTCCTTCAAGATAGAAGGGCGTGGAAAGGAATGTGTGGGAATTGTGCCTGAGGGGAAGTTATAAACATAATTTAAATGGTGTGATGGGTTGAAAATCGGCGAGAAAGATGATAATCCAAGTATATATGTGCAACGAGAGCTAACACACCCGAGATGGGTTAAAAGGATGTGGAAAGCCATTTGAAAGGACATCTCTTGAGAAGAGGAAATCCAACTATTGTGGGGAAGTAGAGCGGAGTCCTACTCAGTCGATTGTTGAGGGTGGCTTGCGCGTAAATGGAATGTTGATGGGTATACCTCGGGAGAAAGGGGAGTAAAAGTGCCACTTAATGTGAGATGTTATATGTGGAAGTCGGTGTTGATTGGGACATAGTGAGGTTGTCTCCGGGTGCATCACTCGTAAATAGGATTAAATTTTTTATCAAGCCGACAATTCTAGTAATGGAATGGATACAGGATGGTAGATTTAATCGATGGGTTTCCAACATCAGGATAAGGTCAAGAACTCCTTCAAGTGTGTGGAATAGATTGACCGAGATGAAGTGATTTTTATTCTTCTTTGAAAAGAAGTATTGCACTGGTGTAGGGTGCCCCTAATATAATTATGGGTGAGGATGAGATCCTTGAATCCCACCTCTGATAGGGATTTTCAGGAAGCAGTGGGGATAGCGTTTTATTTTGGGCATGCTATGTCACCTATAGTCGATGAGTATATGACCGGTGATTTACATTGTTTAGTAAAGAGAATTGTGAGCATTATAAATTGTAAGGTAATTGGGAAGAGAAATTACCGATAGGTAGAGCTGTGTATAGACACTCGTACCTGTTTGTAGAGGATTGGGTGCCTTTTAAGGTTTTTGCATGGTAAGATTTATCGTTTACCCTCTGGGTGATCCAAGGTGAGAGGATAACTAGACTTTTGATTGGACGTGATTTAGAGCCCGCTGGAAAAAGTGGAATAATCCCAAAATGTTTTAGATAACTTTTGAATGTCGTAAGACTTACGTCGCCACGAACCGATGTTTTGAGAACGGACATGAGTGGTTGGATGTCCTTATGGTTTCCCTCAAGATGGGAGCTGTGTGTTGGGGTGGATACATAAAGTTGTCACCTGCTGATGTGCGGCCTTTTGTTAATATGGAAGCAATAGAGCCAGTGATGTGTACACTCGTCTTATTAGAATGTCATGGTAGAAGCACAATGTGTGATGTGTTATTTTTAGGGTGAGACCTTATGACTGGTAGAGTATATTAGTATGAAAAGGTTTGAACAAGCTGGTAGATAGGCTCAAGTTGTGGTGTTCAAACCTTTAGACGAATCGGTTCCACTGGCGAGTGTATAACGGAGTGACTCTTATGTTATTATGATTTGTGATTGGTTTCTAGAGGATGATGCGTGGTGAAAGATGCTAAGTTTTAGTACCAGTCTTGTCCTAATTTTGAGGACAAAATTCCTTTGTAAGGGGGGAAGTATATTATACCCCATATTTCTACGTATTTATGATTTAATTAATTGGGAAAATACATTTTTGTTAAATTACACGTGTGATGTAATTTAATGTGATTAAATAATAAAAGCGAGGATTATATATTAATCGATAAATAGAGACTGATTAATATTAGATTATGAGATTTAATATGTGTGTGAATAGTAAATACTGATAGTGAATTTGATATATGTCATAGCGAGTGATATGGGCGTATTTGCTATTGTCTCACCGGGAGTCGTGTGTAGAATATTTTGAGGTGAGAAATGATAAATATATTTTAGTGACTCAAATGATAATTTAGATGTCACGGATAAGTCCATAAGGGTCGAAATAGTCAAAATGGTATACCCGGGGGTACTAGTTGGGTACCGGGTCATTTTGGGCTAAACCGAGACCGTACGGGGGCATTTTAGTCCTTTGGTATATGGAGGTGAGGAGACATGCGAATTTTGGAGCATTTTATAAGCTAATTAAAAGTGGGGTTAGGGTTACAAACCTCATAACACAAAGGAAAGCCATTAGAGAGAGAAGATAGATTATTCTCAAAGCCTAAGGAAGAATTGGTTAAGGATTCAAAGGGTTCTTGCACCACAAACTAGTTGGGGAGGAAGATGGAAGGAGAAAGACAATCAATCACCAACAACAATCAAGAAATCTGACCATCTTTGAATAAGGCAAGTGGTTGTTTGCAAATTATTTTGAGTTATAATATCCATGTGTAGGATTTATGAATAATTGATTTTGATGAATATTCTTGGAGAAAAAGAATTGATTAATTGCATGTTTGGGTAGAAATAACATGTAGTTAGATTTATATCTGTAGAGGATTGAAAATCAGAGGAACCAATATCGTTATTATGAATTAAAATCTAGGCTTACGATTTAAAATTTGGGAAGAACATATTTTTAGGGTTCTTGAATAATTATAGAATTTGAATTATTTTGGGCTAAATTTGTGAAGATTTATGATGTTTAAATCACGAGAAATCATCCTAGAGTATGTAGAAATGGTTAAAAATAATTGGTTGCGAGTTTCGTGTGTGATCATATGAGTTGGTTAATTGGTAATAGTGAGAAAATGCGTGAAGAAGACGAATTGCACCTACACCTGCTCTATCGATCGATCGATTGATAAATGTCGATCGATCGACCGAGGATGATTCTGGGTCCATTTATTGGTTGAATTCTAATCATTTGCCAATGCTTTGGGGGGGGGGGGGGGTGAACCTTAGGGATGGTATTGTACCTATGTAGGGACCGAGGGAAGACCAGTAGGTATCTTGTGGAGGCCAGTAATGATCTTTGAGGGTAAGGTTTAGAAAGATGAACCGATGAGGATAAACCGATTGAGTCGTGCATCAGGAATTATGGATTCGAGTTAAGAGGAAGGTTAACGTCAATCCAAGAGAGATATGCATGAGTAGGTTAGATATAGTTTAACTACTTGAATAAATGGAGGGGTAACTAGGGCCATTAGAGTTTGGCTGAAAACTTATGTAAATACGATGGAAGATAAATCGTAAAATAATAAGTACGATGAGTATGGATGAGATATGTACTACATACAAGATTAGGGTGATTGGGTTTGTGTGCATACCTACTGATTTGTGTTAATACTTAAGGGGAGTGGATACTTAAGGTGTACTTGATTATATTAGGTTCGAGGTGATATTCTGAATCAATACACGAAGATAATAAATACGATAGTGAGACAAATCTTAAATTAATGAGTACGGTGAATATTAGAGATGAAAATATTACGTACGAGCATGATTACTAGGTTCTGTGTATACCTACTGTATTAAATACCTACGTGGAGTGAATACCTAAAGTACATTTGATTGTATAAGGGTCGAGGCAGGATTTCGAATGAGTATGTGAAAATAATGTAATCTAAGGAGTATGGTGAATAATTGAGAGAAATTTATTTACGTACGAGTATGCTCATTAGGTTGCGTGTATACCTCCTGAATTATATTGATAATTAGGTGGTGAGAGTACCTAATGTATATTTTCCTATATTAAGGTCGAGGTAGAATTCCGAACTAATATATGGAAATAGTAAATTGAGGTCGATATGAAAGAGTTTCGAACCAATATATAAAATTTCAGTATTAGGGTCGAGGTAGGATTCCGATCTAATACATGAAATAAGACTTGGAGTCGAGGTGATATTCCGAACCAATTCTTCTACTTGGTGTCGATGGACTATTCCGAACTAAGATTCCATAATGTGTGCTATGAGGACATAATAGTGAAGAATGGTTTTATAAGTATATATTGTTTGTGAAATGTATACCATATAAATAATCTACTTATATGAGATGGTAGATTATAAGATGTCGTGAATACATTGAAAAGTAAATTATGTAGAGAAACTTGATTATCATGATTCAACGGAAGAGGTGAATATCTTAAGAATGAACTAAGTAGTGAAACTTAATTATAAAAGGTTAAAGATAACAAGATATGAAAAGTTATCTAGGTATATAACATATGAGATGTGTTACTATTAAAATACTGTATGGGTAGTGTGGGAACTTAGTCGTGTAGATAAGTTAAGTTGAATGCTATAGTCTAGTTATCTTGGGTAGTACAGTTAGGTGGGCTAAGTATGGGACGTTAGGCGTTCACTATAGATGAGGGGTGAGGTAACTCAAGAGAGTGTAGGAAATATTAACATGTATAATCAATAACTCATTTTTATTGTGATAATGACTTGCTAAATATTTTCAAAACCTTTTGAGTACTAACTCTTGCTATCAAAATATTTTCAAAACCTTTTAGGTGTCCAGCCACAGGGATTCCAGACTTAAGGATTCAGTCCAGGGATTCGTAGCTGTAGCATTGTGGAGGCTGACAAGACTTTGCATAGATGATTCGTTCTTTCATATCTAGTGTAGGATCTCATTTTGGTACTATCTAGAGGGACATGTTGTCCATTGTCTTTATTTCCAATATTCAGTTTTGGATTATATTGGTTTTATTTAGCAGTGTTGGATTTTAGCCAATTGTTGACTCAGAAAGACTTTATTCTTTATATATTGCGTGATGGTTTAAATTATTGTATAGTGTGAATGTATAATTATTTCAGCATGAGTTTTGTTCTTGAGTTAGTGAAAGATAAAATTTGGCACCGGTCTAATTTCACTTAGGTGATTAGTAATTTAAAAAAATTCGACTGTGTTGTTAAGAATGAACCAACTGAGAAACTTGTTTTAATTTAATTTAGGGCTGATCACTGGGGATTTAATTAGGCGAGGTATCACATCAAGCTCTCCTTTGGGTTGTGAAGTAGGACGAATGGGATATGAGTTTATGAAGAAGTTTTAAATGTGAGGATGTCTGCAAAGGATTTGATAGAACTTCTATAAGGTGGTTTTAGGTCTAGCAAGGTGGTATCAACAGGCGTGGCGTAAGATCCAGAAGGCTAGGTCGTCATGTTGGTAGGGTTTCCATGATTACGGGAGAGGGAGAGGAGAGAGATTGCAAACATACACTATATATTTGACATTACTGCAATCTTCTGTTATTAGTTGGGATAAATCTTGATCTAGATGTACCCAAAAAAATTATCATCAAATCACTTGAGAGAATGATTGGTAGTGTTATTAATAATCATGTCAATGTTGGGTAAAGGATAATCATCCTTTGGAGACGATTCGTTCATATTTTGATAGTCAACGCACATGTAGACTTTCCCCCTAATTTTGGAACAGGGACAATGTTCATGATCCATGTAGGATATTTGTCCACACGAATGAAGCCTACGTTCAACTGATTGACCACTTCATCTTTGACTTTGAGAAACCACCCAATACAGATATTTCTCAATTTTTGCTTGACAGGTTTGCTTTCTGGATGAGTAAGAATTTCATGCTACGCGATATTTGGGTTGATGCCAAGCATATTGTTGTATGACCATGTGAAGATGTCAATAAATTCTTTCAAGAGTTCTTTGAATTACGACCGCTCATGCTCATTGAGCGTGGACATTGTCCTAATATTGCGCGAATTGCTACTAGAACTGAGATTAATAACAATAGTCTCATCATCATTAGTTTGAATGCGACTGCATTGTTTAATTTTTTTCCTTATTGAGATCAGTTAAGAATTACAAATTTATTAGATCATCTTTATTAATTATTTGATTAGAATCAATGAAATTGATATGAAGCGTATCAAGATACTCCATATTTATTTATTTCATTAAATAGATATTTAGGAAATATAAGATTAAGAACCTCATCAAAAGAGACCTCATTTATATTGATTATCAGGACCATTCCTAGGCTCCATGTATGCATCACTGATTATTACGCAACTGTCCTCTTCGAGGACCATCCTTGGCGGTAGTTTTAGCCCAAAGTCTTTGAGTTAATTCAAAACAGCTGCTAGCTCCATCTTCTTTATTTCTGAGTGGGTTCGGATGGCGATGCAGGCCTTTGTCATGAGGGATAAGGTTGAGTCTCGTGCATTTTTTGGGTCCATAAGGACATAAGTTTTAAGGGATTTAAGAAACTGGCGAATAGATCAGGTATATCGATTAGTCGAATTCTTATAGAAGGATCAATATCTAGATTTTCATATAGAAAAATAGATTTCACACCGGTTTGGTGTACTGGCAGAGGGTTATGAGTAGTATTGGGTTTAGGATGGGCTGGAGTAACAATGAAACCCTTATCAATAAAGCCTTCAATGACGTTCTTCAGGTGGAAATATTAGTCAATAGTGTGGCTTGTGATTTGGTGAAAATCACAACAAGCATCATACTTGAAGTTTCTTGGAGGTGGGTTTGGTAATAGGTGAAGGTCCAAAGGCTTTATGAGGCTTCAAGATAAGAAATCTTGGTAAAATTTTGAGAGGGTAGTGTAGAGCTCTATGTATTTCCTTTTGACAATTACAGGATGATCTTCGAGCATCCATGGCATAACAATGTGAGAATTATTGATAGTTGAGATAGTAGTGTTAGCTGACTTGTCACACTTGTGAAGAAAGAATTACCCTGTTGGCCTCTTTAGCTCAGACTCGACTTTCTTATTAATACCACCTTCTTCAATCTCGACCCATGCCTCCCGAAGGGCTCCGAAATAAGGGTATTACTAGATGACCATAGAAGTTCAAATATACGATTGGAAATTCTTCTTCACTATGCTCACTTTTTCTTCCTCGAAAGGTCGATTTGTCATGGTTGCGGTCTTTTCTCTCTAATTATCGATAAAACGGTTGATAGATTCCCCAACAATTTGCTTGAGTAACTTAAGGCCTCAATAAGTGACTTTTAACCCCTCATTGTAATTGTATTGGGTCATGAATTCTCGGGTTACATCCTCCCAACTACGGATTAGGGATTCTTTTAGCGATAAGAACCATAAAAATCACTCTCTTTAAAAGTCTAATGGAGCATTTTCACCCTTATGTCTTCGGATGTTACAAGCATAGTCATAACATGATTATAGCTCTGACGCTGTACTATGATACCGCTAAATTTTTTATGTCCGTCATCTTAAACTTTTTCAGCAACCGAGCTTTCGGGTAAGGAGATATGTGGGTGTAATCCACATAGTTCCATAAGATCTTGAGTGGGTCAAACTTCTTAGATAGAAATGTTAGTTCTTCCTTGACCTTGTTCGATTCTTCCTCTTTAGGATCACTAGGAATAGTTATTGGTAAATTATCACCTGGGTGGGCAAGGTTCGACATTGGTAACTTAGATGGTGGTGTCCCATTAGTAGGTGGAAAACACGGGACATAAGGGACTTGTTAATACTCTTATGGAACCCATATTTGTTTTGGTGCTTACGAATCCATATCACAGGAGAAGATGATGTCATGCTCGGGAACCTCGGG
This sequence comes from Sambucus nigra, assembly GCA_949130495.1. Classification (NCBI taxonomy): domain Eukaryota; kingdom Viridiplantae; phylum Streptophyta; class Magnoliopsida; order Dipsacales; family Adoxaceae; genus Sambucus; species Sambucus nigra. The sequence goes on along the minus strand of OX422218.1, from coordinate 250,258,387 downwards.
TGTCTGAACCCTATTTCACTGCATTTTATGGACATCTGCCTAGAGATTATCAATCTTGGCACTAAGCTGATCGAGGGTTGTCATCAGGTTTGGCTAAACATTATCATTCTGATTAAGGTTCTCCATAAAGAGTCTTTGAAGGGACTGTAAAACTTTCATGGAGGTAAAAGAGTAGGTGGTAGAGCTTCGAGATGGCTTGATAACGGATCTGAGCCAATAAGGAGCCGAGCCAAAACTAGGGTATGCAATTGCAACTGAGAGGGGAAGAAGGATATTTTTTATTTTTTTAAAGGAGGAAATATTTTCAGGTATTTTTTGTTAAAAGGGGAAAATGAAATTACCCCATGTAGTTATTATAATTAGGTTTCACTTATATTATGTTTTGCCTAGGGTGTAAGTGAAATGTCAGATAGGACCCGAGTCTAAGAAAAGATAAAGTACGCGATGTAAAACACAGTTTGACATCTGTCCAGACTCATGGATAAGGTACTATTTTGGAAACGGGCAAAACAGTAAAAAATTCAAGCGGCAAGACGACTCGAAATTTTGATAGAGTTTTACACTGAAATTGATAAACAAGGTATAATTGTCTTAGGGTAGATTCTTATATGAGGTTGATTGATTGGTAGGTTAGTGGAAAGGTTCACCCCTTTGGCATTGATAAGCACCCAAAAGTGTATACTTTATACCCCAAATAGTCTCTTTTTGATTGCTAGTTCTCAATAAAATTGCACTCATAATGGTATTCGTGTGTTTTGTAGGTCTCCATGTAATCGCAATTTCGAAATCTTTATTTCGAGATAATTGTAGCAAATTTGCGCTTATTCAGGGCTGAAACAATATCCTAACCTTAACTCAACTAATTATCTAAGCTCGAGCCTGAACTATTCCAAACCCCTAGCGCGCGCGCGCGCGTGTGTGTGTGTGTGTATGTATAGTTTTGTTTTTATTATTTTCAATATTTTTAGAGTTTTTTTATCAGTTCATTTTAGTTTATTTAGTGTTTTATTATTTTATGTAAATACAATAGGTGTGCGTTTAATTAGATTTTTAGTTATTTTATTTGTTTTTAGTTTCTTAGATTTATTGTTGTTTTAACTTATTAGTATATTTTTATTTTTATTTGAGTCTTTTTATTTTTTAAATTCAGGATTTTTTTTAATTGATTTTATTTCTTAGATTTGTAAGTATTTTTATGAGTTTAATTTTTTTAGTTTAGTAGGTTATATTTCTTTTAGTCTTAAATTTTACTTTTAGGTTGTAAATATGTTTTTTTTTATTTGCAAACTAAACACACACATACACACTACTCAATACTCACTCCTAGCTACCCTACACCCCACACACACTATACACCTTACCACACTCATATACACACTAAATCCTATACACCACACACACCAAATCACCCCTCACACTCTTTCTCATACCCCATCATCATCTTCCCCAACACCTTTCTCTCTCCACAAACTCCATAACCAACCTTAACCTATTTCAAGACCCACCTTATATCTCTTTCCCCATCACCCGAAATCAAACCAAGAAGCTACAATACCACCCCACCTTAACCCGTCGGCCAGCCTGCCCAAACTGCGACCTCTGGTTGGAATGCCTTGAACTACTATAGCCCATAGTCCATCTCCGGTCGGTTTAACCCACTTTGAACCCATTCCATCCCTGAGACCCACAAACCCGATTCCAAACCTCTCCACCCGGATCTACCTTGACACCTCTGAAATCGATCGCAACCGAACCCCATCAACCCTGCGAACCAAACCCGAGCTCCTATCCTCGAACCACCAAACCTAGAACCCACTTCTGCCAGCCTACCCATTTACCTCAACCTGCGACCCATTTTCTTCAAACCGGTACACCAACGGCCTCCCATTTGTCCCAAAACAAAATAAAACAAATGCCACGTGAATTTTATCCCTCTTTCCTCTCATACCCTCGTTACACTACTTTCCACGTGTCTTCTATCAAATTCCTAAAATACCCTTATCACCTCACACTCCTCATGCACATTTATCATATCCAAATTGCCCATTTAGCTCCTTGTGCCATGATATAAGAATATCGAGTCTCATTTGACAAGGAGGCATCACCTAGAGAACTTATAGAAGATCATAGATAGAGACAGAAGTTTTTTAGAATTTTTAGTTTTTTTTTTTAAAGTGGGTGATTGTAATTATATTGAGAGATTGTTAATGTAATTAAAGAAGTCTATTGCAAGTCAAGGATAAATTTGGGTTTGATAAATTCTTCTATAATTACTCATTTCATGCTTTTAATTATCTACAATTATTCTTGGATGATGATTATGGATGGCGAATCTCCCATTCAAGGGTTGAATTGAAGCCCCCATGAATCCAATTGATTTGATTTGATAATTTTAATTTTGTTTGATTTCCTTTTATTAGTAAATTGATATCATATTCTTATTTTCGCATTGAGAAATGGAAAATCATCATTGAGAAAGGATTGAAAATTGTGGTATCATTTGATTCAAACTAGAGATAGAATTATCAAATTGATTAAAATCTTAATATAATCTTCTTCTACTCTTATTTTTATTTGGTCTAATTAAAATTAGTTGAGTGAATTGATCCTAGCGGGTGATTCATTTGATTGATTTTATTTTATTTTGAGTAGTGTTATGGGAATTCAAATTACATTTCTAAAAGAATATTTAATTAATTCAATAGTGTAATGAGAATTACCTTTTGAATTAAATAAATATTTTGAAAATCAATAAAAATTAAAATAGTTCAAGTTAGATTAATTTGTGTAAAGTGGGGGTAGATTTACATCCCTTGATCTTTCTTTGTCATTTAGTTCTATCATCACACACTTTTTAGTATTTCTTTATAAATTCCTTCTAGTTTGATTACATGTTCTCATTTAGTTTAGATAATTCATAATCCTCACAAAATTGTTTTAATATAAAAAAACATAAAAAATATAAAAAACAAGAAAAAATCAAATAGAAAAATCTAGAAAGAAAATAAATAGAAAATTGAATTACATGATTTTTCTTGTGTTTCACTCCTTAGAGTTAGATTGACATTCTTACTTACCACTATGTAAGTTTATATTATGTCTATAGGTTTTCACGGATTTTGATTGGAGAGGCTTTCCCACAACGACACACATAAAAAATCTACTCATCAGGCATGACTTCTACGATATACCTCTTGCGTATAAGGGCAATTATTCATCGGTACGTGTGGAAAATCCATTTCATATACCTAGGTTTACATGAATTACTTCACGATATACCTCGTGGAGACAGTACATGTGAGAGCGAATTAGATATACTCAACATAAGTGAACAATTTCCTTGTTATATACCTTCCATCATAAATTTGGTTAAGCGGTACGATGCGGGGGAACCGTTCAATATATGTCAAAGGTACTAGGCCAATGGAAGGTGATAATCAAATTTGTTAGGTTAATCGTGCCCCGCAGGATCGACACCCATCATGAAGTGACCCCCAGTAGGGGATAAATTTTGGTCAAAATTTAGTGCTCATGTGACGTAGTGGCCAAAATTCATGAGTCTTAATTAAAATTTTATGGATTGTTTTATGTATGCTAAGAGGAAAAGTACTACTACTTAGCATGAACTAGAGTATGGGAATATACATGGGTGACATGTGATAAGGGAGCTACACAAGGAGAATAAAGCTAGCAAGTATGTACAAGTAGCATGAACCATGGAGCATATACAAGGCACGGTGATATATAAAAGTTGTGAGACATGTGAATATATACAAGTTAAAGAGATATATGTGCAAAGTGGGAGTGACATATACACATGTATCGTGGAAGTATGTGCAAGTGAGGATAAGATGTATATATACACAAGTGCTATATGAAGCATGTGAATATACAAGTGGAAATAATCATGGATATCTACAAGTGATATGTGAAGAATATGGGTAAGTGAAGTGAAACATGATAAGTATATACAAGTGGATAAATCCTGGAGAATGTGATAGAAAAGGAGGTATATATATGTGGTGAGAAAAAGGAGCAATGGAGAGAATAATATACATGGATAACATGATATGAGTAAGGCATATATAAAACATGAGAGCATGAGAGTAAAAGGAAATAATCTATTAATGGATATATATACACATGTAGAAAAGTAGAGAAAATGAGAAAAAAAAAAAATAAAGACCATGTAAAATAGAGACTAGTCCTCTAGAAATAATTTATCCCTAACAAAGTCGCCATTGTGCCCATTCGGGGATTTTAAAATGGGGGAAAATATTATCTCAACTCTCCCCAAAGGAAAAAGGTCCCTAGCTCATGGAGAATTGGGTCAAGTAAGAGAACTTCTCTTTCAACCACTTGTGCAGTATTCACAGGCTCCCACAGACATAAATCAATCATCGTCTAGGGATAAACTATAAAGAGTAGAGTCGTCAACCTATTTTGTTCAAAACAGGCAAAAGATATAGCCATCCCCAAAGAAATGTTTCACAAGACAAACTGGTTTATATAAAACCAAGTAGATCATGGGTCCGAGGACTAAGTTATTGAATGGGAAGGTGTTAGGTGAGAAAAGAAATCGTCATGCCAATGACATGGAAAATACGGGGATAATTCATTCTGAGGAGAATAAGAAAAGATAATCTAAAATGTAGAAAAAATGTAAGAGAAACAATTGATCACAATCCATCGCAAAGAATGGAATATGCGTGTCTAATGGGGCCACTAAAAATATAATAAAGAGAAAAGGCTAAGCTATATACAACACACCATATCATGATTTATTATAAACAAGTGAATATTCATGTTTGATGAGTTGCTAAGAACATATAAACTAATATATATATATATATATATGTGTGTGTGTGTGTGTGTGTGTGTGCGCATATGATACTAATAAAAGTGAGAATGAATAAAGTAAAAAAATAAGAAAGAGGACTCGAATCCCAAGAAAAAGTCGAGACGCCTATGTAGTAAAAAATGGCATCAAAGTACACACAGTTCGAAAGCACATAAATGTGGAATTTAACCCATCAACCCAAAACATGTATTTTCCTATTTATAGTTTGTTGAAAAATGTGCACAAGTGGCGAAAGTGTAGGAAAAGGGGAGGAAAATTTCGATTTGGGGTTTAAGGATTAAACCCTCTTTTTTTTTTTTGGGGGGGGGGGGGGGGGAATTATGAAACTATAGTTTTTTGTATGAAAGTAATAAAAAAGGGATTGTTAGGGGTGAGAAAGTAAAACTAAAGAAAAATATATGCTAAGAGTAATAAAGTGCAATAGATGAAACTAGCTAAATGAGCTAGAAAATGATAGAATTATACCTTCGTTGAAGCTTTGCTCTTGATTTTTGAAGTGATGTAGGCTGGTTCTTTATGGTGATGAAGTGGTTGTGAAGTGTTCGTGAAATTTATGGCAAATGTGGGGAGGCAGTTATGCTAGAAAATGCGTAAAGAATGTTTCGAAAATGATGTTTCTGAAAGATGACGCAATGATTTTGAGGCAGAAGCTCTCCATATTTTGAGAGATAGTTCCTTGAGAATGAGGTCATGGCCTCCTTATATAGGAAAGTTTTAGAGTTGTGGGGACTACCGATCAGCATATGCCTAGGACTGCCTATTGGTATACCTATGTCCTACAGTTTAAGTATAGTTCCACTATGCCGATAAGCAAAGGGACAGAGGTGCCTATAGGTAGTCCAAAATGGACTTTTTCAAAAATTGGCATAAAATACAAACTGTAGGTTCTAATCGTTCACGGTCATGACCTCCGAAAAGGATATTCAGAGCCCTATGAAAGTGAATTGAGCTACTCTCGATTCTGAGAGTTGAACAAGGTCAAATGGATCTCATATGCGACAGGTGGCCTTTGAGTTAGGGTTTGAAGTAGGACGTAGGATCCGAGGGTGAAAGGGGAAGTTTTAGGGCCCTAAGGAGGTGTTTGAAGGGTACTAGAATGGGGTGTATACACCCTTAATTACCATAAACTTTTCTTCTTCTCAACATTTGTCTTACTAACAATCCTTATAGATAACAACTACTATATTAAAGTCATAAGTAAAACCTCCTTGTTACTATAAGCATCTTCTAACATCATATCATTCATTTCAAGCTCTATATACAAATACCCTAGGTGTCGTGACCCTAATATAACCATAAGTAACCCAAAAATCTTCACTCTAAAAGATAAAATAAGAGATCTAACAACATATACTCCCTTATCTAGAACATATATCCATTAAGATTAATAACATTCACAACCACCCTTATCAATCAACAAATATCTCGTCAGCAACAATAATCCTCCAAACCTAAATCACATCCACAATAAGACTAATAAACAAATCACGCAAATCATTTATTCAATAATTTCCCAAAAACACAATTATCCATGACAACCTAATTAACATCCCATAAATAACTAATGTCAACAAATAACCTAATCATTATAGCTCCTACGATATCATCAATAAGCTCCTAACATAAAACTCCTTGGTACCAACATCTCAAATTCTAAAAAAACAGTAATCCTTTCAATAGACACATATGATTCATAGTCTCAAATAAATCCCTATTTTACTAATAGCATCTATTATTGCCAATTAACAAGCGGATCACCCCAATTCCTTAGGTTTAAATTACAAGTTTTTAAATTAATGATTTATACGCATTTGAATTGGGGTTCATTTGAAGTTGCAATAATTTATAAGTGTCCCAAGATAAGCATTGGCATTTCACTTTATAAATTCAAGGGATAAGTTATACTCATAACTGATATTTTAATTATCAATGTTCAAAAGGAACATAACTTAAATCTAAGCTAATTAATATCTTAGTCTTCTCATCTTTACAACAATTACATTATTTAATTCACATAATCATTTTTTAGGCATTCTCATTATATAGGGGTCATATCAATTTCTCAATGGCGGCTAATGATAATAGGAAATTTATTTGGTTTATATTACCTTAATTAAATTTCTAAAGACTTTTAATTAGAAAATAATCAAGGTTTAGACAATAATTAAATCATTATTCACTAAGGGGGAAAGTGGAGAATTCTTGCCATTTAATTATTTTTGAATTTTTAATTGAGTTCCTTGTTCTACTCTAAAATGTGTCAAAAACTGGCATTTTATTATATAATTTTTCCATTTTTAACACTCCCTTTTTCAAAAATCATTTTTTTTAAAATTGATATCTCTCAAAAATTTTGCAAAAAATTACACGGAATAATTGTGTAATTGGCTCTGATACCAATTTGAGAGTGCGCGTGCATTCAAATGAATTAATTATTTTATTAAATTCCAATTTCAGACCCAATAATTTTTTTACTCTTGCAAATGAACGTGATTGATTAAAAAATTAATCTAAGCATCCAAGACAGTCACAAATGAAGAAAAAATTCCCGAATGGCAAAACCATTTATTTCGCTATAATTTTTTGTAGCTCACAACTTACACGGATTACAATGAAATAATTTGACACACGAATACCCACAGGCGTCAATCGGTGTCGTCAGCAATGGAACAACCTCAGTAGCTCCACAAGAACACTCAATTCTATTTCAACAAAGATATGTCTTGGGTTCTACAAAATAATTCATAAAAAGTAGTTAGGATTATGAGTTAAATGGACAAAAGGTTTTGGACCCTTAGAAGTGACAAGAAGACACATTGAAAAATATTATTGAACACAAACGATTTTTCTTTCTGAGAAAGCATTTTGTAAAAAACTTTTCTTCTTCTTCATTGAAAACTGTACGAGATGGCCTTCAAATAGAAGAGATTAGGCAATAAGGATTATCAAGGGCATGCTAGTTAAAAAAATAGAGGAGTGAAAAATACAAAGAGAAGCAGTGGCGTGATAGGATAAATTAAAAGAGGCGTAAGCTTTTAAAAAACTTTGTAACATAAGCCAATGATTGGCAATCATTAGTGCCTCTCTTAATCATCAACAAAGGCGTGTGGAAAACATAAAAGGAATTAAGTTTGAAAAAATCTATTTGCACCGAGATACATGTACCGATATATGTACATAGTACTAAAAGACAAAAAATAAAGAAAGAGTTATTTGTCTAATTGATTTTTTTTAATAAAAAAATTATATTTTTAATAAAAATATTTTTTTAAAACTGTTTTTCACTTTTTATAACTGTTTTAAAAAACAAAAAAAAAACATGTAAATGATATGAGTCCGTGTCAGTGACACTAACCAATCACGATAATAATGTTGATCCGCATCAGTGACACTAATCAAATGCGTTGATGATGTGGGTTCGCGCCAGCGGCACTAACCAAACGCTATGATGATGTGAATCCGCGCCTGCGGTACTAACCAATCTCGATGATATTATGGGTCCGCGCCAGAGGCACTAACCAATCGCGATGATGATGTGAGTCCGCGCCAATGACATTAACCAATCGCGAAGATGATGTGAGTTCACGGTAGCGGCACTAACCAATCGCGATATTGTGGGTCCACACCATCTCTTAAGAAATTGTTTTTCATATTTTAAATAAAAAAAAATATTGTTTTGTAAATAAGAAACTGATTTTAAAAATAAAAATAAAATTATTTTTTTGAAAATAAAATAAGATTTCAATTTTTTTTTTAAATAAAATATTTTTACACTATATCGCGATTGGTTAGTGATGTTGGTGCGGATCCACATCATTATCGCGATTGGTTAGTGATGTTGGTGCGGACCTAATTTTTTTTTTTAAATAAAATATTTCTACACAATAAAAAAAATCTATTTTTTTATATTAATAGGGAAACAGTTTCTTTTTTATATAAAAAATTGTTTTTATATCCATTGTTAAAAACAAAAGAATAAAAATCTTAAAGAAAAAAAGAAGAGATGGATGATAGGTGACCATGTCACTATGTACATACTCTGTACAAAAAATCTCGGTGCAAATAGAAAAGCTCATTAAGTTTTTCCTTTGATTGGTTAGAACCAAAACTGTACGCAACTTCCCCAAAAAAACTTTAAAGTTCAATATGCCAATCATTGGCGCGGCAGCCTTTGAGGCATGAAGAAAAAAAACATTTTCCTTTTAGGCATTTGAAAAATAACGAAACATACCTCTTTATTTTAACACCAAAAATTTTAAATAAACATTATGCCAATGATTGGTAGAAACAAAAAACAGCGTGTAATACCCCGTAATTTTAAATGACTTTTAAAATGGGTTATATTTTAAATTAATGGATTAATTGGATTTTATTATTAAATAATTTATTCGGGTTTTATCCGGACAGTGGATATTAAAATGGATGATTCTGAATATTACTTAAAGATATTTAGGTAATATATGAATGTGATGTCATTGATATGACTGTATGATATAAATTCGGTAATTTATATTTTTAGTCAGACACGGTATGGAACGTGTCGGGACTAGTTTATTAAATTAAAAAGGAAATTTATTTTCTATCGACCTTATAGTCATTTCGACTGCGTGGTTGCGTGCGGAAGAGTCGAAATAGTCAGAAAAGTCTATTTGGATGTTAATTTTGAGGCTCGGGTCATTTGGAAATGAATAGACAACCCGAAAGGGCATTTTGGTCATTTTTCTAGGGGGGATGAATAGTGATTTCGGATTTGGTACTATTATAAGTATTGGTAGATTAAGTGTATGGGGGTTATTCATCTCCTCTTCACAAATTAGAGAAGCCATCTTCCTAGAGAGAGTGTAAGAGTGCTTGGGAAGGGAAAAGCCACTTGGGAAGGAGAAGAACAAGAACCAAGGTTCACCACCACCAACCACCACCGGAGTTTGACCGGAGAAGGGAAAACCAACTGAGATATACTACACCAAAGGATCAGACCTACAGTAAAGGCAAGTGTTTGATAATGGCAATATTAAGTTCGTATATTGTCCATGTTAGAATAGTATGAAAAGAGAAGATTATTCATGTTTGGAAGAAATAATGGAGTATTAAATGGATTTCTGGAAAACTGAAATGATATAGGAATTTAACTCATGTTTTAGGATGATAAAAATCCACGAAATAGTCATGAATCTGTTGAAGGAATTATGGAAACCATTGTTGTGTTCTTGAAGATGATATGATGATAATTTTTTGGAAATAAGAAGATAAATATGCTTTTTAATCCAATTCCTTGATGATCCTAAGATGTTTAGAGTACTGGAAATGGTTCATATATGTTGACATATCATGTAGTAATAATTATAACTCATTTTGGAGGTTAATATGAAGGTTTGAATGAGTAAAAATGGTGAAACCCGTAGTTGCTGAAATGCAGAAAAACCAGGCTGTGACCTGAGGGATCGATCGATCGACCCCTATCTTCGATCGATCGACCTCCCCAGATTATGTAAAGTTACTTCTTTTTAAATATTGATTCTTATCCCAAGCCTTTTGTGGATCTTTGGTGATTATTATTCTGATATTATGGGACCTAGAAATTATCAGTAAACCCTTGATAAGATTTGAATTAATTTGATTTGGATTCAAGTGATTTAAATGATGAAAATTATATTGAATGGAATTTCGGTTGCTAGATTCATTTGTTAAATTCCAAATGGGTATGTATGAGGATTTAAGATAGGACCAGTAGGGGTGATTTAATATAACACCTGGGTATCCTTAAGTTTACAAGAGGGTTTAATCCTAAGTGAAAGAATATGTGTTTATAAGAGATTTGAAACTATCGGTTTTAACCTTAATTAAAAGGAGAACTAAACTCGTAGTAGTTCGGGAGAAATAATGTTATGGACCAGTAGGATATTAGTGACTTATTACTGAATATAAGATGAGGAAAATCCTATTTGAATCGTGTGATATGGGAGTTTAGAACACATTTGGTTGAAATAGGGTATGAGGTTATCCCGATCGCATAGTTGAAGTTTTCGGACCTCCTCGATCGACAAAGTTAAGTAGTAGTGTATTAGAGGGGTTCCTTGTTTGGATTTCGCTTTGCGAGACGCTCCGCGTATGAACCTTAACGACGTCGGGAGTGGAGAGATGTTATAGGATGCGAGGATAATTAAATTATGAAGTAAAGATATGATATTTTAATACGTGGAATTTAAAAGAGATATAATGCTACGTATGGGAAATATCTTAGGGTAGTGATAATTACCTTATTGATATTATATTATAGGTATGATAATACCTATTTGATTGATTGATGATTTATGTGTATGACATACCTCGCTTACTTGCTATCGGTGGGAGGTTTGCGCGTGAAGGCAGTCATATCCTGATGAATCCATGGGATCTTTGATTTGTCGCTCGAGAACATAGGTCTATGAAAGACTTATCGGGGAGTTGATAAGTCCACTGACTGTGGGTACGTAGGTATGTGCGTGACCCATGGATACGAGAACTATGTTCGCCTCCAATTTGTTTGTTGTTGTTTGTGGTTCGTGGAATCTTACCGAACCTTTAGTCCCCTATTCGGCGACCTGCGATGATGGAACATGATAGCAGAGTAATGCATTGCACCGCAGCTGTGACTCGGGGTGCTTTATTATTAATGAATATATATATAATGGATTAAATGATTAAATGGATATATCGTGGTTAAATCTATCTACGGTGATAATTGTAGATAACGGTGAATAGAGAAAGATAATGGAATTAAGTTAATGAATGTTTATGCTTATAGAATTGAAAAGCTTAACTCATGTTATTGAGAAACGATTCATATTGATGAGTAATGATTCATGTTAATGAGAAACTAATCATATAAAGGAGAAATGTAAATGAATAATAATATGACGTATGGTATGGGACATACGGGGATTATGATATGGTAATGGAATTATAATATGGACACTAGAAAAGAGGAACCATTAACTAGGAGGTTAATAGGAAACGTTAAGTGTGCACTCTAGTTGAGAGGTGAGAATAGCAAGTGAGAGTTGGATCTAACATGTACATAATAAATGCTTTATTGCACTTGTTAAATACTTGCTGTTTTAAAAATCATCTACACATTCGGGCTCTGACCTGTTTCCTTGCATATTTTCTTTTCTATTGTATCTCTATATCAGGTGTCCAGCAACAGGGACGCCAACCATAGTTGATTGTGATGAGCTATGGAGCTATGGAAGCTTTACTTAGACGCTTATCATCTTTTTGATTCACAGTATTCTTATTTAGGGCATGTCGCCCAAAGGATTCAGTTATCTTTTCTATCGGGGTTAAATACTATTGTATTCGGGACTTTTTAATACATTTACATTGTTGGGATTATTGTAATGGATTTATATTATTTGGGAATGTTTATTCCAATTGCATTTAAATTCTCTTGTGTGTTATCAGTGTTGTAGAATAAAATGTGTAGTGTTATTCTTAAACTAAAAATGGATTTTGTTGAATTAAAATTTGGAAAGTTTTTTTTAACACCAGCTTAATTGAGTGTTGGGTGAGTTATAAATGTTTTCGACAGTGATGCTAAGAATGAGCCAACTGTATATTCTGTTTTAATTTGGTATGGGACTGGTCACCCGGTATTTAATTAGGCGAGGTGTTACAGGTGGTATCAGAGCATTAGGTTCTAGTGTTCTTTAGGATCTGTACGGCTTACTGTGTTTTTTTCGTAGCGTTCTTTGATATAGAGGCCTATGTTTATGATTGTTGATTTCTTTGGTAAGATTCCATATATATTAGTGAATCTTATTTACGTTCGAACGGGTTCGTACGAGAAGTATGGCAGATGAGGGCCATTGGATGGATAGCGGAGATCGTACTTAGGAGGTTATGAAGTATGTTCGAATATGATGATCGTAGTCAAGGTCACCCCTATTATGGAAAAATTAAGGAGAGACATCAGTAGAAGGTTTAGAAATGCGGGAATTGTGTATGTTACCTAATGAAGGCAATATATTCAAAGGCTTGGACATATAGTGGAGTGTGGTGAACTAAAACTGAAAATTTGGGGTAAAATTTTTCTTGCCTCATCGGAGCAAAGTTATAATATTGGGATTCAACAACCATCACCCGAAAATGAGGGTATGTTTTCTATCTAAGGAATGATAAGGCGTATATTGATTTTTGTAGCGATTAATATTATATGGGAAAATAGGTTGCTAAACTTTGACAATAGCACTGTTATTTACGTAGACTCACCGACAGGTGTAGGATACCTATATTTTCATGTCATCACGTGGGTTTGATTTTTATCGCGGGATTACTTACCTTGAGCATGTCCGAGTGTGATTTGACTATCGGCGTGCATTGACTTGTGGTATATGAGAGCATATGTCTGCATCTTGTCTTCTATAAGAGAGTAGATGCGTAGACTCTATTTGAAATCGAAAAACCAAATTTTTGTTTAAATCAATAAACCTGATATTTTTTTTATAAACAAAATTTTTATATTATTGACTAAGGACCTTAGGAGTTTCGATGACCGACTACTTTAGGAAGTAGTGTATCGGGGTGGTTCCTTGTTTGGATTTCGCTTGCGAGACACCCCACGCATGAAACTAATAATCGTTGGGAGTCGAAATAAGTTAGGTCTTTGGGAAACGAGTTTATAACCTTTGCGAAAACTTTTAATATTGAAAGCGGTACGAGAGGGTGTATGGGCGCCCTGGATGATTTGATTGTAGTATTTTTCATACTTGTGAAAAAGGTAAGTAAATTAAAACTTCAGGATTTATTTGTTCACTACGAGAGGATCATTTTTCCTAAAAGTTTGTCATGAGGACGGTATAGGGAAGATTAGGTAAAGTCTAAATTTGATTCAGTTGAAACTATATGGTGAGGCTTGGCATATAACATCGATAGGGATTTTGTTAATGTACTGTATGGGCGTTACATCTTGGATTTCTTACGATGTGCGATTTATACTCGGAGTTGACCTTACCAGTATGACTTATATTCTTGAATTTCGGGACGAAATTCTGTTACAAGGGGGGAAGTATGTAATACCCCGTAATTTTAAATGACTTTTAAAATGGGTTATATTTTAAATTAATGGATTAATTGGATTTTATTATTAATTAATTCATTCGGGTTTTATCCGGACGGTGGATATTAAAATGGATGATTCTGAATATTACTTAAAGATATTTAGGTAATATATGAATGTGATGTCATTGATATGACTGTATGATATAAATTCGATAATTTATATTTTTAGTCAGACACGGTATGGGACGTGTCGGGACTAGTTTATTAAATTAAAAAGGAAATTTATTTTCTATCGACCTTATAGTCATTTCGACTGCGTAGTTGCGTCTGTAAGGGTCGAAATAGTCAGAAAAGTCTATTTGGATGTTAATTTTGAGGCTCGGGTCATTTGGAAATGAATAGACAACCCGAAAGGGCATTTTGGTCATTTTTCTAGGGGGGATGAATAGTGATTTCGGATTTGGTACTATTATAAGTATTGGTAGATTAAGTGTATGGGGGTTATTCATCTCCTCTTCACAAATTAGAGAAGCCATCTTCCTAGAGAGAGTGTAAGAGTGATTGGGAAGGGAAAAGCCACTTGGGAAGGAGAAGAACAAGAACCAAGGTTCACCACCACCAACCACCACCGAAGTTTGACCGGAGAAGGGACAACCAACTGAGATATACTACACCAAACGATCAGACCTACTATAAAGGCAAGTGTTTGATAATGGCAATTTAAGTTCGTATATTGTCCATGTTAGAATAGTATGAAAAGAGAAGATTATTCATGTTTGGAAGAAATAATGGAGTATTAAATGGATTTCTGGAAAACTGAAATAATATAGGAATTTAACTCATGTTTTAGGATGATAAAAATCCACGAAATAGTCATGAATCTGTTGAAGGAATTATGGAAACCGTTGATGTGTTCTTGAAGATGATATGATGATAATTTTTTGGAAATAAGAAGATAAATATGCTTTTTAATCCAATTCCTTGATGATCCTAAGATGTTTAGAGTACTGGAAATGGTTCATATATGTTGACATATCATGTAGTAATAATTATAACTCATTTTGGAGGTTAATATGAAGGTTTGAATGAGTAAAAATGGTGAAACACGTAGTTGCTGAAATGCAGAAAAACCAGGCTGTGACCTGAGGGATCGATCGATCGACCCCTACCTTCGATCGATCGACCTCCCCAGATTATGTAAAGTTACTTCTTTTTAAATGTTGATTCTTATCCCAAACCTTTTGTGGATCTTTGGTGATTATTATTTGGATATTATGGGACCTAGAAAATATCAGTAAACCCTTGATAAGATTTGAATTAATTGGATTTGGATTCAAGTGATTTAAATGATGAAAATTATATTGAATGGAATTTTGGTTGCTAGATTCATTTGTTAAATTCCAAATGGGGATGTATGAGGATTTAAGATAGGACCAGTAGGGGTGATTTAATATAACACCTGGGTATCCTTAAATTTACAAGAGGGTTTAATCCTAAGTGAAAGAATATGTGTTTATAAGAGATTTGAAACTATCGATTTTAACCTTAATTAAAAGGAGAACTAAACTCGTAGTAGTTCGGGAGAAATAATGTTATGGACCAGTAGGATATTAGTGACTTCTTACTGAATATAAGATGAGGAAAATCCTATTTGAATCTTGTGATATGGGAGTTTAGAACACATTTGGTTGAAAGAGGGTATGAGGTTATCCCGATCGCATAGTTGAAGTTTTCGGACCTCCTCGATCGACAAAGTAAAGTACTAGTGTATTGGAGGGGTTCCTTGTTTGGATTTCTCTTTGCGAGACGCTCCGCGCATGAACCTTAACGACGTCGGGAGTGGAGAGATGTTATAGGATGCGAGGATAATTAAATTATGAAGTAAAGATATGATATTTTAATACGTGGAATTTAAAAGAGATATAATGCTACGTATGGGAAATATCTTAGGGTAGTGATAATTACCTTATTGATATTATATTATAGGTATGATAATACCTATTTGATTGATTGATGATTTATGTGTATGACATACCTAGCTTACTTGCTATCGGTGGGAGGTTTGCGCGTGAGGGCAGTCATATCCTGATGAATCCATGGGATCTTTGATTTGTCGCTCGAGAACATAGGTCTATGAAAGACTTATCGGGGAGTTTATAAGTCCGCTGACTGTTGGTACGTAGGTATGTGCGTGACCCATGGATACGAGAACTATGTTCGCCTCCAATTTGTTTGTTGCTGTTTGTGGTTCGTGGAATCTTACCGAACCTTTAGTCCCCTATTCGGCGACCTGCGATGATGGGACATGATAGCAGAGTAATGCATTGCACTGCAGGTGTGACTCAGGGTGCTGTATTATTAATGAATATATATATAATGGATTAAATGGATATATTGTGGTTAAATCTATCTACGGTGATAATTGTAGATAACGGTGAATAGAGAAAGATAATGGAATTAAGTTAATGAATGTTTATGCTTATAGAATTGAAAAGCTTAAATCATGTTAATGAGAAACGATTCATATTGATGAGTAATGATTCATGTTAATGAGAAACTAATCATATAAAGGAGAAATGTAAATGAATAATAATGTGACGTATGGTATTGGACATACGGGGATTATGATATGGGAATGGAATTATAATATGGAGACTAGAAAAGAGGAACCATTAACTAGGAGGTTAATAGGAAACGTTAAGTGTGCACTCTAGTTGAGAGGTGAGAAAAGCAAGTGAGAGTTGGATCTAACATGTACATAATAAATGCTTTATTTCACTTGTTAAATACTTGCTGTTTTAAAAATCATCTACACATTCGGGCTCTGACCCGTTTCCTTGCATATTTTCTTTTCTATTGTATCTCTATATCAGGTGTCCAGCAACAAGGACGCCAACCATAGTTGATTGTGACGAGCTATGGAAGTTTTGCTTAGACGCTTATCATCTTTTTGATTCACAGTATTCTTATTTAGGGCATGTCGCCCAAAGGATTCAGTTATCTTTTCTATCGGGGTTAAATACTATTGTATTCGGGACTTTTTAATACATTTACATTGTTGGGATTATTGTAATGGATTTATATTATTTGGGAATGTTTATTCCAATTGCATTTAAATTCTTTTGTGTGTTATCTGTGTTGTAGAATAAAATGTGTAGTGTTATTCTTAAACTAAAAATGGATTTTGTTGAATTAAAATTTGGAAAGTTTTTTTTAACACCAACTTAATTGGGTATTGGGTGAGTTGTAAATGTTTTTGACAGTGATGCTAAGAATGAGCCAACTGTATATTCTGTTTTAATTTGGTATGGGACTGACCACCCGGTATTTAATTAGGCGCGGTGTTACACAACGACAAAAATTTAATAACAAAGCATGTCACCCCTTTTTAACACCGTACCAACTGCTGAAACCACCAATCTTTTAAAGCCCAAATAAACTTTTATTCCTTTGACAAAAAACTTTTTTTATAAATGAAAACAACCTTTTAAAAAAGAAGATTTTTTTTTAAAAAAAAATCTTTAAATGCCAACTCATTTTGATTTAAAAAAAACTTTAGTTCCATCCTTTTTTTTTAAAAAAATCCTAACACTTTAAATATAAAATGCACGTGGAACTTTTAACATATTTTTACCAAAATTATCTCAACGGAGCTTGAGTGTTGAAGTTCACTTGTAATTTGGATCCGGAGTTTGTAGATGACATCTTCCTCAATTCTTTGACGACTTGTAGCGGTATACGACATAATTAAATTGTGACGGACAATGTCCTTACAAATCATCCCCTATGTCTATGCTGGTACAAAATAAAAAAATCCGAATTATTATTCACAAGACTGGCCTATACAAATCTACCCTCCCAAAGTCAAACATGGAAAGATAAAATGACAAGTCTTTAAACTTTTCTTTAACAATCAATTTTTCAAAACTCCAAGCTTTTCTCATCAGGGTGTGAAACAATATCGTTGTACCCACACATATGAGATAAAGAAAAAAACCTCGTGACGTATTGAGTTTGAAATAATATAAACATAATCAATGTTAGCACAATCAAATCTCCTCCATACTAAAACTCCACCAGAATACCATAATTCGTTCTCCCCCTTTTTATTTTTTCGATATAGACAAGGAAAAGAATAAATCACATAAAGAAAAATGGGGTGTCACATAAAACAGAACAAACCAACTATATTTGATTTTTTAAATTTTTATAAAAAAGATGTTACAAAAAATCACATCTTGGAAACGGAATGAATGGAAACGGAATGAATTTATACTAAGACGGCCATGAATTTATACTAAGACGACCAAATCTTGGAAACGGAATGAATGGGAGTGAACAAATTCGATTGGAAAATCAACTCAAACATATCATATGTGCAAGATGTATAAGTGTAATCCTAACGAATCAACATAAAAAATAGTCCTTTGGTGGAAAATTATTGAATTTAGATGACATCATCTTAAATCAAAATCAACAAATCAAAGTCAACATGATTTTCACACCAATAACGTCCAAAATGATTTCATGCCTTTTCAAGACTTTTTAAGGATGTGCAAAGCCGTTTTAATTCCCCTACCAAATCCCTCATATATATTTTCTTTTTGAGGTGATCTAAATTCTCAAACATTGGAGAATTGGCGAACAAACCTAATGCCCCATTATTGACATGTATTTCTTTTTATTACCTTTCAATATTTTCGGGCTCTTTTAAACCTCTTTGAACCCCGGATAATTAAAATACCTCAATTTTTTAGGTCCAATTTAAACGACGGCTTAATCGCAAAGGATAAATGAATACCTTTCGTAGCCCTTCACCGTTGATAAAATTCACACAAACTTACGACAAGACGGTAAAACATGCACACCTTTTATTATCTTGTTTTATCGCATTTGGTTTGTTTTAATAGACATAATTGGGATGAAAATACGTAACCAACATGTGAGTTGTCAAGAACAAACATAGTCAAACATGAAGGTAGCAACACTATAGCAACTCGAAGACTCCAAACTTTATAAAGCAAAGGAATGACATCACATATTGTCTCAAATCACTATCAAACAGTCACATGGATATAACATGAATTTGTGACTTGATCATCCTAAGTGTTTATTCATAAATGGTGCAAAACAAACTATTAAATCTTTTTGAGTTTTTCTAGTTTTCTAAACTAAAATAAAATCTTTTTGAATTTTTTTGGAAATAAGAAAAGGACCAAATGTATATAAATACAAAAATGATACAAACTATAAATAGGATCAGAATAATGTGAGCATGAAAAAAATGCATCCTATACTAGACACGGACCATCCCCTCAGTCAACTGTGCAAATCCCTAAAGAATTCCTAAGACTCTTGAATCTAAGGGCATCTAAAGGTTTTGTGGAAATATCGGATAACTGTAGGTCAGTGGGTACAAAACTCAAGGATACGACTTTCACCTCAACTAACTGACATATAAAGTGCTCGTGTATCCTGATGTGCTTTGTGCGGGAATGTTGGATCGGATTACGAGATATGTGTATCGTGTTCGTGTTATCACATGAGATGGTCATGGTGTCCTGTGAAATCCGATAATCCTCCAATATTTGCTTCATCCATAAGAGTTGCGTGTAATAACTCCCGATGGCGATGTACTCAGCCTCCGTAGTGGACAAAGATATGGAGTTTTGCTTCTTACTCTGCCAGGAGACAAGAGCAGAACTAAAGTAAAAACACCCACCAGAAGTGATTCTATAACCATCTACATCCCTGGCGCAATCGGTATTCGAATAGGCGAACAGATGATCATCGGTATCAAAGGAATACCAAATACCGTAGGAGAGAGTCCCACTCACGTATTTGATAATACATTTTAGAATGAGTAAGTGTGACTCTTTCGGGGACACCTGATATCGCGCACAGACTCCAACACTAAAGGCTATGTCGGGATGACTGGTAGTCAAGTAGAGAAGACTACCTATCATATTCCAATATAAGGTTTGCTCTACGTCCTTGTCTGAAGTGTCCTTACTAGGATTGGTAGAAGTACTCATAGGTGTACGTGCATGCTTAGCAGAGTCTAAACCAAATTTCTTCACTAGGTCTCTAGCATACTTGGATTGGGAGAGGAACATCCCATCCTCTAGCTGATGCACCTAGAGACTAAGGAAGAAAGTAATCTCACCTACCATGCTCATCTTAAACTCACTTTTCATCTCCTTTGCAAAGTGGTGAGCGTGCTGGGAGCACGTGGATCAAAAGATTATGTCATCCACATAGACCTGGGCAACCAAAATAGCACTGTCATCTCTCCCGACGAACAACGTCATATCAACTCCCCCTCTCTTGAAGCCACGGGATAAGAGATAAGAAGTAAGCCTCTCGTACCAAGCACGGGGTGCTTTTTTTAAACTATACAAGGCTTTCCTCAAATAGTAGACGTGCTCCGAGTGCTTAAGGTCTTCAAACCCTTTTGGTTGTTCCACGTAAACCTCATCCTGTATAATACCATTTAGAAAGTCACTCTTGACATCCATCTGATATAACTTGAAGCCCAGGTGATATGTGATGGTGAGTAGTAACCGGACGAACTCAAGCCTCGCAACAGGAGCAAATGTCTCCCCAAAGTCTACACCATTTATCTGTGTTTATCCTTGAGTGACCAACCTAGCCTTGTTTCTAATTATGGTACTATTTTCATCCATTTTATTCTTAAAAATGCACATGGTACCTATCACATTCGTCTCACTAGGTCGGGGGACAAGTTCTTAGAAATTGTTCTTTTTAAATTGAAGCAACTTATCATGTATAACAGATATCCAATGTTCATCCTTGAGTGCTTCTTTGTGATTCTTGGGCTTGACTATGGACGTGTACCAAAGATGAATAACAACGTTCTCTGGCTGAGCACGAGTCTTGACCCCTAAAGTGGAATTGCCTACAATGGTGGCAGGGTCATGACTCTTGCGAACCCAAGAAGGTGTGTCCCCTAACACAGAAGTAGGGGCCACAGGGTTTGTGTGAGGGATAAGTAAATCACTGCCAGAAAATTCCTCATACTCACACTGAAGGATCGAATCGATAAATGTCGGAGGTTCGTCATCTTACACGGTGACATTTATTGACTCCATAACCTTAGAGCTACTAAGGTTGAAAACCCTGTATGCTCTACTGTTTGATGAATATCCAAGAAAAATTCCCTCATCGCTCCAGGAGTCAAACTTTCCTAATTGCTCTCTATCCCATAGGATGTAGTATTTACTCCCAAAGACACAAAAATATGCAAGGTTGGGTTTATTGATAGTCCACAATTCATAAGGAGTTTTAAGTGTGTGTGGATGCAAATAAAACCTATTCACCGTGTGGCACGCGGTGGACACTGCCTTTGCCCAAAATCTCCTAGCAACCTTACGACCCAAAATCATAGATCTAGACATTTCTTGAATCCTCCGATTCTTCCTCTCAACAATCCCATTTTACTGAGGAGTCCTTACGACCAAAAATTCATGTTTAATTCCAAGGCTATCACGGTAAAGATCTACCTTTTCTTTCATAAATTTCGTGCCATTGTCACTACGTATCCTGTTAATAGTGACTCCATGTTGATTTTGCAGGACACGACACTTGGCCATTAAAAACTCTACAGCATGGGATTTCTGTCTTAGAAAACCTACAATCGAATATCTGGAGAAATCTTCCACCATCATGAGGATATACCTCTTACCACCCAGACTCTCAGTACGAGTAGGACCCATAAGATCCACGTGAATCAGCTCAAGCACACGAGAGGTGGTAATGGAATGTAACTTTCTATGGGGACTACGGACTTGTTTACCCAACTAACAGGGTCCACAAACCGTGAAAGTTAGCTTTCCAAGGGATGACATGACATGACATGTACTAGGTCCTTTTTAACAAGACGATCTAAATCTCTAAAGTTCACATGACCTAGACGTTGATGCCACAGATCCATAGGAGAGATCGTGCCGCTGTTGCAGACAAATGAGGACTTGGGTATAATCCCATAGCAGTTATCGTTAGTCCTCACCCCTTGCTATAATAGTTTACCGGCTTGATCATAGACATTACACTCATTCCTCTTAAGCTTTACTGCAAAGTCAGCGTCGCACAGCTGGCTAATGCTGAGTAAATTAGCTTTCAAACCTTTCAGGTACAAAACATTCTTTAGCTTAGGAAATTCAGGTATCTCTACAGTCCCTTGTCCTAGTATGCTAGATTTTCTCCCATATCCAAATGTGACCTTGCCTTTCTTTCGATGCTCGAGGGAGGTAAAGAAGGATACGTCACCAGTCATGTGCCTGGAGCACCCACTGTCAAAATACCATTAGGAGGTATTATGTGCTTTGAGAGAGACATGAACAACAAGGTCCTTTTCATCTTTATTAGGTACCCAAGAAGTGGTAACCTTTTGTTTACCCTTGTTGTTGTTGGTTTTATCCGGGATGCGGGAAGCATTCTCTGACGATAAAGACATCCATCGAAATTCCACCATCAAACTCTATGATGTGGCAGCTAAAAACTCAACACGCTCTATCAAATTAGTAAAATCATTAGTACGATGTGGTGGAGCATATATATGTGAAGTCCGACCCAAACTATAGCAATACTCTTTCAGTTGACCTTTTCTTTTGTAGTACGCACAAAAGAAAACAGTTTTAGGCTACCTTGGTTTGCTTTTCTCGACCGAACTTTTCTCTTGGGCTTTGATGGGAGGCCATATGGAGTAGTCGTAAATTTAGGCACTAGTCCAGGTGCAATCTGAGAGGTGGAAGCACCATCAAAACCAATTCCCGGCCTTTCACCAAATCCTAAGGAGGGGGCGAGGAGCATCTTTCCCATCTTACCATACCTATCCTCGATTTGAACCTTGACTTCTCGTGCCTTCTCAAGATTATGAGTGAACTGGGTAACAAGGGCTTCCAGAATCTTTCGAGCGTCTTCGGATGCACAGAGGTCTCTCGTCATATTAGCCACTTGTTTAGTCAAGTCCCCTTTTTCTTTCTTAAAACTATTCCCTCTCTCATCACAAACTAACTCTTTCTCTCTCAAGGCAGTGCTAAACAACGACTTTCTCTCTCTCTAATCTCTCCAAATTCCTTTTCAACCACGACGATCTTAAGAACTAACGCTTTGTTACGCATTTTGGTTTTGAATGATTCGGTATATAAATCGGCGTAGGCGCTTTTAAGATCACTCTTGCTCTCACTTCCAGCATCCTCTCCCTCACTCTCATTACTGTCAAGGTGTCCATGTGAGGTGGCATCATCATCGTCATGAGATGCAGTGGGAGAACCTCCATGACTAGCCATGAATGCGGTGAAGTTGCATTCATGCGGTGATATATCTTCAGAATCCACCGACTCGACCTCGTTGTCGTCACTCGCTGTGGCATTTAGCGCAACTTTTCCCTTGCCTTGACGTTTCAACCTAGTGGCGCACTTAAAAGCCTTATGACCTTTATGGCCGCATTCGTAGCATCTCTCTTCATCTCTCTTGGGGGTGTCCTTTTTATCTTTTTCATCTTTCTTGCCATATTTATTTTTCTCAAAATTATTTTTATCTTTAAAATTGCCATTTTTTAATTTGAGAATTTTTTTTAAGTTTTTGGCAAAAAGAACCAAGTTGTTTAAATCAAATTCTCCCTCAGAATCAGATATTTTTATCTCTCTATGTTTAGATGCTTCTTTCCTTTTAACGGATCCCTCACCCTTCTAGCCTGGGCTTTAAGTGCAATTCCCTTATCTTTTGGTTTAACAGACTTAGGAAACATGTTAATTTCAAAGGTTTGTAAGTCTCCAACAAATTCCTCTAATTTAAGCGTGTTTAAATTACCCATAGAATTTAACACGATGACTTTAGGGATAAAACGCTTAGGTAGTGATCTTAAAATCTTTTTAACAACTCTACCATTAGGAATGTGTCCACCAAGATTAAAGCTAGTGTTTACAATATCAGATAATCTAGCATAGAATTCATCAAAACATTCAGACTCAAGCATGGTGATAGTTTCAAATTGAGTTGTTAAGTTTTGCAATTTTGATTCTTTCACAGCATTAGTTCCATCATGGGTAAGTTGTAAAACATCCCATGCCTCTTTTGACGTGGTACACGTCATTATCCGCCAGAACTCGTCAGGTGTGATGGATCCAGAAATAGCACTAAGACCCTTGGAGTTAAAAGATGACCATTTAAATTCATCTTCAGTCCATGCAGTCACAAATTTTAAATTTGTCACGTTGTCAATAGTGATGGAGGGAGGTGTCCATCCTCTTTTAACCAAAATCCAAACTCTTTCATCTATAGCTTTTCGAGCAGATTTCATACGGGCTTTCTAGTAGGAAAAATTAATCTCGTCAAAAACTGGCATTTTATTATATAATTTTTCCATTTTGAACACGCCCTTTTTCAAAAATAATTAAAAAAAAATTGATATGTCAAAAAATTTTGCAAAAAATTACACGAAATAATTGTGTAATTGGCTCTGATACCAATTTGAGAGTGTGCGTTCTTTCAAATGAATTAATTATTTAATTAAATTCCAATTTCAGACCCAACAATTTAAAAAAAAATAATTCATAAGAACACTCGGTTCTTATTTCAGCAAAGGCGCCTCTCTTAATCATCAACAAAGGTGCGTGGCTGTAACACCCCGCCCGCCCGGGGAGAGCGAATGGAGCGCTAATCCGATAAAATAAATCCAAATCCATAAGTGACAAGGTATAGAGCATGTAAATAAACCCACAATAATATAAATCCACTAATCTCAATTCTTCAAATACAACAAGTCTCTCAAATTAAAATTACAACTATCTAACTCGAATAAAAATACAAATCTCCAAAGCTCTATACACCAAATTAATACAAATCTTTCCCAAACAATCCTCGCTAAAATCAATCTCCATAGCGCCCCAAAATCCTCGCTAACCTGCCACTAAAAGAAAATATGGGGAAGTACACAATACGACAAGAAAGATGCTCAATAAATATATTAACGATGAATAAAGCATAACAACACGAGTACGAATATTCAAATCAAAATGCAAATCTCAAAGCATTTATCAATATAATTTCTCAACAACACTTTAACCGGGTCACCAGGCCTCACCACATCCGTATATGCTTTATCAAGCCATAGCCCGGGAAACATGAATTTTGGCGGGTGCCCAACATTCGTGCCATATTAAAATCTCATGACAACGTGCTCAACAATAATATAATGATACCACATGAATCAAAATAATTTCAACAATTATTTTCCAGATTTCAATGAATTTATCAATTCAAATATGAGTTCAATTAAATAAGAATTCAAAGAGAATGACACTCGCGAGATTTAAGGAGCATATTGTGTAAAACCCCATACCTCAAACCATGATGACAAACCAACGATCACATCCTCAACATCAACACAAAAGATCTACAAAAGCTCCTCCAAGAACCTCCAACAAAATAGCCCCAAGAACACCTCTAATCTAAGGTTGGAACTCACAAATCTCAAGGGACAATGTGTATATAAAAAGAAGAGGAATATAAAATATATTTGCTGCCAAAATTTGTGCCAAAAGAAGGTTAAAAGGGTTGCCCACGACTTCCTTTTATAATGCAAAGAGATGAATAGTTGGAATCCAAAAGACTCCTTTAAATAAGGCAAAGAAATGAAGAGTTGGAAGTAAAAACAACTCCAAGAGTTTAAAAACATTTTAAAATCCGTTTTAACTCCGTTTTCAAAATCGTTTGAAATTCTCACCTTTTAAAATAATAACCAACATATTTGATCAATAAAAATAATTTTATCAAAAACTTTATTTTCCTCCATTTTCCAAAAATTAATTAAAATAGCCCAAAATTACTCGGGTTGTTACACTTCCTCACTAACAATGGAATTTCTCCCTCGAAATTCGCCGAATGCCTAACTCTAAAAAATCAGGCCACTACACTATCTCCAAAAATAAATCACGTCTCCCAAAAATAAATTCCTCACATCTGATCTTGAAACCTATCACGAATATCACCTAAAAGTTTCTATCTCCAAAAATTATTATCCACGCAATGAACCCAAAACCCAAGCCCCGAGGGTTGCCGTATACCTAAGCTCTGATACCATTTGTCACACCCCGCCCGCCCGGGGAGAGCGAATGGAGCGCTAATCCGATAAAATAAATCCAAATCCACAAGTGACAAGGTATAGATCATCTAAATAAACCCACAATAATATAAATACACTAATCTCAATTCTTCAAATACAACAAGTCTCTCAAATTAAAATTATAACTATCTAACTCGAATAAAAATACAAATCTCCAAAGCTCTATACATCAAAATAATACAAATCTTTCCCAAACAATCCTCGCTAAAATCAATCTCCATAGCGCCCCAAAATCCGCGCTAACCCGCCACTAAAAGAAAATATGGGGAAGTACACAATACGACAAGAAAGATGCTCAATAAATATATTAACGATGAATAAAGCATAACAACACGAGTACGAATATTCAAATCAAAATGCAAATCTCAAAGCATTTATCAATATAATTTCTCAACAACACTTTAACCGGGTCACCAGGCCTCACCACATCCGTATATGCTTTATCAAGCCATAGCCCGGGAAACATGAATTTTGGCGGGTGCTCAACATTCGTGCCATATTAAAATCTCATGACAACGTGCTCAACAATAATATAATGATACCACATGAATCAAAATAATTTCAACAATTATTTTCCAGATTTCAATGAATTTATCAATTCAAATATGAGTTCAATTAAATAAGAATTCAAAGAGAATGACACTCGCAAGATTTAAGGAGCATATTGTGTAAAACCCCATACCTCAAACCATGATGACAAACCAACGATCACATCCTCAACATCAATACAAAAGATCTACAAAAGCTCCTCCAAGAACCTCCAACAAAATAGCCCCAAGAACACCTCTAATCTAAGGTTGGAACTCACAAATCTCAAGGGACAATGTGTATATAAAAAGAAGAGGAATATAAAATATATTTGCTGCCAAAATTTGTGCCAAAAGTAGGTTAAAAGGGTTGCCCACGACTTCCTTTTATAATGCAAAGAGATGAAGAGTTGGAATCCAAAAGACTCCTTTAAATAAGGCAAAGAAATGAAGAGTTGGAAGTCAAAACAACTCCAAGAGTTTAAAAACATTTTAAAATCCGTTTTAACTCCGTTTTCAAAATCGTTTGAAATTCTCACCTTTTAAAATAATAACCAACATATTTGATTAATAAAAATAATTTTATCAAAAACTTTATTTTCCTCCATTTTCCAAAAATTAATTAAAATAGCCCAAAATTACACGGGTTGTTACAGTGGCAAACATAAAAGGAATTAAGTTTTGCCTTTGATTGGTTAGAACCAAAACTGTACGTAACTTCCCAAAAAAAACTTAAAAGTTAAATATTCCAATCATTGGCGCCGCAGCCTTTGAGGCATGAAGAAAAAAAACTTTTTCCTTTTAGGCTTTTGAAAAAGAGCGAAACATGCGTCTTTATGTTAACACCAAAAATTTTAAAGAAACATTATGCCAATGATTGGTAGAAACAAAAAATGACGGCAACAATTTAATAACAAAGCATGTCACCCATTTTTAACACCCCACCAACCGCCGAAACCCCCAATCTTTTAAAGCCAGAAAAAACTTTTATTCCTTTAACAAAAAACTTCTTTTATACACGAAAATAGCCTTTTAAAAAAGAAGATTTTTTAAAAAAAATTATTTAAACGCCAACTCATTTTGATTTTAAAAAAACTTTGGTTCCATCCTTTTTTTTTAAAAAAAACCAACACTTTAAATATAAAATGCACAAGGAACTTTAAACATATTTTTACCAAAATTATCTCGACGAAGCTTGAGTGTTCAAGTGCACTTGTAATTCAGATCCGGAGTTTGTAGATGATATCTTCCTCAATTCTTTGACAACTTGTAGCGGTATATGGCATAATTAAATTGTGACGAAAAATGTCCTTATAGATTTTCATTATTCTCAATGGGGATTACTGCACTCACAATCTAATTAATATCCAAGGCTATCAGTTTTCAGAAACTAAATCCTACTTTAACTGATAATTAATTAAATTAATATTTTAATTAATCGAAATTTTTTTTACATTCTCAAAGGTACAAAGGTAATATCTTGATTACTCAAAACACCTTTCGCTCATGTAACATTTTTTAAGATTTTTGTGACACTAAGTTCAAAAAGTGTCAAAGGGTTAAAATGGTACCCAATGTTATAATACATTAGAGTTTGATACCCAAACTAAAATGCAATAAAAAATGGCACCAGAAGACAAATGACTCACTTTTGTTTAACAAATGTTTCGGGTCAAATATGTTTGAATAAAACTATGAACTAGTCTTCATTTATATAATAAAAATTGAAAAATATAGTTTTTGTTGATATTGTAGTTGTCATATACCAAGAATACCCACAGCTGGGATTGCACCACTTTAAAATAGCCAATGTCAAGCGGACCTATGACCTCGGAGACTTTCATAATATTTAGCATACATAATATTCAAAAGCATATATACAAATGTATATGAGATAAATACACACATGCATAACTTTATATCCGTACTTTATCCATTAAGGTTTTATTCTTTAAATCATGTGATTGTAAAGACATTTATTTAGTTTTAGAATAACTTGTCTTTAATTCATTTTAATATGAATCTAAATGTGGAAACGCTTTATATTTGTTCTTAAATATTCTTATGTCAGTCAGATATACTTACTAGGTGTGGTGACAAAAATCACTACACAAATAATAATGAAAGAAAACAATCACCAAGAAAATAATAGCAACAAACAATCATAATCACAACACAAGAATTTACGTGGTTCGGTAACTTGCCAACGTCCACGGAGAGGTCTACTGTTCTTTATTAAGTAACTCTCGAGATGGTATTTTTTTATATGCCCCGGGCCAAGTGTACAATATATATTCAGTTAACACGTTGGCCCTGTATCCCTTGAATATCTCTCCGAGATTTTTGGGGATAGACTCGGTCATATCTTTTATTATAATTGTTATTCAAGACTAATAATTTTGGCCGAGCACCTGATTCATTTATTTGGGCTTGTTCGGCTACTCTTATGGGCTTGGTCGATAATAGGTACCCACAATTTCCCCTAAAAAATGTGGGTTCACAATTTGGGCTCACAAATTTTAAAAAGTAACTCCTCATCCCCCAATGATGGAACTGTTGCAATTCGGGCGATTAGAGGGTGTGTATCGTCATTTGACAGGAAGTTTAAGTGACAAATCTTCTTCGATCAGTGTGCGCCATCATTGAGGAGTTTAAACTTAAGTGTTGGATGATTATATCATCACTTCAACTCTTTAGTTTTTCCACTTCCAAGCTCTCTCTTACTCTCAAGTTATCGTTTGCTCTTCATATTCCATATTTTTGGTTTTCCATCGTTTCGAGCTTCATTGTTTCCTCGTAAGTTCTCAGTCCCTTCTCTTTTTGTATTTCCTTATGTCATTTTTCTTTCTAATATAGCTAGGGTTTTCTTACGGCAAGGATAGAAAACAAATATCTGGTAGAATTTAGGAAGTGATACAATATCCCTGACTGGGTGGATATTAAGTGTGCCGCTGTTCCTCGTAATGTCCGTGACATTGAGAATGGAAACTGGATTCACATTATTCTAATATCTCAAAGGGGCCCCCAAATCATATTTTTTACATTTCTTTCAGTACTTCGATATAGTCCCAGCCCAGTGTTCTCCAAATATTTGGAAAATTGTAAATCGTGTCCATAGAATAAACTAACTTTACGAAATAAACTTAGGGCTGGTTGAAATTTTCTTTTATTATACCTTTTCTCGTAGGAGCTCTAGTCTTATTTATTTGAAAGCGAGGAGTCCAAATAGGGTATTGGTAGGGAACCTACCCGATTCCCATAAGGACTACTGGTCTGAGGGGTTTATTGCTAGGAACTGGCAATTCCTTCCCCAAGTAGGGGGAGCAAGGTACAGGGGACCTCGGATTCCTACATATGGGGAGGAGTACATAGGTTGTTGTCCAATCTTACTGATTTTTTATTGTTTCTCTGATTTGTTATTCCTCTAATATTTTCTTCTATTTTTCAATGAAGTCCAAAAATCATGAGCCTTCTCTCCACGAGATCTGTGTTGTTGAGTTTATCAAACTTGAAATATAAGGGACTCTATTGTAGAAGGTGAGCATCATATGTCGGCTGCCTTCTTGCTGGAATACAAGAATACTACCACTAGCTTCATTGCCCATCCAGTTGACTCCATACCTCATCTTGATATACCATAGGAAGAAAAAGAGGAAGAAGGTGCTCTCAAACCCATCAAGCTAGATAACGAGGAGGATAAAAGCCCAGATATTGGTGTTGTTGTAGCTGGCAGAGGTGGTTGTGGTGAGGTAGGATCCAGTGAGGAGGGATCCAGCCAGGAATAGTCTAGTGGAGAGAGGTCCAGGGAGTAAGGTTCTAGTTTGGGAGATTCCAGGCTGAAAAGTTCCAGCGAGGAAGATATGGCTCCCCCTCGAAGAAAGAACCCGATTCATGATGAGGATGATGATGATGATGATGATGTCATATTGTCCAATAGGCTGAAGATCCAGAAACCAAGGTTTGGGGATACTGCTAGTGGTTCCCAGACAACAGCTCATAAAAAGGAGGTGGAGAGGAAGAGAAAAAAAAGAAGAGAATAGAGAGAGAGAGAGAAAGAAAGAAAGAAAGAGGAAGAGAGGAGGAGATAAGAGGAGAAGAAGAAAAAATAAAAGGAGAGGAGAAGAGAGGATGAATAAATCACAGGCATCTATTATGCATGTGGCTATCCCAGCTGAGAGAGCCTCCATATCTCTAACCCCTCATCTTGCTTCAATGATGCTCGAGAGAGCTGTGCTCATGGCTAACCGTGATCGGTCCTCGAACATGGGCCCTAAAAAGTTATCCCTGAAAGCAGATCAAGGTATTTCTTTGGTAAGGCCATTTCCCCTTTTCTCTATTTCTTTAACTTGTACTCTCTTTATGCTCTATCTTTTAACTCCTGTCTCTTTCTTCAGTTTGTGCCTGACTGCACCGTTATTCATCGCAGGTAAAATGAGTTGGAGATAAGAAACATTGAGCTCGAGGAGATCTTAAAGAATGCCCAGGAGTCCCAGGAGTCCTCCAAGAAAGCTCTTATAGAGGTTGAGGTCGAGGCTTCCTTTGCTAAGGAGAGGGTTGAAGAGGCCAATGAGCTAAAGGAACTCTGTGAGGCCTATGAATTGGTCATAATGAGTACACTGGCCATCACGGATGAAAATAAAGGGTGTACTAAGAAGGTGAAGAACATGGAAATAGAGGTGGACACCGTCAGAGAAAGTGGCTACAATGAGGGTTGGAAGGCAACATATGAAGAAGCCAAAAAGCATATTGACTACATCAGTCGATCAAACTTTAAGAAAGGCTAGAATTGAGACTTAGTTACTGCTGATTCTTCTCTATTTGGAAAGAATAATCCTAGTCCCAAGTTGGTTATTGATGAAGATGTCCCTGCTACTCGGACTACTGTGGAGTTTGTTGCTCCTGATATTGATACCCCTACTGTCGACCAGGGAGTGAATCTTACCTCGGTCGAGGGAGGTGCACTTAGGACGAAGATGAGCGAAGCTGCTGCTAATAAGGGGAAATAACTAACCCCCATAGAGCAGGTTGAGGTTGCTCAATAGACTTATAGGATTTTTTAGTTTTTTTATGCGTATTTTTTATTCTTTCTTTTTGTCTTTCCATGTATTTGTACCTAGTTAGTGCCACTTTTTAATGAAATAAAAGAATTTTTTTCCCATATTCACTGATATACCTGTCATTTGTGTTCCATGTCTTGTAATTTTTCTATCTTGATAATTACATTCCTACCATCTCTCACCTAGGCTAAATACGTGGTTCGAATGTAAGAGACCAAGTTCACCGAGCATTTGTCAAAATTTGCAAATCCCTTAAGGCAAGGAACCAGGACTATAAAGATCAGTCCAAAGTAGTTTTCAGTCTGAAGGATAGTCTTGTAGAGATGAAGGAGGTTGGTTCCTCCGTTTAAGAAGATATGGATGCTCTGAAGGCTAAACTGTTGGAGGCTTCCGAGATCAATCATGTTGGGGAGGTTATGTAAGGGGAAAATGATGCCTTAAGGAGGGAAATTGCACGCTTTAAGGAAAATGCTTCAAGTAGTGCTCCTCGAGTTATTCAAGGTTCCTCTTCATCCTTCATGCGGTGAGCTAGGAGAGATGGTGGTAATTCCAAGAAGGAGATTGTCGAGCTGAAGGGGGATGTGCAATGAGCATACGTAATCGCTCTCGGACTATAAAGGGACGTTAAAAATCTATGGCATTTATTTTGAAAGGGTCCGCGACAGGTATGGGCGGATGGATATGATCAAGGTTGGATGGATGCCACCACAAAGCTAAAAGAAAAGGAGGAAATTGACTTTATTAGAGGGTGGCTAAGTGCCCTCGGGGAGTTGATGGTCACCAAAATATCTCCCTTGTGGTATAGTCATGAGATCACTCCCCCAATCTTGGAGGCGAATCACTTTCGAAGGGATGATCGCTGGATCCCCATAGATGTTATT
The DNA here is from genome assembly GCA_949130495.1 of Sambucus nigra. NCBI lineage: Eukaryota > Viridiplantae > Streptophyta > Magnoliopsida > Dipsacales > Adoxaceae > Sambucus > Sambucus nigra. Next base: position 250,225,874 of record OX422218.1, on the reverse strand, counting down.
CTAAGGCAGCTGTTAGAGCCGAGCTCAGAAGAAGATGTGGAGAACTTTGCCCCTCACCCTGATTATGGTTGGAGAGCTCGGGTAGAGGACTACCTTGCCCAGCGACATGGATCCCCTTAGGGTTGATTTATTTCATTACTGTTGTACATGTAACTATGTAATTGTTAGTGAGAAATAAAATATTTATCTTTTGGGCATAGGCTGACTAAACATGTGTTGCCTGCTTTTGACTTATCAATAAACTGTAGTTATTTTGGGCACTTCCAACGACTAAATGTCATTTAGAGTTTAATTTCAATTAAGAATTTCCCCAGTCCATTATGCCATAGCCATACCATTCCGCCCACTTTACCTTTTAGGTCGAGTCATCACACTACCTTAGGCTTAAGTAGGGCAAAGGCAAGAATACACCTGATTAATGGGCAATCAACCCGGGAAGGATTTTAGAGCCAAACTATGTTGGTGACCAACTAAAGTTAGTCGTATTGCCTAGGGGTGGCAATTCGGGTTAGTCGTGTCATTTTTGAGTCGCATTGATTTTTATTTGAGTATAAGTTTTAGGTGCTCTTAAATCTATACAAGCTAATCGTGTCATATTCGGGTCATTTCGGGTTATTACCATAAACGGGTTATCGTGTCAAAAATTTCCAGCCCTAGTATTGCCTAGGGATCCCCTATAGGTCTTTATTTGCTACCGGAGCAACCTAAGAAGACAATTATGTTTTGGAACAAATGCCTAGGGAGGGTTATCACCTGTTTACCCTGCTAATTATACTTTAAACAAGTTTATCTAGGATAGTCCTAACCACTGCAATGCAACCATGAGATGTTAGTCAAAAGATCCTTTGACTGAAGTAAGTTAACGTTACCGTAATCGAGGAATTTTATTATATTCTTAAAAAGAGTGGAGCTTGTAACTTGGTGAAGCGACCACGAATGTGTATCTAGTGTGTGTGCTATATAGGCTCAAGTGCAAGCCTGGCGTTCAAGTAATAATTTGATAAGTCGGGATCGTCTCCACAGCGAACTAGGACAAAAATTTATGACAACCTAGGACTAGACGACTAACCCTAAACTGATTCTCGAAAAGAAATGAAAAAAGATGATTAATGGTGAACTTAATGACTACTAACTCAATACAAAGGAAATTTAACTACTGATTAAACTAAATGTACAGAAGTAAATCTGCTGAGTGAATTAAATATGAGTAATGGAAAGATATGTTAGGATACAATCCCCCGAACCCTAGTACATTTACTGGATAGAATGCTAGCTTTTGAAATAGAAAGTTTTATTGAACCCGATCTTTATTAATCCTAAGCATTACATATATGAGTGTACTAGCCCGCATCATACGTAATCAAAGAAAAAAATTAAGCGGTGTCGAATAGCTAACACGCGCATCGCATTCTTAAACACCCCGGTTACCTAGGAAAAATGAGTTTAAAAGGTCTACGATGGTTATGCGTACTACACAACACGATTCATTCAATTTTCAATTCAAAATCTATTTTCTACATAGATAAATTACATCGAATTGGGTTCATACATCCCAACCCTTAAAAACTTACCTGGACATGATTAAATTAAAAACTACCACATAATTAAATTTGCAGAAATTTATAGCTATGTGAATAATTGAGAAGAAATTTGGAAATATGAATTGAAACCTAAAATTGAATGACTAATTAAGCAAAACTATGAAAGCAATTAAAAGAAAAAATTAAATAGTACTTGTAATGAAGAAATCTAGAATAAAATCTTGAATCTTGAATTATTATAGCAAAACATAAAACCCTAGGGTTTTTGAATGCAAGATCCCTTTAAAACTAATAATCCCCCTAATGTCTGGGAATTAGTTGGAATAAATACTCTACGAAATTATAAGAGTTTGACCTAGATATAACTCTAATTTTGAAAAAGGAAAAATAAAAAATTCGTCACTCGAATCGGTCCAGCCTGGTCCATTGGTTCGGTCCAATGTCTACCGGATCCGTTCTTTTTCCTTTGAAACCGGATCAGTCCGACCTTTCAATCTATGCAGGAACTTTTAAGCTTCCAGATCGAACCATTTTTCGGGATAACCAAATCGGTCCGGATGTTCATTTTATTCATAAACTCAACCTCCTTCAGACCAGATCATTTTGGGGAATAGCCGGATCGATTCGAAGGTTCTATTCTCTCTGCTCTACTAGTGACTTTCTCTCATCTTTAAGGCTTCATAACTTTTGATTCGGGACTCAGATTTGGACACCGTTTCTTCCTACGTTCGTGTAGACTCAAGGTCTTCAACTTTCTTATTGGTTCCTTTTTCGAACTCTAGATGTAAATTTACTCTTTTGACCTTTGACTTTCTTTCCTTTCTTTCTTCCTTGGTTTCTTGGTTTTATATGCTCAAAATTATTGGGTGAAAAAAAAATTCTTCATTGGATTACGATCATTGTAAAACGGGAACATTAGCTCTTATACACACCGATCAATCTCACTTGTTATCTTTTCGTGTTTTAGCTCTCCACGCGGTAATCAATTTCGTAATTCGGACTCGATTAGGACTTTTCTTGGGTTATAAGGTGTATTGGGTAATATGGGAATGGTCAAAAAGTTCAAAATTGGAAAATGTCTTTATGATGTCCGTTAGTGGTTTTTCGGGACTTTGCTCATTTTCTTTTCTTTTTCTATTTTTTTTCTTTGTCCATTTTTTTCTTGCTATTTTAGTTGAGCATCATACCAATTTTTTTCTTGCCCCTTTTTATTTCACTTGTTTGGACTCAATTTTTAAATTTTCCTTTTTCAAAATTCAGGGCTATTTGGGTTTTTTGGGTTACCAAACGAAAGGAAAAATTCCTTTGGCTCAAAATGGCTAGAAAAAGGGTAATTTTTCACAATTTTTTATGGCTAATATTTTTGGGTAAACAAACGATGGCCTAACTTCATTTATCCGAATTACTAATCAATAAAAACCATATGCGTCTCGAGATGAATTTTAGTTTAGAGATATGTTAGCACGCTTTTCGAGGCAACGACACACACTATTCCTTGACCGATCAAAACAATAATTTTGGGATCACAACGAATTATTTCAATGCTGAATATAACTTTGAGTTAATCATTAACTTGGACTGATTTAAAAACACAGAAAAATTGATAGGCTCGAAATCTCACTGGGTTGATTAATCTCCACTCTTATTTGCTAAGTCATCAATTTTCACTAAATCTCCATATTTGGCCAATTTCGGCTCAGTGAATTTTGGATTTTACAAGTTTGAGACTTTAAACAAACTTCGGTAATATTTTTGAAAAATTTAAATTCCAATTTGTATTTACTTTGAAGAAAAATATTTTTTGATTTTTCAGAATTTTTCAATTTTTTCGAAGTTTTGAAATTTTCTATTTTTTTTTTTTGTTTTTGGGCATTTTGAACTTTGTGTAATTTGGAAGGGCATCCATACCCCCCTTAACTTAGACTTTTGAAAAGGCCCGATCCAAAAAGACTAAAATCAAAATTATAGAGAGAACGCATAAAAAGGAACAAATGACAAAATGTAAGAATAAACAAGCAGGTATAAGAACACAAGGATAGATAAGCAAATTTTTCCATTATCTATTCAAAGTGTAGAAGTGTGTAATAGAAAAATGGAAGAAAATACATCAAACAACCACTCAAACATTCTACTGGGGCTGGGTAAGAAGAGTTGGAAGCATTCGGGTCATATAGATCGTAGAAGTAGCTCGGTGGTGGCACACCCATGCTCATACGATATAGCTCCGCCTGAAGGCGATGCATCATACTAGTGTCGCACTGGTATGCCCGATGATCCACATCATGATCAGTGCGATATTTAATGATGAACCCATCGAAGGGCGATGATGCGTCGATCCAAATCTGCTCCCGGAAGCTCAAAATCAAATATGTGTCCTCATCATACTCTTCTTATTCTCTTTCACCCATCTCAATATCAGTAGTCGCAACCTCCTCTTCCTCGTCATCGTCCTCATCTTCATCCAACTCGTCATCATCCAATACACCTTCCTCCCTCCTTTCTCGGATGATCTCCCTTTGTCGCTCACTTTTTGTGCGTGTTCCCTATCCATAAGGATTGGGAAGGCGAGTGAAGGTTTGGGGAGGGACAATGTTGGGATAGTCTAAAATATATGTGATAAGCCGAGCATATGGGAGTGAGGTTGTACCCTTATCATCCAAGGCTACATAGAAAATGTCTTTATAGAGAAAACAGGCCAGGTGGATAGGGGTCGTGGGGTCTAAGAGGTAATAGACGAGTGTAGCTTGACGTGGGCGCACTACGGAGTCGTTTGAGGTTTGGAGGAGATTTGCACATGCTATTTGGAAAGTTATGCGGGCCATGTCGTTCATCCAGCCCATCGGGAATGTCTTGGAACCCTAATGCTCGCTGAGTGTGATGCGAAACATACATGTGGCTTTATGGAGGGGACGAGATTGTTGGGGTATGTAAATTGGACCGGGCTCGGGATCCCTTTTTTGCTAATTTTTGGATAAGAATTTCCAAAGAGAATGGGAAGGGAGTGGCATCAACAAATGCTTGAGTGGTGAATTCAACGGTGCGGATGAGCGATCCGTAAAAGCACGCACCTCAGTTTCCCACACAGCCCCCTGAGGCTCGTTGAGGAAATGGCACCACCCCGTTAGAAGGAAGAGGCTTGTGATGGATTTGGAAAGATCATTTCAACACACTTGGTGCTCCATGTGTAATTTTCATGCATGGATGAAAAAAATGTTATTTCTATACTTGCTCTTGGTGTGATCGGAATGCCCCGTTTCCGTCGTCAAGAACCTCGATGAAGGCATATTTTTCTGGGAGAGCCCTGTTTTCCATGTTGGATTGAAATGTGTTTGAGTTAGAATATGAAAAAGAGAGTAGAATAGTTGGGTGAATGGAGTGGTGGTGAAATGGGGGAGAAGGAGGTGTATTTATAGGTGTTTGGTGAAGGGAAAGGGTTGCAGAGGAAAAGGGAGGTGGATTTTAGGAGGGAAAGGTTGATGAGGAATAAGGAAAAGGGATATGGAGGGAAGAATATGGATTAGGGGAATAGGGGGTAATCTTGGGAAGGGTCAAGAAATTGCAAACATCGGACCGAACCAAATTCTAGGATCGAACCGGTCTAGTCTTTTTTTATTTTTGATTTCTGCATATCCGGACCGATCCGATTGCCAGGGGAGAATAGGTTCGTTCCTTCAAGACTTTTTGCTTCCCTTGCTTACAGAACTCACTCTTATCTCTCAATTTTTGGATGTTCCCACAACTTTACCTACACATGATTGACCTAAAATCTCCCACCGCTTGCTTAGGAAACCTAGATTCACTCTTGATGTGTGTTCTCTCGCACCTATCCTATGTGACCTATACCTACCGACTCTAACTAACCTAACCTACTCACATATACTATACACAAGAATCACCCCCATACGCGTCGAGGGTGCAACGACCTATCTTTCTTGCTTAAAACTCACCCGACCCCAAGAACGGGGTTCGTTGCTCTCCTAGTTTCCCCCATTTTCATGTTGTACGTAAATAATCAGAACAAGTTAGGCCCCGTACCATAGATAAAGGAGAGACCCTTAATCTTGGGGTGACTCACTGGGAAGGGATCCTCGTGGTCCCTAACTTGTTCTTTGCCTGTGTGCACCGATTTGGAAGGGTCATCTTAATTTCGTTTAATTTCAGTAGTGCATGGGTCCGGCTCTAATTCGGATGATCCTTGAGTCCTTTACTCAATAAAATTAGAGGACTCAAGGGGTATGGGTGGATGGTCATAAAAAAGGAATTTATCCATCGTTTCTTACCATTATCTCTCTTCTAAGTGACTAAATGAGTCCAATAAAGGTTGGACATCGACATTAAGTTTCTCATCCACCAGCCCAAATTCTTTCTCAAAATCCCTGAAGACTCATATCGCCTAACTCTCTCTCATGATTAATTTTCGAACAGTTTCTCTCATTGTCTTATAATATTTCTATCCCGCTCACGCCTACGTACTCGTTTTCGCTCTCAATCGCGATCACTAAACACACCTCTCCTTCTTCTTGCTCAACATCAGAATTTTTGCTCTCACTTGGCGCATCAAGGCCTACCCCTAATGGCTATTTCTTTTGAGTCCTCTCATGCTCGTGTGCTTCCTCGATAAGATTCGTTTCTCCCGGTTCTCTTTTGTCGCCCTCGTTCTTAGTGTTATTTAAGATATTTATCTCATGGGTCATGTTCCTAAACGTTAATTGCATTCGCCCACTCCGAGTATTGATGAGTGCATTAGCCGTAGCTAAGAATGGGTGACCTAGAATGATGGGAACATGATTGCTAAGGAGAATGGATGGCTCTTCATCCCAAGTAATAAAATCCACCGGGAAGTAAAAAGTGTTAATTTGGATGATCACATCCTTGAGAATGCCCCAAGTCATCTTCACGGAGCGATCCACGAGTTGGAGAGTCACGGTCGTGGGATTTAGGGACCCTAAATCTAATTGTTTATAGATGGAATAGGGAAGAATGTTAACACTCGCGCCTAAATCTGTTAATGCTCATTCGATTCAATTCCTACCCATGATGCACTATATAGTGAGTGAACCCAGAACTTTATATTTTAGTGGAAGATCACTCAATAGTAATGAGATGATATTCTGTGTTAGAAACACATTTTTCTTTACCTTTAGCCTTCGTTTTATGGTGAGAAAGTCCTTAAGGAACTTTGTATACGTGGGAATTTGCTTTATGGTCTCGAGAAAAGGTAAATTTATCTTTACTTGCTTAAGAACGTCAAGGACATCATCTCGAGAAGTCTCTTTGGATTGAGGGATCAACCGTTTAGAATATGGGGGTGCTCTAGGAGGTTTCACCACTGCTTCTAGCCCGCCGTTGACATCATTACCACTCTTTTTCACAGCGATATCTTCGGCCTCTTTTGTGCTGGGCAAAACCTCCTTTTCATTTTTCTTAGCGCGTGGAAGAGGTGACAAGTCAACCACTTTCCCACTACTGAGAAACCTGATGTGTGATAAAGATTCAAATAAATTTTCAAGTTTCAATAATAAACTTATTTAATTAGTGTCAATTTATAAATCAAATCAATTCATCCCTTAAACTCAAATAACTACGTGCGTGCAAGTCTCAATGTTTATAAATAAAGTATGCGACACAAATTTCAGGAAAAATCTCCGCAGGGAAAAACCTTTTTATTTCTAGAACTTTGACAAGTTTACAAGACCATTAACTTACATACTACTTGATAATCGCCCACAAGTGTAACGCACGGTGTCTTCGTCAAACCTTCAAAGCATTGGCTATAAATCAGCAATGGTTCACATGCAGCTATACCACAATGGACACGTAGTCCAAACACGTGTCTTTATCAAACAATCAACACGCAGAAGATCCTCAATGAAACACAGTCATAAACTTCGTATCAACTCACTCCACAATAGCATGCAGCTCTCGGTTGCAGAGATCTCCCCACAAAGAAGTAACAATAGCAAACTATGCTTTGGGTTCCACAAAACAACTCACACAAAAGCTTTTGGGATTGGAAATTGGAAAACAAAATTTATGAACCCTCAAATATGGTTGGAGAATAAAAAGACATATTCTGTCAAAACCAGTTTTTATCCACACGAAATTCAGAAGCCTGATACCCTTATTTATATTAAAATTTAAGGCGGTGACGTGTCAGCTTAAATCGCATCTCGTTCGAACGACATACGTTGTTGTTTGAGCGAGATACGATCTCGTTCAAACCATATATGATGTCGTTCGAATGACATCATACACGTGTCCCAAAAAATCTCCAATCTTTTAAATATCTTGGAAACTTCAAAACTTAAAACTGTTTACGAGATCATAAACCTTTATCCAAAACTTTTATGAAAAAATGTTTTTGAAAAATAAAAATCATTTATTAAAAAATCCAAAAACCATTTTAAAAAAATATCCCAACACTTTTAATGTGAAATGTAAATGAAATTTAAACACATTTTACCAAATTCATCCTTGTTGGGCTTGAATGTTAAAGTCTTATTTGGAATTCGGATTCGTCTTCGTAGATGCAATCTTCTTAATCCTTCGATGAATTGTAACAACTTGAAGAGGTATACGACATAATAAATTATGACAGACAATGTCCTTACAAATCTCTCCCTATGTCTATGCCGGTGCAAACTAAAAAAAATCCAAATTATTAATATCAAATGACCTATACAAATCTACCCTCCCATAAACTCAAATGTGGAAAGATAAAATGATAAGTCTTCAAACTTTTTCAAATGATGCTTCAACAATCAACTTTTTAAATCTCCAAGCTTTTCTCATCAGGGTGTGCAACGTAATGATCTTCAATTATATCTACAGACATTAGATAAAGCAAAAACCTCGTGACGTATAGAGTTTGGAATAATATAAATCATAAACATGAAAGCATAATCGAATCTCCCCTATGCATAAACTCCCCCATAATAGTATAATTCATTCTCACCCTTTTTTTTGTCCGAAATAGACAAGAAAAATAATAATTCATATAAAGCAAATCGGGGTGTCACGATAAACAAGACAAAAAACTGTTTTTAAATTTTACAATTTTTTCATACAAAAATGCAAAAAATGTTGTTACAAAAAAATCACACACCATGAATTTTTACTAAGACAACCAAATCATGGAAATGGAATGAATGGGTGTGAACAGATTCGGTAGGAAAATCAACTCAATCATATCATATATGCATGATGCATAAATGTACTCCTAACGAATGAACGTCAAAATAGTCCTTTGGTGTAAAATTATTGAATTTAGATGACATCGTCTTAATCATATAAAAAAATCATAGTATAAATGATTTCCACACCAATAACGTCCAAAACTATGTAATACTTTTTCATGACTTTCAACGACGTGCAAACCGTTATTAATTCCATCCAAACTCCCTCATTAAAAGATAATGCTTTTATTTTTCTTATGAGTTGATGAAAATAAAAACCCATTGGCCTATTTTTGGCATAATATTCTTTGTATTGCCATACAATTTTTTCTGGCTCTTTTAAACCTAATTGGACCCAGGATAATTTTTAATTCCTCACTTTTTTAGGTCCATTTAAACGGTGGATTTATCATAAAGGAAAAATTAAATACCTTTCGCAGCACTTTTTCCGTTTTTCAAAATAAGCACACAAACTCCTAAATTGTTTATAAGATGCATTATTTTTTGCAAGTTTTATCGCATTTAGTTTGTTATATAGAGAGAATTCAGATGGAAACACCCAACCAACATGTGATAGACAAGCACAAAAGTTAAACAAATCCGTGCATGTGTGCAATAAAGGATAAATAGGGTCAAACATGTAGTTAATAACACTATATAACATCTCAAAGACTCCAAACTTTGTAAGGCACATGAATTACACAACATATTATCTCAAAACACTATCAAACAGTCACATGGATATGGCATGAATTTGTGACTTAGTCGTCGTGAATGTCAATTCATATAAGGTGCAAACAATATACAAAACTCTTTTTGGGTTTTTCAAAAAAATTTATAAAAAAGAAAACCTTTTTGTATTTTTCGAACACTGTTTAGAAACAACCCAGCAGTATCAGATAATATATCAATATGAAGCAGAGGAATGCAACCAAATAAATCCAGAAAATTAAACATGTCATTCAAACGAAGCACAATGTCACTCGAATGAAAGTCCATGTCGTTAGAACGACACTACACGCGACATGTGATCTCGCTCGAATGAGAACACAATAATCCCAGAGAATAACATCATGCAAATCAAACTACACTGGCAAACATGTCTTAGACCTCATCCAGTAGGTGCAGTGGATTTTTCCAAAAATGGTGACATCTTTTGAAACAACTCCATCAAATCATGAGACGTCTTGACCAAAAAATTTACTTGCTCTCGAATATGTGCAAACTCTCTATCATTATGTGCAATCAAAGTATAATGGGTGGGTGCATGTGCACGAATATGTGTAGAAGCAAAGTGTGACACATAACCCAATTTAAAGAAAAACTCCCTAAGGTGTCCTCTCTTTTTGCAATGGGAGAAAACATAAACCTGCCTAGGTAGAACTCTCTCAAAAACTCTAGGTCATGGTCTCCTAACATGTACGGAACGCCTATCCGGGGTAGGTCGAGTCACTAAAGTGGGAACCGGCTCGGGTGCCACATTAGAAGTAGACTCACCATCATGACCTTTTCTTAAATTCTCACCACCACCCAAAACGGGATTGAGAACTATCTTTGTAAATTTCTTAGATGCGTTCTCTAGAGGGAGTTTGACCTCCCATGCATGTTCGAGATCACTCTTGAATTGGGATACACATGTCATCAAGCTAGACACCGTGATGGTCAAGTCACACTTTTCCCTCCTTAAAACTTCTTTATCTCTCTCCAAATCTAAAACCCGACGAACTAAATCTCCATTATACTTCATTGTCTTCAAGGTCTCGGTGTACGAATCCCTAAATGATTTTTGGAGATCACTTTCATCTCTACTCTCAAACTCGCTCTCATCTCCACTAGAAACACTCGAGTCATCACCGCCGCTCTCGTGAACACTATCATAGTGGGACAAAGTGGGTGTTCTCACACGACTCGAAAAAGCTACACACATCCCATGTGCTAAACCTTTATCGGACAGATCGTCCTCATCTCCCTCACTATCACCAAGTGTGGCGGTCATGGAAACTTTCTTTCCCTCTCTCCTAAGTCTTGTGGGACACTCAAATGCCTTGTTCCCTCTTCCCTCACATTCAAAACATTTCAAAATTTTCTTCACCCTCTTTATCTTTCTCACCATTTTCTTTGGCTTTGTCTTTCTTTTTTTTTCTCTGAAAACCTTTTATTGGAAGAATTTTGTTTCGCAAACTGGAGAAATCTTTTGAATTTTTTTGCAAGCAGGGCCATATAAAAATCAGACTTGTCCTCAGACTCGGACTCACAAAAACTCACTTTCCTTTTCTTTTTCAACTGGGCTTTAAGTGCTATCCCTTTATCCTTAGGTTTGACAATTTCGGAGAACATGCCAATTTCGTGCGTCTGGAGGTCTCCAACCAACTCTTTTAATATCATACGATTCAAATTACCTAAGGTATTTGAAACAGTTACTTTTGGGATATAATATTTTGGCAGTGATCTTAAAATCTTTTTAACCACTCGTGCATCAGTTATAGGCTCACCTAGGTTAAAACTAGTGTTGACAATGTTGGGCAAACGTGCATAAAAGTCATCGAAACACTCAATCTCTAACATAATGATTGTCTCAAATTGAGTGGTTAAATTTTGAATTTTAGACTCTTTGACCGCGTTAGTGCCTTCGTGGGTGAGTTTCAAAACATCCCACGCTTCTTTAGACATGGTGCACGTCATAATACGTCGGAACTCGTCAGGGGTGACATGTCCGTAAATTGCAATAAGCCTTCATAAATTGTAAGTGCTCCACCTAAACTCTTCCTCAGTCCAGTCTGACATAGATTTTAAATTAGTGACATTATTTGCGATAGCAGTAGGAGGAATCCAGCCTCTTTCACAAATTAACCAAACCCTTTCATCGATTTCTTTTAAATGGGATTTCATGCGGGCTTTCTTAGACCCGTCAAAAATTGGCAACCGGTTATATAAGTTTTCACTTGGAAACATTGCAACAAATTTAAAATATGATTTTTCAAAATAACTCATTATCACACAGTTTTGCAAAAAATAGGAATACGTGATTAATTAGCGTAACCTCCTCTTATGCCAATTTGAGAAACCTGATGTGTGATAAAGATTCAAATAGATTTGCAAGTTTCGATCATAAACTTATTTAATTAGAGTCAATTTATGAATAAAATCAATTCATCCTTTAAACTCAAATAACTATGTGCATGCAAGTGTCAACCATTATAAATAAAGTATGGGACACAAATTTCAGGAAAAATACCCGCAGGGAAAAACCTTTTTATTTCTAGAACTTTGATAAGTTTATAAGACCATTGACTTACATATTACCTGATAATCGCCCACAGTGTAACGCACGGTGTCTTCGTCAAACCTTCAAAGCATCGGCTAGAAATAAGCAATGGTTCACACGCAGTTATACCACAACGAACACGCAGTCTTCAATAAAGAATCAACACGCCAAAGATCCTCAATAACACGCAGTTATGATATTCATAGCGAATCACTCCATAATTGTACTCAACTCTCGGTTGTAAAGATCTCCCCACAAAGAATGAACAATAGCAAACTATGCTTTGGGTTCCACAAAATAACTCACACAAAAATTATTGAGATTGTCAATTGGGAAAAAAAAATAATGAACCCTCAAATATGGTTGGGGAATAAAAAAATGTATTCTATCAAAACCATATTTTCTCCACACGAAATTCATAAGCCTGACACCCTTATTTATATTAAAATTTAAGGAGTTGATGTGTTAGTTTAAACCACATATCGTTCGAATGACATACGCTATCGTTTGAGTGAGATACGATCTCGTTCGAACCATATACGATGTCATTCGAACGACCGCATACACGTATCCCAAAAAAGCTTCAGTATTTTAAATATCTTGGAAACTTCAAAACTTAAAACTGTTTACGAGATCAGAAACCTTTATCCAAAACTTTTATGAGAAAACATTTTTGAAAAATGAAAACCATTTATTAAAAATTTCAAAAACCATTTTAAAGAAATATCCCAACACTTTTAATGCCAAATGTAAATGAAATTTAAACACATTTTACCAAATTCATCCTTGTTGGGCTTAAATGTTGAATTCTTATTTTAAATTTGGATTCGTCTTTATAGATGTAATCTTCTTAATCCTTCGATGGCTTGTAACAACTTGTAGAGGCATACGATATAATAAATTATGAAGGATAATGTCCTTACAACTACATAGAGTGGTAATTTCATTACATTGCTCAGGATGCTCGTGGGATGTAAGTCTAAAAGTAGATTGACCTTGGGGCGGTCTTTAGCCTTGGGCAGAAAATTTACCCTTCTCTTGGATACTTAAGGATACTTGCAACCTAAAGATACTTGTATTAATCTTAGTGAACACGCCCTCAAACTTAGCATTGGTTGAATTTTGAGATTGAATGAATTGGTTTAAATTGTCCTCAAGAGACCTTCGCGGTGGGGTAATGTATGGGCCTGGAGGTGGTGCTTGCATTTGTGGGTGCATAGGTGGTGCTTGTTAAAATTGAGAAGGGGGAAGGTAGGTCAACATGTGAAGTAGGATTCATCGCAGCATGTTGTTACCCATAGCTAAAACCAGGATGGTTCCTCCACGAAGGGTTTTATTCATTCCCATGAGGGGCGTTAAAATTTCCCTTATACCCTCATATTTCTTCTACTTGCTCAGTAAGCAGGGCTTTGTAGGCGGGTATCATCGGACATTCTTTTGTTAGATGGATCGCCTCGCAAATAGCACATACCTCATCTTTCACAGCACAGGGAGATTTGGTAGCTTCTCTCAGTCTCACATCAAGTAATTCTCTCATACTTTTCTCAAATTGATCAAGTCGATGGTCTAGCAAGGTATCATGATTCAATTGGTATAGACCAGACGCAGAAGGAGTAGTGGACACTCGTCGAGGTCAGTTTTAGGCATTAGGATCAGATGTGTCCCATGCTTGAGTAGTCTCAGCGACATACTTAAGATGAGCCTCAGCGTCACTCGCATCTAATTCCAAAAATGATCTTTCACACATTGTTTGAACAAGTTGTTTAGACGCTATAGTAAGTCCATGATGGAAGAAAGATATAAGGTGATGTTTCTTAAATCCATGATGGGGGCAACCATTAACCAACTCTTGGAATCGTTCCTAACACTTATCAAATGACTCATGATCTTGTTGTTGAAAAGCTTAAATTTGAGCCTTGATAGAGTTGGTTTTATATTATGGAAGGAGCTTCGAAAGAAACTTGGATTGCATATCCTTCCATGATATGATAGAGTTTGGTGGTAAAGACCAAAGCCAGGTTTTATCTTTATCCTTTAAGGAAAAAAAAAAGCTTGAGGAGAACGACATCTTGCGTGTAAGATTGATCACTAAGGGTTTTGCACGCCTCTTCGAACTCTCGGATATGGAGATATGGTTTCTCTGAATCCTTGCCATGAAATGTTGGAAGAATTTGTATCATCCCATTACGGAAGTGGAAATTTCCTGCATTGTACGGAAGTAGAATGCATCCAAGTGTGACTATTCGCTCAGGAAATAAGAGTTCCTTCATGGGATGATATTGTTCTCTCTCCAATGGACTCGAAATCCTCACTCAATGTTCTAGAAGTGTGGCTCAGCGTGTGATTTCTGATGGATTTTGGAGGTGTAGGAGGTGGAACCCATAATTGTGGAACGCAAGGGGTATAGGGACTATTGGAATTGTACTCAACGATGTGATTTTCGTGGATTCTTATTGGAGTATTTTGAGGAGCTTGTTTTGTATTTTAAATGAAAGGGATTTTGAGAGATGATTTCATTTTATCTTTTTATTTTTCTAAATTTTTATGGATTTTTGATTTTTTTTTGAAATTTTGGAATTAAGTTTGGGATTGAATCTACTAACCTAAATCTACCTAAGTCCCCAACAACGGTGCCAAAAGCTTGACGCGACCACAAATGTGTATCTAGTGTACTTGTTATATAGGCTTAAGTGCAAGCATGTCATTCAAGTAATAATACGATAAATCGGGATCGTTTCCATAGGAAACAAGGACAAAAATTCATGACGACGTAGGACTAAACGACTAACCCTAAACTGATTCTTAAAAAGAAATGGAAAGAGATGATTAATGATGAACTGAATGGGTACTAACTAAATAAAAAGGAAATTTAATTACTGATTAAACTAAATGCACCGAAGTAAATCCACTGAGTGAATTAAATATGAATAATGGAAAGATATGTCAGGATACAATCCCTCGAACCCTAGTTCATTTACCGAATAGAATGTAAGCTTTTGAATTAGAAAGTGTGATTGAATCCGATCTTTATTAATCCTAAGCATTGCATATATGAGGGTACTAGACCGCATCATACGTAATCAAAGGTAAAAATAAAGCAGTGTCGAATAGCTAACACACACATCGCATCCTTAAACACCCCGATTACCTAGGGCAAATGAGGTTAAAAGGTCTACGATGGTTGTGCGTACTACAGAACATGATTCATTCAATTTTAAATTCAAAACCAATTTTCTACATAGATAAATTACATTGGATTGGGCTCATGCATCCCAACCCTCAAAAACTTAGCTGGACATGATTAAAGTAAAAACTACCACATAATTAAATTTCTAAAAAATTCATAGCTATGTGAATAATTGAGAAGAAACTTGGAAATATGAATTGCAACCTAAAATTGAATGACTAATTAAGATATACTATGAAAGCAATTAAAAGAAAAAATTAAATAATACTTGCAATGGACAAATCTGGAATTAAATCTTGAATCTTGAATTACTGTAGCAAAACTTAAAACCCTAGGGTTCTTGAATGCAAGATCCCTTTAAAACTAATAATAATCGAACCCCCTAATGTCTGGAAATTAGTTGGAATAAATACTATAGGAAATTATAAGATTTTGAACTAGATATAACTCTAATTTTGAAAAATGAAAAATCAGAATTTTGCCACTTGGATCGTTCCAGCCTGGTCGATTGATTCGGTCCGATGTCTACCGGATCAATTCGTTTTCCATTGAAACTGAATCGGTTCAGCCTTTCAATCTATGCAGTCACTTTTAATCTTCTAAACCGAACTATTTTTTTGGATAACCAAATTGGTCTGGTTGTTCATTTTATTCAGAAACTCAGCCTCTTTTGGACCGGATCGTTTTTAGAAATAATCGAATCGGTCCAAAGGATCTTTCTCTATACTCTGGTGGTGACTTTCTCGCATATTTGAGGTTGCATAACTTCTGATCCTGGACTTGGATTTGGACTGCATTTCTTCCTACGCGCGTGTAGACTCGAGGTCTTCAAATTTCATGTTGGTTCCTTTTTCGAACTCCACAAGTAAAGTTACTCTTTTTCCCTCTCACTTTCTTTCTTTTCTTTCTTCCTTGGTTTTTTAGTTTTGAGTTTCCTCTTCTCTTCACTTGTATTAAATCCCTATAAAAAGCATTAAGAATTCACGAAACTCGATGCACTCTATAAGAAATGTCAGTAGCAAGGATATGAAATAAATCAATGCATTTTACATGTTATGAGGTGATAAAATCCTCCAAATTAAGGGGATAAATTCGAAAGAATTTATGCCTAATTACTTGGAAATGGTGCATATAAAAAAAACATATTCGACACAACCAACACATGTAGAATGCCAAGGCTAATCTAGCTTTATTAATCGCAGTTAAAAGCAAAGAGCAACATTAGTTTGTAAAATAAAATTGTGCCTAAACTAATGGTGCATAGATAAAGAAATCTAGAAGTAGACTTTCTTCAAGCTAGCTGCATTCCAAGCCCATGGTATCTCCCTATCCTCCAACATTTCCAAGTGATAAGCTCCTTGTAAGTCACCCCTCACTACCTTAAAAGGTCCTTCCCAGTTTGCCATCTGATGGTTTTACAACACTTCCAAGGATATTCCTCAGGACGTAGTCCCCAACTTGAAATTTTCTTGGATTATCTTTTTGGTTGTACTGTTTGGCTAGTTTTTTCCTGTAGGATGCTAGTTTACTAGAGCCAATTCTTATCGTTCATCGGGTAAGTCAAGTTCAGTGAATAATGCTTCATCATTGTGGCCTTGGTCGACCAACGTAGACCTCATGTAGGGAAACTAGCTTCTAATAGAATAACTGTTTCCCTTCCATATGAGAGTACAAAGGGTGTTTCCCCAGCTTCTCGCCTTGGGGTAGTGCGATAGGCCCAGAGGATATGGGGAAATTTGTTCGCCCAAGCTCCTTTGGCCTATTCCATTCATTTTTTTTAGTCCATCGATCATTGTCTTATTGGAAGCCTCAGCTTTACCATTACTCTGAGGATATGCTATAGAGATGAAGTAATGCCTAATTCTATGATCGTTGTAAAGAATTTATAAGGGGCCACTCTCGAACTGGGTCCCGTTGACAGTAATAATCGTTCTGGGTATGCCAAAGCGGGTAATGATGTTTTTTCATATAAACCTGATCATATTTGTGTCCTTGATGCTCGCCAGTGGTTCTGCCTCTATCCACTTAGTGAAGTAGTCTGTGGCGACCAACAAGTACTTTCGATTGCCTTTCGTAGTAGGCAAAGGACCTATGATTTCCAATCCCCACTGGACGAAGGGCCACGGGCTGGTTAATAACTTTAGGTCGCTAGCGGTCTCGTGGACCTTAGGTGATTGTTTTTGGCATTTTTCACACTTTCGAACGTAGACTCCAGCGTCATTCTTCATATATGGCCACCAATACCCTTCCTTCATTGCTCGAAAGGCTAGGGACCTTCCTCCTGCATGACTTCCACGAATTCCCTCATAAAGTTCGTGCAGTACTTTCTCAGACGCACTAGAGGTAGGAGCCGGTGAAGGATCTCTTATACTACTTCCCATCAGGAGATAAGTGAAGGCGAGCAACTTTGACTCTTATCTGATGAGACAACCTCTTGTCACTTAGCAGTTGATAAGCACCCAAAAGTGTATATTTTCTACGCCGAATAGACGTATTTTAATTGCTAATTCTTAACAAAATTGAGTCTTATGCACGTAATTCTTTTATTGTGCATGCTTGATTGCAGTTGAGGTTCCAAAAGCTTTATTTCGAGGCAATTCGCATTAAGAAAGGGCTAAATAACCACTCCCGTAACCCTAACATAGCCCAATCCCGTAACCTTATCCTACCCCAAACCCGATGTGTGTTGAGTTTGTACTTTTACTAATTTTTATATTTTTATTTTGAGTTGTTTTTATTTTTAGAATTTATTTTAGATTTATTTAGAATTTTTAGGATTTATTTTCTATTTTTATTTATTTATTTAATTTTATTTTATTTTGATTAGTTTTTAGCTTTTATTTTATTTTATTACGATTAGTCTTTTATTAGGAATTTTGTTTTCTAGTTTTATTAGATTTTTTTAGGGCTTTAGTTTTTAGATTTATAATTTTTTTTATTCTTTTTGTTTTATTTATAGTCTTTTTAGTTTAATAGGTTTATTATTTTTATTTTTATTTTTATTTTCTTTTAGTTTGATTTTTATTTTATTTTGAGTTAGGATTTTATTTTAAGTTTTGTTAATTTTAATTTCTTAATTAGATAGTTTTATTTATTTATTTTTAGTGGGGTACAAATTAACACACACACTTATCCTACACCACACACACACTATCCTAACCACTCACCCTCACCCTATTCCCATGTACACTCACCACACCTTATCCCCCTACCATCTTCAACCTTCCACCAAACCCATTTTCTCTCTCCTCACCCACCACTATTAACATGCAGCATTTCCTCTCTCTCACCTCTCACCCCACCATTCACCAACCTTAGCAGCACCTTAGACCCAAACCCAAAACCCCATACCTGAAATCAAACCCGGTTTTAACCAAAATTGAAACCGGAGCAGTCGTTCTGTCACAGTACCACCTGCTCGACCCAACAATTCTCAGACCTGGTTCTTAACCTTGCGACTCAAGAACCCGCCTGAATCTACATAGCCAAACCTAGTTCGACCCAAGAAGCAACCCATGATGTTCAACCCGAAACAAAAACCTGAGTTACCTCGAACTACCCGGACCCGCAGACCCATCTGCCAAACCAATTTCCTCAAACCCACTTCCATAATCGAACCTCCGACGAGCTAAACCCAAACCCGATTCACATTTCGAACTCCCAACACCATTTTTTTTACCCAAGACTCATTTGCTCCAATTAAAACCCAATTCCCATTTTACCCGATTCTACCTCCTATTATCTCAGCAAACTAAAGACAAAATAAATCACAAATGGCACATGTCTTTAAAACGCACTTAACCCTCTTTTCCCATTATACCCCCAAACATCCCACTTCCCACATGCCCCTTTTATAACCCCCAAAATTTCCCTTAAACAAATCTGATTTCTTCCTCACCATTTTCATGCACCCATGTGTCTAAAAATTCCCAATTTACCCCTACCCTCATTGCACCAATAAATTGAAGACTTGGTGCCATTTGAGAGAGATCTCCAATTTAGTTTTTAAACTTTGTGTGATAAATTTCTCTCCACTCCTCTATAAAGAGTATTTGCATTTTTAGCAAATATCTCAATATAGAAGTGAGTGGTGAAATTTATCTCTTGGATGAATTCTACTCCACCCCTCTATGGTGAGTTTTTGGTTTATTAGCAGCTATCTCAAAATAGAGTGAAGTGGTTGAATTCATCCCCTTGGGAAGTAAATTCTAATCCATTCCTTTATGGTGAGTATTTTCATTTTTAGCAACTATCTCAACGTAAAGTGATGAAGAAAAACTTATTTACTTGGATGAGTTCTAATGTACAATTTTATAATTTGAGGATTTGCATTTTTAGCAAATCTCTCTTATTATTTAAGTGCCCATTATAATTTCATCAATTAATTAGGTTTTATTTTTTTATTTTTTTTTGTACTTTTTATTTTAGAAAAAAAAATACATTAGTGAGGGGTCGTAATTGAGAAAATTTTGGTGTATAATTGAAGAGTTGCTCCAATTCAAGTATAAATGGGTTTAATATATTCCTCTTTAATTTCTCTTAATTTAATCCTCACAGTCTCTTATTGTTTACTTGTATTTTTGGATGATGATTATTAAGGGCTAATCTCTCATTCATGGGATGAATTTTGAAGCCCTCATGAGTCCAATTAGTTAGTTTACTTATTAACACAATTTTATTTATCTCATTTTTTTGAAAATTAGCTTTTACATCTTAGTTAGTACTTTAAAAATTAGTATAGTTAGTTAATTAATAATCCCTTGAAAAATCCATAAAAAATAGAAAAAGCAAAAATAGAAAAATCATAAAAAATAATAATATGTAAATGAATTTACACATGTCTTCACTTATTTTGTGTTTCATCCTTATATTTGGATTAACTTCCATACTTACCCTATGCATATTTTGAGTTTATTTGCAGGTTCAAGGGAATTTTAATGGAAAAGGAGTTGCGACAACGAAAAAAATACGCATTAGAGACGCATTTTCTTTTCTATCAACAGTATATCAATTCGTAAGTATTCTGCGATGGGGTCTATCCACCTAGGAGCCTTTTCAATGTGGAGAACCTGCTCAAGATTCAGTGGTTCAGTAGTCTGATCCATGCTGGGCTGCGCGAGGAAATCTATTGGGTCTGTTCTTCTCAAGTCAGAGTCTATTACTAAACTCAGAGCTGCTAAGGCATCTGCACGGCGTATCTTCTGGGGAACTGTTGAACATCCACTTGATCGAAATTGGCTATTAGACCTTTCACAATGGCGAGATAAGCTTTCATCCTTTGCATTAAAATCATCATTTATCTAGTTGGATACCAATTAAGAGTCGCCGAAGACTTGGGGGTGCCTTTCCCCTGGAAATTGTGCTTTGCGTAATCCAGCGATCAGTGCCTCGTATTCTGCCTCATTGTTGGAGCCTTCAAATCCTAGCCTGATGTCTTACTCGAGCATTGTGTTTTCTGGAGTTACTAATACGATACCGACTCTTATCCCCCTTGAGTTGGAGGCTCCATCAATGTACAAAGTCCAAACGCTTGGTTCCTATAAGATTTCCCTTAGTCAATTGGTTTTTGGCTGATCGACAGGTTGTTCTCCCATGAATTCAGCGATGAAATTAGCTAGGATCTCGCCCTTGACGATTGTTCTTGATTGAAAGTGAATATCAAATCTTTCAATCCCGACTGACCACTTTGACAATCATCCATAGAGGTCCAGAACAACCTTTAAAGGGTGTGAAGTAACCACAAAGATGGAGCGGGCTTCAAAATAATGCTTCAGTTTCCTCGAGGCTATAACCAATGCTTAGACGAGCTTCTCGAATGGCAGGTACCATTGCCTGGCTTTCAAAAGAGTCTTACTTGCATAGTAGACTAGATGTTACCTTCCCTATCTTTCACATACCAAAGTGGAGCTCACATCATGGTCTGACACAGCAAGGTAGTGATATAAAGGATCACCTTCTCTAGCAATCACGTGCAAAGGGGGCCTGCTGAGATAGGCCTTGAGTTCTTCTAAGGTCTTGGAGAAGTCCTTGTTCCATGTTATACCCTTGTTTCTTCTTAACAACTGAAATAAGGGTTGACAACATTCTAAGGATTTTGAAATGAACCAGTGAGCACGGCGAGCATTCCGGTGAGCTTTTGTACATCTCTTACTATTTGAGGGGGATGAACTTTGTGGATTGCATCAATTTGGTCCGGGTTTGCCTATATTCCTCTCTTGCTAACCAAGTATCGAAGAAATTTTCTTGACTGGACACCGAAATAACACTTACTTGTGTTAAGTTTCATTCATTATTTCCTGAGGATGTCAAAGGTCCTCGCCAGGTCAAAGAGATGATCATCCTTAAACTTTCTCTTTACGAGCATGTTGTCGATGTAAAATTACATAGTATGCCCCATTTTCTCTATAAACATCTTTGGAACTAGCCGTTGATAAG
Source organism: Sambucus nigra (assembly GCA_949130495.1). Taxonomy (NCBI): domain Eukaryota; kingdom Viridiplantae; phylum Streptophyta; class Magnoliopsida; order Dipsacales; family Adoxaceae; genus Sambucus; species Sambucus nigra. Next base: position 250,204,271 of record OX422218.1, on the reverse strand, counting down.
TTTCTCCTGCATTCTTAAGACCGAAGGGAATAACTTTATAACAATATAAACCAATAGTGGTTCTAAAAGAGGTTTTATCTTGATACGTCACGTGAAGGGAGATTTGGTGGTATCCAGAGTAGGAATCTAAAAAGCTCATCCTCTCATGAGCTATTGTAGCGTCGACCAGTTGATCAATCTTCAAAAGAGGGAAACTGCCTTTAGGACAAGCCCAATTGACGTTAGTGAAGTCGATACAAATTCCCTATTTCTTATTGCTCTCAGGAACTACTACCAGGTTGGATAACCATTTAGGGAACTGAACTTCCCATATGGAATCTGCATCTAGTAGTTTTTTGACCTATTTCTCTAATGCTTTAGCTTTCTTTGGGGCAATTCGACCAACTTTTTGTATGACTGGCTTGCAGGCTAGGTCAATATGAAATCGATGACAAGTAATAGTGGGATCAATCCTAGGGAGCTTGTAGGGTTCCCATGTAAAACATCCAAATTGCTTCAGAGGAGGATGACTAATTCTTTCTTCACGCGATTAGTCAAAGATATACCAATCAAAAACTTTTTTATCAGTTGAGCTATTTCCAGCAGTGACTTCTTCCAGGTCTTTAACAACCCTTTCGGAGGGATGGAGCTTGGTCTCCTCCACTACTGGTCGACCGTACCTTATCTACTATTTAGAAGGTATCAACCCACCCTGGGATTCTTCCTTTCTTTTTGATTCATTAGTTTTCCTTTCCTGCATAAGGTGAATGGCCGCGATGAAGCATTTCATGTACATAGCTTGGTCACCATGTATCTTGACCACTCCCCGATCTGTTATATACTTTAGCTTTTGATGATACGTTATGGGTACGACTTTCATTACATGGAGCCATCAATTATCGAGGATGGCATGGTACAAAGATTTAATGTCAATCACTATAAACTCGATCATTTTTAAAATGCTTCTTATCTTAACTAAAAGGAAAATCTTTCCCAAAGGAACTGTAATATTTCCAGTAAAGCCAACCAAAGGAACTGTGGCTTCCTTGAGGCCGGCTACACTTAGTTTTAACTTTTTAAACAACTCTAGGTACATCACTTTGGATGAGCTTCCTTGGTCGATGAGTAACCTGTCGACGTCCTAGTTGGATATCCTGAGTGTGATGACCTGTGCATCATGATGAGGGGTTCTCACCCCAATCAAGTATTCATTAGTGAACACAATGTGCTTATTATAATCGATATCCTCTGATCGTCGATACTTCTCGGCCTGAGTTTTAGCTGGGTTAATCTGAAAGGCCTGCATGACTGCAGTAAGTTTCTTTACTTCAATCCGAGTTGAATTCCCTAGAATTTTCTTGAGGTCAGATGCCCCATGTATCATCGTGAACTCGTGGCCGATATTCTCATCGAGGACATTATCAGGCCTTTGCTTACCATTTCCTTCTACCTTCTCTACCTTCTTTTCTACGAAGATGGTCGGCTTGGACCAACTCCTCGAAATAAGATTTGAGGGCTTTATAATGCTCGATTTTGTGTTATAATACTCAGTTTTGTGGCCGACCTCCTTGTGAAAGGCGCACCTTAGTGATTTATTCCGCTTAGAGGGGTCTCCTCTCATCTTCTTCGACCACTTAATAAACATCTCATCTTTTATCTTAGCAAGAATCTTGTATATTAGCTCCTTGAAGAGTGTATTCATAATCTGAAATGCCTTTGAGGCGTCATTTTTGTTTCCATTCTTGGAGCTATTTTTACCCCCGTTCTTGTTCCCTTTCTTCTGAGGTTCATTATTTTCCACTCCTTTACGAACCTTCATTCGACCATTACCCCTTGCATTAAGATGGGTTACATCCTCTACTTTGTCATACTTCTCAATATAAGCAATCAAGTCGTGAATAGATGTAGCGTCCTTCTTAGTTAAGGACTGGTGTAGGAGGCAGGAGCTCAAAAAATCAATTTTGAAGGATGCTACGATGACCTTCTTCGAGTAATCCTCGATTTCATTAAATACTTCCCAATACCTTTTCGCGTACTCTCTGAGGTTCTACTGTGATTTCTTCTTCATAGTAAGCAGTGCATCCATCCCCTTCGGGTAGGAGTTTTTTGTCATGAAGCGAGCTGTAAATTACTCAGGCAAGGACTTGAAATTTCAAATGGACCTATGAGGTAGCTTCTCAAACCACTTTTGGGACACATCGTGCAAGCTCTAAGGGAAGATTCGACACATGAGTGCATCATTATGACTCCATAGAGTCATAGCTTACCGGTATCACCTAACATGGTCAATAGGATCGGTCTTCCCATCTTAAATCTTGAACTTGGGAATTAAAAACTTCTTCAGGGCCTCTTATTCTATTGCCCTTGAAAAAGGGGACTTCAGCTGGGTTTCGAGAGCTCGTCTGGCTAGCACTCTCATAGATCTGGCACCATGATAAGCTAGGTGCTGGTCCATCTCCCTCCGGACCAAACTTCGTATGTCATCGTTCTGCCGATCAGGACTCCTATAACGGCGAATTGGTTGTTGTCGTTTGGAATTGTCATCATCTGACAAGTTCTTTTCGATTCTTTCTAACCCACGCCTTGGACTCCTTCCTCTTCTATGAGACTTTCTCGCATAAGGGCTACGATTCTAGTTGTGGAGTCGCTTTGTGTTTTAATGGAGTTATCTCTACATCCTTTCAAGGTGACTCTTAAGGCGAGCATTTTCATCTTGCTTTTGGCGAATAGCCTTCTCCTTCTCATGGAGTCTGGCCTCGTTGGCATCTATCAACCTAGAGATCTGCGTGGATTTAGGCAGCCCTTGGATTTCTTCGGAGGCTTGCCTCTCCTGGAGAAGTCCTGGGTTTGAATGACGAATCTCAGACTTTACCCTTGGAGGGTTAGGTTGTTGCTGAATGTCACCTACTTGAGAGACGTTAATGCTGTGATGGGACATCACTGGTTCTTATTGATGAAGGTTTTCATAGGAATAACAATCATTTCCCACAAACAACGTCAATTGTGGTGATAAAAATCACTACACAAATAATAATGAAAGAAAACAATCACCAAGAAAATAAGAGCATCAAACAATCACAATCACAACACAAGAATTTACATGGTTCGATAACTTGCCAACGTCCACTGAGAGGTCTACTGTTCGTTATTAAGTAACTCCCGAGATGGTATTTTTCTATATGCCCCTATGCTCGGGCCAAGGGTTTCAGTTAAGAGAAAGTGTTGGTAACTAACACGTTGGACCTGCATCCCTTGAATATCTCTCCGAGATTTTTGGGGATAGACTCGGTCATATCTTTTATTCTAACTGTTAATCAAGACTCATAATTTTAGACGAGCACCTGATTCATTTATTTGGGCTTGTCCGACTACTCTTATAGTTAAGAGAAAGTGTTGGTAACTAACACGTTGGACCTGCATCCCTTGAATATCTCTCCGAGATTTTTGGGGATAGACTCGGTCATATCTTTTATTCTAACTGTTATTTAAGACTCATAATTTTAGCCGAGCACCTGATTCATTTATTTGGGCTTGTCCGACTACTCTTATAAGCTTGGTCAACAATAGGTACCCATATTGGGGATCACACTGAGTAGAGTTTGTCTTAGTAATGAAATATCAAAATTTCAGTTATAGTATAATTAAAATGTTAACAACCTAGATTGGAATTGGCTTCCTATCAGTATAGTTTCATGTACAATCCTAGTAGTTGATCTTGACTACTAAAATTAGTCTGATGGTTCAGGAACTTGTCATGTAGTTCAAAGAATATTATACCAAAATACAAGGAATATATTAAACAAACAAATGTAATTAAAATATGTATACCAATTGTTATTGACTTCAAAATTTCACTTGTTGGTAAAGGTATTCTCAATCCCGAAGAATATTGAATGCCAAAATTCTCACATAATTTTTTCTTTGATTTGTTTATGAGTAAAATTCAATTTATTGGCTCAACCCCATAATTGGGCAATAATTATGGAAACATTGTCAGTGTTATATTTTAGTGGAATTCGCATTCATGATTATTAATCATGAATTGCCATAACCCCTTGATGAAATTAATTTTTTCGATTCGATTAGTAAACCTGATCAGTGGATTATTTTATAATCCAATAAAATATTAATTATAAAATTTTTGTTATTTAGGTCTAAGATGTTAATCAAAACAAATTGATAGTAATTAAAATTCACTTAAAGAGTATTTATAACTTAACATAAGGAGTCATATTTGCTTTGAGATAAACTTTACAGACATGCACTCTTAATTAATATAGAATAATTTTAGGACAATTAAATTGAATTGCAATTACAATTATTTAGTGGAGTTAAGTGAACGGAATAGTGAAATTTGATTTTATGTACTAATCACGAATTTTTAATTTTTATTGGAAGATATTTTAATTGGTTTCCATAAGTCCCGTATATAGTTAATAATTACGAACAAACAACTCATCACCGAACTCTAGGGGTTTCCTTCTCTATTTATATACAAGGTATAATCCCTTTGATATAATCTTGCTCACTCTACACAAGAGAGTGAAAAATAAATAAACATATCATGGAGAGATGAGGAGAGATGAGGAGAGAGAGAAAGAATGATCTTAAGTCTTCTCCAAGATTTCTCAAAGTATGCCAATAAACAAAGCCTAATCATTCTTGGCTAACATATCAAAAAATATGAGGTGATCAAGGATAAGATATAGCCTTTTCTTGATGTGAGTTATGAGGAGAATCCAGTTATTATTTTGGATCATAGGGAGCTTAAACTTCATTCTAAGGTAGGTCCTTTAGTGTGTGTCCAATGGAGGCACCAAAAAAATTATGAGTCGATATGGGAAAGGAATGATGACACGTAAGATAATATCCAAAACTCTTATAATCGGGTACGTGTTGAATTCTGAGGATGTAATTCCTTTTATTGGGGGGGGGGGGGGAGAATGTAATACCCCATACTTTTATGGCATTTATTTGCACTTATTTTATTTATTAATTGTGAGAAGAAATTCATAAATGGGAATCAATAACTACTTGAGATACTTGGTAATTAATAATTTGCATATTTAGATGATAATTAAATGTGCATGTTATGTAATTTGTTTATGCCACGTGTTATCATATTTAATAAGTGTAATTATTAGATAGACGTTGCACGGTTGACGCGTAAAATAATTAAGTGTGTTGTTTTATTTTACGTCGGGAGGTTTTATGGTGAGAATTGAGACATCTGATTTGAGTGGACTCCAGGATGATATGGAGGCCCATGTATGTTTTTTAAGCATCTTAAGTTGCGCCCGGTGGTACGTATACCCTTAGTGGAGACAAATCGTTATATTATTTATTGTATGCATAGGTATTATATATTTATGTGAACATATGGGGGTTTGCATTCATCATCGGTACCGTTTACCACGCCTAGACTGAGATGGGAAGGACGTAGTGGAGGTCATTATGTTAGATCATACGATTAGGTTAGTCTCCACTTCATGATGAGAGAAATAAGGAGTACTTGATCCATCGAATGGGTTTGAATATGGGCCCATTGATGGTTAATCATGTAGTGATCGACCCATTATTTATTTGTGTGTTTTTCTTAAGCCTGTTAGGTGATGGATTCCTATGGACTTACCAATAGAGGCACGAGGTGGACACCGACGGTAGTGACCTTCGTGTGATGTAATAACTAATTATCAAGAATTATTATAATCTAATGATAGACAATTTGTAATGGATCCCATGTCATGATTAAATACATTACGGGATTTACTTGTGTTTTCCTTATGGGTGACATTGTATGGGTTAGTACTCAGGTTGTATTACTACATATGTTGTTAGTTACATCCCTAGTGCATAATTAATATTTATTGCTTACACATTAAGATAGTATAAAGATTTATTAGTATATCCATACCTTCAGTTGGGTCATGGTTTTAGTATTGCACTTAGTGAAGGTGTGATGAACTTATTGCATGTGAGAGCTGACAGGTGGCATGTATTGTAAATCATTTACAACTGATATTGGAGTTAATTCTTGCAACTTTTGAGCTCTAACCCAAAATTATAAAAATGTTTTCTAGGCTTACATAGATAGGATCAGCAAGGCTGAGGGGAGATCAGACTTTTAGTCCATCTTACATAGCAGATTTCCTATCTTTTGAATAGGTTGTTACTTATTTGAGTTCGAATTATTTCCATTCAGAGTTTTGTATGGACATAAGCCCATATTTACTATTTATCCAATTTTATTCACAGTCGTAATGCGGAGACTATTTCAGTATTGGTTGGTTTGAGACTTATTCATTTATGAGATTATGTCATTTTAGTTTATTCACATCCCTGGATGGTTTTGATTTGGTTTTTACCTTATGGTTTGATGCTGAGAATGGTGTGAATTGTTTGATGATCCCCATCTTCACCATATTAGTCTGGATGACTATTACGTGGAAAATAGGGGTTATCACAATTGGTATTAGAGCATCCAGGTTCTAGTGTCCTTAGGATATGTGTTGCGCCTGTTGCGTTATACATTCCATTCTTTCATATGTAGAGCTATATATTTAGGAATCATTTTACTCTTTGCAATTTGTTATCGGTATGAACTTTGTTTACTCTTTGATGGAAAATACTTAAAATGGAAGACCATGACTCACGACCAGCAATGTTGTAGAGAGTAGGGCTCAGCCACAACCACATCCACAGCTGCATCCATAGTCGTCACCGGCACCACCCATACCAATGGCAACAGATATAGTTGATATAATTACTCACGCTATCTCTAACCTGTAACCTCCAAGTAGCTACAGCTCGTCGAATGAGTGAAACTCCTAAGCCCAGTGTCCCTATGGATGGGAAACTAAAATAATTTGATAAGAACAAGAGATTTGTAGAAAGCGGGTCAGAGTCCGAGTTGAAAACAGTTTAAAAATCAGCAAGTGCTTAAAATGAGTTATTAGCGCATATATTATTCATGTTAGATTATCGTACTCACTTGAAATGCTTACCTCTCATCTAATGTGCACACCTAACGTGCTTCCAATCATATTAGTTCCTATTCCCATACTAACTAGTTCTTCCAGCATCGTTCCCATGTATTTCCCTCGCAATATAATGTGTATAATCAATCTCTCTTTAGCATCAAAAAGGCACTTTTAGTTTAATATAATTAGGTGTTCGCTACTTAATTCATTTAAAATTTTATTATTAATCCTACCTACTTAATTCACACAGTAGATATCATCACAAGTATATATACATATATATACCCTCTATCTTATATATATACAATATTGCACCCCGAGACACAGCTGCGGTGCCTGCACACTCTGCTATCATGTCCCGTTGCATCTCTCATTGCATAAAGGATTAAAGGTTCAATCTCTCGCGAACCATCAGGACAAAACACAAATATTGGAGGCGAACATAGTCCCGAGCCTATGGGCTACGCACATACCTACGCACCCATACGACCACCATCACTATCGTTCTCACAGACAGTCCGTACCTAGGCTCTATGCTCTAGTGGTACAAACTAATATCCCACCAAAGGCTCCTCATGGCATGTTTGTCCACAATGCGTAACCTTCGATCGATAGCAAGTAGCGTAGGTATGTTATACACATAATAGTTCAATTAATAAGTATACACACAACTTATATTATATACCATAGGAAGTCACGTAATCTAAATCCCCGAGTTTATATGTAGCATTATCGTCTTTACTACTCACAATGTTTCAACCATACAATTTATCTCTCTATAAGTACATTCTCTTTAAGTCACCATTATCCCGCTATATCCTTATAGTATTAACATTCGTTTGGGAGAGATTAAGGGAGGCTTTTTCCAAGGGCCACCCATCAAAGATTGTTAGGAGTACCAATATTATTGTATCGTGCCAGTAGAACAAGGATATTCAAATATACTTGAGAATGATGGAGCGCATAGATATGCATAAGTAGATAGTAACTTCATTCAGATTGTTAGGAGTATCTTCAGTGTGGTGGGAGTCAGTCAGCACATTAAAGGAGCGGGACATGATGACTATTATTGAGTTCTGGATAAAGTACGATGACTAGTACTTCCCACCCATAGTGAAGATAGATATGAAGAGGCGATTTATGGACCTCAAGCAGGAGAACCATAATCTAAAAGATTATGAGGGGGAGTTTACCGCACTATCATTGTTTACCTTAGGTAAGAAAGACATCGAGGATAAAAAAATGGAGAGGTTTATGATGGGATTATCTTGGCACATCAAGAATTCCCTCTTAGGGAATCACATTTTACCACGTATATGAGGATGGTGATTGTCGCTTTGGTTTATTTTCAGGATCATGGGATATTTCATAAGGGTAAAGGCATGAAGAGGCTCAACTAAGGTTTGTCGATCCATCAGGTCAAGACAATACGAGGTAGTAAGTAGGGGGTTTAAGGAGTCCAAGTTAGGAGATAAGTATAAAAAGCATAAGGATTTCGATGATCGCAATAAGAAGGGCCAATAACAGTAGTTCCATGCCAGAAGGGCTAAGGACACCAAATGAAGGGCCATCTGGGGCAATGAAGGCAGGGTCATGGATAGTAGGTCCAACAAGGGAAGCAGCAGGGAAAGTGCTCATTTCTTGGCAATTACTACACTTATGGGGAGATAGGCCATATAACGAAGAGGTTCCCTTAGGGAAATAACAGGGCACGGGAGCAGGGGGTCAGCGTGGGTATTAGGCGTGTCAGGGCTAGCATCAACAGTTATCAGCCCCCTAGTTGAAGCACTGCCATCATTACCAGCACCACCCACATATCCTCAAGGGAAGAAGTAGTTACAATATTTACATGTGTATCACGTCGCACTTATAGAGGAGCCAGTAGTAGTGCCGACAGTTGAGGGTATGTTTTCTATCTTTTGGCACATAGGACACATTTTATTTGACACTGGTAGATCTTTTTCCGTACTAACTTTGTTCAGTCATCAAGGATGGTAGCGTCAGATATAGTACTTTATATAGACTCACCCGTGGGTAATGGGGCACCCGTACGTTTTGTGTGTAGATGAATAGGGATAAACATTGGGAGACTTAGGTTTATAGTCAACCTACTTGCTTTAGATATGTGAGAGTATGACGTTATCCGGGGATGGATTGGTTAGACACTTACAGAGTTGTGTGGATTATTTTGGGAGGTTCGTCGTTTTTCCCATTATGGGGCAAAAGATCTATTTCTTTGCGATTCCACGCCTAAAAGGAGGGTCGAGCACACATTTAAATTATATTGAGGAGGAGACTTTTGTGACATCATTCATTGTTTTAGACTCTAATTCGATCATTAGGGAATCTCAACTGTGTTTCAAGAGCTTCTTGGGTTACCACAGAGTAAAAAAAATGAGTTTTTGATTGACTTAGATCCGGGTAAGAGACCCATATCATATGGATCCATTGGAGATGATAGATATATGGGGATAGATTCAGCAGCTTCTGGTCTAGGGATTTATTCAAAGGAGTACTTCACCTTGGATGCTCCAATTTTGTTTGTAAAGAAGAAGGACAAATCATTCAGGTTATGTATTGATTATCGGGAGTTGAATAAGGTCACCATATGAAATAAGTATCTGTTACCCCGTATTGATGACCTGTTCGGCCAGGTGAGAGGTGATCTGTACTTTTTAAAGATTAATTTAAGGTCGGGGTAATATCAGTTGAGTATTCGAGAGAAAAATGTTTCGAAAATATCATTTTTTATGAGATATGGGTCTTATGAATTTATGGTTATGCCACTCGGGCTAACCAATGCGTTGGCAGTCTTTATGACCTAATGAATAGGGTGTTCGAGGATTCACTCATTAGTTTTTCATCATTTTCATATATGAGAAATTAATATATTCTTGAACTGTAGAAGAGCACACTCACCACTTACGAATTGTCCTTCATATGTTACGAGACCATCCCTCTATGTTAAGTTCAAAATGTGTTGATTTTAATTGAGGGAGGTTCAGTTCTTGATCCGTTGTGTCCAAGGTAGGGATAATTGTGGATCTGGGGAAGTTTTTAGCAATAATGGATTGGGGACTTCCCATAACACATATAAAGGTGCACATATTTTTGGGTTTGGTCACATACTACTATTCCTCGAAGATAGTTAGGCCTCTGATGAATTTAATGCGAAAGGGTGTACCATTTATTTGGGATGATTCAAGTCAGCAAGATTATGATGAGTTGGTGGTCAAGTTTAATTCAACTCCTATGCTTGATTTTCCTCGTGGAGGGATACAGTATATGGTTTTTACCGATGCATTCTTACGAGTACTTGGGGGTGTACTGATGAAGGAGGAGAGGATGATAACTTATGCTTCTCAAAAGCTTATACATCATGAAGAGAGTTATACCACCATGATCTGGAGTTAGTGTAAGTAGTGTTTGCATTACATATTTGGAGACATTACCTTTTTAAAGAGAGATTCTAATTGTTTATGAATCATAAGAGTTTAAACAACTTTCTCACACAGAGGGAGTTAAACATGAGGCAATGTTGATGCCTTGAGTTCATGAAGTATTATCAGTTTGATATTCACAAAAAGGCATATGTAGAAGTAGAATCCTTGAGTCATAAACCAACAATTGAGCTTGCAGTAGTGTGGAAGGAGAAATGGGGTTCATTTCTCATAGAGGATGATTATCCTTATGCATTTATAATAGTTTATACCATCGCAACTAATATCATTAATTGGACAATGAAGGGGTAAGTAGAGTATTTTTCTTGTCAAGAGATGACCAGATAGTTATTGACAAAAGGAGCAGAGTCTTACTTGATTAGTTCTGATGGAGGCTTATAGTTCTACGGTAGGTTAGTAGTTTCAGAAGATGAGGAATTATAATGATCAGTTATGATTAAGGTACACATGTTGCATTTTTTAATACATCCCATAGGGGATAAGATGTACCAAGATATGAGGTGCAAGTATTAGTGGTCGGGCATGAAGAAGGACATCGTCATTTTTGTGTCCAAGTGTGCTATGTGCTAAATAGTGAAGGTGGATCATCAGGGATCAGCAGGTGTTCTACATGCACTCGAGATTCTAATGTGGAAATATAAGATAATTTCCATGGATTTCATCATAGGGTTGCCTATGTCACAGTGGGGACAGAAAGCCATTTGGGTGATCGTAGACCATTTGACAAAGCTGGATCACTTTTTACCATTTTAGACGGATTATACTTTAGAGCAGTACACCAATATCTTTCTTGAATATATTTTGAAGTTGTATGGTGTACCACTTAATATTATGTTGTACATAGACAAGAAGTTTTTTCACCACTTTTGGATGAGCTTCCAACTGGAATTCGTGGTAGATTTGAGTTTGAGTACCTCGTATAACCCACCGATGGATGGTTAGATAGAGCAGGTAAATCAGATGTTTGAGGACATGTTACAGATGTGTATCTTGGACTTCAAAAGTATCTGGGAGTAATACTTTATGGAGTTTGCTGACAATAACAGTTTTCAGTTCATGATTGGCATGGAATCATTTGAAGCTTTATACGAGAAACCTTGTAGTTTACCTTCTTATTGCTTAAAGGTGGGGGGCAACAAGCTTCTCGGATTTAAGTTCATCCAGCACACCTCAAAGAAGGTGGAGATGATCAAGGATATGATTTGTATTACCCAGGATCAACATAAGAGTCACACAAATTCAGGGAGAAGGAAATTAGATTTTAAGGTTGGGAAACAGGTGCTACTCGGGGTATCTCCTATAAAGGGGGTGATGCGATTTGGGAAAAAGGTAATATGGATCCCCAATATGTGGGAACATTCCCTATTATTGAGAGGATTGGTCCAGTAGCGTACCATTTATCCTTGCCAAATAACTTGCAAATGATCCACGATATTTTCCATGTCTCGACGTTGCAAAGACTCCTAAGAGAAGCGATAGCTTATCGGCACATAGATAATGTTAATATAAATATTTATCCCGATGCGAGTTTCGAGGAAATGCTAGTCAACATTTTGGATTATAAGGACAACAAACTTTCATTCCAAGGTAGTGGTTTTAGTGTGTGTCCAGTAGGGGCACCACAACGAGGATGAGACAATGTGGGAGAGGAAGGATGACATGCGAGAGAAGTATCCAGAACTTTTCTAGTTAGGTACGTTTTTAATTTCAAGGATGAAATTCCTTTATTAGGGGGCAAATGTAATATCTCATACTTTTATGACATTTATTTGCATTTATTTCATTTTTTAATTGTGAGAAGAAATTAATAAACGGGAATTAATACTTACGTGAGATACTTTGTAATTAACAATTTATATATTTATATGATAATTAAATGTGCATGTTATGTGATTTGTTTATACTGCATGTTATCATAATTAATAAGTGTAATTAATTAGATGGATTATAAGAGGTTAACCCGTAAAATAATTTAAGTGTGTTGTTTTATTTTACGTCGAAAGGTTTTACCATGTGATTTGAGGTATAACTAACTTGAGTTTACTTTAGAATGATATGGAGGCTCATTTATGTGTTTTAAGCATCTTATATTGGACTTGGGAGTAGATATTCCCTTAGGGTGAATTTTGGGATATTCTAAGTAGCATTTGGGGCTCTTTTAAGGGCCCTAGATTAGGCCTAATTAAGATGTGTGAAAATTAGAGTTTTTAAACGAACTAGGACTCTTTAATTAATGTTAAAATATCAACAAAACTAAACCATAGAAGCTATAATCACCTAGGATAATTAGAGAATACTCAGGGGCGAAACACACCAAAATAAAGGGGGAGTTCTTCATTCTTCAATCCTAAGGCAAGAATTTTTTTGCAATATTCATAAATGATTTTTAATTAATTTATAATCATGTTTTCCCTTGCTGATTTTGGAATTATAACTTATGTTTAGGACTTAATTCGTATTATCTTAATCATGTTATTGTTTCAAACTAATTTTTTCAATAACCCTAAACCTCTACACGACCAAGCCTTTGGACTCCACCAAACAAGCTAAACATGGGGACGTTCTTCCAGAGCCACCCTAACACATGCCCCGCTTAAGTCCGGTATTCTTTGGGGGGTTTTGAACTCAAGATCTATGGTCTTTTACATTCGCCCTTTATTACTGGACTATCCATGGTGGATATTGTTTCGCACTAATTAGAATTATTTACTAGGGGTGGACAAATAATGGACCAACTTGAATGGACTGATTGGACCGAAATGGACAGAACCAAAAATTAAGGCTATTTTGAAAACGGTTCAGAAAATAGTCCACAAAAACTAAAAATCGATTAAACTAGTACGGTTCCATGTCCACTATATAAAAAGAACGGTTTGGACCGAACTGATTCCCCTATATATATATATATATATATATATATATATATATAAGTAATCTTTTTATTATTCTTATATATAGTTTTTGAATTAAAGCATATGACTTATGAATTTAATTTGGAACATTTTTATATATGTATAGACATTTTTAGTCAACGTTAAGAAAACCCATGTAAATATCACTTGGGGTTATGAGCATTATTAATGTAATTATTGTGTTGCGGCCTTTTTTTCATATTATTTCGATATGTTATCTCTATATACATGGTTTTATGAATAACTTTATCTTTTTTTATTTATATATTATTATTGTTACCTAAAGTTTTTCCTTTAATTATAGGTATGGCAATGCTACTGTTTGGAAGACATTTACAAACCTATTTGATTATTTCCCATTAACCTCATTAGTTAGCTAATGTTTGGAAGACATTTTTATAGATCTATATATACTTGTTTTTTTTTTAATTTTTGTATATATATTTGTGAGAACAACAGATTAAAACACTCATCAAAATTATATATATATATATATATATATAACCAAAAAAAGCCAGGAAGGAATCAGTAGGTTAATCAAATTAATTGTTTCGGCCTTGGTCTAAAATAATTGGGGGCCGAATATTCGATCCAGTCCAAAAAATAGGCAAAAATCGTATCTGACCGTACCCACCCCTATTAGTTACTAATTAATCTCATGTTGAAAGTTGATGTTTCAGTGATCAAATATGAAATTTATGTAGTATAATGATTGGAAGCCATGTTACAATCATTCTTTAGGATTTTCATACTTTCTAAATCAATTCTATGTATTAACTTAAAGATTAATTATGAAAATCAATTCTATTGTATATATATGCATTCTATATTTATGTAAACATATGTTTACTCGTGGAGAATCCATCGGTTGGGGGTTTACATATGTCATCGAGATCCTGTACCACATGCCTAGCTGAGATGGGTAAGATATAGTGGAGGTCATTATGTTGGATTACATGCTTGGGTTAATATCCACTTCACGATGAGAGACAATAGTAGGACTTGATCCATAGATTGGATTTGGGTATGGCCCCATTAATGTTGTATCGTGTCGTGATCACCCCATTATTTATTTGTGTATTTTTCTTAATCATGTTAGGTGATGGATTCCTATGGATGTACCAGTGGAGGCACAAGGTGGACACTAGAGGCAGTGGCCTTCATGCGATGTAATAACTAATGGGAAAGAATTAGTATAGTCTAATGATAGATAGTTGGAAATGAACCCTATGTTATGATTAAATACATTACGTTATTTACTTGTATTTTCCTTATGGGTGAAATTGTGGGGGGTGGTACTTGAATTGTATTTTTACATGTTTAGCTAGTTAAATCCATATTGCATAATTACTTTTTATTAGTTATGCATTTAAATAGTACAAAGACTCATTACTATAGCCATACCTTGGGTTGGTACATGCCCGTAGTATTGCACTTAGTTTAGGGGTGAGATACTTATTGCATATGAGAGTCGAAGGGTGGCATGTATTGTAAATCAATCGCATGATTATTTAATGCTGATATTAGAGTCAATTCCTTCAACTTTCGAGCTCTGACCTAAAATTATAAAAAAAAATCTAGGATTACATAGGTATGATCAACGAGGTTGAGGAGAGTTCAGACTTGCAGCTCCACCTTGCATAGCAGAGCTCCAATCTTTTAAATCTAGCATAGGTTGCTACTTATTTCAGTTTCAGTTATTTTCATTCATATTTGTGTTTGGGCATAAGCCCAAATTTATTATTCAGTCAGTTTTATTCAGAGTCGTGAGGTAAAGACTGTTTCAGTATTGGTTAGTTTGAGACTTATTCATTTATGAGATTATGTCATTTCAGTTTATTCACATGTGTGGATGGTTTAAACTCAGTTTTTACTCTATGGTTTGATGCTGAGAATGGTGTGAATTATTTGATGAGACCTATTAGCCTTGATGATGGTTACATAGAAAATAAGAGTTATCACTGGTAGTATTAGAGCATCTAGGTTCTAGTGTCCTTAGAACCTGTGTCACGCTCATTGCATTTTGCATATCTTTGATATATTGAGCAATGTGTTTAGGAATCGTTGTACTCTGAGTAATTTATTACTGCTATGAAACTTGTTTTCCTTCCGATGGAAAACACTCAACGTGGCAGACAACGACTCACGACCAGCGAGGTTGCAGATAGTAGGGCTCAACAAAATTTGTAGTTATGGCCATAGAAAGAGACACATCTGCCACCGGCACCACTCATGAATATTGAAATAGACATAGTTATTATAGTTACCCATTCAGTCTATACGGTATTGGTTGTTGTGCTATAGCCCTTTTAGCTACCATTATCGCAACCACCGCAGAAAGTGGTGATACTAGTTCAACCGTAGACTTCCATCTGGGAATGAGCGAGGGAGGCCTTTGCCAAGGGCCACCGATAGAAATTTATTGGGAGTACCAAATTTGTTTTATCATGCAAGTAGAAGAATCATATTTGAGAATGTAAGTGATTGATTGGACTGATTTGTATAATAAACTTCCACACACAAATCTAATTTTTTTTTATCAAATTTATCATCAATTAAATAAGGTGTGCATATAAGATTTTTAATTTCCAATTTTTAAACTAAGCATGCAATCAACACAAGTGATGCGGAAAAATCCCTAAAAAGGACAAACCATATATTCAACACTATTAAATGTTTAGAACCAGAACTGGCTTATAAAACTTAGACAATCTAATGAGACACACAGAGATTCCAAAACCATCAACATAATAGAACTCGATCCAGAGCCATCCATGGGTAGCAGTCTACCCTCAATATCCATCGATCAGGCTTGTCTTCTTCAGCAGTGAAAACCCAGATTCACAATTCGGCGATAGAGATTTCTCTCTACAAAGGTTTATAACAAAGAAACCTTTTTCGTGATTTAGCCAAGTGGTCTAAATTATTCCAAGGGGATTTGAATGTTTATAAAGGTATTTGATCAAAAACGAAAACTCAAAAGAGGTGTTTTTTTATTATGAAAATAGTTCTTAAGAAGTCTAATCTTGTTCAACCTATTTATAAGAAGGTTGGTTAAAATAGGATAACTATAAAAAAAACTCGATTGTATTTCATTAAAAATAAATTTTCGCTCAGTCGTTTAACCGAACTTGTACCTCAATCGAACAACATCCATGGTTTTGTTAGAACGAGTTCAAACAACATCTTCGAATTAAATTCCAGAGAATGACCAAAAGTGCTTAGTTCAAACTTAAATGCAACACATTCGAATGAAGGGAACATCTCATTCGAACATATACAAATCTCTTTAGAACGAGGCTTTGATTTTTTAAAATATTTTTGTATAAAAACTTCAAACGACTTTTTAGAAAAGTAACTTCGTTAAAAATTATTAATCCCCATAAATAATAAAAACCATTTTACCAATCGAAACCATAACTTCCTCCAAGGATGTTAAGTCGAACGATTCTTCCAACTTTTAAATGTCTTCAACTTTGTCTTGGAGTCCCGAGAATTCACTTAGGGGTAGTGTTTGTGTAATGGTGTATGCCAAAAATAAAAAGTAAAACACGAGAAATTATAAAACTTATTCATACAAATCTCCCCTCTAGGCTATTCAGATACAAAACACAAACGAAGTCAAATGCCATCCTAACGACTTGAAACAATAACTATCCTCCCAAATCAAGAAACGAAAAGTAATATTTGTGAAAGTCCTCAAATGGAATGGATATTCTTTTTTGATAGCTTTGTCTTCATCTTAAGTGGGTCCAACAGATCATCATCTAGGTGGAACGTCCTACACACATGAGACAAACAAAATACCGTGACGCATACGAGTTTTAATAGAAAAATAAAAATCACCCCTTTTTTTACCGTAATAAACAAAGGAGTCAAAACAAGGCATGAAACATAAGCATCATGCGAAGAAGCACGATATCGTTATAAGAATAATCAAGAATGCATACGCAATGATAATCTCAAAAGGCATCTATTCATCCAACTATTTTTGAAATTTTTCCTTTTTCCAAATATGAAGTATGAAATATATAAATACAACACACCATATAATAACACTAAAATATCTTAATCATGGATGTGGAATGTAATTGTGTGAACATTTTCCATAGGTAAATCAACATAAACATTCATAACAAGTGTGAACGAATCATGAGACGCTCCTAACGAAAGAAGTCAAAATCTAAATTTGGTGTAAAGATTGTGAACTCATATGAAATCAACTCAACTTAATGAACATGTCATGAACATAAATGATTCTCACACCAATAATGTCAAACTATTTAAATGTTTTTTAAGAAAGTAAATTGTGCAAATCCATTGATCTTCAACTTTCACTCCCTTAAAATCTCTCATATATAAGAATTCACTCTCAATTATTTTGAAGAAATCATAGTTCTCGTATGTAGTGAAGCATCAATGAATCTAAACAAAATTGGCCTGGGATTTCTATTTGTATGTGCCTCAAATCTTTGTAGGCTCTTTTATACAAATGGCAGCTTTTAATGCAAAGAACATTTTGGTCTTTCATATCCCTTTTACATTGCTCAGAATATAAATAAAATTCGGACAATGGTTCTTACGTGCACAACTTTTCTCTTTTTACATTCGGTTCATTATTAAGAAAAATTGAGATGAGAACATTGTATTCAACAAATTATAAGTAAGTACAATGTTCATAAAGATTGTGTACATGTGCATTAAAGGAGTCAAGGAGTCTTCCATATAGATAGTAGTCATCAAAGATCAACGTAATGATATCCATACATTATTAAGCACACTATCAAAATAAAGTCATGTCTCAAAATACTATAAAAAATTACGGAATGGATGAAATAAAGGGGTGATCCGAATATCTTATATGTTCATCCATATACAGTTAAAAGGAAAATACAAAACTAGTTTTGGTTTTTTCTTCTTTTTCTTAGAACAGAAAATCTTTTTGTATTTTTATAAATTTTTCAAAAAAACAAAACTCGTTTTGGATTTTTAAAAAAAATATATTTAAAAGAAAACATATAAATATACAATGATGATACATTGATAATACAATATAGAGATAGTAATATAAGATATGGATATGATAATCACCCTATTTTAGAAATAAGACTCAACCTCAATCATTACTCTCGGAGGAGTTCTCGAAAGGAGATTACATCCTAAGAATTCCTCCATCAAACATTGTGAAGTCTTGATTAAACACTCTACTTGCTCTAAAAAATTCTCAAAATCTTGATGATCATGTGCGAGAGCATGCTTAGTAATATGTGTGGGAGTGCATACGCGAACATGTCTAGGAACTCGTGTGGAAGCTTACCTGGGAACACGTATATGAGAAATTAGCCCTAGCTTATAACAAAACTCTTTAAGGTAACCTCTTTGTTTGTAATGGTAACAAAAATACACGGGCTTGGGTTCACCTTGCTTAAAATGTCTAGGAGGAGATCTTTTAGGTGGGTTAGGATGAGGATCATGAGAATCCTACATAAACTTGGGAGTCGGCTCGGGTGCAGCTTTGGAAGTGGATGCACCGTCATAGCCTATTCCTTACCTCTCAATATTACCTAATTAGGGACCGAGGAATATATTCCCAACCTTTTTAGATGCTCCCTCTAAAGTGACCTTGACCTCCCAAGTATGTTTGAGATCAGTCTTGAGTTAGGATGCATGGGCTTCAAGTTTCTCACAAGTCTTTAATGAAGATTGAAGACCTCTCGTAAGAGTAGCCACGGTGTTGGTCAAATTTGTCTTCTCCCTATCTAAAACAATCAATAGCTCACACAAAGAAATTTTCACCTTATCGAGTTTATTCACTGATGCCTCACATTCTTTCAAAACTTTCACCTCCTTCTCCAATTCTAAAACCCTAAGAGACAAATATTTATTAACGTTTTTCATTCTTAAAGTCTCGGTGCAAAGATCTCTAAAAGCTTTTTGGAGTCCACCCTCTCCCTCACTCAAATTCTCATCCTCACTCTCACTCTCTCTAGAATGAATCAAAATATCATTGAGTCACTCACATTTAGAAATGTCATCATCAGCATAAGACAAACTAGAAGTACTAACGTGACTGACCTTGAACACAATACGCAGTTCATGTGGTGATGCATCCCTCAAATTCACCGACTCGACTTCACTATTGCTAAGAGTGGCCTTATTTATAACTTTCTTACCCTGTCTCTTAAGCCTAGTGGGACACTCATGTGCCTTGTTCCTTTTTTCCTCACACTCATAAGATTCTATCACTTCATCTTTCTCATAACCAATCTTTCCCTCATTCCTACTTTTCTTTTTCTCAAAAATCTTTTCTTCACAAGAATTTTCTTTAGAAATTTTGAGAATTTTTTTGCAAAAAGGGATAAGTCATCCAACTCAAAATAAAACTCACACTCAAAATCATAAACTTTTTCTTTCTTCTTTTTCTTAGTTTAAGCTTTCAAAGCAATCCCTATATCTTTAGGTTTAATAGTTTTGGGAAACATATATATCTTATATGTTTGAAGGTCTCCTACGAGCTCTACTAACCTAAGAGTATCTGATATTTCCAATGAATTCAAAACAGTGACTTTGGGGATAAAATGGGATGGCAAGGATCTCAAAATTTTCTTAAAAACTCTTGTTTCAGGAATTTTCTCACCCAAATTAAAACTAGAATTAACTATATCCGATAAACGTGCATAAAACTTATCAAAAGACTCTAGCATGGTAATAGTCATAAATTGTGCGGTAAGCTTATAAATCTTATAAGATTTCACGCCATTAGTTACCTCGTAAGTGAGATGGAGGGTATCCCAAGCTTCTTTAGATGTGGTGCATGTCATAATACGGCAGAACTCGTCAGGCGTGATGCTCCCAAGATGGCACTCAGACCGTGCGAGTTAAAGTTGCTCCACCTAAAGTCATCCTATGTACATGTGGAGACAGGTTTTGGGCTAAAAACATTATCAACTATCATAGTGGGTGGTGCCCAACCTTTTTCACAAACCAACTAGGCATGTTCATCTTTGAATTTTAAAGTAGACATCATCCTAGCTTTCCAATACGCATATTTTGACCCATAAAAAATAGACATTCGATTATATAGATTATCCATTAAATTAAAAACTTTAAACATCAATAATTTAGTTTTGAAAAAAGTTGATATCATTTATTTTTGTAAAAAAGGATCACACAATAAATTAGCGCAACCGACTCTAATACCAAATTGACAATGCAAGTGATTCACTAGACTGATTTGTATAATAAATTGCCACATAGTATAAGATTTTCAATTTCCAGGTTTTAAACTAAGGAGGCAATCAACACAAGTGATGAGGAAAAATACCTAAAAATGGCAAAACTAAATCTTCAGTACTATCAAATGTTTTGAATGACAATTGACATATAAAACTTAGACAATCTAAGTGAGACGTGACGAGCCTTCAAAACCTTCAAGAGCTAACGACTCAATCCAGAGCCATCCATAGGTAACGGCCTACCCTCGGTATCCACTGATCAGCCTTGCCTTCTTAAGCAGTGAAAACTCAATTTCATAATTCAGCAATAGAGATCTCTCTCCACAAAGTTTTATAAGAAAAAAACCTTCTTCGTGACTTGGTAAAATGATGTAAATTATTCCAGGGGGATTGGAATGTTTATGGAGGTGTTTGATCACAAAAGAGAACTTAAAATGGGTGTTTTCGATTATGAAAAGAGTTCTTAAGAAGTCTAATCTCATTCAGCCTATTTATAAGAAGGTTCGGTAAAATGGGATAAGTATAAAAGATTAGGACTATATTTCATTAAAAAAATATTTGTTCGGTCGTTCGAACGAATTTGTACCTTCTTCGAACAACACCCATGGTTTCATTAGAACAGGTTAGAACAACTGCCTCGAACCACATTCCAGAGAACGGCCAAAAATTCTTTGATCAAAGTTAAATGCAACTCGTTCGAATAAGGGGAACATCTCGTTGGAACAGTTGTAAATCTCATTCGAATGAGGCGTTGATTTTTCAAAATATTTTTCTATAAGTACTTCAAAATGCCTTTTTAAAAAAGGTAACCTCTAAAAAATTCTTAAACCCCAAAAATAATAAAACCATTTTACCAATCAAAACCATAACTTCTTCCAAGGATGTTAAAATGAATGATTTTTCCAACTTTCAAATGTCTTTAACTTTTTCTTCAAGTTTCGAGAAGTCATGTAAGGGCGGTGTTTGTATAACGAGATACGCCAAAAATAAAAATAAAACATGAGAATTATAAAAATTGATCTTAAAATTTTCAGATACAATTGAGGATGGTGGAGTGCATGGATGTGCAGAAACAGATTCTCGATTCATTTGGTTTGGTAGGAGCAGCCTTATAGTGGTTGAAGTTAGTCACCTCATTGGAAGAGCGAGACATGATGACGATTGTTGAGTTTTTGGTAAAGTACGATGACTAGTGCTTCCTACCCGTAGTGAGGATATAAATAAAGAGGAAATTTATGGACCTCAATAAGGAGAATTGTATCATAGAAATTTATGAGGAGGAGTTTATCGCGTTGTCATTTTTTTCCTTAGGTGAGGTAGACACCGGGGGGAAAATGGAGAAATTTATGATTGGATTTTCTTGGCACGTTAGGAAGTCCCTCTTAGAGAATTCGGATTTCACCACTAATAGAAGATGGTAAATGTAACTTTGATTCATTGGTCATATCACAGGACATTTCATACGGGTAAGGGAGAGAAGAGGCCCAATTCAGATTCGTCGAGCTATTAGGGCAAGACAAACGAAAGTAGTACTTAGGGAACCCAACAGTTTAAGGGGTCACTATTAAGCATAGGTTTTCAATGATCACAATAAGCAGGGCTAAGGTCAGCAGTTCCATTATTGCTAGCAAGACCAGGGATACCAAATAAGAGACCATCTAAGCCAATGTTAGTAGGGTTATGGCCAGCAGGGCCAACGAGGGAAGCAACAGGGTAGGTTTTCATTCCGTGTCCACTGTTACACTTATGGGGAGATAGGCCATATAGTAAAGAGGTGACCTCAGGGAAATCATGGAGAATAGCATCAGAAGGTCACCATGGGTATCAAGCATAGCAAGGCTAGCATCAACAGTTGCCAGCCCATGAGTTGCACCACTTCCAGCATTATCAGCACCACTCGCTCAGCCTCAGGGACAGTAACACTTATAGTATGTACGTGTGTATCACATCACACCTATAAAGGCACTAGCACCAAGGCCGACAGTTGAGGGTATGTTTCCTATGTTTTTTAACATAGGACACATTTTATTTAATACTGGTACATCACATTCATTTGCTAATACTAGCTTTGCTCACCTGTGGATAGAAAGGAACCCACACATTCCATGTGTAGATGGATAGGGGTAGACATTGAGAGAGTCGGGTTTATATCCGACCTACTTATTTTATACATGTAAGGGTATGAAATTATCCTGGGGATGAATTGGCTAACCACTTACAAAGCGGTGTGGATTTTTTTAGAGGTCCGTCTTCCTTGTCTTTTAAAAGAAATAGATTTACTTGGTTGCGATGCCAGGGAGGGTCGAGCATGCATTTATATATATTGAGGCGGAGACTTCTAAGGCAGTTGTTATTTTGTTAAACTCTATTCCGATCATTAGGTAATTCTCAGATGTGTTTTAGGAGATTCTACGATTTCCACCGAGTAGAGATATTGAGTTTGTGATTAACTTGGATCCAATTATGAGATCTAGTGCTCGATCCCTACATCATATTGCTTTATGAGATATGGGAGATCTTAGGGACCGAATTGAGAAACTTTTGGGTGGGTCAGGGATTTATTCGGAGGAGTACTTTGCCTTAGGGTCTACTAGTTATGTTCACAAATAAGGACAGATCATTGAGGTTTTATATTGATTATTAGGATTTGAATAAGGTCACCATACGGAACATGTATCTGTTATCCCATATTGATGACATGTTAGACCAGTTAAGGCTAATTAAGAGGTGCTTCATACTTTTTAGAGATAGATTTAAGGTTGGGGTATCATCAGTTGAGGATTTAGGAGCAATATGTCCTCAAGATAACTTTTTTTACCAGATATGGGTCTTATGAGTTTATGGTTATGCCATTCGGACTAACCAACATGTCGGAAGTGTTTATAAACCTAATGAATAGGGTGTTCATGGACTTCTTGGATCAATTTTTCATTATCTTCATAGATTACGTATTAATCTATTATAGGACTGTAGAAGAGTACGTTTAGCACTTATGGATAGTTTTTAGACATTATGATACCATCAACTTTATGATAAGTTCAAAAAGTGTGGATTTTAGTTAATGGAGGTTCATTTCTTGGGCCACGTCGTGTTCTAGACAGGTATATTAGTGAATTCAGGGATGGTTTTAGCAATGATGGGTTGGGGATAACCCACAACACCTATAGAGGTGCGCGACTTTTTAAATTTATTCTGGTACTACTGCCGATTAATTTAGGTTTTATCAAAGATAATAAGGCCTCTAACGAATTTGATGCGGAAGGGTATACTATTTGTTTAGGATAATTCATGATAGAAAGCTTTTAATGAGTTAAAGTTCAAGTTGACTTCAACTCCGGTGCTTGTTGTACCTCTTGGAGGGATAAAGTATATGTTTTTTATCAATGCATCCTTACGAGAACTTGGATCTTATTACTGCAGGAGGAGAGGTCGATAACTTATGATTCCTGCCTCACATAGGGAATTACCCCACCTATGATCTGGAATTAGAGGTTGTATTGTTTGCACTATGTATTTGCAGACATTAGATTTTGGGATAGAGATTCCACTTATTTACAGATCATAAGAGTTTACAGTATTTGTTCACACAAAGAGATTTTAACATAAGGCATCATAGATGGTTTGAGTTTGTGAAGGATCATTAGTTTGGTATTCAATAAAACCCGAGCAAGTTTAATTTAATAGAAGACACCTTGAGCCGTAAACTAATAGTTGAGCTTGTAGTAGTGTGGAAGGCAAAATGAGGTTCATTTCTCACAGGGGATAAGTTGTCTCACGCATTTATGGCATGTCTTAATATCACACCTAAGATCATTATTCGAGTTAGTATAGAGCAGGCAAAGTATTCCTCTTGTCATGACAAGAGCAAACAGTTGTTGGCAAAGGGAACGAAATCTTACTCGATTAGTTCTGAGAGAGGCTTACGTTTCAACCGTAGGTTAGTATTTCCAAATGATGAGGAGTTATGATGAGAAATTATGATTAAGGTGCATGGGTCACTTTTCGATAAATCCAAATAACGATAAGATGCATCAGGATATGAGGCGCCAATATTTATGGGCATGCATGAAAAAGGAAATTGCCATTTTTTGTGTTCAATGGTGCTATATGCCAAATGGTGAAGGTAGATCATCAGAGACTAGCAAATGTTCTATAGCCTCTAGAGATTCTGATATGGAAATGGGAGAGAATTTACATGGATTTCATCACAAGGTTGTCTATATCACAGCGAGTACACAATGCCATCTAGGTGATCATGGATAGTTTGATAAAGGTATCTCATTTTTTTCCAATTCGAAAGGATTATACTTTGGATCAGTATGACAATATCTTCATTACACATATTGTGAGTTTCATGGTATACCGCTTAATATTGTGTCGGATAGCGATGGAGGAACTTCCAGTACGCATTAAGGATATATTTGAGGTTTAGTACCTCGTATCACCCACAAACCGATGGTCAAATAGAGCGGGTGAATAAGATGTTGGAAGACATTTTACAAATGTGTATTCTGGACTTCAAAGGTAATTTGGAGCTTTACTTACCATTGGTTGAGTTCACTTACAACAATAGTTACCAGTTTAGGATTGACATGGAGCCATTTGAGGCTTGTACGAGAGACCTAATCATTCGCCCTCTTATTAGTTGGAGGTGGGGTATAACAATCTTATCGAACTGGATATCATCTAGGATAACTTAGATAAGGTGTAGATAATCAGGGATGAGGCAATTGGATTTGAAGGTTGAGGATCAAGTGCTACTCAGGCTGTCTCCCATGAAGGGAGTGATGTAATTTGGGAAAAATGTGAAGTTAGCTCCCTGATTTGTGGGACCATTCCCTATTATTGAGAGGATCAGGCCAGTATCATACCATTTATCCTTGCGAGATCACTTGTAAAGGATCACGATGTTTTCCACGTCTCAACATTATGGAGACTCCTTAGAGACGTGGTATCTTATTAGCACATAGATATTTATAAGATATAGTTTAAGCCTAATATGAGTTATAAGGAGAAGCCAGACATTATTTAGGATCTTAGGGAGCAGAAAATCAATTCCAAAGTAGTTCCTTTTGTACGTGTCCAATAGGGGTACCACAATAAGGATAAGTCGACATAGGAGAGGGTGGATTAAATGTGAGAGAAGTATTCATAACTCTTCTAGTAACTTAAGTGTATACACCACATTCTAGGACCCCCTAGATCTCCCCTTAGGTTCTTAGCACCTCCCCATCTCATTGTAAACACTAGGTCTCACTCTGGGTACCATCCTAGGGCCTACCGGGCACCCTAAGGCCCCATTTGACCCCGTCAGGTCTATTGTCAGAGCGAAAGCTCTTTTAATTTTTGAATGGATCTGAATACCATTTCCAACGGTCTACACCATGTGTGAATCGACATAACGGTTCATATGAATGGACTATTTTACTACCGAAGAATGATTCGGAGACCACTGGGTACTCCCGGGCCCCGATTTGACCCCAATCAACTTCACCATCAGAGCAAAAGATCTTTGAATCTTCTAAGGGAACTGAAACCCCTTTCTAACAGTCCACCCCGTGCATAAAATAGCATAACCATTCAGATAAATGATAAGCTTTCCCTCAAAAATTGATTCAGAGGCCACTTGGCACTCCCGTGCTCCGTTTGACAAAAGTTAACTCTTTCTCTCGAATGAGACTGAATTAATCTCCGAATGTCACTAAATACCCTTTCTAACGATCCACCCCATGCACGATTGTGATATATGGTACAGACAAACGATCTATTTTACTCCGAGAGGTCCTCGGGTGCAGCCGAGCCCCGATTGACCAAGGTTAATTTTCCGAACTAATAAAAATTCTTTAGAATGTCTAGGTACATCTCTTAACCTTTCCAACGGTCCACCCTGTGCACGATTCTGACTTACCATGCAGACGAATAATTTGTTTGTGTCCAACGATCTCCGTCCAAAGGATCGACTTGCACTTTCGAGCCACATTTGATCCAAAGTCAACTCTCGAACCCGGGAGTAGTTCTAAGGACTCGAGAAGGTATTTGAAATACCTTTCTGGCGGTATGACCCGTGCGCGATTCGACTCAACGATTTGTGTTCTATGGCCATTTTACTAGGAATCTGTACGAAACTACCAAATGGCAGGTCCTTAACCCTGTCTATCGGCACTGTGTCTAGGGTCACATGCCGATAGGCACCCCCAGGGGTAGGGCGATCGGTACCCCCTAACCCTATAAATAGGGGCCATAACCTTACTCCAAAAAAGTAGAATAGATCCATCAGCATCAGTGATCTCTACAACATTCCCTCAAAATCAGTGAAGTCCCTCATGTGAAGTTCAATCCAAGCTTACATTCCCATCCTCTTCATAACCAATTTGGCAAATACCTTTGCCTCTCATCAACATTCATCAACTCTCAAGCGATTTCATCCAAGATCAAAGATCAAACTTCAAAGAAGTTTCCCTCTCTCTTTAAATTCCTTATTTTGGCATAATAAACATTAGATTCATAATCTAGTTCTTACACATTAATATCTGCGCTTTTATTAGTATATTACACATACTTCATTTCCTACAAGCATCCCAAAAATAAATAAAAGAGGGTTACACCCGTAAATTCAGAACGGAATTATCCGTCAAACCTTTTTACAAAATCAAAACAACACATTTTCTACACACACACATATAATAAAATTTCATTCGGATCTATGGGATAAACTCCACCCCTATGCTACATCGGAGCTACGTGGACTTTGATGCCATTATAGGCTATGTAGGCATCCCGGATTAAAATTCGAGACTCGAGTCCAATTTTCCAATGCTCTTTATTTCCAAAATTCCCTAGTTTTCTAAAATCTCCCATTTTCATATTTATATATATATATATATATATATATATATATATATATATATATATATATATATATATATATATATATATATATATATATATATATATCATACTTATTTCTGCTTCATCCAACACATATTATCGTTTCTTAAAAACGACCAATATCGTGATGAACGCACAAATCATACTTTCTACATATGTTATTTTGGGAACATTCCTTTGGATGACCTAACTCTACCTTGTCCATGGTACGAGTTGAATAAATCTGATCTCCATTACATAAACACGCTCACACACTTCACGGGGATATAAAAGGAAGATTATAACACTAGCCCATGAGATACCAGAAGGGTGGGATGGGTGCCTAATGCCTTCCCATTCAGTAACTTAGCCCCCGAACCTTCGAACTATTAGTTTCATATGCATCAGTTTGTCCTTGATGCCTCTCCTTTGATGTGGCAACATTTATTTTGCTTGTTTTGTGCAAAATAGGTTGGTGACTCTATCTCTTCACATTTACCCCCACACCGACGACGATCGAAGAAACCCTCCCAAGAGGGGTACGAGACCGCGATGCAGCCTTCCCGAGGGGGAGACGTATATATCTCTATATCTCTCTCCTCTCCCCTCCCCCCAAGGAGCAGAGGGTTAGACTATGTTTGCATGGGTGTTTTACTTTCTTGTATATCCCCCTCCCCTATTTTTCATGTCCCCTTATTATTCTCTGTACATATGTACCTCATGCTTACGCCACTGTTCACACACTTGTCTAAATTTTCCATGTACACTTCACACCACGTGCACATAGGATCATGTATATCCACATGTTGCACACACCACGTAGAAATTCATGCTTAGGTGTCACTCACACACACACACACTTCACATATGTACCGTCTCTCAACTTTTTCTCTCCCTTTCAAAAAGGGTCAAAAAAACATTTTTATCCTCATGTTTTCCAAAAAAATGCCAAAAACATTTTAATCCTTCTCTAGAAATAACAAATCCCCCTTATTTTCTTTTTCAAAAATAAACCCCAATTTTTCTCCTTATCAGGTCGATCGCTTACCCTTGGCCTTGGTCCCTATTGTCTTCGGTCTTTAGTCGAACCACCTCGAAGTTCCATTAGTCCTCTTACTTCTTATGAGTCTGATATTCACCCGCCTTCCATGGAGAACATGGATCAAGTGTCGAATGTACATCCGAATTTGTTGAGAGTTCTAGCTCAACTCACTGCCAAAATTGACAACCTTCAAATCGAGGTTCATGAGATGCAAAGAAACCGGGTCCCTATCCCCCAAGAGCCTAGGGTCTTTTTCCCTAGCGCTTTGTGTCCGCCTACACCCAAGCCTATTTGGGTTCCCGAGGAATACCAGCATGCTCCCAATGTTCCACCTATTAATGGGCCCCTACCAGCCCATCTGCCTATGCCAAACCTTGCTCAGCCAGGGGCAAACCTACCCGTGACTGTTGACCCGAAAGAGGAAGAATTGACAAGGTTAATGAAGACCTCAAGATTGTGACCAAGAAATTGGACCAAGTTAGACTCTTTGGGAACTACATGGACTACACCCACATGTCTCCCTATCCTAAAGCCAAGTTAATGGGGAAATTCAAAATGCCCAATATCGAGAAATTCGAAGGTAGTGGACCCCCGATCGTTCATTTCTGTAGCTATCATCGAGCCATGACTCTCCTAGGGGATTTTGAAGACATAATGGCCCAGATGTTCCAGAAGACTTTGAAATATAACGCTCTCTATTGGTTCTTATCCCATGAGGAATCCAGAATTCGTAATTGGGAACACGTTGCCCACGAGTTCATGTCACAATACAAATACAACGAAGAGATAGAAGTTACCCACCGTGACTTAGAGATACTTAAGCAGAACCCTGGTGAATCAATCAGTACCTTCATAGCAAGGTAGAGAGAAAAAACAGCTACCATGACCAATCGGACTTCCGAAGAAGAACCGGTCAATATTATAAAGAAGAATTTCCTACCCCACGTACGAGCAACAATGGGAGGATAGTATTACCCTCAATTTTGGGCCCTCCGAGAAGTAGGAGTGGAAATTGAAGAAAGTCTTGTCAAGATAGAAGTCGAGTCGAGGAAAACCTCTGGATAGTTTTCTCCTAGAAAGTTTGAAAAACATGCTAGTACTATGGTTTCTACCATCAACAACATCTCTCAGCCTACCACTTCATAGGCACCAAAAAATTGCCTAAACCCAGTCCGGACGGAATACACTGAGCTTTAGCTCCTCTCTCCAAAGTTTACCTGGCCCTTTTGAGCCGAAATTTGATCAAACCCTTAGACTCTTGTCCATTACCAAACCCACTTTCGAAAAACTTTAAACCTGATGCCCATTGTGACTTTCACCAAACTGCTGGCCATACCATCGACCAGTGTTTCCATCTATGAAATGTGATCCAAGGCATAATTGACCGGGGTGTTATCGCCCCACCAGCTAATTCCAAACCAAACACTACCCTTAATCCACTCCTGAATCATACAAATGCCATCTTCTTAGAAAAAGACTTCGAATTTGACCCATGCACCCAAATCATGCTTAGTAAATCACCAGTCATACCTATATACTCTCCTAAACCTCTCCAAAAATGCCCATATTTTCTCTTACACCTTACCAGCCTTACCGGTTAAGCCCTGCCCCTTCTCACCAGAGCATGAATCATTATCCGTACCCATTCGAAAGGTAAAGATATGGAAATCTCAGAAGTGTTAAACCAACTCTTAGAGTTCAGGCTGAAATTACCCTCCCAAATGACCATCGATTGTCAGAGATTCAGTTGGTTGTTCTTAGAAGCTCGAAAATAGGCTTGAGAGTTTGACAATTGGGTGGTACCAACCGACGAAGTTAGTCTAGATGACAAGGTCCAGATCTTGGCAGATTTATTTCAACATAATGGTGATATTTGTAGTGTAAGGGCGCCTGGTCCTCTAAGTTCTGCATTTCCTTGTCGAATGGGAGGAATTATACGAAGAGGCCGTGAAAGTTATGGAGTGCATTGACTTTGCATGGAAAGACAATATCATTGCCACTAGATGGGGGGATGACTTTGAAGATTCCGATAAAGAGAAAGATTCAGGAAAGACTAGTTTGATAACCGACATATGCGGGATGATATCATTTGAGGAGCTGCTAAGAGAAATCGACAAGGTGGCCGAACAACTCGATATCGATGAAGAAACAGGATTTTTATTTTTTCCTTTTTTCTATGAACCACATAACCAGGTTAGGAAGACATTACCAAATTCCAAATCAACAATCATCAACAAGCGATAAAGGGAAGGGTGTCAAGAATCTTCATATGCCAGAAATGACCCTCGAGGAAATTAAGATCCTTGATCACTTTATGGGGAATCTTTATGTTTTCATAACTACACCAAAATTCCCTAATCAAGCTACTCATAGGATCTACAATTCCTCCCTCAAACACACCAGAAGAAGCGGTGAACCTAGTCAAATCCTTGACCTCTACTCAAATGCTCTCCTTTTATGAAGAAAAAATCCCTAAGACTGGTCCCAACCACAATCATGCTCTTAATATCTCTATTTAAGTTACGGGAAAAACTGTCCCCCTCTCTCTCATCGACAACGGATCAACTCTGAATGTTTGCTCGTTAAGAACCCTCAATTATTTGGGATTAAAACTAGGCGACCTTGCTCCAACCTATGTTGTAGTCTGTGTCTACAACAACACCCATCGAGAATTAATGGGATCTATCAAGATTGTAATAGGGTCTACCTTATACATCCTTTTTTTGAATTCTAAATCATCGACATCCCATCCTGTTACAATCTACTGCTCGGACGATCGTGGCTCCATAGAATCAAAGGGGTGTCTTCTGCACTTCACTAGAAATTGAATTTCTTTGCCAACGGGAAGGGTATTAGAATCTTGGGAGACAATGACAACACCGAGAACGCAAGCACCAGTAATTCAGTACTCGAAGTGCAACACATGGTGAATGATATTCTTCTATCCGGATTCTAAGTTGGACCATTCCTACTCTTAGCAGGGGATGACTTCAAAGATAGGGTTTGTTCAGAATATGACCCTCATGGAAATGTCAATGTAATCCAGATGTTCAAGAACATGCACTTCATGCCCTTACTGGGGCTAGGGCAAAGACAATAAGGGATAATTGAAACCATTATATTGAAGGAGGCCTTTCCTCCCTGTGGCTTGGGCTGTCAATTGTTATAAGAAAAATTCAGATTGATCCATTAACCTAGACTGACAAGGAGGTTAGAATGCGCCAGAACAGTCCCAGGAGATTCCCTAAATGCAAGATTCATCAAAGAAGGTGAATATTTCCACTTCTGCGGCTTACTTGAACCTTAGTATGACCATGTAGATAAAAGGATGAAACCAGGAATGGAGATCTTCTTTCAAGATAGCTACCCATGGTTCGAGAGTTCCCAACACCGTGTACAACCACTCACTGAAGAGACCACAACTGATACTGGGGATTCTGAGGGTAGTGACTCTGAGGACTCTTTCACTTTATAGATACTGGGGTTGACACTCTTCATGATACACTAAGGGGCTACGTCGTCTAAACCATCTTGTCTCCTCAAGATGCTAATGTACCTCTTCTCAACTGGCATTTTGCACCCGTGCCACCTGTTAATGTCCAACCTAACCCCGATGTTTATCCCATTTCCCCTTTAGTTGTTTCACCTCACTCTGATGTAATCTAGACCTCCTTTGATAAGGTTCTCAATGTTATTTTTCTTCTCAATGAAATAAATGAAGATTTTGATTATCTTACTATCCTTTACATTAATTGTCTTAATTCTAATCAAACTCTTGATGAGATGATGATTTAGAAAATGAACAATTATTAACTAATGTATGTAAAATTAATAACAAATAACATAACCACGTTCAAGTTGATGAAAATGAAACTGTTGTTATTAATCTCGATTCTAGTAGCCAGATGCGCGAGATTAGGATAGGGGCCACCCTAAATGAATATGAGCACGCGCAACTCGAAGAACTACTAAAGGAATTCATGGATGTCTTCGCATGGTCCTATGATGATATACTCGGCATTGACCCTGAGATAGCCCAGCATGAGATTCCAACTCTCCCGAATTGGAAACCGATCAAACGAAAACTGCAAAATCTCCATAATGAATGGTCACTCAAGGTTAAAGAATAATTACTCAAGCAACTGAAAGGGATTCATTCATGTGATTGAATATCCCACCTGGCTAGATAATATCGTATCGTATCAAAATCGGGAGGGAAGGTTCGCATGTGTGTCGACTACCGAGGATTGAACAAGGCCTATCCAAAGGATAATTACCCACTACCCAACATCGACATGATTGTGGATAATATGGCCTGTCACTCTCTCAAGTTATTCATTGACGGCTTTGACGAATATAATCAGATCAAGATGCACCTAGATCACTAAGAGAAAATTGCATTCATCACCCCTTGGGGAACCTTTTGATACACTGTCATTGCCATTTGGTATAAAAAAAATACAGGGTCTACCTACCATAGGGCTTCCATAACCATTCTGCATGATCTAATACACAAGGAAGTCGAGGTCTACATAGACGACATGATTATCAAGTCCAAGACTAGAGAAGGACTTATTCCTGCTCTTCGAAAGTTCTTTGAATGACTGCGACAATACTAGATGCGACTCAACCCATAGAAATGTGTCTTCGGCGTCACTAATGAAAAACTTTTAGGATTCATGATTAAAGAGAAATGGATAGAGGCAGATCTTGCAAAACTAAAAGCCATACTTGAAATGACACCACCTTGAATAGAGAAGGAAGTCCCGACATTCCTTGGGAAATTATAGTACATCAGCCAGTTCATCATCCAATTAACTTCCATCTGTAAATCCATCTTCAAACTCCTTTGAAAAGATTCAACCGAAGTCTCAAACGAAGCTTGCCAAGAAGCCTTTGATCGAATCAAGTAATGCCTAACCCAACCTCTAGTGTTCATGCCGTCGCAGCCTGATCTTCCCTTACTCCTATACCTAACCATAACCGATACTGTCGTTAGGGCTTTGCTAGCCCAATACCTTAAAAAAACATAAAGAGAGATCCATATACTATGCCCGTTAAAAGTTGGTCGGTTACAAAGTTAACTACACTACCTTGGAAAAAGCATGTGTCGCTCTTATTTGGGTTACCAAAAAGTTACGATACTGCATGCTCACATTCCCCATTAATCTTTTATCCCGAATGGATCCTATCAAGTTCTTGCTTGAGAAACCTTCTTCGTCCAGCCGAATGGCCTATTGGTTGATGCTCCTAGCTGAATTTGATATCACCTATGTCACGCAAAGGTCCATGAAAGGAAGAGCCATCTCTGACTACCTAACTGACTACCCTATGGATTAGGCCAACGTCTGGATCTCTGAGTTCCTAGATGAGAATATCCTTTGTACCTCCTAAGAAGACCTTCGATGGAAAATGTTCTTCGATGGCGCTGCCAACAAGAAAGGGTATGGTATTGGGACACTCATAATTTCCCCTCATGACTCTCACACTCCCATTGCCATCATTTGGATTTTACTTGCATCAACAATATGACTGAATACGAGGCGTGCACGGTAGTCCTCAAAGTCACCCTCAAGAAAGGAATTTGATACCTCGATGTCTACAGGGATTTAACCCTCATCATTGGTCAAGTACTTAGAAAATGGAAAGTCAATGATGAGAAACTCCTACCCTTCCATGCCCACCTTGAAGAGCTAGCTTACCAATTCCAAGAAATCACCTTCCACTACCTGCCCCAAGCAAAGAATAACTTAGTTGGCGCCCTTGCTACCTTATCCTCTATGATTGACATACCCGAGGAAATAACGGTGGCCCCTTTCCTTGTCCAAAAATAAGACAAACCAACCCATTGCTACCACATTAAGCTTGACACAAAGGAAGATACCGAGATAGCCCACTGCTGGTACTATGATGTTTGGTGCCTCCTTAAACATAGTAGGTATCCCCAAGGATCTGACAAGAAAGACTGAGCAGCTCTCCGCAAAATGGTTTCCTTTTACATTGTCTATGATAAAGAACTATTTAAGAGAAACTTCGATGGAACCCATTTGCACTGCATCACAGGGGCTGACATTGAAAAAATGATGGAGAAAATCCATAACGGGGAATGCTAACCCCACATGAACAGCCATATGCTCACCAAGAAGATCATACGATAGGGTTACTACTGGACTACCATGGTTCAAGAATGCAGAACCTACGTTTGAAGATGCCTAAAATGCCAAAAGTTTTCTAATCTACAGCACTTGCCCTCGTGAGAATTTTACAACATGAATTTTCCTTGGCCATTTTCCACATGGAGCATTGACATCATGGGAAAGTTACACTGAAAGCATCCAACGGGCATAAATTCATCATAGACACCATTGAATACTTCACCAAATGGGTCGAAGCCAAGTCATACTCAGTTCTGAATGCCAAGAAGGTGTCCAAGTTCATTAGTAAAAACATCATCTACCGATATGGGGTCCCGCACGAGCTGGTATCAGACAATGGGTTACACTTTGAGGCAGATGTTATAAAGGTGGTCGACGAGTATGGAATTCAAAGACACAAATAATCTTCATACCGACCTCAGATCAATGGTGCAGTCGAGGTAGCCAATAAGAACCTTAAATCCATTATCAGTAAGATGACTAAGAGTTATCGAGATTGGGCCGATAGGATCCCTTACTCCCTCTAGGGCTATCGCACTTCAGTTCGAACCTCTACTGGGGCTACCCCTTACTCTCTAGTCTACAATATGGAAGCAGTCCTACCCCTGGATCTAGAAATCCCTTCATTATGTGTCATGCTTGAAAGCAAGGTCAGCAAGGAAGACTGGAACCAAAGTCGTCTTAACGAGCTATCCCTCTTGCATGAAAGAAGGCTGAAAGCTATATACCACATACAAGGTTACCATCACCACATAGAGGGATCATTAAATAAGAGAGTCAAGGATCATGGTGTTAGAGAAGGGGACTTATCCCTTAAATAAATCAAATAGCCCATCTGTAACCCCAGAGGGAAATTGAAACCCAATTAGAATGACCCTTATATTGTGGAGAAGATCCTGTCAGGCAACGTCGATATGCTTACCAACCTTGATAGAGAAGAAATGGTGTGTCCAATTAACCTGGATCGTCTCAATAAATTCTACCCCTAGTCTGAAATCTCAATGCACTACGACTCTCCTCATCTCCCTTCTATTCTATTCTAAACAAAAACTCTTCATTTCCCCCTAATCAAAACTATATGGGGCCTGATCTTCTGGAAAACCTTTTTTCTTGCAAAAAATGAATTTCAGAAAATCTTCAAAACCCTCAGAGGTATGTAGGAATCTCATATGTTTACATGAGCACGACCCCCTTCTTTTTCACAAAATGCTATTCTTTTCTTATCCCTGAGAACAACAGTTCATTTTAACATATACATGAATAAAATGATTATGTATGCCTTAGCGATTGGTATAGATAATTCAAAATGCAAAGGTCATCAAGAGTCACAACTAGATGATAAAAAACTTATTTATTTTATTATCTGAAATTTCAGTATGATTACATTGGCATAGCGATCCAAATGATTTTCGTTGTCAAGCCTACTCCTACCTTCCTAAAAAAATAAAATACAAACAAGCCCAACTACTCCCAAAATCACCCTCCAATTATTCCCAAAACCACACCCATTACATAAGCTTCACAAAATCCTACCCGCAACTGCCAGAGGAACCAACCCCATCATCACCTGTATCCTGGGGTCCCCAAACCTCCCCTGCCTGACTGGAGTATCGCAGGAGCTCCATAGAGTAATAAGCCAGGACCAGCCTCAGGAAAACCACAACACCTCCCTCCATGGTGTCAGATATGGCAAACCATCTTTGAGAAGTCTCCACAGCCAGCATCCTTGCCACTACCTTCTTCCACAACCACTTCATGTAGTCCCTGGAGACGTGCCAGACTCTACCCACAGACTGAGAAGGATGGATCGATGGACAATGATTCTCCCACAGAGATCCAAGCCGCATGCGCATATGCTCCATCAGGTCCTCCACAGGCAATGTCCGCGGCTCCCAACTAAATTGGTGCAGCAGCCACAAGGGAAAGTAGAAAAAGGTCTGCCTAAGGCCAACCAACCGAACATATTAGTACTCCTCGAGTTACAGAATGGGTAGAAGATCCCCCCAACAAGGCACTAACCAATGCAAGCCCCGAGCCCCGTGCTCTACAAAATAGTTCCCCCAACTCTCAATGTGCAAGCCTACGCTAATGAAATAGCGTGAGAAGAAGTTTGTCACCACTGGCAAAGGATACATTGTATCCTAAGTAGCATCGATAAATAAATCTTTATGAACCGGGATCACATATAACTAGACAACACACTCACTGAAGTCTATGATACCATGAAATTTTCATATACATATACATATATATATAGGTCCGAGCCTATTTCAGGTGGCGCCTCAAAAAAGTAATATTACTCACCCGGAGTATCCAGCACGATAATCTTATCACTCAATATACTATCGTTCAAACATTTGGTAATTATCCCTACCCATTACCATAATAAACTCTACATTCTAACTCAAAGAGGTAGTAAATTATAACGATAAAATATGCTCGTAGTTCCCACCCGACTTACTATGGTGACATCAAAATCCCGATGCTCACGATAAATACATTTTTAATCAGATTGTTAAAACTAACATACCCACTAAACTCAACTCACACGCGAATTTTACTGATAAGAATTCATGTATATTTATTCTGATACACCTATATCACTTGAATGAATCCTTTACTCACCAGGATAAAACAGAGCTTCACCAGTCTTCACCTAATTGTAGGGTCCCATCATGTAGCTTCCAACATGACCTATGAGCATCTAGAATCGTTAGTCATCTAGGATTTCATTTAATAGTTTCCCCATCCTCGTAGTGGGCAAAATATTCTGCTCTGCGGCTTACACGCACATCTCTGAAATGTTGGCCCAAAATCTCTAGGCCTCAATTCTTTGCCTAAACCCACCACTCTAGGGTTGTAAATTCCTAGTCCCAATTCTCTTGAACTAATTTTTACGCTGGAAATCTCACTCCTCTAGTTATTATGCCTAACTTCTATGGTTTATTATTCTCAAACTTATCGGTCCCACTTCTCAACGTGGACACATTCAAGACTAGTAGTCCCACTCTCTACACGTAGGGAAATTTTTTGAGCCATTTCCCTGCCACTGGTCCTACTGACCATTTTGGAATGTCATTCCCTCGGACTTGGCAGTCGTAGCTCCCAATTTCTATCTCCATTGTTCCTTTGGCTCCCCTAGTCCTATGGAACACATTGTCGACCTCGCTGGTCTTGGCTGAATTCATCATTGCTTAGTAAGGACTTAAATAGGTTCTCCTACTGGGTATACTTGCTGTTAATGTTTCACTATCACCATTAAATTCAATCTTATCCTTCAGCTAGGTTTTTCCCAACCCTCCAGGCTTCCCTTCTTCTGGTAGTGGTTACAAATCTCCTTGACGACATTTAACCTACTCGTCTTCTCATATTTCTCACCTACACTTGAGTATTTATCTCATGATTCCTTTCACAATAAGGAACTCTTCTTGTATTCGATGTACTCCTCTATCGTTGGTTAAGGAATCCTTTAAGCGAGTTGACTGCTCTCTCGCATTGGGCTTTCTTTCTTACCCATATGAGATAAAATTTTAAGTTCCATTCATATCTTGGTTAAAATAACATATGGATGATTTCACAATCGAATCATACCCAAATTTCTCATTTTAGCTTCACACATACTTCTTTATATGAGATGTCTATCTCTCATCACTTTGATTGCTCCTATGAGAAAAAAATTTTGCCCAAAAGTTTCAAGTGCTGGCTGTTTCTACACTTCAACCTACATAATTTCCTTTGGATTTATTCCTACATAAAAGTTCTTCCAACTCCCTTACCCTTCACTGACAGTGATGGGTAAGTTTGGAACGAGACAAACGTCATCCAAGACGGTACTTGGGAACTACAATTCCCGAATAACTCCTTTATTGTCCTCAGCCTGAACAACAATTTTTATGAGTTCTATCTCAATCACCATTTTCCCAAAATGCTCTAAATCTTTAGCTGAACCCTCCTCCTGTTGTTCTTCAAACGACCCTCGCTAGTCCTAGATGCCCGACGGAGCTCGTATAAGAATTTCATCCCTTATATTTCCTGGCAGGAGCACGTAGGTTGTAATACACGGAGGAATAAAACATCCTAATAATAGGGCTCTACATCAAAGAACTCTACTACGCCAAAACGTAAAAAGTTGTACAGATCCTCAGGACACTAGAACCTGATTCTCTGATACCTCATGTGACACCCCGCCTAATTAAATACCGGGTGATTAGTTCTTTATTAAATTTAATCAGAATATCCAATTGGTTCATTCTTAGCATTATCGTCGAAAAATAATTTCTTTATTAATTCACCTAATAAATAATTAAGCTAGTGTCAAAATTTTCCAAATTTAATTAAAACCATTCCACAAAGCGGAGTAATAATAGACAACATTACATCATAACTGAACAAGAATAAATGTGACTGGAATAACTCTCCAGTTGAAATATTTCATAACCATCAAATAAAACTGATATCAACAGTACTGACATAAATGATTACAACCTCTGGAATAGAAATGAAATAACTAGAATCCTGGGCGACATGCCCTAAATGAAAGTAGACACTACAGATGTATGAATCAACCGAATGGAAGCGTCTAAACAAATCTGCCTCTCCACTAGTAGCTATAACCCGTCGAGATATCCATATTCTACGCCGACATCCCTGATACTGGATACTTGTTGTACAATATACAATAGAGAAGAGAATATGCAAGGAAACGGGTCAGATCCCGATTGTAAAAGATTTTAAAAATTATAAGTTCTTAACAAATGCAATTAAACAATTATTATGTACATGTTAGATTTTTGGGCTCTCGCTTGAGAATCCTCACCTCTCATCTAGTGTTCACACCTAACGTACCTTATTATCTCCCTAATTAAGGTTTCTCAATTAAGATTATATCCCACATCATTTCCCCATATTTCCCACATAATACGTATGATAATTAAACATGTTCATTTCTCTTTATTATGAACTAGGATTTCACAACTTTAAGATTAAGTAATCACTTACTTAATTAGATCAAATTTCATTATTCATTTTGATCTACAATCTCACACAGTAGATTAACTCATAGTATATATATGTTAATCTAAAATTTCATACATTAGATAATATCACATGTGTATATATATTCACTCTATAATATATACAACACTGCACCCTACCAGACTCAGCTGCGGTGCATGCATACTTTGCTATCATGTCCTGGTGCATCACTCACTGCATAGCGGACAATTGGTCCGGTGTCTCTCATGAACCATAAATTTCATAACACAAATATTATAGGTGAGCATACTCCCCATCCAAATGGGTCACGCACATACATACGCTCCCATTCAACCGTTGAAACTATCATTCATACCGATAGCACGTGTCCAAGGTCCTATGCTTAGTGTACGAATCTAAATCCCCCCAAATGGGTCCAGTCGAGATAAGACCATGCACAACACGAAACCTTCACAATATAAATAATATAGGTATTCACCCGACCTATATATATTAACAATAGGTCACACACACAACCCATATAAATATTTCCATACGGAGTATATTTATCCCACATATCCTACATATTTACAGATTATGACATTACTTCTTAAATTATATTCACGAGCTTCTCTCATTACTCGAAGGGTAATCACTTATTTCTCATATAAATTCAGTAGGTAATCATTGACGTTCGACAAGTCCATGTCATCACAACACCTGAATTTCTATGAATTAAAATCATCCTCAATTAGGTTTATTTATCGATAATTCCTAATTCAATCTTAACCCTTCTTATTTCACCTATTAAGGCTAATCCCCAAATAAGCCTAAGGTTATTACAGTAATAATAATTCCCTTACTACTGGACCTAACCTTAAATCATCTCTTATTTGATTTAAATCCCAATATATATATCCACCGTAACGAATTCAATTCACACTCGTTAATTTTCCCCATTCCATCCTATACAATATAATATTTTTTGGGTCTTAAGTATACCCTAACACCCTCCTCTAACTCCCAATTTGTTTAATTAATCATCACCAAATATTTCTCAAAGTTGGGATTTAAACAAATATTTAAATAGGAATTAAATCACATTTCCAAGGTGAGTCGATCGATCAATCAGATAATTGCCCAAACTTTCCTTTTAAAAGTTACGGGTTTTTTAATTTTTAACCATAAAAATCATAATTAAACATCTCCAAATTTATATTCATGTAACCCAAATCATATACCAACATATATGGGCAAGTTCTAACTTAACAAAATCATTTAAACATCATCAACATGTATCAATTCACCCAGATTCCATAGTCATTATCAAAAACTCTAATTTTGACTTTATCATCAATTAAAAATGTAAATCCTAGATTTCTTCACGGAGTAATTCATATATTTCATGGAGTTGATTTTAAACTTATAAAGACAACAATCCTACACTCTTATTTCAAAGATTCATAAAAAATCATCTTAGAATTTTCTAAACAACCTAACATGGACAATATACATGCTAGAATTTCCAATAGTTAAATCACTTGCCTCTAATTAGTAGGTCTAAACAGTTGGAGAAGATTGTTCTCATAGTCCTTCTTTTTTTTCGATCAACCTCCGGTAGAGGTGGTGGTGGTGGTGCAAGGTGTCTCTTAGCCCCTTGGTTTTTCCTAGAAAACTCTTCCTCTCCTAGAGAAGTCCCTCACTCTCCTCAATGGATTTCTCACTAAGTTTTGTGAATAAACTATGAATCTACCATCTTTTTAGATTTATAAATAATCTTCAATTTTCGTGGGTACTATTTACTTCCCAAGTAAAATGACCAAAATACCCCTTCGGGGTGTCCACTCGGTTCCAAAGTGTCCTGAGACTCAAATCAAACACCCAAGTAGACTTTTTTGACTATTTAAACCCTTCTGGACACTTTGGTGCAGTTAAAACGACCATTTGGATTACATAAAAATATTTTACATTTATTTCCATTTAATTATAGTCCTGACATGACTCACACGCGCGTCCTGACTTGATTATCATAATTGTTGTATTTGTCACTCGCGATAATTTATAAAATCATATTCATATGTAAAGTCATAGTCATATATATTAATTTTAATTGCCAAGTAATATTCATCATAAATCATATATTACTTTATTCTTAAGTAATATTTAAATCTGAATTAATTTTTAATTTATCCCACAATTAATTCTAATTAATCCCATTTAAAAAGTCATTAAAAATACGGGGTGTTACAAAAACCTCGGGCAAAGCCGCAACAACACTGGGATTTATCCCCAGCATGGCAGAAAATTACTCATAGGTAGGACATTTCATCCAACCCGAAGCGAAAGACATAGTCCCCGCGCTACCAAAATTCCACGGCTGCCATCAGCGTATTCCACTCAATGGGTCGGTTACTCCACAAAAAGACTCGTCGCATGTGGAAGGTGTCATAATAAATATTTTAAGAACACATTGCTTCCAAGGCTTCGAGGTAATTGGCGAACTCAATGCTACCAGGGATAGCCATCTTGCAAAACGAAGAGATAACGGGAAAGTACGAATGTGAGAAAGAAAGGAAATGGAAGTGTGAGGAGAAAATCCCCATTCACACCCTTATTTATACTTGAAAACTCTCAAGCAAAGACAAGAAACCCTGTAGAAATCGGAGGGAAATTTGCCCCACCAAGTACCAAGCAATTGAAGAAAGTGAAATCAAAACCTTGGGTTGATTAAACTGGACTGATATGCCAATAGGCAGGACAGGGGTCATGCCGATCGGTAACTCCCTATTGTGGGAAAATTACCTTTTTTTCTCTTTTGTCAAAATAAAAAAATAAAAATAAAAACTATTTTGATCTTAAGGGAATTCTGAATTTCCTCGTGCTTTTATTTATCCCATTTTAAAATAAAATCCTTCTCAAATCAATTTTTAAATTCTTTTTACGATCTTAATAGCAAAGTAAAAAGAGCATATGCATTAATCACTGAAGCAAGAATTAATAATAAAAACTTCAACTTTTTTTGCATATATTTTTTTGTATTACATTGACATCTTGCAGGAAAAATAAAAGAACAAAACAACGGGACTCAACCTGAACCCATTTTCTTTCTCTCTATCCACCTACAAACTCTCTCCCTCTCTCTTCTTGCTCTCTTTTCTCTCTCTCTAAAATCCTCCACCCCTAAGGAGTGCCCTCTTCCCCTGCGGCGAGATGATGTGCCTCCACTTCCAGAACTCGACCCTTCCCCAAACGAGGTAGACGGCACAAAGAAAGAAGGGATTGGAACAACCTCATGGATATGGACAGTCACCGAAGATATCCAATCCCTATTATCCGTTAGCCAAGTGGTGAAGACCCTGATGTGCTGCAAAAGAAAATAGAAAAATCAAATCAGTCAATCTGAAAAGAAGAACAAAGGAATCAGGAAATCAAAAGACAAGGAAACACAAAGTGTAACTCAGGTCGAAGGACCTCCTCTATGAGGACCAACTACTCTGGGTCCTTCGTATTGGGACGATGCTGTAAATGCATCGACCCTCCATCAGCTCGTCAGATTTTTTAACTAGGCGAGAACAGCCATACAAAGGGAGCCTCTGAAGTCATCGATGTCGTCGCACCGCCCGCACTATGGGAGGACCCCACCTGCTGACTCGAACCCGCACGAGGAAGAGGCATCACATCGTATATACTGGGAGGCATCAACCATCTCGACACGAAATCTATGTAGTCATACATCATCGTGGTGTCAGTATACAATGAATACGGCTCACACATCATCGTCGCCACCCGGACATCTTCTGACATGTCCTTCACTCGCCTTATGAACATAGGGGGATTCATCGGCGGCACCGCAACCTCGTCCACCATAATTTATCAGACTACCCTCTTCCCGAGGTACCACGAATAGCCAAACTCATGCGCCAGTAGATGTCACATTTGCGCATATCCCCCAGTCACCTCAGTGTGCTGAATGGCCATCCCCCAAGGATAAAAGGTAACCTGCAAATCACCAGCAAGAGAAAAAGATCAATATCAACATCAAAACCATCATAGGAAAGGGCAGTCTCAAGATGAAAGAGGGGTTACCCGCTCACTCATCAGACTATTCAAGACCTGACTCATCGCCTCCACAGAGAGAGACTTCTTCGACTGTCGGTTGGACCTTCGCCACCTGTACATCCGGCAGAAGTCCCCAAC
The DNA here is from genome assembly GCA_949130495.1 of Sambucus nigra. Lineage (NCBI taxonomy): Eukaryota > Viridiplantae > Streptophyta > Magnoliopsida > Dipsacales > Adoxaceae > Sambucus > Sambucus nigra. The sequence goes on along the minus strand of OX422218.1, from coordinate 250,160,469 downwards.
AGAGTCATCCTTCAAAGATACCAATTGGGTGTTGAACCCAATCACTTCATAAAGCCACATCTACAAAGGGCAAAGGCAGGCATTTAAGAAATTAAGAAAGAGTATGAAGGAAAAAGAGAATGCATAAAGGAAAAATGCCAAAAAATATAGAATACCTCCAGAAGATACATGGCTCCAGTAAAAGATTGTCGAAAGCACAGACTGAATGCATCAAGAGAATAATAAAGGGTAACCAAGGTCAGACTCCTCCAATAATAAGGGCGAATGTCCGAGAACACCCTCAAGAATGACAAAAACCATAAGTGCACGAGTCGACACAAGAAAACCTCCCAGCACAAGAAGAATAAACAAGAGGGCCATCTGATGCACTTGCTTCCCGTCACTCTCATCAATCCTTATCCTTAACAGTGAATACCTCAACAGAGACAAATGGAAAGAATCCCCAGAGACCACCCTCTCCACATCACCTAAGGGTGCCGTCACTGCCTCCGGCATCACCCACAGGGTCCTGTCCACCTCAATTTAAGCACCATCACAGCCCAGTCCTAGCAGCTGCTGCACATCGATGGGAGTCACTATCATCTCCCCAAAGCTGAAATGGAATGTGTGGGAAGTGTCCCATCATCTATCCCTGAGAGCACACAGAACAGCCGTAGAACGAGGCGTCTCATCTAGAGCAGATGCCAATCTCCCAAAGCTGGCTGATGACACCATCCGACGTACCACAGACCGAAGGTTCTCCCAAACATCCCTAAGCCTCGTCATCCCTTCGGCACGTATATTCGACATAGAGACGTTAGACTGTCGAACAAATAAAGCACCCTCGTTAAGAAAAAAAGGAAAAGAATACCAAAGGTCATTAGATACTTGCATAGCCACTAGGGTTCACCACCCTAGAAGAATGATGATGCAAGGACTCATATAGAAGAATACGATCATCCGTCATCATCTCAAATGCGTCAAATAAGTTCTTCGCTGCCCAGTGCAAGGGGCACCTTAGCCCTCCACTCCAACCCTGCCCAATCGTAGGCATTAAGCCATGCCATGTGAGTAGTGCTGCTTAAAAACTCAGCCATCTATTAACTTTGAAATGACAAAATGATTTGCAGAAGGTAATTACAGAAGAAGGTAAATCAAAAAAGCTATGAAAAATGAGGAGAACCCGCCACTTTTTTATAGGAGGCTAAGGGCCATGTCGATCGGTATCTCCCTGCCACCACAGATCGGCACTATCCCTCCACCTGCTCAAGGCACCCCAAAAGACTGTGCCACTACCGTTTGGTACCCCTCCATCTATGTCAGTCGGCACCCCCTTCAAAATTTCATACAAAAAGTCCAAAAAAAATATCAAAAAATCTCGAAAAAGTCCAAAAATCACCAAATTAATTTTGGAGCCTTTTCACCAAGAAAAAACATTTTTTGTACATCCCCAACAGAATTACAAGGAACAATCCTCCCAGCAATATCCCCAAAGGATGCTCTAAAATTCTAAAAATTCTCCAGCTCAAAATCCTCGGATCATTCCCTCTTTCCCAATGGAACTTAAAACCAAATGCTTCCCCAAATCCCCAAAGAAATATCACACATCCCCAGTCTGGTCCCCAAATTTCCCAGAAGAAATATAAGCCCGCAGAATTGGTCACCCATATCATAAGCCCGCAGAATTGGTCGCTTCTACTTAATCCCTCAGAATTGGCTTCAACCCGCAGAATTGGTCACCCCTAAATAAGCCCACAGAATTGGCTTCAACCCACAAAATTGATCGCTTCTACTTAAGCCCTCAGAATTGGCTTCGAGCCCCAAAATTGGTCACCTCTAAATAAGCCCGCAAAATTGGTCTCTTCTACCTAAGCCCTCAGAATTGGCTTCGAACCGCAGAATTGGTTGCATCTACCTAAGCCCTAAGAATTGACTTCGGCCCTCATAATTGGTCACCCCTATCATAATCCCGCAGAATTGGTCGCTTTTACTTAAGCCCTAAGGATTGTCTTTGACCCACATAATTGGTCACCCTATCATAAGCCCTCAGAATTGGGTTTGACCCGCAGAATTGGTCCCCCTAAATAAGCCCGTAGAATTGGTCGCCTTTATCATAATCCCATAGAATTGGCTTTAACCCTCTGAATTGGTCGTTTCTACTTAATCCTACAGAATTGGTTTCGACCAATTCTGACCCGCAGAATTGGTCGCTTCTATCTTAAGCCCTCAGAATTGGCTTCAACCCGTAGAATTGGTCGTCTCTATCATAATCCCACAAAATTGACTTCGATCCTCAAAATTGGTCACCCCAAATAAGCCCGCAGAATTGGCTTCGACCCCCAGAATTGGTCACTTATACATAAGCCCACAAAATTGGCTTCGACCAGAATTGGTCGCTTCTAGTTAAGTCTGCAAAAATGGTCACTTATATCTTAAGCCCTCAGACTTGTCTTTGACCCACAGAATTTTCCATCCCTATCTTAAGCCCTCGGAATTGTCTTCGAACCTCATAATTGGTCGTTTCTACTTAAGCCCTCAGAATTGGTTTCGACCCGCATAATTGGTCGCTACAATTTAGATCCTCAGAACCAACCCCGGCCCATAAAATTCAGCACCTCCTTATTCCTCACCTCCTCTAGGTCCACATAATCGATCACCCTAACATCACCTTAGGTCCGTAGCATCGACCTCGAGCCTCTGAATCGGTCATCCTCGGACCTATCATGTGGTATCTATTTGATGGCTATCACTTGTTCCAAGATCATCCATCTAGGGTATCTATAGACACCACATTCCGGGACCCCCTAGATCTCCCCTTAGATCTCTAGCACCTCCCCATCTCACTGTAAACCCTAGGTCGAACTTCGAGTACCGATTTAGAGCCCACATGGCGCCCTCGGGCCCCATTTGACCCCGGTTAACTCTATCATCAGAGAGAAATCGCTTTGAATATTTGAAAGGATCTGAATACCCTTTTCCAACAGTCCACCTTGTGCACAAATCGGCATAACGGTTCAGCAATTTTGACCTACGGTACGGACGAACGATCCGTTTCACTCCAGGAAGTCCCCGAGCGCTTTCGAGCCCCGATTGACCAAGGTTAACATTTCGAACCAAGAAAAACTCTTTAGAATGTCTAAGTACCTCTTCCTAAACTTTCAACAATGTGCCCCATGCACAATTCTGACTTACCATGCGGACGAACGATCCGTTTGCGTTCGACGATCTCCCGTCCAAAGGACCGATGTGAGCTTTCGAGACACATTTGATCCAAATTCAACTCCCGGACCCGGGAGCAGTACAAAGGACTCTTTAAGGCCTCTGAAATAGCTTTTTAACGGTATACCCCGAGCATGATTCAGATCAACATTTTGTGTTCTACGACTATTTTCCTAAAAAATTTGCATGGGACTACCAATTGGCAGGTCCAGAACCTTGCCTATCAGCACTGTGTTTGGCATCACATGCCGATAGGCACCCCCTGACCCTATAAATAGGGTCCATAACCTCACTCCAAAAAAGAATAACATATCCATCAGCATCAGTGATCTCAACATCATTCCCTCGAAATCAGTGAGGCTCCTCATGTGAAGTTCCATCCAAGCTTACATTCCCATCCTCTTCATACCCAATTTGGAACATACCTTTCCCTCTCATCAACATTCATCAACACTCATGGGAGTTCATCCAAGATCAAAGATCAATATTCAAAGAAGGTCCAATTCCTTCCCTCTCTCTTTAAATTCTTTTTGTAGAATAAACATTACATTCATAATCTAGTTCTTACTTTAGTTCATACACATTAATATCTACACTTTTTTTAATATATTGCACATAATTTATTTTCTACAAACATCCCAAAAATAAATAAAAGATGGTTACACCAGTAAATTCTGAACTTAATTATCCGTCACACCTTTTTCCAAAATCAAAACAACACATTTTCTACACACACACATATAATAAAATTCCGTTCGAATCTATGGGATAAAATCCACACCTATGCTACATCCAAATTACGTGGACTTTGATGCCTTTATAGGCTATGTAGGCATCCCAGATTAAAATACGAGACTCGAGTCGAATTTTCCAATGCTCTCTACTTCCAAAATTCCCTATTTTTTTAAAATCTCTCATTTTCATATTTATATATCATACTTGTTTATGTTTCATCCAACACATATTATCGTTTCCTAATTATGATCAATATCGTGATGAACGCACAGATCATACTTTTTACATATGTTATTTTTGAAAAATTCCTATGGATGACCTAACTTTACCTTGTCCATGGTACGAGTTGAATAAATTCGATCTCCATTATATAAACACACTCACACACTTCACAGGGATATAAAAAAGGAAGATAATAAACAATAATTAACAATTACTTGAGATACTTGGTAATTAACAACTTGAATAATTGATTGATAATCAAATATGTATTTTGTGTGATTTGTTTGTACCATCCATTATCATAATTAATAAGTGTAATTAATTAGACGAACTATAGGTTGTTAACACATAAAGAAATTAAGTGTATTGTTTTATTTTATGCCGAGAGGTTTTACCATGAGATTTGAGGTATACCTGATTTGAGTGGATTGAGGGATGATGTGGAGGCTTGTTTATGTGTTTTAAGCATCTTTAGTTGGGCCCAGGGGGTAGATATACCCTTAGGGTGAATTTTAGGCTATTCCCGATAGCTTTTAGGGCTCTTTTAAGGGCTCAAAATTAGGCCTCATTAAAAGGTGCATAAATTAGAGTTTTTTAATGGACTAGGACTCTTTAATTAGTGTTAAAATATCAAAAGAACTAAACCTTATAAGCCATAATTACCTGGGATAATTAGAGAAGACTCAAAGGGGAATAACACAAAGGAACCAAGTGGGAGTTCTTCATTCTTTAAACCTAAGGCAAGAATTTTCTTGCAAAATCTATTGATAATCTGTAATTAGTTTAGAATCATGTTTCCCCTTGTTGATTTTGGAATTATAAGTCATGTAGGATTAAATTTGTATTATCTTAATTATGTTATTATTTAGGGCTAATTATGATTAGTTACTATTTAATCTCTTGTTGAAATTTGATGTTTTAATGATCAAATCTAAAATTGATGTGGTATAAAGATGGGAAACCATATTGAAACCCATGCTCTGGGATTTATGCACGTTTTTTAATCGAATATATGTTTAATTTGAAAGTTATATTTTGAAATTGAAAGAGATTTGTAATTCATGGATGTTTTGGGACAATATGTGATATTTATTTATTAACCATTAAAATTCATGAATTAATCTGCTTATAATGATTTGGAATCATTATAAACTTGTTCCCATACTTAGATTTAAATTTTGGTATAGTTTGGGTTCAAATTGGAGCTTAGTATTTCATTAATGGGGGTTTTGAGGAAGGAAATTTCGTAAAGAATAAGACTATTTGAGTACAGGGTCGTCAACCAATTGATATTGGTTGATCCATCGATTTCCAATTTTAGCTTAGGTTGAGATTTTATTTATTAGGTTAGGTTTCAAGCATTGATTTGGTTTGGGACCTTGTGTGGGATGATTTGGGCTTATGCTGAGGTGAGAGTCTTAGTTTTATTGGGATTAAAATTATGGATTTGTGGACGACAAAACCTTAATGTCTTTAGAACCCTCCACTGTGGAAATTAGATTAGATCGGGTAGATGCGTGAGAGATGCAATATCCTATTGAGTAGTTACATATATTGTGTGATGTATATACATATATATATATTATATATTTATGTGAATATACCTTTACTTGTGGTGAATATATCGCTTGGGGGTTCGCATTCATCATCGGGATTGTACCGCATGCCTAACTGAGATGGGAAGGATGAAGTGGATATCATTAGGTTAGATAATACCCTTAGATTAGTCTTCGCGCTGTGTTGAGTGAAAGTAGGAGTACTTGATCCATCAAATGGGTTTGGGTATGGGACCGTTGATGGTGTATCGTGTAGCGATCGCCCCATTATTTATTTGTGTGTTTTGATTAAACTCATTAGATGATGGATTCCTATGGACTTGTCGATAGAGGCGCAAGGTAGACACCTAAGGTAGTGGACTCAGTATGATGTAACAACTAATGAGAAATAATTAGTATAGTTTAATGATGGAAAAATCATAATGAACCATATGTCATGATTAAATACATTACGTGATTTACTTGTATTTTCGTTATGAGTTACATTGTGGAGATTTGTACTTGGTTTGTATTTTTACATGCATAGTTACTTACATCCTTATTGTGTTATTAATGTTAATTGCTTATATATTAAGATAATATAGAGACTTGTTAATATAGACATACCTTGGGTTAGGACATGTTCATAATATTGTACTTAGTTGAGGGGTGATGTACCTATTGCAAGTAAGAGCCGACGGGTGGCATGTATTGTAAATCAATCAGATGATTATTTGCTACTAATATTGGATTTAATTCTTGCAACTCTCAGTCTCTAACCCAAAATTATAAAATGTTTTTAGACTTATACGGACAAGATCTATAGGGTTGAGGAGAGTTCAGACTATATTGTACATTTCCAATCTTTTGAATTGAGCATAGGTCTGTTTATGGTTATTTCCATTCAGAGTTCGTATGGTCATAAGCCCGGTAAGTTTTATTCAGATTCGTGTTGTAGAGACTATTTGAGTATTGGTTGGTTTGAGACTTATTCATTTACGAGATTATATCATTTCAGTTTATTTGCATGCGTGGATGGTTTTAATTCAATCTTAACATTATTGTTTGATTCTTAGAATGGCGTGAATTATTTTAAGAGCCCCATCTTCGGCGTATTAGCTTGGCCAGTTATTTTATGGAAAATGAGAGTTGTCACGGTTCGTATAAGAACATCCAGGTTCTAGTGTCCTTAATATTTGTGTTATGCTCGTTCCCTTCTGTGATGCGTTCTTTGATATGTAGAGCCCTATGCTTAGTAATCGTTAAAATCTTTATGATTTATTACGTTCTTTCATATAGAAAACACTTGACGTGGTTGACCAACGAGGATGCAGAGAGTAGGACTCAGCAGGAGTCACAACCATAGTCTACACCGGCACCATTTGTAGCTATTATAATAGATATAAATGTTAAAATTCTCAGTCAGTCTCTACAGCGATGGATGCCTTGTTACATCACTCCTAACCACCACTGTCGCTGCCATCACCGCAACCACCATAGAAAATGGTAATCCTAGTTCAGTCGTAGACTTCCGTTTGGGAGAGAGTGAGGGAGGCCTTTGACAAGATCCAGGCACCAGATTTTGCTGGTAGTACCGATATTGTTGTATCATTCCAGTGGAAAAAGGACATTCAGAGATATTAAAGAATGATGGAGTGCATGAATGTGCACAAGCAGATGCTAGCTTCATTCATATTAGTAAGAGGAGCCTTACAGTGGTAGGAGTAAGTCACCACATTGTGTGGACAAGAATAACTTAAATGCTTTGAGAGCTTGTGGCTACAAGTTTGAAAATGCCTATTTAATTCATCTTCTTTTTCATAAGAAAAAAAAGGTTAAGGAATTATTTTTGGAAGGTTTTGATTGTTTTATCAAGCTAAAGAAATTAGATTTTCTTAAAAACTAAAACCTTTTTTGTATTTTTGAGATATACACTGTTACCATTATATTTTAAAGTTATTTGAAGTTTGATTACTTCTTTTCAAAGATTTGAACAAACATTTATAAAATTTGTTCTTGAGAAAATCTAAATATTTTTTATATCCCAAAAATACTTTGTGAGTTTATTTTGATTAACTAAACACTTTTAAACTTTCATCAACCTTTAGTAATCTCACATACTAGGAAATTAGATCTACATTGGTGAAGTTTTACTTGTTTCTTTAGAAATTTTTTTTTTCATCAACTTTAATGAAAATTTAAATATTGGTGCAAATGTGCAATTATTAACACAAATTGACATGTACGATGTACCGAGTAGTCGGAAAGAGATATGTTCTTTCTCTACCAAATAAAAGGTCTTGTGGAGGTTGTTCATTATTAAGTATATGAAGGGTTCAATTTTTTAATCCATCTATCCATTTTGTAAATCTGTACCTATATATTAGAAGGTGTCAGTTTGGCCCGAGGTTTTTCTCGCAAGGGTTTTTTCCTCATACAAATCCTCATCTCAAGTGCATGTTTTAGTATTCTGAATTTTAATCTATCTCAAATACTTCATGAACATATATTGTTACATTAAATCAATTTATAAATCACAATTTTATCACTTAGACTCTAGGACTAACTTTTGCTCGAATTTGAATTAAAGACAAACATTACCTTTATTTTGGTAATAATTTCTAATGTGGGTAGTTATTATGTACACACGCATCCTTTGAACTGAAATCACAGCCATACCCCACTTTCGTAAGTTGAATCACCTTGAGGTATATCGTCCGTGTGTAAAAATGTAAATTTGTATTAGAGTTTTTAAAGATTTGTCATTAGAGAAAAATCACAATATTACCAAACGTGTTACTCCATCCGATTTCACTAGTAGTCGTATTTTCAAATTAAAAATAATTATTTGAAGATGCTTCTATTAGTAATATTGGTCGTGACTTTACCGAACTTTTTCTCCATTCAATTTTGTTAGTCATTCTTTCCCTAAAAATGAATATGAATCGAGTTAGGAAGAATTTGACGATCTCTATGATTAATCGTTGAGACTTGCCAAAGAATTTTTTTTTCCCCCCAATTGAATGTTTATAAAAATTTATAACTTAAAATAATCCTAGTTGATCAGCTTCAAGTTGACCGTGCTCACATGTGTGAGAATATTAAGTTGTTCAAAAAGAATGTAAGATGTGGGTTCTTCAGATACAATTAGTATTAAGTGAGGCGTAACCCCTTATCAAGATCGAGACTAACACCGTTAGGTACGCAATATAGACAACAACCACAGGTAAATCATAGGTAAAGGGATTTAATATCCAGGCTTGCATTAAAGGGCAAATTAACACAGGAAATATATAACAAGCACAATAAATGAGCGGGACCAATGAGTGGAGTGGTCGGGGGAGAAATAATAAGCACTCTAGGCACAATAAATACCAGGAACTTCGAGCTCAGTTAATGTCCAATGATGGGTGCAATGAATATGTATATAAATTAATGCTCTCGAGGGGGTTCTTTAGTATAAGGAAATTTAGGCAATAATTCTGGGCTCTGGATCATATCTTTTTGATCTGTTTATTTTGTCTTATTTATATGGGGGAGAGGTTGCTTGAGTCAGCATACCCTCAATCCCTCTAGTATGGTGCATTAAATGCATGAGATACTGCATTTAATGCATGGGATCTGGTAGTTTTGGCGGGAAAACATTCTATTGGCTGGTAGTATTGAGGGAATTAATGAGGGACATGACTCGTCAGCTTGAAGCTTACTCTAGGATGGCTATATGGTCAGATTTGGTGAACTGGACCTGCCATCCTAAGGGTAAAGTCACTTGAGTCCGACGCTCTTAAGTCTCTAAATGTCAAACGTCGTGACGTTAGGAAGTGGTTCAAATAGTGGCTATTGTTAGGTATCTAGTCACATCAGTCATGTGGGCTGGAACCCAAGGTACTTCGAAGAGGTAACCTCGAGGGGGAAAGTATTGAGGGAGATCTGGTGGCTCAAGGACACTCACTCGAATAGGTCAGCAATGATCAGGCTCGAGCGACATTTGTCTTGGGTGAATTTTTGTCCAAGTGTGTCAAGAGGGTTGGTAATAATTCCCAACGTTGCCTTGTTCTCAATCCTCCAAATCATGTCCCTGCGAAGTTCCCAAGAGGAGGTTGCTTGATAGAGCATGAAAGCTCTCCCATGTCCTGCTAGGCATAGTCCCTCATGGGTACCAAAAAACCTCACTCAACATATACATTCATAAGATAAAATACATAATAAAACATTTTATCTCTTATTAAAAACTATTATCTTCCAGGTAGCTTTTCTCTTCAAATTAAGTCCTTCGAGCCGGGTTCGTTAGAGGCTCTTCGAGGTAGGGAATTATGAGCTACTTGCTGTGAAGGATCCTCAAGGTGGGTCCTACGAACCACTTATATAGAGGATCTTCGAAGTGTGTTTGTGGTACATCCTTCTTTGTATATGATCGATCTGTCTAGATAAATTAATCACTCATTGGGGAGGACACCCCCTTACATTTGCCCCTTCTTAGGGATATTTATTTAATTCATGAAGAAATATCTGTACGAAACCTTTTTGTAGATCTTTGATCTTCTTTCTTGGGAAAAAGAAGAGATTTATTCAAATTTCCCCCAAAGCTCTTCGTTTCCCATGGAAGATAAGACTCTAAGCATGTCACATTAAATGTAACTGTCGTTTGCACTTCTGCTCATTACATGAGGCAGTGCCAGGGCGCGCGCGTGTAAATAACATAGATGATCGTCATGTCATTCCTCGAAGCATCATTACTATGACCCTTGGTTTTCTACAGCCACGCGAATTTGACAGCCACGCCAGCGAGACTATTCCAGAAATCCATCATTATACTTTTCCAAAGCGTCACTTTTTGTCGCCTTTTGGGATTCATGTTGCCCCTATAAAATGGGATATATCCTCAATTCAAACTTTATCTTTGGGTTCTCACTTTCTTAGCTTCAACTTTTCTGTGAGAGTTAGGAAAGAAACCCTTGCTTTCTTTAACTTTCCTTTTCTATTCCAGTTACTCACCATTCTCTTTCCTTTCCTTATCTCTCATGGCACCAGTGAAGAGAACTCTCTTTGTTAGGGGTGTTTCTCCTACAATTCAGGCGCGTCAAGCTCAATGGGCACGATACCGTTGTTCCCCTTACTTTAGGGACAACGACCACTTTTGGGCGACGACGGAGCTATTCCTTGGTGCTTTGGTTTCGACTATAAATCCTAACCTGCTGATGGAAGAAGGCTAGGATGTCGAAAACTTCTCTTACCTCCCCACTTCCACTATTACCCACTTTTAAATTGAGCTTGGTGACTTTACCTACTCAAAGGTGGAATTTGAGGCTTCTTCGGGTGCCAGTGAGGGGTTGGTCCCTTAGACTGAGTATATTCATTTAAAATATTCCATTCAGTTAGCCCTTGTAGGCTTATCTTGTTCTCTTTGGTTGGGTGACTTGACTCTTGCCAAGAACAATATTGTGCTGCAACTACTGGTTTCTCATTGGAGCCACAGGTCACACACCTTTGTGGCTGATTAGTGTGAGTTTATTCTCACCTTGGAAGATGTATGTGAAATTTTAGGGTTAGAGGTTGTTGGGTTTGACACCTTCTTCGAGGAGGCTGTCTATGGCGAGGAAAAAAGCTTAAGAGAAGAACTGGAGGCGGTGGTGAAGGACTTTATGGTCACTTATAATAAGTGAACCTACTCTAAAGTGATTCATTACTTCTATTTTATTGAGGAGATGACCGTTTTTAGAGCCCACGAGGAAGCTAAAGAGAACCCTTGATGGAAGGAGGTATTTGAACAGCCTCCCACTAGAAAAGTCTATGGATCTAAGATCGATTTGGCGGGTTATATCTGGGTGATGCTATCGAAGGTCTATCTTCCAAGTAAGCCCCACGACTGTCCTCAAAAGGACCTAATCAACATGGTCATTCGCATGGCCAATGGTGTAAAAATCCCCCTTGCTACCATTATTCTTGGCTCCTTATATAATTGGTTGGATAGTGTGGGGGCAGACTCTTCTTAAAGCATCGGTGGGTTTGATGTTTCTAATTATGCCAACAATGTTCTCTTGACAGATTTTCTCTATGCGCACTTTTCGAGTTACGCCCCCGACGGTAATTACCCTAGTTCACAACCCATGAGGATCCCTCGAATCTATTGATGGAAGAACAAGAGTGTCAAGAAGCCTTTGATTGCCTTGATTTATCGGGCCGAGAGGTTTATACCTCGCCCTTATGTTGGGATGAGTCAGTTTTTTACTAATGATTTCTTTGCTGAAAAGGAGCATCCCATTGTTCCTATTGACAAAGCCCTCGCTCGGAATTTCCCATAGAATAGTGTGCCCCTTCTATTAATTCCCTCATATTTGCCTTCTTATATCTAATGGTCGTCTTTTTATTCTGTGTATAGCCCACACCGGGTAGCCTTGCGATTTGGTTATGACCAAGGGTCCCCCTTATTGAGTCATTTTACCCGAGAGAAGCCCATCAATTTTTCTTTTGCCTATTCGAATTATTTGACCTCTAGTTTTCAGTTTGTGTGCGAACTGCCTAGCCAATGTCGTGATCCCGAGAAAAAAAGCTCGGGGAAGGAGGTCAGCTATGTACATCAATGTGTTTTGGTAGAATCAGTTGGTTTATTTTCAATCCAACCTCCTGAAAGAGCCCAAGTATCCCGAAATTAAAAGGTCTCCACCCACTGAGTTGGGTTTAAGGAATTTCACCACCCAGTCCTCCATTTTTCCTCCTAGTAGAGCCAATACCAACGCTCCCCCCAAGCTGCCTCCACTAGTGCCTATGGATCAGGAAGTTGTAAAAAGAAATAAATCCACCCAAACCTCTGTTTAAGACGATGTTTCCCCTGGTCCTTTAAGGCCAGTTGGAAGGACTGAGTCTCCTCGTATTTCCTCATCGGGTGCAGTAGTTAGGGCCACTCATAAGGTGCCCTTGAAAAAGATAAAAATTGTTCCGTAGCTTCCAGTAGCCTCTACTCGTAACCCAAAGATTACCGCAGCTGTGATCCAGATGGTGGATCATCTTTGCCACACTTGGGAGCATTTTAGTGAACAAGATAAAGTTTTCATGTCAGCCGAGATGTCTACTCGTAGCTTTTCTTATGATCCTCAATCTGCTGGGGTAGTAAAAAGAGGAAAATAATTAGCCCCCGTAATCTTATGATGGAGGAGTCGAGTGAATCTAGTGAGGAAGAGTTACTTCAGGAGCATTTTTCTAGTGGTAATGTTGGTGATGATGATGATGATGATGATGAGGAGGAGGAGGAGGAGGAGGAGGAGGAGGAGGAGGAGGAGGAGGAAGAAGAAGATGAGGAAGCTAAAGAAGAAGAATAAGAGGAAGGAGAAGAAGAAGAAGAAGAAGAAGAAGAAGAAGAAGAAGAAGAAGAAGAAGAAACTGCATTAGTGCGGAGGCATAGATTGAGGAGGATGGTTTCTATGTCAAACCTACCTCGCCTCCTCAAAATTATGAGACTTTAAAGGATGTGTTGGAGGGAGAGGTAAATCCTTTAATCTTTCTTACTCTAAATGTCTTCTTCCTTCCTTCCTTTTCATACTAATAATCCCATATTATGAGGTGATGCGCACGATGTGGTTGGAGAGGATCGTCCTTTCGAGAGAGTTGCCCCTACTAATTCGCAGGTAATCTCCCATTTCCTCTTAGGGGAAGTTATATCTAATACTTCGTCTGAGCCTAATAGCGGCTATTCTCCCGATCCTTCTTTTTTACAGGAGCAGGTTGGCCTTGAGAGGGATGTTCCCAATGTGAGAGCTACTGAGGATATTCTCAAGTCCCCCGTGCCTGTCTCTTCGTTGCTTGTAGTGAGTTTTTTTCTTATTTGAGCTATTGTTGTTCTTTCAACTTATTATTATAACTTTTAATTTCTATGTTGTAGGAACCCATACTTACTGAAGTTATTCCTTCAGCCCACCTTCCTTCGAACGACCAAATGCTTGTATCCGTGTTCGGGCTTTCCATTCTGAACCAAGAAGGTGTTGAGCCTGCTGCAGCTGCCCAAGGTGAGGGTGAACAAGAATGTGTGGTTGAGGTAGTGGTGGATAGTAGGCGAGAACAAGTTGCTAAAGTTGGGGAGGATGTGATTGCCTCCGAAGGTCAGCCTGTATTGCTAACTCTGGGTCCTATTGAGGAAGAAGATGTGGTTCAGATGGCCACTCGTGAATTTGCTGACGAGCGGCTTGAAGAGGTACTTCCACTCTTACATCTTTTTATTGCATATAAATTTATTAATTTTGCCAAGTAATATTGGACTTTGAGCTCAAAATCTCCCATAACCGAAGGTCCGGAGGGCCAAGTAATATAGGACTTCGAAATTAAAATCTCCCATAACCGAGGGTTAGGTGGGCCTAGTAATGTAGGACTTTGAAATTAAAATCTCCCATAATGGAGATTCGGGCGGGCCTAGTCTTATAGGCATAATCTCATATAACCTAGGGTTAGGTGGGCCTAGTAATGTAGGACTTTGAAATTAAAATCTCCCATAACCGAGGGTCAGGCGGGCCTAGTAATGTAGGACTTTGAAATTAAAATCACCCATAACCGAGGGTCAGGCAGGCCTAGTATTATAGGCATAATCTCCCATAATCGAGGGTCATACGGTCTTAGTAATATAGGACTTTAAAATTAAAATCTCCAATAATCGAGGGTCAGGCAGACCTAGTCTTATAGGCATAATTTCCCATAATCAAAGGTCGGGTGGGCCTAGTCTTATAGGCATAATCTCTATGCTTGCAACATATTTTGTATATGCTTTCCTCTTTTTTGTTTCTTACTTTAGTTATTTGTGGTATTTCAGGTGGAGGTCGGTCAGCCTGTGGCCCCTACACCCGAAGTTGAACCGGTTGCTCAGGGGCGAACTCAGGCGGGGACCTTAACTGGAGTTTCTTCTTTGGGAGAGGCCCCTATGATTGGTGATGCCAACGTGTTGATTGCTCCTCAGGTTCAAGCGAGTGATAGCGCCTCGCATACACGGAGTCCCTCTACCAGTGATAGTATTTTCAGTATGCATCCCCCTAAGGCAGCCCCCGAAGTGGGTGTGAGGAAAACTTTGGCAAATTTCCTTTCTGTTTTAACTAAGGGCCCTCGCCAGTTAATCGAGCATCTGCTGGTTTATTTTCCTTCAACCTTTACCACTAAATGCCTTCATTCGATTCCTTGGAATGATGGCGTGTCATTTGCTTGGGCTCGCGATGGTGTTGGAGGAGATCCTCAATAACCCCGCTCTTATCCCTTAGCCCTGATACTATCAAGATTTTACTAGGGAGGATTAATGTGCTGACGAATGATGGGTTTTCTATGACTTGGATGGTGGAGCTACTGCAAAGTTTTAAGAAGGATGATCTTACCCTTTTCATCATCGCCTCCAAAGTTCCCATCGTTCACAAGTGGCCATCTTAGAGGAGCTCGTAAGTCGGGAATCCCAATTGTTAATAACTGAACGAAGTGTGTAGGAGGCCCGCGAGGCAGTTTCTCGTGTGGAGGCTGAGTTAGTTGAGAAAGAGTGGGAGTTAGTGGCCATTCATCAGGCCAGGGAGCTTCGTCAGAAGGGTTTATCTGACCTTATTACGGATCAAAGCAACTGTTGATAAAATTAGTCAGCTGACGTGGACCAATTATATAAAGACACATGTTATCTTACGTGGAAAATGTTCACTGACCAACTCGCAGCACAGAGCTACTCACCACCCCGAGCTACTTAGTGTGCCAAGCTACTCAATGTGCAGAGCATCTGGCCCGAAATATCAAGAGATAATTTCACGTTCAGTGAACATAGGATTTAATGAGCATTCTTATTGTACAGATGTATATGTCTATTTAATAACGACATGTCGTCTATTCATACTAACAGCCCCAATGCTATAAATACAATGTAATACCCTCCATAACAGGGTAATTGATCATTAGCAATTGTGATCGAGGTTAAGGCAAAGACATCTAGCAATACAAAACAGTGGACGTAGGCCATTTTCATAAGGCTAAACTACTTTAAAAATTCTCTGTCTTATTTCTTATTTCACATTTATCTGTGATTAATTAATTAGACCAAATCTATTTTTTTATATCAACAGATTGGCGTCGTCTGTGGGAAATGACTATACATAGCGTTTTCACTAAAACATTCATCACAAATGGCTGAGATCCCAGAATTCAGTAACAGGAATAATGACCGAGTTCCCCTTAATCCATCTGCTCCACTAACTCTTCAAAGATCTCATTGGCATGGTAGCCAATCTAGATTAGGGGCAAACAGATATGCAAGTCAGGACAATGAAGGGTCTAGAGACCCACCCATCTGTCGTCTTCAAGAACCAGACGTATGTTATTCCCCGATGTTTCTCAGTCTAGAGGCATTGAGTCTCATCACATTAAGAGGACCAATGATCCCTCATATCAGCCTAGACGAACCTCTTCTATAAGAGCTACAGATTCTCAACGAAATATTACATCAGCCCCAGAATGAACAAGCACTCTGGAGAGGTTGAGCAGAGCTTCTCCCTTTGACTGTTTGGGACCTAGGAGGAATAGAAACCCTCCTAGGATTGCGTCGAGAAATTCTCAATGACCATGGGAGGAATAAAAACCCTGTTAGGATTGCGTCGAGAAATTCTCAACGATCAAATGATCTAAGGGAAGGTGTTGCCCAGTCACGACCAGCAATTCGCAATAAAGGATCCCAAAAGGAGAATTTAGTGCGATCCGTTGCTCAGATAAATAGGTCTGAGGCAAGAAATAAGGCATGGAAAGGTTCCATTCAAAGGTTGGAAGACATGTTAGGGGAAATGGCTAAGGCCAGGAACCCTCTCCAAAGAACTTTTGTCAAGGTATCACCCTTTGTACAGGCACTTGTGGATTTTCCCACACCATCGAAATTTAAAGGTCCTGTAGTAACGCCTAAGTATGAGGGAAAAACTGATCTCGTCCTTCACATATAGGAGTACAAAGTTGCTGCTGATATTTATGTTGTTCCTGATGAGATGAGGTGCAGAGCATTCTCGGGAACTATAACTGGGTCAGCCCAAATATGGTATAACAACCTTCCTCGGGGGAAGATTTCTATATTCCATCAGCTGGAAAAGCTCTTCATAGGGAATTTCTATTTTGGACGAAGCTATTTAAGAGAGTGGCACACCTACTGAGTGTAAGGAAGAAAGCAGGGGAGAGAACCAGGGATTACATCACTTGTTCTAATAAAGAAAAACTTGAAGTAATCGACTATGAGGATAAGACAGCCATTACGGCTCTGATGAGTGGTCTGTTACCCAATAAGTTATATTATACACTGGCCAAAGATCCCCCTAAGACCATGGAGGAACTGATGGCAAAAACAGCTAAGATCATGAACGCCGAAGAGGCCATGGATGCGAAGAAGAAGAAAAAATAGAGGATGTGCGTACATTTCACAGATCTCAACAAAGCCTGCCCAAAAGACCACTTTCCCTTGCTCCGAATTGATCAGCTGGTGGATTCTACTTTAGGGCATGAATTGTTGAGATTCATGGATGCTTATTCCAGCTATAACCAGATTAAGATAAAACCAGAAGACAGGGAAAGTACTTCTTTTATTACCCCCAAGGGGTACATACTGTTATAATGTTATGCCATTTGGTCTAAAAAATGTAGGTGCAACGTACCAGCGATTGATGAATAAGGTGTTCACAGAATAAATCGACAACAACATGGAGGTGTATATCGATGATATGCTGATGAAGAGTAAGAAATCCGCAGACCACATAACTTATCTGAGCCAAACTTTTGATCAACTGGAGAAATATCAGATGAAGCTAAACCCGACTAAGTGTGTTTTTGGCGTACGAGAAGGCATGTTCCTCGGGTATATTATGAATCAGCGAGGCATGGAAGTAAATCCTAATAAAATCAAGGCTCTGTTAGAACTGAAATCTCCAACTACTAAGAAGGAAGTGCAAAGCCTTACGGGGCGTATTGCTGCTCTAAACAAGTTCGTCTCTAGAGCGACGGATAAATGTCTCTTAGTCTTCAAGGTTCTTAGAACGAATTTTGAGTGGAATGACGAGTGGGAGAAGGCATTTATAGATTTAAAGAAATACTTAGGGATGCCACCTCTGCTTTCCTGGTCGGTAATGGGAGAAAGATTATACTTATATCTAGTTGTCTCTGAGAGCACAGTCAGTTCAGTCTTGATAAGAGTTGAAGATGGAGTGCAAAACCCTGTGTATTATACAAGCAAAACTTTCTAAGGAGCAGAGGTAAGATATCCCAGATTGGAGAAGCTATCCTTAGCATTGATAGAGGAAAGTAAGAGGACAAAACCTTATTTCCAAGCCCATACCATAGTGGTGTACAGTGATATGCCGCTCAGACAGGCTTTGCTCAAGCCAGAAAAATTGGGAAGACTGCTGTATTGGGCAGTCGAACTAGGAGAGTATAATATTGTTTATGAGCCAAGGACCTCCCTCAAAGGGCAGGCGATAGAAAATTTCATTGCGTAATTAACTTGCCCAGATACTACCGACCAACAAAGGTCTAATGCAGAATAACTTGTGGATGTTAGGGAATCATTGGAGACTATCCTCGATCAACTCTTATCAACATAGGTAACGAAAAGAACAAGTGCTAAGCAGCAAGAACCATCAGACAATAGCCCAGTGTTAGGAGATGATAAAAGGAAGTATCAAATATTCCATCAGGGAATTTTGTCAGACCAAGAATTTAATAATGGCATCCCTATATGGAATTTGTATATTGATGGCTCTTCGTGTACCATAGGCAGCGGAGTCGGTATAATTCCTCACAACCCAGATGGATTGGATATAAAATATGCGTTGCATTTCTTGTTCAAATCTTCCAATAATAAAGCTGAATATGAAGCTATGATCGTGGGCCTCAGTTTAGCCAAAACACTGAATGCAGAGCAAATTGTTATGTTTAGTGCCTCACAGTTAATTATAAATCAGATTCTTGGGTTGTATGAAGCGAAGGGAGACTTAATGTCAAGGTATCACTCCAAATCTATGGATATTGTGTCCACTCTAACTGCGGTCCAATTGATTAGAATACCGAGATTAAAAATTGTGAGAGCTGACGCACTAGCTCGATTAGCCTCAGTTAATCGCATTGAACTATGAAGAATAATTCCTATTGAGATTCTGGCAGACCGGAACATAGATGAAGATTTAATGGTGAGATTCATCACCCTGGATATAGGACCATCCTGTATGGATTTATCAAGGCATATATCGAAGAAGGAGTTATACCAACTGACCGACTTACAGCCAAGAGGCTGAAGTTTAAAGTTGTTCGGTATGTACTGAACAATGGTGTTTTGTACAGAAGACGTATCATAGCAGGTCTACAGAGATGTGTGCAACCTTCAGAAGTTAAAGATTTTATAGAAGAAATTCATGAAGGCTCTTGTGGAGCTCATGTAGTAGGTCGGACTCTCTTGTAGAGGATAACGATGCAGGGATACTATTGGCCAACGATGAGAACTGATTATACAGGTTATGCGAAGAAGTGTGATAAGTGTTAATGTTTCTCTTCCATTCGAAGAACCCCCCAAGCATTGTTAACACCCATCACTTCCCCTTGGCCATTTGCCATGTGGGGTATAGACCTGGTCGGGCCTCTGCCGACCACCAAAGGGAGATTCAAATATTTGGTAGTCGCTGCATATTGTCACCAATCCAACATCCATAAAATCTATTATGTACTGGGCCATCCCTAGAGCAATGGACAAACTGAAGTGACAAACAGAACTCTGCTAAACGGGTTAAAGAAACGGTTGGATGATACAAAAATCAATTGGATTAATGAGGTACATTCTGTGTTATGGGATTATCACACAACACCCCGAACAGTAACAGGGGAATCTCCTTATATGCTAGCTTTTGGTAGTGAAGCAGTCATACCAGCTGAACTGGGACTACCGACACACAAGGTGCTTAACTTTAACTCTCCGATAAGCGATTTGATGAGACGTTTAGACTTGGATATACTCAAAGAAGTAAGAGAAGATACGACGATCAGGAACGCAGCTTACCAGGAATGAACAACCATGTTCTACAACAAACGAGTTAAGAAATGCGATCTTAAGGAGGGGGATTATGTTCTCAAGAAGGTGATTCAGAAGCATAATAAGCTAAAGGCCAACTGGCATGGACCCTATCGAGTAACTACGGTTGTTCGACCTAGATCCTACAAAATTAAAACCTTAGAAGGATAAAAATTCAAAAATGCGTGGAATCCGGAGCACCTGCGTAAATATTATCAGTAATACAGATTCACATGTACCACATTTCTTTCAATATGAATAAGGATGATATTTTCTCCATATTCTTTTTGTTTAAATTTTTTTGGGAGTACTAGTGCTACACACTACACCAACTAAGGTTGATCGACATATCAGCAACCACCAACTATGGTTGGTCGGCATATCAGCAACCACCAACCACGGTTGGTCGGCACCAATAAATTTAACCAACAATATTGGCGTAACAATCATACAAGGCACAGCCTGTTTGATCACGGGTGACCTCAAGGGGCATCCCAAACTAGGAAAGAAGATGGGTGAACTCACGGGACATCCACTGTCTATGCACCAAGGTAATCCTAAAGAGATTACTACAACTAAGCAAGATCATGGGATGAAAATCAGTCCATTGCTTAGGCATTTATGGGGGACAAGTCACTACAACTAGGCAGAAAGTGGGGCAAGCTCCATTGTCTAAGCAAATAAAACAAAATAGGACAAATTGTCCCTTTATAGATATATATGCATTCGCATGTTATAAGAAAGACATCTTAAAAACTATTTCCAATGAAAGAAGAGTGCATAAAGATGAAATTTGTCTTCATTAAACACAGGAAAATAAATTACAAAAGATGAAGTTTTCTTTATTCAATACAAATTTTCTATTCTATTGGCTTTTTTCCTTCTGATTTCGACACAGGTTCCATCCCAGCATGAGGATCATCCAAAACATAAGGAGAATTGATAAAATTGATATCCAATAGCATCCTAGTGTTGCTCGAACTTGGTCGCTCAAGCAGATGAGGAGGTCGGGGTATCTCATAATCTTCATAAAGATTATAGTCACCAAGGTACTTGGAGATCAAACATTGAGGTATGGCACGAGCTATTATCCAACTAACGTCTAAGTTGAAAGGAGGTACTGGTAAGTCGATAAACCCAGGTTCATACCAATCCCACAGGGAATTTCCTTTCTCAAGATACATCACACCAAGAGAATTCAACCATCCTTGTTTGTACCTATAATTATTTGATTATCTCAACTAAGTATCGAGGTGGCATAGAGATTCATTGTATCCCGCATTCCAAAATTCTTTAGGCTATTTGTGGAATTGATATGTCAATCTCTCAACATTTTGATGGATCTTCTTCACAAAATTCTCTTTTCTCTCCAAGGCAGAACTTTGCCTGGAAAGTTTCTCGCTGAGACTTTGGATTTTTCTGGGCATCTCAGCCAAGGCTTGATTTTTTGCCATCAACTGAACGACTTGATTTTCTAAAGCCAGTTGGGTCCTCGTCTCTTCAATATTAATTCAACCAGCTCTTGCTCGACCATGGGTAAAAGGCCTTACTCTACCACGAGTGGATGATGTAGGTCCAGCTCTATTCAAAGCCTTTAAGTCTTCTCTCAAGGCGGCATTTTCAGTTTCCAAAAAGGAAAAACCTTCATCATTAACTGGGACTAAATCTCCTGAAGAAGATGAGGCAGCAAATTTGAGTTGTTTCACTTCTTCTTGTATGGTAATATTCTCTTCCTCCAGCAGCTTGGCAGTAGTCCTATGTTCCTCGATTTCAAGTTTCAGCACACTTTCCCTCTTTTCATGGGCAGAGATATATTTGTCATAGCCCAGATCAGAACTCAAAAGTTGGTACTTTTTCTCATAACCTTCATGCAGGAGTGCAGTGGTTTCTTTATGTTAAAGTTAGAGTTCCTCGATCATTCCTTAGAGGTATTCAATCATTTCATAATAGGCCATATTGTTGGCTACAACACGATCAAATAAACACTTTAAGTATTGGTATGCATCAATTGTTCGCTCAGAAGCATCAGGTCCAAGGATCGTAATTATTTAAGCCTCAGTCAAATTTATATGGCCAGCTTTGAAATAATCATTACATTTTTTCATCAACTCTGTATCATGAGCTGACAAGAGTTCCATCCTGGCGAAAAATTAGCAAGGAAAAATAAAAATGCATCAACAACGATACAAACAGAGAAATTAAAGGAGAAACTCAGAATAGATAACAAAGTCCTTTTTATTGATCAACGGGAGAAGCAAGTACAACCAAAGCTACAACAAAAAGGGAAAAGCAGAAGAACAGTATAATTAAAAGACAAATAACTCTACACCTTCTCCTTACTTCCTACAACATCATCAGCCGATTTGGACGAAGGAGTTGATCGCTCAGAGGGTAGTTGGCATTGCTCAATAGAGGTTGTTTCCTACTGAACTTGCTCGAAGGATTGAGTAATGGTAACAATGGGTACTTATTTTACTATCATCATAGAAGACTCATCAGATGCAGCTTCATCCTCTTATTCATCGTTAATAGTAGGAGGATGGCCATGAGTGTGTTTCTGAAACAATTCAGAATCGTCTGCAACACTCAACTCTTTCGATGTTGCATACTCCATCTGGCAAGTAATAGTAGTTAAGGCTTTGTTCCATCCTTTGTCCCAACCAGAGCTAATTGACTTCTTCACAATAGCTTTTCTCTTCAATTTCTCAAAAGAAGCATATCCCTTAGCAAGCTTCACTTTCTCCTCCAGGTCTTTCTTACGTCGTTCAGCCTCTTCAAGCTCGCCATCAGCTTCTTCCTTGCTGGAAATGGTGACCTTTAATTTTTCCTCCAATTCCCTGGAGGCATTTATAGCTTGGTCTTGAGCTGTATTAGCTTATCGATGAGCTGTCTCTGCAGATAGAAGTTATTTCTCCCAAGCAGCTTTATCTTCCTCGTACTTCTGCCGAGAGTCCTTCAATGATTATGACAACCCAGCAAAAGCTTCTTCCTCCCCACTGGAGGAAGTTGAAACCTTGATAGCCTCATCTTTCTCCAGGATACTATTAAACCACGTCATAAACTGCAAAAGAAAAGGTGCTCGAATCAGAATATGAACACAGTATATTGAGATGAAATAGTAAGGATGATGATACTTACTGACGCAATATGTTGGGCGACTAAGTCAGTGACGTTCTCCCGAGAAAGGTAACCTTTAGTATCTCGATATTCGGGAATGGTCCAAGATCTGATCAAACCTTTGGCTGAGCTCGGAGCAATGAGAGCTTGAGTGTTAGCTCTCAAAGAAGGATCCTCAACATCGGAAGGTTGAGCAACAATTTCTATAGGTCTTTCTGCGAGACCTCTCCTCAATCTCCTTAAAGGAGCACCTTTAATCAAAGGTTCTGCCTCTTCTTGTGTAACAGCAACACTTTCAATCAAAGGTGCTGCCTCTTTTGGGACAATAGGTGGTTTCCTACCGACCTCCTTGACGGTTGGAATTATTCCTTTAGATGGAATACTATCCATTTTCTTCGTCCCTTCAGCTGGGACATCCCTTTTGCTCTTCTTTGCCCCATCAGTGCCAGGAGCATCTTTGGTAAAGAATTCAAGCATTCTCCTCTTCCTCGTCATCAAATCAGCAATAGAGGTACTCAAATTAGAAGAAGATTCTTCTACGCCGACTTGAGATGATGGAATTTGATCAAAATCAATTATCACAGGAGGGGCAAGAGGACGAGCAATAAAAGAGGAAGTATTATTTTTGTATCTCAACAAATAAGAAGCAGCTCTTACGTGCTCCCCAACAAATGATTGATGCAAATCTCAGATGAGTTTCAAATCTTTTATATTAATGTCACTTTCTTTTGGGGGCTTTCTTTTGTTATCAACTGCAAAAAGTATAATAAATATCTGTGACGCATTTTATCAAACATAAATAGAGCTAAATCTAAAAATTATAAACAACCTATCCTATTGCCATAAAGTGGATATCTGGGACCTTGGTAAACATCATTTCCTTTTAATGGGGGGTGTTGCCAATTTTTCATCACAACTCCATGATCAAAATAGTACCTATTAGCATCGGGAAGATTGACCACTAAAACTCTATTGGAAAACCTAGTTTTTAAATAAAATGTTGTATCACTGGTAACCCATTTACAACAAAACATAATCTCAGGGATCCCTAAATGAGTCCCATGAATTTGGTTTAACCTATGTATGCCATTAAATACCCTTCATGTATTTGGAGCTACTCTTGCAGGAACAATATCAAAATATTGACAAAACTCCAAACACAAGGGATTAGGCAAAAAAGAAAAGCCACACTCCGCTATAAAAAGGGAGGGAAACCAGTGTCCCTCAGCCTGAGAAAATAAATCACAAGGGTAAGGAGGTTCTTCCAGAATAACCCAAGAGGTAATCGCAAAATCAACTCGGAACTTATCCAACGATTCAATAAGATAAACTAGGGTGGCTAAAGCAAAGATAGAAGAATGAAAAAGTTCCTACAGAGGGATTGAGAAATCTGCTAAGGCAGATGGCAGAAAGAACGATAATACAAGGATAAAATGAGGAGACAAAGAGTTTAGAAATCTGGAGGTAAAAAGTAGATGACGATCCGTATCTATAACTTTTAAATGCCTTGCATCGGGAAGTAGGAAAAGAAATGATTACTAGAAAAGACGACTGCATTTTCGGCGGTTAAATGATGAAAAAGACGTAAATACCCAAGGGTCTGTGGCAGATTCAAAATATTTACAAGTTCGCCATTTCGCGCTCAAATGACAAGACTAAAGGGAAAATTCCTAAGTGATGGAGACACTCTCATATCAAAATGGTGCCCGAGCAACTTTTTGGCAAAATGTTCCACACTCTCATATCAAGACTCAACTGTGAAACATTGGGGGCTTTTGTTGATACGAAAATTAGTCAGCTGATGTGGATCAATTATATGAAGACATGTGTCATCTTACGTGGAAAATTCTCACCGACCAACTCACACCACCAAGATACTCATCACCCTGAGCTAATTAGCGTGCCGAGCTACTCAATGTGCAGGGCATCTGGCCAGGAATATCAAGCCACAATTGCACGTTGAATGAATATCAGATTTAATGAACATTCTTATTGTACAGATGTATATGTCTATTTAATAACGACATATCGTCTATTCATACTTATAGCTCCAAGGCTATAAATACACTGTAACACCCTCCATAACAAGGTAATTGATCATTAGCAATTGTGATCGAGGTTAAGGCAAAGACATCTAGAAATACAAAACAGTGAACGTAGGCCATTTTCATAAGGCTAGACCACTTTAAAAATTGTTTGTCTTATTTCTTATTTCACATTTATCTGTGATTAATTAATTAGATCAAATCTAGTTTTTTACATCAACAAAAACCTTGAGCAAATTCTTCCCCAACATCACCACTGGCTACTTGGTTCAGAGAATATTCGCTTTATCATGGACGACCCCTAGCTTCATTATTCATTGTTTCTTTTGTTGGTGTTGCCCATTTCTGTGAACTTTTGAATTTTTCTAACCTGGTTGTAACCACAATGCTATCATTTATTTGAAATAAAGAAGCATTGGCAACTTTGTTGTTTACTTTCCTTTCTATTATTTTAATTGAATATTGGCTACCTTTATACATCAATGCTAATTACATCATGTATAATAAAGGAATCAATTAGTGAACTTGTGAAAATAAAATAGTGATCTAGCATATGCCCCATGAATTTTACTTCTGACTATATTAAACGAGCGAGCCCAATTACTTTAAAGTATACATGTATTGCTAAAACAAAATAAAAAAATAAGTCATTGAACAAGAGTGAAAGAACATACATTCAAACGTAATAAATCTTCAGCCACTTGTTGTTCAATTTGAAAGTCACATTATCTTCCAGCTTAGATATCTCGCAGTAGCCCAAATCGTGGGATACTTGAACAAGATAGGGCCCTTCCCAGTTTTCTTCGAACTTTCGTAGCGACAAGCCTCTTATGTGTCTCATGCTTGCTTTTAGAACCAAGTCTTTTTCCTTGAACTTCCTTGGCCTCACCAATTGATCAAAAGATCTAGATAACTGCTTCCTATATATGTCGAAGTGCCTCGCGATATTATCCATGTTCTCTTCTAAGGCTTCGAGTTGTACATGGGGCCTATGAGGGAGAATAACACTTTGTAGGTTGTAGCGAGTAGAAGGTACCTCGAGTTCGACCGGTAACACAACTTCTGCCCTAAATACTAAGGAGAATGGTGTGTACCCTGTTGGCTTTATTTTCGTCGTTCGATAACCTCGAGGATCTTATCATCCCATGAACCAGGAAAATCTTCCAACATTTTTGCCAAAATGTTCACTAAAGTTTTGTTAGTGGCCTCTGCCTGCCCATTTCACTTCGGGTATGCCACTGTTGACTTGTGATGGATGATGGAATACTTTCCTATGAGCAAGAACACTTCGCTGTTTATAAATAGGGTACCATTGTCTGACATAAACACCTTCAGAATGCCAAAGTGTTAAATAATATATTCCTTCATAAACCGAGCTACTACCTCCGCAGTAGCTTTCTTGAGAGGTATGGCCTTCGCCCACTTCATGAAACATTCTGTGGCTACTAAGATCCATATATTTCCTCGTAACGAAGGGTTGATGGCTCCTACCAGGTCAAAGGCCCAAGTATGGAATGGGAATAGTGTAGATAGAGAGTGCAGGTCCACTGAAGGAGCATGAATCATATTCACATGTAGTTGGCAAGCTTTGCACCTTCGAATAAAATCAGCTGAGTCTTTCTCCATCGAAGGCCAATAATAGCCCAAAGTCATTATTTGATTGTAAAGCTTGGCTCCTCCAATGTGCCCTGGGTCGTGAGCTTGCTTTAACACCTCTTTAGCCTCTTCTCTTCTTATGCACCTTAGAGGCCTATTGTGATTGTCCCGTCGGTACAACTACCCATCTTGTATGAAGTTCCTTGATGCGCACCTATTTATCTTTATAGCATCCTCTTTATCTGTTGGAATCACTTCATCTATCAAGAAATCCATGTAGGGTTGTCTCCAGTCATACGGCTAGTCAATGAATTTCATTCTGCTGCTTGATAAAAATGACAGCAATTCGAACACTATCTCTGCACTGCGATGGACTCCTATCTTATCGAAGGCCAGTAGTACCCTGCCCGTTGTATCCTTTTGTTCAAAGGGATCTCGATGTTATCGCATCTATCTTCGTGTACTTTAATCAGCCTTTTTTTAGCTTCTTCAGGGTCCACACACCTAGACCGCCAACCTCTTTTATTCTTGTAGTATAAGTACTCCCTGAAAATAAAGTACTGCACTAAATCGACTAGGTTAAGTGGCCCTTACCCTCTCTCTAACTGCCTTCGGATTTTACCCCTCCAATCATATTTATCCTCTGATGGCAGCATATACGACACCATCTAGGGGGTTGTTCTCTTTGTGATTAAGACCTAAGTTGACTCTCCATCGAAGGGAATCTTCTGTACGATGGTGGCATAGGCATCCACATGTCTGTTCATCATTAGAGGGTGCCTCTTTATCTTTACCACCTCGAACTGCCCAAAAAGTCATTGGATGATCGTGCGGTAAGGCGCCAGACTCATATGCTTCAGAGCAAATTCCCATGTCACTTGTCTCACCACCAAGTTAGAATCCCCTTTAATTATCAAGACTTGGATGCCCCTTCTCAGTGCTTCAAGTAACCCAAGGACCAGTGCTTCGTATTCATCTTCATTATTTGAGCATTCGAACTCCAATTTAAAAGACAAGTGAATTTCTTCATTGCCTCTTCGCAGAAAACTCCTGCTCCTCCTTTTTTCTCGGCTGAAGAGTCATCGAACTCCATACTCCATTCGTTTAGGTTGGCTGTTACGAAATTGTCCAGGAGGTCATCACTCGAGAGCTCTTTAATAGGTAGCTCGAACGTCCCAGACAGGAAAATGGCCAACAAATTTGCATATGCCTGACTTTTGATGGCCCGAGGGACCACGCACTTAAAATCATACTCCAAAAGGATTATAAAGCATCTAGCTTCCCTGCCTATCAATACAGTTTTAGCAAGCAAAAATTTTATGGGATCGCACTTAGTTACAATATGAACTGTGAATGATGACAAGTAATTCCTTAGCTTTTGTGCTACAAATATAAGGGACAAATGCCAGTGTATCTGGCCTCAGGCCCGTGTATAATCCTACTCCAGTAATAAATAGGTTTTTTTAATTCCTTCACTCTCTTGGGCCAATAAAGCCCCAATAGACCGCTCTGTTGACGTAAGATACAAGCGTAAAGGGGTACCTGCCTTTGGGGGAATCATTTTCTGAGAAAAAGTAAGAAGTTCCTTCAGTTTTTTTATGGCTTCTTAATATATTTGGACTTGGTTCTCAATAGGGTCGATGCTTAGGGTCATTCGATCGTGGAGCTTCCTTGATAGACTATGGGGCCTCACCGCTCTCAGTTTGTGCTCTTCTCCATAAGTTACAATCGTTTGAGCAGGGGAACGCACCCTCTCTCGATTTGATAGGATCCTTATGCCCCCGGTATATCTTGTTACCATAGTGGCTTCTTCCGCCAGATCAGTATAAAAAGTTACATCCACCATATAGGCCTCCTCCTTTGCAAAAGGTTTCTTAGTAGCTCGTATCACCACCTTCTTACCCTTTATGTTTACCTTAGCACATTGGTGATAGGTGGAGGGTACCAACCTCTGGTTGTGCATCCATACCCTACCTACCAACAGCTGGTATGATGGCTCACAATTCATGATGTGGAATTTAATATGGGAAGTGATGTTCCCCATTTTAATTCCCACGTTAACATAACCCACTGATGTGGAGGATTGATTATCATAACCTGATATTGCCAATAAATGGGGCACTATCCTCGTATCCGATAACCCGGTGGCATAAAATGATCCGATGGGAATTATATTAATGGATGCTCCCTATCTAACAAGACTCGTGAGAAAATGCAATCATTTACTAACGCAGTAGCGTACAAAGGTCTGTTGTGCGGATACCTGATCAGCATATCAGCCTTTGAGAATGTGACTTCTGAGAGATATCTACTCAACAGTTTAGCCATAGGTCCCTTCCATTTTAAATGCGGCGTCATATTTTTCTTCGCTGTCCCCAAAATGTATCTTATGACTTCCAATAGGGAATCTTCAAGAAGACCAACCTGATCAAAGAACTAGTCAAACTTTGGGGAGTGGGCCATAATGGCGCACTCGATCCATGGATCTGTCCGGTCATCTTCTAGCTCATAAACTTCTTCCATATCTCTATACGCCACTTCGTCGTATGCTATCACTACATTAACTTTTTCTAGAGAACAGGTTCCCAGCTGCCTGCTGAGTCCCTCAACGGGATTGTATATTTCTTTCTCTTAGTCTTCTTCCCCTTCAATCACGTCCCCCAAATGGAGTTGAGCCAACGCGCGAGTGCACTCTTCTAAGTACCCTTCGAAGCCAACGTCGTAGGATCCTTCGACGTCATTTCTTTCGAGCCACTATCCTATCGCTAATTGCTCAACCTATTCATCAAACGCGCTAGCCATATGGGCCCCATGAGGTGGCAGAGGGTTGTCGTTTACATTAGCTTGTGGCAATACGATGCCCCCGCTCTTTACATGACGGTCAATCAACCTCTTGAGTGATAAGCACACTTTGGTAGGGTGGTTTACCCTATTGTGTAGTGCACAATAATAGGGATTCTCTCTGTCTTCTCGCATGAGTGGTACTGTGTGGACATTAACTGATCTTCATACTTTGCCATGAACCATGATATCATAAAGATTCATGGTCTGTTCTGCCGTGCAAGGTAGCTCGGGGGGGTCCTCTTTATCTTCGAACTTTATCTTGTTATCTCTATCCCTTCGACCCCTCTTTACTCCCCCCATCTGCATAGTTGATCCTCAAGGGTATTCCCCTCCCCGCGGTGACTGTTGGCCTCATCAGTAAGTTTTGCAAGACGGGCGAGGGTGCTATAGGTTTCACCACTAAGATAATATTCCTTATTGCTTTTAAAAATGTTGCAAACGTACCTTCTCTTGTTTTGTTAATCAGGTGACATATATATTCGGGTAGCAATCCCTCTGCACACACTTGTAACAATTTTTCTTCTCATGTCTCTTCTCTCACATCAAGGGAGCGTGCATGGAACCTCCTAATATAAGACACAACATCCTCTCTTAGCTTTTATTTCTCACGCACGAGCTGGGTGAGTGTGAACTGATCCTCACCCAAAAAGAACTTTTTCATGAACAAAACATGTAACTCTTCCCAAGATATCACACTATGTGGGGCTAGGTGGGAGTACCACATGTAGGCTTTCTTTGTCAGAGATTTTAAAAACTCCCTTAGCCTTAGCTTCTTGTCATTACAATGGGCTCTTAGGCTCTCAATAAACCTCTTCACATGCTCCTTGGGATTGGCGCCTTTCCCCGTGTACTTTTCAAAGATTGGGGGAACATAACCCACTAGGTAGGGTTCATTGTTATACGCCTCTAGGTAGGGATTACGAAATTCATCATACACTGAGGTACTATCTCTTTTAGATGCAGCTCTAAACTTTAGCTGCTCCTTCATCATGTCCTCCAAACTAGCTGGCGAGGAGCTAATTGACTGCGGCATTATTATCACCGGGGTCGTGGAGACTGGCACACTTTCCCCTTGACCTGATATTACAGCTGGAGCGCTGTTAGTTGACTGCTGTAGAGAGTTGGAATCATCAGGAGTCGCAACCACATCTCCCACCGACACCATTCGTAGCTATGATAACAAACATAAATGTTATAATTCTCAACCAGTCTCTATAGTGATGGATGCCTTGTTACAGCACTTCTAACCACCACTGTCGCTGCCATTGCTACAACCACCATAGAAAATGGTAATCCTAGTTCAGTCGCAGAATTTCGTTTGGGAGAGAGTGAGGGAAGCCTTTGCCAAGATCCAAACAACGAAGCTTGCTGGTAGTACCAACATTGTTGTATCATTCCAGTGGAAAAAGGACATTCGAAGGTATTTAAGAATGGTGGAGTGCATGAATGTGCACAAGCAGATGCTTGCTTCATTCATATTGGTAAGAGCAACCTTACAGTGGTTGGAGTAAGTCACCGCATTGTGCGGACAAGAATAACTTAGATGCTTTGAGAGCTTGTGGTTACAAGTTTGAAAATGCCTATTTAATTCATCTTCTTCTTCATAAGAAAAAAAAGGTTAAGAAATTATTTTTGGAAGGTTTTGATTGTTTTATCAAGCTAAAGAAATTAGATTTTCTTAAAAACTAAAACCTTCTTTATAATTTTGAGATATACACTGTTATCATTATATTTTAAAGTTATTTGAAGTTTGATTACTTCTTTTCAAAGATTTGAACAAACATTTATAAAATTTGTTCTTGAGAAACTTTAAATATTTTTTATATCCCAAAATACTTTGTGAGTTTATTTTGATTAACTAAACACTTTTAAAGCTTTCATCAACCTTTAGTAATCTCACATACAAGGAAATTAGATCTACATTGGTGAATTTTTACTTATATCTTTAGAACAAAAAGTTTTCGTCAACTTTCATGAAGATTTAAATATTAGTGCAAATGCGCAATTATTAACACAAATTTACATGTGCGATGTAGCGAGTGGTCGGAAAGCTATATGTTCTTTCTCTACCAACTAAAAGGTATAAAAGTGTCTTGTGGAGGTTGTTCATTATTAAGTATAGGAAGGGTTCAATTTTGTAATCCATTTCTCCATTTTGTAAATCATTATCTATATAGTAGAAGGTGTCAGTTTAGCCCGAGGTTTTTCTCGCAAGGGTTTTTTCCTCATACAAATCCTCATCTCAGCTTCAAGTTTTAGTATTCTGAATTTTAATTTATCTCAAAGGCTTCATGAACATATATTGTTACATTAAATCAATTTATAAATCACAATTTTATCACTTAGACTCTAGGATTAAATTTTGCTCGAATTTGAATTAAAGACAAACATTACCTTTATTTTGGTAATAATTTCTGATGTGGGTAGTCATTATGTACACACGAATCCTTTGAACTGGTATCAAAGCTATACCTCACTTTTGTAAGTTGAATCACCTTAAGGTAGATCGTCCGTGTGTAAAAATGTAAATTGGTATTAGAATTTTTAAAGATATTCCATTGGAAAAAAATCACAATAATACCAAATGTGTTACTCCATCCGATTTCACTAGTAGTCGTCTTTTCAAATATAAAAATAATATATTTGAAGATGCTTCTGTTAGTAATATTGGTCGTGACTTTACCGAAATTTTTCTCCATTCGATTTTGTTAGTCATTCTTTCCCCAATAATGAATATGAATCGAGTTAGGAAGAATTTGACGATCTCTATGATGAATCGTTGAGAATTGCAAAAGAAATTTTTTGTTTTCCCCCAATTGAATGTTTATTAAAATTTACAACTTAAAACAATCGTAGTTGATGAGCTTCAAGTTAACCGTGCTCACATGTGTGAGAATATTAAGTTGTTCAAAAAGAATGTAAGATGTGAGTGAGGCATAACCCCTTATTAAGATCGGGACTAACACCATTAGGGACGCAATATAGATAACAGCTACAGGTAAATCAGAGGCAAAGGGATTCAATATTCAGGCTTGCATTAAAGGGGATATTAACACAGGAAATATTTGCCAAGCACAATAAATGAGTGGGACCAGCGAGTGATGTGGTCGGAGGGAGAAAAAATAAGCACTCTAGGCACAATAAAGACAAGGCAGGAACTTTGAGCTCAGTTAATGCCCAATGATGGGTGCATTGAATATGTATATGAATTAATTTTCTCGCGGGGGTTCTTTAGTCTAAGGAAATTTGTGTAGCTATTCTGGGCTCTGGATCATATCTCTTTAATTTGTTTATTTTGTCCTATTTATATGGGGGAGAGGTTGCTCGAATCAGCATGCCCTCGATCCCTCTGGTATGGTGCATTAAATGCATGAGATACTGCATTTAATGCGTGGGATCTGGTAGTTTTGGAGGGAAAACATTCTATTGGCTGAAAGTATTGAGGGCATTAATGAGGGATATGACTCGTTAGCTTGAAGCTTACTCTAGGATGGTTATGTGGTCAGATTTGGTGAACTAGACCTGTCATCATAAGGGTAAAGGCACTTGAGTGCTACGCTCTTGAGTCCCTGAATGTCAGACACCGTGACATCAGTAAGTAGTTCAAATAGTGGCTATTGTTAGGTATCTAGTCACATCAGTCATGCGGGCTGGCACCCTCGAGGTAACCTCTAGAGGACAGTATTGCGGGAGATCGGGTGGCTCGAGGAGGTTCAATCGAATAGGTAAACAATGAGTAGGCTCGAGTGAAATTTTTCCTGGGTGAAGTTTTATCCATGTGTGCCAAAAGGGTTGGTAATAATTCCCAACGTTGCCTTGTTCTCAATCCTCCAAACCATGTCCCTGTGAAGTTCCCAAGAAAAGGTTAATTGATAGAGCATGAAAGCTCTCCATGTCCTACCAGGCATGGTACCTCGTTGGTACCAAACAACCTCACTCAACATATACATTCATAAGATAAAATACATAATACAACATTCTATCTCTTATTACAAAATACTATTTTTTAGGTAGCTTTGCTCTTCTAATTAGGTCCTTCGAGCCTGGTCCGTTGGAGGCACTTCGAGGTAGGGCACTGCGAGCTACTTGTTGTGAATGTTCCTCAAGGTGGGTCCTACGAACCACGTTTATAGAGGATCTTCGAAGTGTGTTTGTGGGACATCCTTCTTTGTATACGATCGATATGTGTGGCTAAATTAATCACTCATTGGGGAGGACACCCCCTACAAAGAAGGTTTTTAAAGTTGATTTGGGTTCAAAAATTAATTTTAAAGATGAAAATGAAACTATTTTGAAAAATATCAAAACTCTTGAACAAGAAAAATATGAGTTTTAAATGAGCTAACACTTATAAAAGATGAAAATAAATTTTGGTTTGCCTTGTAAGCGCAATGACCCATCCTTTTTGAAAATCTTAATGTTGTTAATGTTTCAGATCTTTGAGAATTTTTGGATGAGTTAAAAGATAAGAGTATTGTTTTAAAAGGTGAGGATAAAAGCTTTTCTGACTTTCAACAGGAAAGAAAATATTTTATTTTATCTCTTAAAAAAGCTAAAAAGTATCTTCTTTTGTGTAAAAAGTACAAAATCGTTTGGGAAAGGAAAGTTGTAAATGTTCTAAACGATTTGATCTCGAAAGAAAATATAAAAGTGAATTTAGATGAGAGATCACAAAACTTAGGAAAATGATTTTGATACCAGTCCAAGGTTCAAATGATAAAAAGAGTTTAGGTTTTTACAAGTTTGATGTTTCGCCTTCTAATGGAGAAATAATTTTTACGAAAGCTTCTTCTCAAAAAGAAAAATGTTGTAAATAATTTTTAAAAGAAAACTGAACTTCTAAATCCTAAGATTTTCTAGAAAAAATCACATGCTTAATGATAAGAGACACAAAAAAGAACTTTATTTATTCTATCCACCTTAAATATTTTTGTTACAAGTTAATTAATGTTCTACATTTTGATAAAGTTGTTCCCAAATCAAAAATCCAAATAACCAGACCAAAATTTTTTAAATATGATCATTAGTTACTTGAGGGTAAAACATTATATCTACCGAGCTCCCATTATCAATCAAAATTCTGGCGATGACAACATCTTGTATTTTGAATTTGACAACTAGCCCCAAAGAGGTCATTTTTGGAGAAGTCAGTCACCATCTTGTCTTTGTTGACCTTCCTCGGTTGATCTTCTTCGTCTAATTGATATTTTGGATATAAGAACAAGCTTGGGCCTCATTCAGGTATGGTTTTCTTTTAGTATTATGATCACATCCTCCTGCATCGCCACCTATAATCATATGATAGTCAAATGAACCAAAAATGATCGTAAATACGTCACGTTTTGGCTGTGTGGGCTTGTTCGATAGGTCGGGATCATCCTCGTGATCATCTTCATGATTTCTCTTTCTATTATCTCTTGTCTAACATGGAGAATTTTACTTTCTTCTAGTTTCTC
This sequence comes from Sambucus nigra, assembly GCA_949130495.1. Classification (NCBI taxonomy): domain Eukaryota; kingdom Viridiplantae; phylum Streptophyta; class Magnoliopsida; order Dipsacales; family Adoxaceae; genus Sambucus; species Sambucus nigra. Next base: position 250,125,692 of record OX422218.1, on the reverse strand, counting down.
TACTATCTTGCCGATCTATAAATTTATCGAGTTTTCCTTGGTGGATAAGGGATTTCGTCTCATTTTGCAATGCGATGCAAGTATCAATTTTATTGTGACACCCCGCCTAATTAAATACCGGGCGATCACTCCTTTATTAAATTAAATCAAGGTGAACAGTTGGTCCATTCTTAGCATCACTGTCGAAAAATAAATTTTTCCAATTTAACACCCTAATTAATTAAGCTAAGTGTCAAAACCATGTTCATACATACTTTCCAAATTTTATTTAAAGAAAAATCATTTATTTTATTAACAACATTCAATAAGTAAGAATCACACCACATTAAATTCTACAACATAATCCAATTAATTTAATACATTCGTCAATCGAATGTCAACATACGAAATCTAAAGTCACACATCCAAACTGAATAAATCCCATAGTAACAATACTGGAAATAACTGAAATACAAATGTCCAACAACAACGGAATAATGGAAAGAGCTACACATGCTCAACTAGATGAAAGTACTAAGAGTGGATCCATATGAACGAAGTCGTCTAATCAAGAGACCTGCAACTCCCACCGAAGCTGCAGCGCGTTCCTTGGTACCTGTAATACATACATATATATACAAGAGAGAGAAAGAGAAAAAGAAACGGGTCAGAGCCCGATAGTGTGTTTGATTAAAAATACGTTTAGCAAGTATTTAAATTGATACTGGCCAATACAACAACATATTAGTGCGACACTCTCTTGAGAAATTCTCACCTCTCTTCTAATGTGCACACCTATCGCACTAACCTTCCCAATGGTCTATCTCATCATATAACACGCTATCCTTTCCCAATGGATTAATTTATCTTATATTACTCGTAAGATTCAAAATTAACGATTTAATTATTTGGAGATACTATTCAATTAGTAACCAAAGTTCTCATTTTAACCTTATAATTCAATAAAGTTTTTCCAGTATCATATTATACTTTCTCAACACAAGTATTTATAATTTGAGTTATCAACCACGTCCTACATATCACATCACAGTAGACAGTTCCAGATTCAGAATTTCATATATATATATTAACCACTCGTAAAATATACATATAAACAATAACAGCACCCCAAATAAAACTATAGTGCGGGCATACTCTACTATCCAAACCCCATATCACTCACATTAAGGGGAATACAAATTCGGAATCACTCTCGAATTGTATTAACACATACACAAACAATAGGTTCCAAGTCCCTTAGGACCGTCTGAACTATCACTACGATAGCCTGTACCAAGGATACCTATACACAAACAAAATGAGGCGAAGCATAGATTCCAAGTCTCTAAGAGGATGGCACATGCCTGCATCTCTTAGGACCGTCTGAACTATCACATCACTAGCCTATACCAAGGATATCTATCTTCTAGGGTACGAGTCAATATCCCCCATAAGGCAACACATGATAAGATCGTCCCAGCGCGGCAACCTCAGGGATAGCAAGTAGCGTGGGCATGATTTTCACACATAGATAGTATATGCATACACAATCATATAACTATACTAATATTACCATATCAATAATGGGTATATTCTCAATTCCCATAATTACGACATTCGTATTTATTTCTCATTATTTAGTTATTACGTATAACCATTCACATCTTATTTTAATTTGAGGAACTTTTCCACTTACTACATAACGCTCATGGATTCTATCCTCCCAATTATAAAATTCAGTAGGTATACACATTTGTCCCAAGTAACTCTCTTACGTGTCTCTCCCTCTTTAAATCATAAATTTACCGACCCTTATGTAGTTATCCCAAAATACACTCTTTGTCCGACATCGAGGGTCCCAAAATCTATTCACATGTCCTACTGGTCTCCCCTATCTCCCAAAACATTTCATTAAGGATGCCCAAGAATTTTCTCACAATAAATTGAATTTAACTAATTTAATAAGGGAAATAGGAGTCTGCCAGGAGGGGTCGATCGATCGAGGTTTGGGGCTCGATCGATCGAACCTTCGATCGATCGAAGCTCTAGGCTCGATCGATCGATCAAGCAGGTACTTCGATTTTCTGCAGAATTGCAGTTACGGGTTTCATCTCCAAACTTACACCAAATCCATATTTTCTATCCCAATCGTCCCAGAATTGATACTCTAACCTTATATCATCATATCAGGTATTTTCAACGTAAAACATATCAATTTACATCACTAAACATGGATTAATCATGCCATAATTCATTTAAAACTCAAGAACCCTAAAAAAATCTCTAACTCATGATTCTAATCTGTTTTATCCCAGAATTTCTTTCTTATTTACACTAAAATTTCGTGGGTTATCTTTCTACATCACAAGAGACTTCCAGAATAAGGTTTTAGTCTTTACTACATGCAAATTCCTATCACAATTTGGGTTTTCTTCCATATTTTTCACCCCTAATCATTCCTAAACTAATATGGAAATTGCACCAACGAAAATAGCAAGATAAACACTTGCCCGGGATTTTCAACGTTCTGATTTGCAGATGTTTCTGGTATAGTTGCGTAGCCCGTTGCGCGATCTACGCGTTGGTGGTGGTTGTGGTGCAAACGGATGACTTTTGGGGCCTTGGATTGCCTTGGAAGCTTTCTTCTTCCCTCTCCTATGGACGTCACTTGTGTTTGAGTTTTATAACCCTAGAAGGTGACCTAGGTATCTGATATAACTCCTCTAATTTTCGTGGGTTTAATTACCCAAATATGTAAAATGACCAAAATGCCCTCCTGGGTTACTAATTAGGCCTAAAAACACCCCGAGACCCAAACTAAACCCCCGGGTACACTTTTCTGACTATCCCGACCCTTCCGGATACGTTGGCGCACTCAAAATGACCATACGAACAACTTATAAAATATTCACTTTTATTAATCCACATTTAGTCCCGACACGACACAGGCGCGTCCTGACTTAAATTTCCACAATTGTCATTTTATTCACACGTGACAATGTTATAAAAATAAATCTCATATATTACTATACTCATCCAGTAATATGCAACAAATAACAAATTTTCAATAATTACTAACTCTCGTCGCGCTAGTAAATATTTAGAACAACATTCCGGATTAAAATTAAATTAATTTATCTCAATTAAATTTAATAAATCCCATAATTTAAAAGCCATGAAAATACGGGGTATTACATTTATGTCCATGGTTTTTAGGGAATTCACAATATTTGGACATGTCCCTCTTGTTAGAAGGTGCCCTTAACTTCTCAGGCCATTGCAACTCCCTATTGTGCTTGATTTCTTCCAAGATATGGTGAACACTAACACTCAATAGAGTGTGATTCTCATAATTTTTGAGTTTATCATCCTTCTTCAGCATTGGTTCCTTCTGCTCATTTTACTCATTCTTATCATACTTCACTTCAGGCTTTATGATTGGAGTCTGCTTTGTAGCCATTACTTCCTCGGCATTTATGATTTTCGTTGTTTTTGCCATCAGTTCAACTATATTTTTGGGAGGATCTTTAGCCAAAGTATAATAAAGTAATGTGTAATATACTCCCTGGTACTTTCCCCTAATCGTGGCCTTATACTTAAAAGATGAGCTATTATGTTCACTGGATTATCTCCAAAACAGAAGTTATTAATAAATATCTCAGCAAGCTAATTAAATCTGGCAATTTGTCCTCTAGGTAGGCTATTGTACCATATTTGGGTTTAACCCGTGGTGGTTCTTGAAAATACCCTACACCTCATTTCATCAGGAACCGCATAAATATCCACTACAACTTGATATTGTTTTCTATGGACATAGGATCAGTTTTATCATCATATTTGGGGGTAACCACATGAGCTTTAAACTTAAAAGGAGTAGTTAAGTCCACGATTGCCTGAATAAAAGGAGATCCTTTAACAAAACTACATTGCAATGGATTATTTGCCATTTCACCCAATCTATCTTCCAGTCCTTGGATTGATCCTTTTTATGAAGGATTACCTGGATGAGATCTATGCGAAGAATCTCAGCTGTTCCGACCATTTTTCTATGTTGAACTCTCCTCTTGAGAGCTCTACTTGATGCGTACAGATCGTGGGACGCTTAATCTTGATAGGGCTGAGGCCTTATTTTGGACAGTTGGACGTTGAATGTTCTTGGATAATGCCCTGGGAGGATTTCTATTTCCTCTAGGTCGTAGACGACCAAAGGGAGAAGCTCTTCTTAACCTTTCCAAAAAACTTGGCCTCTTATGAGAAAAATAATGAATGTCATAGGGTTCTCTAGACCTGATGGATGACTTTCTCCTGGATGATAAGAAGTATCTCGTGAAGGTTTTGAATAATTGCATCTGCTGGATCTTGGAATGGAGGTAGAGCGGCATTTATCCCCGTCTCACTTGCAATGATTGAGCCAGTTGCTTCATTGTGTCATGCATGGGGTCCTATCCTTTGGCGAGACTGACGAGAATTCCATTCAGATAATTTTTTGGTAGTGGAGCAAGTGGACCAGGCGAGTTGCTTTCGTTTATGATACTAGGCTTAGGATCATTCATCTTGCCTGAACAAGGGTGTATGAGAGTGAGAACGACAATTAGAAACTTGTTCCCACAGACAATGCCAATATGTTGATGTAAGAAACTAGACTAGATCTAATTCTTTAATCATAGATAAAATATGTAAATAAAAAAAATGACACGAGATTTTAAAGTGGTTCGGCTATGTATGAAAGCCTACATCCACTATTATGGTATTAATCATATCAATATCTTATTTACCTGTATGCCCCTCCCCCCCTTATGAAGGGGGTACAAAGTATTTATAACGAAACAGAGGCCGAGGGTTGTAGTGTTAAGGGATGAAATGCTTTTATATTCAAGCATTTACATTCTTACATAATAAATGTGATGGTCGATTGTATAAATCTCGTGCAATATGACTTTTGGTATGGTGATGTTTCACTGGTCTTGTTGGTTAGCCTTCAATGATTTGGTCGGCATTTCTTGAGTTGGTCGTTCTTCATGGTAATCAGAAGAGCTACTATTTACTGACTAGGATTTCTTCCATGTAGGAGTACACGTGCTTACTTCTAATTAGTCCACATAGATGGGTAATTTTTGGTATCAACACTAGACGTGGGAGAGGAGGATTAGATCAAGTAATCACTAACAATAGAGATTCAACACCGGCATTACAAGCAAGCAATACTTAGATTTTCTTACTTATTATTTACAACTTATTTATGATGTAAATATAGTGAAGATCGAAATAGGATTAATCATATGTTTGGGATGAAATCATGTATAATTAATGGAGAATTAGTTTTACCCTTTATTAATGTTAAGAGTTGTTGATTTATTATAGCATTTTATGATATCATGATTCATATGGTTTAATTAAGTAATATGAGTTGAGTTTGCTATTTTAAATGATTGAATTTTAAATTACGTGGAACTTATAGAAGAAGAAAATGTTATTGAAAAATATGTCTTTCTAATGTTAGATTTAGCCTTGTCAATGGAGTTATAATGCGGAGATATGATATAGTACCTTATAAATTATATTAGGATGTTTATGGGACAAATTATAGGTTTAGGAAACCTTTTTCTGCAATTTAATATCAAGAAAATCAATGAAACTAAGTTGTAGGCTTGCATTTATAATACTACATCATTTGTGGGGTATCGAAATAGGACCGATCAATCGGTTTACGAAGGGGTGATTAGTTAGGATTACCAAGGCCAATAAATCAAGTCTTGTATAGGGATGCCGTATTTTTTTGAGATTTTTGTTTTGGGAGTTAGGATCATGACCTAGGGGTTTTCCAGGGATAGGGGTTATGATCCTATATATATATATATATATATATATATACATGTGTGTGTGTGTGTGTGTGTGTGATTAAGGTAAGATTGAGCGACGTTTAGCCCAATTTACATAGGTAGAGTGAGATACCATATTTGTATATATGTATTAGATGTTGTATACTGTGTGTGGACATACTATGGTTTGTGTGTTGTCTCGTGACGAATCTATCATTGGGGTTTCAATGTAATTTTTTACAGGATTGGGTACTACGCCTATGGCTGATGATGTAGGTTGCATATACGTGTAAGGACAAATTTCCAATTGAGTCAATTTGTAAGTGTTGGCTTAATATTGGACTAAACTATTTGAGTCGTAGGATAGAAGTTTGTGACCTTCAATCCTATGACGGCTTAGTTGAAGACGTAACGACCAAGCCTAAATTGAAGATATCATCATTGCTAATTTTTTATGCCATGTTTAACATCATCAACCTTTTAATTTTTTCGTGGTCTCCAAAGGTATGAATGCATATGATATATATAAAGACTTGGAATTTTATTGGGTGTAATTTTTTTTTACTAAACTAAGTTTAAAATGGATTTGTTTTTAATTTTTTAAAGAAAAATATTTTTTTTGAAAAATCATTTGAACGACATTTGAATCTTGTTCGAACGTGATGCCCAGGTCATTCGAACGAGATATCAAACGTTTCGCTTCTCTTCAATCGCGTTCGCAATCTCGTTCATAGTATGGTTCAAACGATCTTCGTTTCTGCAATCTTGTTCGAACGACATTGTTAGTTTTGCGAAAATGGCAGTTTTTAAAGCGATTTTTCTTTAACCTCCCACTACTCATTTTCCTAAGATTTTTTTTCATCTTCCAAAAAGAGAGAAACACTTTGAAAAGTACCATTGGTGTTTGTTAATCAAAATGAATTGATTTCAAGAACAAAACCAAGGTTTTACAGCCATTTGTTTACATGATCCAAGTTTTTTCATACCATATAATTAGAGATCATCGTTTTGGCATTGGGTTTCATTATCTACCCAAAAGAGATAGTTTCCTCCAAAGGATTACATTTTTTGTTCGTGGTATACATACGGAGGAGGACTTCGTATGTTTGGCAGTAGTTGTGCCCCGCCGGTGGATTTCGAGACGAAGGTGGACTCCTGAGTTGTCGACTAGGCTGAGGTGGAGGAAGGAAGAAGCTTCAAGGCTTGAGAGGGAGTTAGGTTATTGAGTAAGTCTTTTTGTCGTGTCTTTTGGAAAATCGTACCGAGTGAACTAATGGACGGATCGTCCGAGATTTTTCTCGTTGTGGGTTTTACTCATCAATCACGGCGTTGTGGTGTGTTTATTTTTATCTTGCATATTATCACATAGATGCATGCTTAGTGTAACAAGATAAAATTCGGTTTAATCACAACATTTGTTTAAATTAATGCAAATTTAATTTTGGGTAAAGTTTTGTTTGATTTAATTCAAGTCGGACTCAATTAATTTAGCAAAATTCATTTTGGTTTGTTTGGCCTTATTTGGAACTTGAATTAATTTTGTTTTAGAGATAATTTAAATATTTGTTTAGTTTACTTTATTTTAATTTTGAAAAAATTAAAATTGGGGGTGAAATTTAAAATTTGGAATATTATGTGAACCATCTCATTTTTCGAACTTTCAAGTGGTATCAGAGCATTTTTACCCTGCAAGTTCGTATCAGAGCATTTTTACCCTGCAAGTTGGTATCAGAGCATTTTTTACCCTACAAATTGGTACTAGAGCGAGTTACACTAATTTATCGCGTGATCCTGATTTTGTAAGGACTTTTTTTAATAATATGGAAAATTTGTCATTTTTTATGTTTTTTATTTTTTATGGTTCTCTTTTGCTTGCACATGACACCTCTCGTGATAGATCCAAAGGTTTATTGTGTTAGCCTTGTTTACATATGCTATATGTGTCTCGTGTTATATTCTTTCTAGTTGTATGTTTGTTTGTCATATTCTAGTCTATGCTTCATCATGTAACTTTTTTCTGAAATTATGATATGTTTATCTTTTATATTTTAATTCTATCAATTATTGGATTTCATGAAAAATACAAAAATATTTTGTTTATTTTTTGAATTGTCCTTTTTGTTTGGTTAACATTTTAAAAACTCAAAAAGATTTTTTTTGTGTGTGTATTTTGGTTCTACACATTTTTGTGGCATATACTTGTGTTTGAATCCTATATCATTCCCTTGCTTCTATGTGGCTAGAACTTTTGGTTATGAATTTAAATTCTTAAAATGTTCTTTATCATGCTTGCATGGAGAAGTTTGATTTTGATTTGCTTAATGGATTCTCTGTTCATATGCCTCTCACACACGTGCACGAGCTCTTTTGAACTTTAACTTCACATGTATCTTTGAGCTAAGTGAGATGTTCTCCTATCAATTTTGTCATATACATATCTTTGTGACTATGGAGGATTTGTGCATGTAAGAAGCATTGCCCGTGAGATTTATTTTAATAGTATATAAAAAAATATAATTGAGGGTGCACAGAAAGGGCTACGAAACGAGAAACCTCCTTTGCGTGAAAGACACCGTTGGCAAGGGCCTAAAAAGTATGGCATTGTAAAAAGTAGCCAAGGCCAACATCGTTTAGGTTGGTATGGTCATTCAAAAGAAAAGAAAAGAATTATTATTTATGAGGGAGTTTGGATGGAAATATTCACGGGTTTGCACAATGACGATGTATTCTTGTTATGATTATTTTGTCAAAAATTTATTAGTTTGTAGAATCATCAAAATTCTAAGCTTCTATGCATTTTTCTTGTTTGTTCTTTTAGTTCACTTTATCGTGTCACGTGAGGCTAAATCTATGATTGATAAAGTTTTTGCAATCAAATCTAACTCCTTAAACATTTTTAAGGGATTGGGTCATAATTCTTTTGTCTTTAGTTCACACTCCTTCACTCCGTTTACCGCATGTTTATTTAGACAAATTCATGCCATATGAGTGTGGAAAGCTTAATGTATTTTATATCTTGTGTAGTGTTTACACCTATATATATGTGCTCATGCATCATTTTTATCTTTAGCGTATATATATATATATATCTATGGTATCATTTTTTTTAGTCTTTGCCTTGCTATCTAGTCCATGTATGCTTCTTGTTGATATAGGTATCTATCTTGTTGTGACTTTTTCATTGATATCCCATACTTAACTTAGTACATTTTACTTGGTATCTTTTTGTTATCTCAACATAGTTGGTATCTATTAATCTTTGTGAGGATTAGTTTCTTTTGAGTTGCCATGTTGCTTTATTTTTTCTTGTATCACTTTACACCATTGCATGATATACTTATTTTTCCATTATGCTTATCCATTATTTCATTTCAGGGGAGAATTGATTCAATTGGGAAGAAATGAGTTATTTTATGCATGTTTACCTTTGTCTATTTCTGAACAAAAAGGCGAAGAAATGGTATCTAACTCTTTCAATTTTGGGAGATCTAACTCAGGGGAAGATGTCTTTCTTAGGTAGATCATGTTAGACAAAGGGAGAGAATTTAATTTATATTGTTATATTACCTATTCGTTTGATAGTGTGTTTAAGTGTGCAGGTTTTCATCCATGCGGCAAAGTTTTTAATACAAAGCTTTTCAACTTATATGTCGGTCAAACGTTTGTATTTTTATTTTTGGGTGGGATTGTGTCTTTTAGATGAGTATGACGACCCATAGGGTTTTTATTTTAATTTTATCCCGGAATAGCCAAAAGGAGAGATTTGTAAGGACAAATTTCCAATTGAGTCAATTTGTAACTGTTGGATTAATTCTAGAAAAAACTATTTGAGTCATAGGATAGAATTTTGTGACCTTCAAACCTATGACGTCAGAGTTGAAGACGTAGTGGCCAAGCCTAAATTGAAGATATCGTCATTGCCAATTTTTCATGCCATGTTTAATGTCATCAACCTTTCAATTTTTTCGTGGTCTCTAAAAATATGAATTCATATGATATATAGAGAGACTTCGAATTTTATTGGGTGTAATTTTTTTTTACTAAACTAAGTTTAAAATGTTTTTTTTTATTTTTAAAGAAAAATAAATTTTTTGAAAAGTCGTTCGAACGACATTGCATCTCGTTCGAACGAGATATCAAGCGTTTGTTTTCTTTGCAATCTCGTTCGTAATCTCGTTCGAACGAACTTAGTTTCTGCAATCTCACTTGAATGACATAACAGACTCTTTCGAACGACATTGTCAATTTTACGAAAACGATAGTTTTTAATGCAATTTTTCTTTAACCTCACACTACTCATTTTACTACCTATTTTAGTAGTGTGTGAGTAACCATTTTCCTGAGACTTTTTACATCTTCCAAAAAGAGATAAACACTTTTAAAAAGTCCCCTTGGTGTTTGTTAATCAAAATAAATTAATTTCAAGAACAAAACCAAGGTTTTACACCCATTTATTGATATGATCCAAGTTTTTTCATACCATATGTTTTGAGATCATCATTTTGGCACCGGATTTCATTCTATACCCAAAAGAGATAGTTTTCTATGGAGGATTTCGTTTTGTGTTCATGGTGTACATATGGAGGAGGACTTCGTATGTTTGGTGGTAGCTGCCCCATCGGTGGATTCCGAGACGAAGGTGGACTCCTGAGTTGTCGACTAGGCGAAGGTGGAGGAACGAAGAAGCTTCAAGGCTTGAGAGGGAGTTAGGTTATTGAGTAAGTCTTTTTGTCGTGTCTTTTGTAAAACCGTACCTAGTGGACTTATGGATGGATTGTCCGAGATTTCTCTCGTTGTGGGTTTTCCTCGTACATGGAGGCGTAGGGGTGTGTTTATTTTTATCTTGCATATTATCACATAGATACATGCTTAGTGTAATAAGATAAAAATTGGTTTCATAACAAAATTTGTTTAAATTAGTGCAAATTTAATTTGGGTAAAGTTGTGTTTGATTTAATTCAAGTCGGACTCAATTATTTGGCAAAATTCATTTTTGGTCTATTTGGCCTTATTTGGAACTTGAATTAATTTTGTTTTAGAGATTATTTAAATATTTGTTTGTTTACCTTTTTTTAATTTTGAAGAAATTAAAATTTTGGGTGAACTTTAAAATTTTAAATATTGTGTGAACCATCTCATTTTTTAAACTTTCAAGTGGTATCAGAGCATTTTACCCTACAAGTTGGTATCAGAGCATTTTTACCCTGCAAATTGGTACCAGAGCGGGTTACACTAATTTATCATGTGATCCTGATTTTTTAAGATTTTTTTTTGTATAATATGGAAAATTAATCATTTTGTATGTTTCCTATTTTTGATGTTTCTCTTTTGCTTGCACATGACACCTCTCATGATAGATCCAAAGGTTGATTGTGTTATCCTTATTTACATACGCTAGATGTGTCTCTTGTTATATTCTTTCTAGTTGTATGTTTATTTGTCATATTCTAGTATATGCTTCATCATGTAAATTTTTGCTAGAATTATTATATGTTTATCTTTTGTATTTTAATTTTATCAATTATTTGATTTCATGGAAAATTCAAAAAGATTTTGTTTGTCTTTTGAGTTGTCCTTTTTGTTTGGTTAACATTTGAAAAACTCAAAATGATTGTTTTTGTGTGTATTTTGGTTTTACACATTTTTGTGGCATATACTTGTGTTTGAATCCTATATCATTCCCCCGCTTCCATGTGGTTATAGTTTTTCAATTTTTAAAACTTTCTTTATCATGCTTGCATGGAGAAGTTTAATTTTGAATTGCTTAATGGATTCTCTTTTTATAAGCCTCTCACACACATGCAAGAGCTCTTTTGAACTTTAACCTCACATGTATATTGAGCTAAGTGAGATGTTTTCTAATCAATTTTTTCATCTACATGTTTTTGAATTGACACCTCTTTTCTTCCTTTAGAGAAACCCTATCCAATGAGCTAAATATATGAGAGCGGGGATAGTCATTCAAAAATATCCATACTTCTAAACATAACATTGTTCTTCACATTAACACAAAACACAATTTCAATAACCTAAACAAAAATAGGACTACATATTATACTAGTTGAGAATGCAGTTTATGTACCAAAGAAGAGAACTACCAATTAAAATTATTTTCAAATTTTAATCGTGTTAAAATAAAAGGCAATCCCTAATGGTTTGTATGACAGTATTTACTAATGATTTATAATACACGTCATATCGAAATTTCCTTCAAGAATATGAGTAAACCATATGTAAAATGAAAACACCGCATAACACTGGATGTGCTAGGAAAAATCCACTAACGAGTAAAACCTGGGGCTTCGACAATATCACATACTAAACAAAAACGTGTTGGCACTCAGTGTTTATTTTCGTTGCAAAAATATTTTCTAACAATTTATTCCATTAAAAAGGCATGGGGAATATATTAGTAATGATTATTTACCATTCCATGTTACACTTACCATTACCAAATAAGACAACTACCATTACCAATTCCACCATAGTAATGTTTTTTATCGTTACTAAGCCAAAAACATTATCTTCTTCTTAGACTTGGTCTACCAATATGTCTTTCCCTTAAAGACTAATAAAATAATGTCTTGTATATACTCTCTTTATTGAAATCATTACCCACTAAGGATTAGGTGAGTCTTTCAAACCAAGCTCTAAGAGCTTGACGAAGGCCATAAAAAGCCTTTTTATGGAGATACACATGTTTGGAAAACTTGAGGTCCTTAAATCCCTTTGGTTGTGACACGTAGTCTTTATTTTGGAGAGTAACATTCAATAATCCACTATTGACATCCAATGGATCTTTATGTTCAAAAAACATTATATAGCTAGAGTAATGAATTGACTCTACCCTCTAAATCAGGTCAAAAGACTTATTGAATTTAACACCTTAAGTTTGGATGTATCCTTGAGCCATTAGCCTTATTTCTCAACACCGAACTATCTTCATCACACTTGTCATGGAAGATCCACTTCGCACAAATTACATTATCTCCTTAGGAATAAGGACTAGATTCCAAACATCTTTTTTCAAACTGGTCTAATTCATCTTGCATGATTTTAACCTAATATAGTCTAATAAGACTTCTTTCACATTCTTAGGCTCTATTGTATAAGTTTAACAAAGATAGCTAACTTTATTTTGGAGTTAAGAATGTGATTTACTCTAACACTAGGACTTATGATGATTTTATAGACATCATGGCCTTTTTTGACCCAGGAATGTGTGTCACCCACTTTTATAATTACTTGGGGGTAGTTTGGTCACCTTTTCATAATCAATTTCTTATATTTTCCTTTCCCCTTAAACATAGAGGAAAATGGAAGATGTGATCTCACAATAATCTTCATTAAATGTAGAGAAGTCATCATCATCAATGAAAACATTACTACAGTCCATCATATTTTGTGAGGCTCAATTTTGCACATGATAGGCACGATTATTTTTGGAATAGTTGAGATAAACTTCAACATCGCTCTTAGATTCAAGATTAATCAAATATTCATGTTATTTGAGTATATAACGCTCTCCCAACGATTACAAAATTCGTGAGTGTGGGTTTATAAGTTTTCTAAATCTTATAGAGGGTTTTATTGCTATTATACTTCCTATAGACTCGTATTTTGATAACAAGGCAAGAATTGTTAGCCATTTCCAACCAAAATATCTTAGCCCCACTTCCTATTAACATCAACCTACCATCTCTTTCATAGTTCATTTCTTTTTTTCAATAATCGTATTTTGTTGAGATGTTTTAGGCGAAGAAAATTTATTATGCATCCCATCATCACTACAACACTAGGGAATAACAACTTCCCCAAACTCTCCTCGATGATCTCTACAGACACTAATAATGAATCATGCTATACAAGAGGAGGTCGAGAAGCTCCAGAAAGCCGAATTCATTGAAGACGTGAAGTATCCAGACTGGTTGGCAAATGTGGTGATGGTAAAAAAGAAAAACAATAAATGGAGAATGTGTGTTGATTTCACCGATCTTAACAAGGCGTGCCCAAAAGATCATTTTCCATTGCCTAGAATTGATCAACTAGTGGATGCTACCTCGGGACATGAACTGCTCAGCTTCATGGATGCTTACTCTGGCTACAACCAGATCAAAATGAAACCTGAAGACAGGGAAAGTACTTCTTTTATTACCCCTAGGGGAACTTATTGCTATAATGTTATGCCTTTTGGTTTGAAAAATGCAGGAGCGACATACCAGCGGCTGATGAACAAGGTTTTCACCGAACAAATCAGTTGCAACATGGAAGTCTATGTCGATGATATGCTGACAAAAAGCAAGAAAGCTGCAGATCATCTATTTGACTTAGCTCAGACATTTGATCAACTGGATAAATACCAGATGAAGCTCAACCCGACGAAGTGCACATTTAGAGTATGAGAAGGAATGTTTCTCGGGTACATTGTCAACCAGCGAGGCATTGAAGCAAATCCAGATAAGATCAAAGCTTTTTTAGGGTTGCGATCTCCAACAACAAAGAAAGAAGTGCAGAGTCTTACAGGACGAGTTGCAGTGCTCAACAGATTTGTATCCCGAGCAACTGAAAAATGCCTCCCATTCTTCAAAACACTTCGAAAAACTTTTGAGTGGACTGATGAATGTGAGAAGGCCTTTCAAGACTTGAAAAAGTATTTAGGAACACATCCATTGTTGTCCAGGCCAATAACAGGAGAGAAGTTGTACTTGTATCTGGCAGTATCAGAGAATGCAGTCAGTTCAGCATTGATCAGATTGGAGAATGGAGTCCAGAAACCAATCTATTACACAAGTAAGGCTTTCCGAGGTGAGGAAATCAGGTACCCAAAGCTGGAGAAATTGGCATTGGCATTAATTGAAGCAAGTAGAAGAATGAGGCCATATTTCCAGGCCCATACCATCGTCGTTTATACCGACATGCCACTGAGGCAAGCCCTTCATAAGCCAGAAAAGTCAGGGAGATTGATGTACTGGGCAATAGAGCTCGGTGAATATGATATTGTGTATGAGCCCAGATCATCATTGAAAGGGCAAGCTGTAGCAGATTTTATAGCAGAGTTTACATATCCTGATACCCCCGAGGAACAAAAATTGCTCGCTGACCAACCTGTGGATGTTACAGGATCAACAGACATAAATCCAGACCAACTCCGGTTGGTAAAAGGACTTATGGATGAAGAAAGATTATCAACTTCGAGCTCAGACCAGCTCCGGTTGGTAAAAGAGCGAGAAGAGATGATCGACGAGGAGCGAAAAGTGTCAGGGGAGGATGAAAAGAAGCAACAAATATTTCACCGAGGAGCTCTGTAAGATAAGAAATTTGAAGACGGGTTGCCCATATGGAGATTATATGTAGATGGCTCATCTTGCACAGCAGGTTGCGGGGCAGGAATTATTTTGAACACCCCAGACGAGATTGACATGGAATATGCTTTGCGATTCCAATTCAAAGCCTCCAATAATGAGGCTGAGTATGAAGCCATGATAGCAGGTCTTAATTTATCAAAGATTATGGAAGCGCAACAAGTGATGGTATTCACTGATTCTCAATTGATTGTGAATCAGATGATGGGAACATATGCGGTTAAAGGAGAACTAATGGTCAAGTATCATGCAAAGGTGATGGAATTGTTGGCAGAATTTGATGCCATTCAGTTGATTAGAATACCCAGAATAGAAAATGCACAAGCAGACGCACTGGCCCGACTAGCATCAGTTACTCGTACCGAGCTGCGAAGAACAATACCAATTGAAGTACTGGAAAGTCGGAGCATAGATGAAAACCTGAAGATGAATGTTATTACCCTTGATTTAGGACCATCTTGGATGGACCCCATCCGGGTATATATTGAAGAGGGAGAATTGCCAGAGGATAAGCTCGCTGCCAAGAAATTGAAGTATAAAGCTGCTCGGTATGTATTAACTAATGGTATTTTATATAGACGAGGAATTATGGCAGGTTTGCAGAGATGTGTACATCCCTCCGAGGTGAAAGAATTGATTGAAGAGATCCATGAAGGGTCTTGTGGAGCTCATGTAGCAGGTCGAACACTTTTGCAAAGGGTAATGACTCAAGGATACTACTGGCCGACGATGAGGGCTGATTGTATAGCCTATGCTAAGAAATGTGATAAGTGCCAACGTTTTTCCTCCATCCGACGAACTCCACAAGCATTGTTGACACCAATAACTTCCCCTTGGCCATTTGCCATGTGGGGAATTGATTTGGTTGGACCACTGCCGACCACCCGAGGAAGATTCAAGTACCTCGTCGTTGCAGTGGACTATTTTACTAAGTGGGTAGAAGCTGAGCCGCTTATTGATATGACATACGAGAAGGTATACCAGTTCGTTTGGAAGAACATCATCTGTCGATATGGTCTCCCTCATTCCTTCATCACAGATCATGGAACACAATTCGACAACGAGGATTTTGCTGCCTATTGTCAACAATCAAACATCCTGAAGACCCACTTACACCAGGTCATCCTCAAAGCAATGGGCAAACTGAGGTGACAAACAGAACACTACTAAATGGTTTGAAGAAGAGGCTAAGTGAAGCTAAAGCTAATTGGATTAATGAGCTACAATCAGTATGGTGGGCTTATCGAACAACTCCCCGAGCAGCGACTGGAGAATCACCATACATGCTGGCATTTGGAAGTGAGGCTGTAATACCTGCCGAGTTGGGTCTCCCAACACACAGAGTGCTAAATTTCAATTCCCCAGTCAGTGACTTGATGAGAATATTAGATTTAGACATGCTCGAGGAGGTTAGAGAAGAGGCAGCCATTAGGAATGCTGCTTACCAACAACGCACAGCTCTGTTCTACAACAAAAGGGTGAAGAAATGCGACTTAAAAGAAGGGGATTATGTGCTAAAGAAGGTCATTCAGAAGCACAATAAGCTTTAAGCCAACTGGCATGGACCTTACCGAGTTACAGAAGTTGTCCGACCAGGAACTTACCGAATAGCAACTCTAGAAGGAGAGGAATTCAAGAATGCTTGGAATGCTGAACACCTTCGCAAGTATTATCAATGATGTAAAATGTACAACAGTTCCATCAATATGAATAAAATGATGATGTTTTCACCATTTTCCCCTCCTTTGTTTGAAAGTTTTTCGGGGAATACTAGTGTTGTACACTACGCTGCTCGACAGCAAAAAGAAGACGATAGTTCAGACCCACGACCAACTCCGGTTGGTAAAAGGGCGAGAATAAATGATATACTCCTTTGGGTAGGAGGCGTACACTTGCGTGATCAACTTCAGTTGGTAAAAGAGCTTGTGGACAAGATAGTTCGAAAGAACCTGATATACTCCTTTGGTTAGGAGGCGTACACTTGCGTGATCAACTTCGGTTGGTAAAAGAGCTTGTGGACAAGATAGTTCGAAAGAACCTGATATACTCCTTTGGTTAGGAGGCGTACACTTGCGTGATCAACTTCGGTTGGTAAAAGAGCTTGTGGACAATATAGTTCGAAAGAACCTGATAGTTCGAGCGTGATCAACTTCGGTTGGTAAAATAGCGAGAACAAATTATACTCCTTTGGTTAGGAGGCGTACACTTGCGTGATCAACTTCGGTTGGTAAAAGAGCTTGTGGACAAGATAGATCGAAAGAACCCAATAGTTCAAACTCATGACCTACTATGATTGGTAAGAGGGCAAGAACAACATTCTTAAAAATGCCAATTTTGGCTGGTTAAGAAACAAAATATGCCAATTTATGTTGGTCGGAAAGTAAAATCATTCCAGAAAATACAAGAATTCCAAACTGAACCAAGTATAGTTGGTCGGTGATCAAAACTGTAATTGGTTGACGAGGATAAATTATCAACCTTGGTTGGTCGGACACATTTTATGAAAAAAATTTACCAAGTATGGTTGATTGGAGATAAAAACCCATCAACTATAGTTGGTCGACAAACGTAATTTAACAACCTTGGTTGGTTGGAAGCATTTTAAACATTTTATACTCATTACTTTATTATTAAGTGATTGAGCAACATTGATACTTGTAATTTTGATTACTAAGTTGGTTGATGAACAGCACCATATTGTTATCTTTTTAACAGATACATATGCACAAATGTAAAAATGTTTGATAAACACAAGACAATAGCAATTAAGATTGCGAATAAAAATGAAAGTCTTTCATTAAAATCAAAAACAAAATACATTGAGAATGAAAATGTATACTAACTATTACATTGAGATTCCTACTCTATTGGTTTCTTTCCCTCTGCTTTTGAAACAGGTTCCTCGCCAGCAGGAGGATCATCCAAAGCATAAGGGGAGTTTATGAAGTTAAGATCTTTCAGCATTCTGATGTTCATCACAGATGGTCTGTCCGAGCAGCTCTTGCTCGTCTCCGAACAGCTCTTTCTCGTCCCCGAGCAGAGGTAGAAGTCAAAATCAGCATCTGCAGCATTGAGATATTTTGCTACTACTGTCTCGACGAATAATGAAGAAGAAGTTGTGTGAAAATGTTTCAAAGTACACCACTAGCTTGGTACTAATCAGATTGAAGAGTTGTGTTCAAAAGCTAAATATGTTACTCGACAAAGTATTCAGAGGATCATAAATCAGAAAAATCAAGCACGTAAAGTTAGCATTCAGTTGCTCGACACAAGAAGCAGTCGATCGACTAGCAAACCAATCAACATACTTGAAGATTATGACAAGCTACAAGCTGCTGTAATACCCCGTACGTTTGGCTATATTTATTTTTGAGATTAATTAATTAAATGCGTATTAATTGGAAATTAATCCGGGTTATAAATACTAACGAGATGTGAGTTGGTATTTAATTATGTGCATATATGAGTATATATGAATTTGGAATTATGAAATTTGTCGTGAGATTTATATACGGCATTTTAGAAATTTTGTTGAGACGCGTGGGACCGCCGCGTCACGGTGTAATATTTTGACTATAAAAGTGAATTTAAAATCTATAAACTGTATGGTCGTTTTGAGTGCGCCAACGCGTCCGGAAGGGTCGAGATAGTCAGAAAACACTAGCCGGGGGTGTAGTTTGGATACCGGGGTATTTTTAGGCCATACCGGCATCATAAAGGGTATTTTGGTAATTTCGTATTTTGGGAAATTAAAAGTGACGAAAATTGGTTAATTACATCTAATGTGGATTTGACCCACTAAGCCCCTAACCAACCCATATTAACCTAGAAGGCTACGTAGGTTATTAGAAGAGTTTTCTAAGTTCCCCAAATCAAACCCTAGCCACCTTAAGCCACCATTGGAGAAGAAGCTTGGAGAGAAGAAATTCTGCAGAAAAGCTTCATCAAACCTACACCAAACTCAGAGACAATCAAGGCAAGTGACTTTATTCCATTTAATTTCAGAGAATGTCCTTTCCACGTTAGAAATTGAAGAATTTTAATTGTTCTTGAAAGTTGAATGAAAACCCATGTTAATTGGATTTAGAACTTGAATATTGAGGACAAATCGCATGTAGAATTACATAGAGATGATTATTCGGGTATTAATGTATGTTGGTTGTAACAAAAACGGATTTAATTCGGGGATTTGATGATGATAAAGATCTAGGGTTCATGTTCTTATAAAAATTGGGGAAAAATATAGAATCTTGTGATTTAATGATGTTTAGAAGGTATTAAACCCTTAAAAGATGTTAGTATATCACCTTAGCATGTTTGAGGATGATTAGCGAACTTAATACATGGTTGGAACGAATTTTAGAAGAGATTTGAGGAGTAAAAATGGATGAAAAATGTAACTAAGAAGATCTATGACGAAACTGGCAGGTCGTTAGAAGCCCCTACCCAGGTCGTTCGAACGAACTCGTTCGAACGAGCTTCTGACGAGTTGACCAGCGAGGAGACGTGTCATCCTACGTGGCAATATTCTACACCCGAGGAGAGTTGGTCGGCACCCGAGGAGTGTTAGTCAGCACCCGAGGAGAGTTGGTCGGTACCCGAGGAGAGTTAGTCGACACCCGAGGAGAGTTAGTCGGCACCCGAGGAGAGTTGGTCGGCATACCAACCAGGAAGATCAAAGGATAACTATGCATTTAATGTGCATTAATGAAGATGGCAACGCATTTAATGATCATTAATGTACATTTATACTGTAGATGACAACACATAGCATACCAAGCAATTCAACAATTAGATTCGTTGAATGTAGACATAATGTATAAATGTCTACATACAATGAATCTCTTTATCTCCCATCACTATAAATACATGTATTCCCTTAGCCAAAGGGAAAATAACCGAGGAAGGAGAAGAGATCCAAGAGATCAAAGAGATCCAAGAACCGAGAGACACCATACACAAGATCCACACCTTTTTCTCTCTCTACACCATATTGTGCTATTGTAAACCCTTGAGAATAAAATAACAGTGGAC
The DNA here is from genome assembly GCA_949130495.1 of Sambucus nigra. NCBI lineage: Eukaryota > Viridiplantae > Streptophyta > Magnoliopsida > Dipsacales > Adoxaceae > Sambucus > Sambucus nigra. Next base: position 250,105,498 of record OX422218.1, on the reverse strand, counting down.
GTAGGCTTTTCCTTATAGCCGAACCACTTTAAAAATCTTTGTCTCTTATATGTTTGATGTGAATGTTTATCTTCATCTTCAATCTCATCCTCATCATTTATCTGTTTTTTACGCCACTAAAATGGCCTGGACCATTTTCTGTTTTCAACAGATTGGCGCCGTCTGTGGGAACGATTATTATTATCGTTTTTCACCAAAAATCATCCATCATCAATGGCGAATAATCCAGAATCTAGCAATCAAAACGCTAGAAATACTGGAAATCCTCATAATCCCTCTGCACCTCCAGATCTAGCCGGGATTATGACGAATCTGGCTCAAGGACAAACCGCCATGCAAGAAACAATGAGGCAACTCATACAAACCCTTCATGGTGGTGCACCTGCACGTTCAGGACAGCAAAGTGGTCAGAGGTAAACTTATTTACTTTCTTCACGATCCAGGCGTACTGAGTCACATCGTAATGAGGAGTCTGATGATTTCTCTTATCAACCTGGGCGAACTTCGTCAATAAGGGCTACAGATACTGATCAATATATCACTCTCTTTCTAGAAAGACCCAGTGCTTTAGAAAGACTGAGTAGGTTGTCTCCTTTCAGTCGATTAGGCCCTAGGAGGAATAGGAGCCCACCTAAGACCATGTCGAGGAGTTTTCGACAACCATCAGATCTAAGAGAAGGATCAGCACAATCACGACCGGCTGCTCGTCAAGATAGATCTCAAGAAGCTACCTCAGAACGATCAATTGCTCGAACCAATAGGCCCGAGGAAGGAAATGAAGCGTGGAAAGGATCTCTCCAACGATTGGAGGATAAATTGGGAGAAATGGCCAAAGCAAAGAACCCCCTACAACGAACTTTTGTTCGAGGAACACCTTTTGTACAGGCCATTGTGAATTTTCCTACACCGTCAAAGTTCAAAGCACCTGTAGTGACCCCCAAATATGATGGAAAGATAGATCATGTTCTTCACATAGAGCAATATCAAGCTGCTACCGACATCTATGTCGTTCCCGACGAGATGAGATGCAGAGCGTTCTTAGGAACTCTTACTGGAGCTGCCCAGATATGGTACAACAATCTTCCTAGGGGTAAGATTTCAACTTTCTTTCAGTTGGCCGAATTTTTTATTGGCAATTTCTGTTTTGGAGCAAAGCCAGTAAAACGAGTAGCACACTTGTTAAGTGTTAGACAAAAATCTGGTGAGAGTACTAGAGATTACATAACTCGTTTCAATAACGAGAAGCTGGAAGTCATAGATTACGAAGAAAAGACAGCAATCACCGCCTTGATGAGTGGGTTGTTGCCTAATAAATTGTATTACACCTTGGCGAAAGATCCACCTAAAACTATGTCAGAGTTGATGGCAAAAGCGGCCAAAATCATGAACGCCGAGGAAGCTATGGCCGCAAAGAAGAATATGGATAAAGACACCAAGGTAGACGTCGACAAGTCTAAAAATAAAGAGCGTAAAGGCAATGGCGGTGACAAATGCTCCAGAAATAATAAATCATCATGGGAAGTCTTGAAGAAATATGACAATTATACTCCTTTGAAAATGGGTATTCATCATGTCTTGGAAGAAATCAAGAACAACGAGGAGGTAAAATGGCCAAAGAAACTGAAGTCAGACCCTGATTCGAGGAGTAAGGATAAATATTGCGAGTTTCATAAAGATCATGGTCACATGACCAAAAATTGCATAGCTCTTCAGAACGAGATTGAAACACTCATCCGAAGAGGAAAGCTATCAAAATATGTTGATCGGGGAGGTGAAAGAAAAAATAACGACCGGACTAGAGAGAGGTCTAGATCTCCTCGTCGAGCAGAAGAGAAAAAGAAGAGGAACCATGAAGATGATCCAGATGATGACCCCAACCTTCCCAAGAAACCAAGACAGCCAGAACGAGAGGTATTTTCTATACGTTTTGGGTCATTTGATTGTAATGTCATTACAGGAGGAGATGCAGGAGGAGGAGACCTTACTGCAGAAAGAAAGGCTTACCTTGGAGAGGCTCAAGCTTGTTCGTATATTCAGCGAATAAATCTGGCCGAGGACGATCGTCCGAGGAAGGTAAACAAAGAGAAGCTGGTCATTGGCTTTTCAAAAAACGACCTAGCAGGTGTTCTTTATCCTCACGACGATCCTCTGGTGATTAAAATGAGGATGAAGGAAGTAGTGATTTCAAGGGTGTTAGTAAACAATGGAAGTTCGGCAGACATCATGTACTATTCATGCTTTGACAGTTTAAATCTGAAATTATCTCAATTGGAACCGTATCACAGACGGTGGGAATCTGTTGAAGATAGAAAATAGCCACTGCCATTTTAGTGGCGTCAACAGCAGATAAATGATGAGGATGAGATTGAAGATGAAGATAAACATTCACATCAAACATATAAGAGACAAGGATTTTTAAAGTGGTTCGGCTATGAATAAAGCCTACGTCCACTGTTATTTTATTCCCAGGGGTTTACAATAGCACAATATGGTGTAGAGAGAGGGAGAAAAAGGGTGTGGATCTTGTGTATGGTGTCTCTCGGATCTCTTGGATCTCTTGGATCTCTCGGATCTCTTGGATCTCCTGGATCTCTTGGATCTCTCGGATCTCTTGGATCTCTCTTCCTTTTGGCTAAGGGAATACATGTATTTATAGTGGTGGGGGATAAAGAGATTCATTGTATGTAGACATTTATACATTATGTCTACATTCAACGAATCTAATTGTTGAATTGCTTGGTATGCTATGTGTTGTCATCTACAGTATAAATGTACATTAATGCTCATTAAATGCGTAGTTATCCTTTGATCTTCCCGGTTGGTATGCCGACCAACTCTCCTCGGGTGCCGACCAACTCTCCTCGGGTGCCGACCAACTCTCCTCAGGTGCCAACTAACACTCCTCGGGTGCCGAATATTTCCACGTAGGATGACATGTGTCCTTTTCTGATTGGTCATCGTAGATGGAGAATTTTTGTGTTAACAGAAGCCCCCAATGCTCCATGCTTGATGGTTTACTTGAAAGGATGGAGTATTTATTCTGCAGTGTTGCTCGGTGCTCGTGAAATTCTTGATTTGTTCAACATAAAGTGCATTATCTCTTGGACGACATATGATGCAGACTGATCCATGGTTGCTAATCTTTCTTTTGAGGAACTCCGTGTGCTATGTATCACCCCTGGGAATTCGGATAGAAGATCCTCGGCAGTCTTTAACTTCACATCCAATTCTTCTTTTTGGCGCTTTACATCTCGCAGGATGGACAACTCTTCCTCTGCCTTCTTCAGCTTATCTTCAAGCTCTCCAAAGTTCTTGAGCTTGTTGTCATATTTTTGATGCTCAATCTCTAAACTTTTCACCTTGTCCTCCAAACTCTTAGAGATCTCAGCCAACTTCACCTTCTCAGCTTCAACTATTGACAACTTTTTCTCCCAGACAGCTTTGTCCTCACTATACTGCTGACGAGAATCCTTCAAGGATTGGGTCAAACCCAGCAGAGCATCCTCTACCCCCGACGAGGAACTGGAAGCTTTAATTGCTTCATCTTTCTTCACGATGTTGTTAAAACAATTCACCAGCTAAACAAAGGAAAAAGTGATAGGTCAGTACAAAAATACAAGTATTCAAAGAAAGAAAGGAAATTCAGAGTGTGAGAAATTTACTGAAGCAAGGTGACGGGTAGCTAGGGATGTCAGCATATCCCTAAAAATCTTTTCATCAATTCCTTGGACCTCGGGTGTGATCCAAGTTTTTACCGAGCTCATGGCGGAGCTCGGAGGAATGATGGTTGGAACACCAACACCACCAGCTGGTAGAGAAGAGATGGTTTCAGTCAGATTGGAAGTTTCAGCCAAATTGACTGAGGACGATTTCCTTAATCTCCTCAAAGGAACTTCAGCAATTTCAACCAAGGAAGAGCTCTTGGTCGGAGAGATAGCAGTCATCTCCACAGGAGCAACCTTCTTGCTCGGAGCCACTGGGGGCTTCTCGGTAGCTTTGGAAGGCGCAACATCCACCTTCTTAGTCCCCTCTGGGACATCAATTTTGCTTTTCTTGGCTTCAGCAGCAGAAGTAGTGTCATCAAATAGAGCAGGGGGAGCTCTTTTCTTGCCCATTCTTTGACTTAAAGGGATGTGAGAATCTGAAGAAGAATCCTCTGGAGTTGAGGCTGGCTCAACAGATCTAATCACAGGACGAGCAGTATAAGAAGTCGTATAGCTCCTATACTGCAGAAAATATGATGCAGACCTGATGTGCTCGTCTGCAACGTTCTTATGCAAACCCCAGATAAGTTTCAGATGCTTAATATTAACCTCTGACTCTTTTGGAGTTTTTCTTTTACTATCAACTGCAAATAAATACATAATGAAATATCAGTCATACATTTTGTCAAATATGATAAAAGCATAATTTCATAAGTAAAGGAAAATGAGAATAAACCTATCCCATTGCCATATGGGGGCATTTAGGACCCTGGTATACTGCATCTCCAACCAAGGGGGCATATTGCCAATTTTTAATCACCACCCCATGTTCAAAATAATCTCTATTTGCATCAGGGAGATTAACTACAAGAGCCCTATTTAAAAACCTAGTTTTTAAGTAATAAACATTATCTAAAATAGCCCATCTATAGCAATACATAATCTCAGGAATCCCTATACGAGTTCCATGAGTTAGATTTAATTTATACACCCCATTAATTATTCTCCATGAATTGGGGGCTATTTTTGCAGGAACAACGTCAAAGTACTGACAGAACTCTAAGCATAAGGGGTTTGGCGGAAAAGAAAATCCACATTCAGCAATGAATAGACTGGGGAACCAATGTCCCTCAGCCAATCGAAAATAATCTAAAGGCTCAGAAAGAACCTCCAGAGTTACCCAGGAAGGAATGGAAAAATCGGAACGAAATTTCTCAACAGACTCCACAATATAAACCATAGTGAATAAAAGAAATACAGAAGAAAAGAAGAGAATCTTACAGGAAAAAGGAAGAGCTGACAACTAGCGAAGGAAAAGATGAACGCACAAGGGAGAGAGAGAGAACAGAAAGCTTGAATGCAGAAAATTGGAAAAGGTAGAAGACGGTATGGTTACCTAAGAAGTTTAAATACTTTACCTTGGGAAGCTGCGAAGGAAATGATTACACAAAAGAAACTAATACGCCACCGGCGGCTAAAAGGACAAAAATGCACGAAGATCGAAGCACTCATAAAAATTCGAAAAAGGCGGATTTTGTGAATTTGAAAGAAATTCAAATATGAAGAAAAGGCTCCTAAAACCCAGGAAAGTCATTTAATATCGCCATATACCGAGAAAGAATGTTCCATACTCCTCAAAGTTCGAAATATGAAACATTGGGGGCTTCTGTTGATACCAAAATTAATATGCTGATATGGACGAATAATATGAAGACACGTGTCAATCTACTTGGCACAATAATAACGAGGAAGTTTCATTTCCCCGACCAACTCATGTTCTCTCCAAGCAACGAGGATACACCGAGGAACTTCAGCACTCCGAGGTACACTAGCGCTCCGAGGAACTCCTGATCAACGAGCAACTAAGGCGGTCTGAACTGCATCTCAGCCGTAGCATTAACTGCCAGATAATCAACAGTTCAATTATTCATTGAATGTTTATCATCTTGACGCACACGCTGCATTAAATGTATTACCATTTCATATGTATATCATTTAATGTATCAACCCTTTCATGTACAGCCTAAGGGCTATAAATACCTTGTATCACCCTCATTCAAAGGGGAATTTCTTGAGAGAACATATACTCGAGAATTCCTAAACACTCAGCAATAACATAACAGTGGACGTAGGCCATTCTTATAAGGCTGAACCACTTTAAAAATCTTTGTCTCATTTTATTTATCTGTGAGTGAATAATTAGAGCTATCTAATTTTTTACATCAACAGTTTGTCTTAAAAGAACTTAGAAAATCTACCCACTATCAAAAAATCATTGTGAAGGATTCTGTGAAATTAAATTCGTGTGAATGACAAGACATTTAACATCTTTGAAAACATTTCCATTCCCTTAGTCTTAAAATCCTTATCAAATCATTTGAACGTTGTTCAACATTTATAGTTTTTTACATCATTTCAATGTTAGACAAAATAGTTCTCGATTTTTCAAAGAGAGCATTAAAATCACACTTTAAATAAGAAACCATGTCAACTTTGGAAACATGGGGTCTTTTGGTCATCTTTTTCATTTTTCGTTGATTATAACAAAATCCTTCAAATTTCACTTCTTATCACAAAATGTTCATTGGACTACAATGCCTCGTACTTTCTCATTAGTATGCTTCAAAAAAAAATTATTCTAAAGTTATGGAAGAAAATTTTTATGAGCTTGAGTCTCTTGAGAAGGTTTCACAAATGTGGTATTGGTTTTTACATTGGTTGCATATTCAAATTTATTGTACCCAATACCGATTTTATCATTTGAAGATTAGGTGTGAGATGAAAATATTTTATCCTACTTCTTGATCGATCACTCAAAAAAACTTTAACACTTTTAGTAGAGAGTAAATCATTTTCAATATATGATATTTTCATTTAAAAATTTATTAGAACTTTTACATTCGTTCAACTTGGTTTTCAAAACATTTAATCTCACTTGCATATCAGTTTTCCCTTTTCTCCATAGAAAGGATATTATCGCTTAAAGTAAATATTTGAGATTCAACATGGCTTAAACTACAATTTTCCAATTTTAGGGAATACTTTATTTTCAACAATTTTTAGCTTTATGGAAACTTTTAACAATCTTTTCTTTAGTTCGGAATTATAAATACTAAATTTTTAAAAAGCTTGTTGTAGATCACAACCTTCCTCCTCACATGATTCATCATTAGAGTAAACAGAGGAATAAAAAATTTCAATATTATACACACTATTATCTCTATAGAATTACAATTAACACCTATTTTCTTCCTTTGGTGCAACCCCATCCAAAGGGCTAAATATATGAGAGCAAGGATAGTCATCTTCAAAAATACTCATACTTCTAAACACAATAGTGTTCTCCATATTAACACAAAACACAATTTCAATATAGATAATCAAACCTAAACAAAAAGAGGAATACATATGGTACCAATTCAGAGTGAAGTATGTGTAATAAAGCGTAGAACTACCAATAAAAATTATTTTCGAATTGTAATTGTGTTAAAATTAAAGGCATCCCCTTAAGGATTTTGTGACAATATTTACTAAGGATCCACAATACATTTCATTTCCAAATTTTCTTCAAGAATATGAGCAATAAATCATGTGTAAAATTAAATAACCACATAACACCAGATGTACTAGGAAAAATCCACTAAAGAGTAAAACCTGGGGCCAATACAACAATATCACAAACTAAACCTAAAAGTGTTGGCACTAAAAATTTATTTCCATTGCAAAAATATTTTCTAACAATTTATTCGTTAAAAAGTCATGGGGAATATATTAGTAATGATTATCTACCATTACATGTTATTAATGGACACCTATTATTGCCGAATAAGAAAAAGACCGTTACTAATTCTACCATACTAATTTTTTTTAGCATTACTAAATATTTTATAATTGGTTGTTGTTTTATTAAACACGACATTGCGATAGTTTGTCAAATATTAGTAATATGCTTGATCAATTAGTAATGTGAGTCATACAATCTTTAAAAAATTCTAACATGTATGTGTGTGTATATATGTGTGTGTGTGTGTGTATGTGTGTGTGTGTGTGTGTAAATATTCCTTGCATTTTTCTATATTTTATAAGTACATATCAGACCTCAATAATCAATAACTTGATAAAACACTAAAGTACTTATACAAAATTGACATAATATTCCCGAAAAAAGATGACAGAGCATTTCATGTCCTAAATATGACAATAAATGCATCATAAACTCCAAAAATCACTACATCATAGCATTTTCCAAGTAATAAATTATAATTACAAAGATCTAAGCAACCAATCATATGTTATTAATCTTTATAAAGTGATTAAATGATTATTTTTTTTAAGAATTAAGACTAAAAACTCAACATCACAATGAATAGACGCATTTGGTATATAAATATGTGCCAAGGCGTTCCTAAAGATACATATAGGTTTTTGAGTTCCCAATCGGATAATTTTCATATCGACCTTGTGAAACCTTGATCCTAAGGATGCGAATGGCTTATCCTAAGTTCTTTAAATAGAGCTACCTAAACAACCACACTCTTAAGAAAGATACAATATACCCACCTCATTCCCGATTAGGACAATATCATCTACATAATGCACCAACAATACCCCCCACATATTCTCCATGCTTCTTAAATAAAAAATTATTATTTGAGATTTGATCAAAATTAAAAATATGATTGCTTGTTCTAACTGAATGTTCTAAGACCACGATGTTAGATTAATGTAATACCCCGTAATTTTAATGACTTTTAAAATGGATTATATTTTAAATTTATGGGTTAATTGGATTTTATTATAAATTAATTCATTTGGGTTTTATGAATGATTCTGAATATTACTTAAAGATATTTAGGTAATATATGATTATGATGTTATTGATATTGATGTGAGTTATTAATTCAGTAATTTGAATTTTTAGTCGGAAGCGGTATGGGACGTGTCGGGACAAATTTGTTAAATTAAAAAGGAAACTTATTTTTACATCAACCTTATGGTCATTTCGATTGCGTCGTTGCATCCGAAAGGGTTAAAATAGTCAGAAAAGTCTATTTGGATGTTGGTTTTGGGTCTTGGGTCATTAGGAAATGAAAAGACACCCAAAAAGGGCATTTTAGTCATTTTTACAAGGGGGATGAATAGTGATTTCGGATTTTGTCTTATTATAAATATTTGGAGATTATTTGTATGTGGGTTCATTCATCTCTTCTACACAAAATTGATAGTTCATCTTCTTAGAGAGAGTGAAAGGTTGCTTGGGAGAAGAGAAGCTTGCTTGGAAAGGAGGAGAACCAAAGACCAAAGGTCACCACCACTAACCACCACCGAAAGTTGATCGAAGAAGGGGAGAACCACCTGTGTTATATAACCCCAAAGGATCAGATCTTCATTAGAGGCAAGTATTTGATAATTGCAATCTAGTTAGTATATTGTCCATGTTAGGATAGTTATTGAAAAAATGAGATTTTTCATGTTAGGAAGATAAAGATAGAGTTGTTGATTGATTTATGGAAAATGGAAATATAGAGGAATCAAACTCATGTTGTAGGTAGATAGTATTCCAAGAAATAATCATTAAGATGTTGAAGAAATTTTGAGAATCATTGCTTAGTTCTTGAAGATATCATGTTTATAATTTTCTGGAAAAATGGGATAAATATATGCTTTTAATTCAAACTCTTGATGATTCTAGGGTGTTTAGAGCATTAGAAATCATTTATATATGTTGTTATATCATGTAGTAAGGATTATAAGGAATTTGGGTTGTTAATATGAAGGTTTGAATGATCAAAAGTGATGAAACCCGTAGTAGAAGAAATGCAGAAAACTGGGTTGTTATCTGGGCGATCGATCGATCGACCCCTGCCTTCGATCGATCGACCTCCCCAAAATCCATGAAGTTGTTTCTTTTTAATGCTTTTTCTTATCCCAAACCTTTTGTAAATCTTTGGTAATTATTAATTGGATATAATGGGACTTAGGGAAGATCAGTAAGCCCTAGATAAGAATCGAATTAATGTGATTGGGATTTAATTGAATAGAATTATGATAATTAGATTGAAAGAAATTCGATTGCTAGATTCACATATTGAATTCTAAATTGTATGCATGAGGATTAAGGATAGGTCCAGTAGGGGAAAATGTTATATCACCTGGTCAACCTTAGGTTTACAAGAAGGTTTAACCCTAAGTGATAGAAGAGGTGTTTATAAGAAATAAGAAACTATCGGTTATAACTCTAATTAAAGGAGAGTTTAATTCGTAGTAATTCGGGAGATAAGATGATATGGACCAGTAGGATATTAGTGATGTCTTACTGAAAATATATGGTGGAAAACCTATTTAAACCTTGAGTAATGAGTGGGACTCTGGAATAATTAAATTAAAGAAGTAAAGTCACAATATTTTTAATACGTGGGATTTAAGAGATAGAATGCTACGTATGAGAATTATTTGATGGTAGTGTGATTACCTTGTTGATATTATATCTATAGGTAGATGATAATGCCTATTTGATTAATTGATGAATTATGTGTATGACATACCTAGCTTACTTGCTATCGACGGGAGGTTTGCGCGTGAGGGCAGTCATATCCTGATGAATCCCTGGGATTTTTGATTTGTCGCTCGAGAACATAGGTCTGTGAAAGACTTATCGGGGAGTTGATAATTCCGCTGACTATGGGTACGTAGGTATGTGCATGACCCATGGATACGAGAACTATGTTCACCTCCAATTTGTGTGTTGATGTTTGTGGTTCGAGGAATCCTTACCGAACCTTTAGTCCCCTATTCGGCGACCAGCGATATTGGGACGTGATAGCAGAGTAATTCATGCACCGCAGTTGTGTCTATGGGTGCCGTATTATATATGTTTATATATATAATGAAATGAATTAAATGTATATATATAGTGGTTTGATTAATCTACTGTGTGATAATTGTAGATGACAGTGAATAAAGAAAATAAATTAATTAAGTTAATGAATATTTATTCTTAAAGATTTGAAAAACTTAATTCATATTAATGAGAAACGTGTATGAATGATTATACTACGTATGGTATGGGACATACGGGGTTATGATATGGGATAGAATCATAGTATGGAAACTAGTTAGGAGGAACCATTAACTAGGAGGTTAATAGGAAACGTTAAGCGTGCACTCTAGATGAGAGGTGAGAATATCAAGTGAGAGTATGGATACTAACATGTTCATAATAAATGCTTTATTACACTTATTAAATACTTGTTGTTTTTAAAATTATTTTACATCGGGCTCTGACCCATTTCCTTGCATATTTTCTTTTCTATTGTACCTTCTATATCAGGTGTCCAACAGCAGGGACGCCAACCTTAGGGAATTATGACAAGCTATGGAGCTATGGAGTATTGCTTAGACGCCTATCTTCATTTGATTCATAGTGATCTTTTATTTAGGTCATGTCACCCAGAGGAATTCAGTTATCATCTTTCTATCTGAGTCATACAGTCTTGTACTCGTGTTATTTTAATACTTTTATTATTGTTGGGATTACTGTATTCGATTATTATGTGGGAATGTTTATTCGAATTGCATTTAAATTCTTTTGAGTTATCTGTTCAGTTATTATTGTGACAGAATAAAATGTGTAGTGTTATTCGTAAATTAAAAATGATTTTTGTTGAATTAAAATTTGGAAAGTTTTTAACACCAGCTTAATTGGGTATTGGGTGATTAGTAAATTTTTTTTACAGAGATGCTAAGAATGAGCCAACTGTATATTCTGTTTTAATTTGGTATGAGACTGGCCACCCGATATTTAATTAGGCGGGGTGTTACAGGTGGTATCAGAACATCAGGTTCTAGTGTCCTTTCGGATCTGTACGGCTTATTGTGTTTTCAGCTTAGCGTTCTTTGATGTAAATCCCTATGAGTAGGATTATTGTTTTTCTATTTACGCCTACGTTCTTCAGCTACTCTATTATCAGATGTCATGACTGCTAGCCAATGGAAGAGAGATATCCAAAGGCACTTGAGAATGCTCGAATGTACTGAGGTTCAACGTCAATTACTAGCCACATTCAAGATAGAAGGGGAAGCTTTGCAGTGGTGGGAGGCTACGATCACTATCGAGGAGAGAGACACAATGACTATCCAAGACTTTTGGATACGGTTTGATCAGAAGTAATTTCCTTCCTCCATCCAAACTGAGATGAGGTGAAAATCGATTGATTTGAAACAGGGAGAGAAAATAGTGGCAGAATACGAGGAAGAAATTACGCGACTAACAAATTTGATACCAGCAGAGGTACCCACTTAGGAGAGGAGAATTCTAATGTTCACTGATGGGTTGAATTATAAGATTGTATGGGCAATAGGTTTACTAAACTTAGCCTTTAGCACTGTTATTTACGTAGACTCACCGAGGGGTCGTTGGGTACCTATATTTTTACATGTCATCACGTGGGTCTGATTTTATCACGTAGTTATTTATATTAGGCATGTCCGAACATGATGTGACTATCGGCGTGGATTGACTTGTGGTATATGAGGGCGTATAGACTGCTATATCCAGAGTTTTGTCTTTAACAAGAGAGTATATGAGTAGACTCTTATTTGAAATCGATAAACCCGTAGAGGAGTTATATACTATTGACTAAGGACCTGAGGAGTTTTGATTACCGACTACTTTAGGTAGTAGTGTATCGGGGGGTTCCTTGTTTGGATTTCGCTTGCGAGACACCTCACGCATGAAACTAACAAATGTTGGGAGTCGAAGTAAGTTAGGTCTTTAGGATATGAGTTTATAACCTTTGCGATAAATCAGAGTATTATGCGGGTAACCATATCCATTTTATAATGGAAGGGTGTATGGGCTCCCTGGATGGTTGGATTGTAGTAGTTTTCATAATTGTGAGATTGTGACTTCAGGATTTATTTACTTAATGATTAAGGACCACTTTTTCCCAAACTCTTTCACGAGGATGGCATAGGGAAGATTGCATAGAGTTTAAATTCTATTCAGTTGAAACTATATGGTGAGGCTTGGCGTATAAAATCAATGGGGGATTTTCGTTAATGTACTGTATGGGCGGTACTACATAGATTACTTACGATGTGAGATTTATACTCAGAGTTGACCTTACCATTATGATTTGTCTTTACGAATTTCGGGACGAAATTCTGTTATAAGGGGGGGGGGAGTATGTAATACCCCGTAATTTTAATGACTTTTAAAATGGGTTATATTTTAAATTTATGGGTTAATTGGATTTTATTATAAATTAATTCATTTGGGTTTTATCCGAATTGTGAATATTGAAATGAATGATTTTGAATATTACTTAAAGATATTAAGGTAATATATGATTATGATGTTATTGACATTGCTGTGAGTTATTAATTCAGTAATTTGAATTTTTAGTCGGACGCGGTATGGGACGTGTCGGGACAAATTTGTTAAATTAAAAAAGAAACTTATTTTTACATCAACCTTATTGTCGTTTAGACTACGTCGTTGCATCCGAAAGGGTTAAAATAGTCAGAAAAGTCTATTTGGATGTTGGTTTTGGGTCTCGGGTCATTTGGAAATGAAAAGACACCCAAAAAGGGCATTTTAGCCATTTTTACAAGGGGTGAATAGTGATTTCAAATTTTGTCTTATTATAAATATCTGGAGATTAGTTGTACGTGGGTTCATTCATCTCTTCTACACAAAATTGAGAGGTCATCTTCTTAGAGAGAGTGAAAGGTTGCTTGGGAGAAGAGAAGCTTGCTTGGAAAGGAGGAGAACCAAAGGTCACCACCACCAACCACCACCGAAAGTTGACCGTAGAAGCGGAGAACCACCTGTGTTATACAACTCCAAAGGATCATATATTCATTAGAGGCAAGTATTTGATAATTTCAATCTAGTTAGTATATTATCCATGTTAGGATAGTTATTGAAAAAATGAGATTTTTCATGTTTCGAAGATAAAGATAGAGTTGTTGATTGATTTATGGAAAATGGAAATATAGAGGAATCAAACTCATGTTGTAGGTAGATAGTAATCAACGAAATAATCATTAACATGTTGAAGAAATTTTGAGAATCATTGGTTTGTTCTTGAAGATATCATGTTTATAATTTTCTAGAAAAATGGGATAAATATATGTTGTTAATTCAAACTCTTAATGATTTTAGGGTGTTTAAAGCATTAGAAATCATTTATATATGTTGTTATATTATGTAGTAAGGATTATAAGGAATTTGGGTTGTTAATATGAAGGTTTGAATGATCAAAAGTGATGAAACCCGTAGTAGAAGAAATGCAGAAAACTGGGTTGTTATCTGGGCGATCGATCGATCGACCCCCTGCCTTTGATCGATCGACCTCTCGAGAATTCATGAAGTTGTTTCTTTTTAATGCTTGTTATTATACCAAACCTTTTGTAAATATTTGGGAATTATTAATTGGATATAATGGGACTTAGGGAAGATCAGTAAGCCCTAGATAAGAATCGAATTAATGTGATTGGGATTTAATTGATTAGAATTATGATAATTAAATTGAAAGAAATTTCGGTTGCTAGATTCACGTGTTGAATTCTAAATTATATGCATGAGGATTAAGGATAGTTCCAGTAGGGGAAAATGTTATATCACATGGGCAGCCTTAGGTTTACAAGAAGGTTTAATCCTAAGTGATAGAAGGGGTGTTTATAAGAAATTAGAAACTATCCGTTATAACCCTAATTAAAGGAGAGTTTAATTCGTAGTAATTCGGGAGATAAGATGATATGGACCAGTAGGATATTAGTGATGTCTAACTGAATAAATATATGGTGGAAAACCTATTTAAACCTTGAGTAATGAGTGAGACTCTGGAATAATTAAATTAAATAAGTAAAGTCATAATATTTTTAATACGTGGGATTTAAGAGATAGAATGCTACGTATGGGAATTATTTGATGGTAGTGTGATTACCTTGTTGATATTATATCTATAGGTAGATGATAATGCCTATTTGATTAATTGATGAATTATGTGTATGACATACCTAGCTTACTTGCTATCGACGGGAGGTTTGCGCGTGAGGGCAGTCATATCCTGATGAATCCATGGGATTTTTGATTTGTCGCTCGAGAACATAGGTCTATGAAAGACATATCGGGGAGTTGATAAGTCCGCTGACTATGGAAACGTAGGTATGTGCGTGACCCATGTCTACGAGAACTATGTTCGCCTCCAATTTGTGTGTTGATGTTTGTGGTTCGAGGAATCCTTACCGAACATTTAGTCCCCTATTCGGCGACCAACGATATTGGGACGTAATAGAAGAGTAATGCATGCATCGCAGCTGTGTCTATGGGTGCCGTATTATATATGTTTATCTATATAATGAAATGAATTAAATGTATATATATAGTGGTTTGATTAATCTACCGTGTGATAATTGTAGATGATGGTGAATAAAGATAAGAATTGAATTAAGTTAATGAATATTTATTCTTATAGATTTGAAAAACTTAATTCATATTAATGAGAAACGTATATGAATGATTATACTACGTATGGTATGGGACATACGGGGTTATGATATAGGATAGAATCATAGTATGGAAACTAGTTAGGAGGAACTATTAACTAGGAGGTTAATAGGAAACGTTAAGCGTGCACTCTAGATGAGAGGTGAGAATATCAAGTGAGAGTCTGGATACTAACATGTACATAATAAATGATTTATTGCACTTGTTAAATACTTGCTATTTTCAAAATTATTTTACATCGGGCTCTGACCCGTTTCCTTGCATATTTTCTTTTCTATTATACCTTCTATATCAGGTGTCCAGCAGCAGGGACGCCAACCTTAGGGAATTATGACAAGCTTTGGAGCTATGGAATATTGCTTAGATGCCTATCTTCATTTGATTCATAGTGATCTTTTATTTAGGGCATGTCGCCCAGAGGAATTCAGTTATCATCTTTCTATCTGAGTCATACAGTCTTGTACTCGTGTCATTTTAATACTTTTATTATTGTTGGGATTACTGTATTGGATTATTATATGGGAATGTTTATTCCAATTGAATTTAAATTCGTTTGAGTTATCTGTTCAGTTATTATTGTGATAGAATAAAATGTGTAGTTTTATTCGTAAATTAAAAATGATTTTTGTTGAATTTAAATTTGGAAAGTTTTTAACACCAGCTTAATTTGGTATTGGGTGATTAGTAAATGTTTTCGACAGTGATGCTAAGAATGTGCCAACTGTATATTCTGTTTTAATTTGGTATGGGACTGGCCACCCGGTATTTAATTAGGCGGGGTGTTACAATTAAGTCCATAAATGTAACTTTTAAGCTTACACACTTCACTTTCCTAGCTTCTCACTATGATTGCCTTGGGTGACTGTTGTAGATACCCCATTTTAATCCCCTCATACACCTCCACAAATAGCGTCCCTTCAAACCCTAGACTCTCGATCATTCTTCAAACTCTAATTAGAGGACGATCCAATACTTTTTCAGCTCCACTTAACTTTGGTAAACTTTGATAACCGAGAGTCTCTCAGTGAAATTTCATAGATCTCTAAATCCTCTTTCCAATGGTCCTGGTTGTGCCAAAATCAAACTTACGATTTGCATTTTTATGGTCGTTTCACTTGGAGAAAAATAGGACGCATTCCAAGCACTGTTTGACAATGGTCGACTCTTGGAACCGAGATTATCCCACACAATTACTTGATCTCCGAATCCTCTTTTTAATAGTCCCACAAATGTGTGAATCGAACTTACGGTTTACATTTTACGACTATTTTATAGAAAAATCCATTTTAGGTTGCCAATTAGCACACCCCTCCCCTGTCTACTGGCAGGAGGGATATTACTTGGCTACCAATTTCGACAGCCCTTCTGCTTGGCAGGACAACACCTACATAGTCTCCCATCCCCCCCCCCCCCCCCCCAAATCAAGGGTAGCATGATCATTTTGACATTTAGGATTTCTTATTTAAGGAAACCTTGACCTCACTATTCAAGGTCTTCAACCTTGTAATTCATGTGGAAACCCTATTACATCACTCCCAAAAATATTCTCTTATTTTCCATTACATCACCACCAACCTCACCACTTCTCACCACTACACCACCATCTAAAAATCAGATTCCAAAACTTTCAAAATCAGAATTTAAAACAAGTGAGAAGGTCATAACCCTCTTCATCCTACTTTGCCAATTTAGTGTCATTTCACATATTTCATTACCTTTAGTAAATTTTTCAGTTAACTCTTGTTTCCCCACCACTAATCACATTTTTATTATTTATATAATCTCAAACTTATTTTCATAAATTCAAAACCCCTAAAAGATGGTTTAGCCTATAAACACCAAATTGGAGTTTCTTTTCATTTTATCACACTTTCACCATTCTGTACACTTTTTCACAAAATAATTAGAGAGAATCTAATTTCATATTATGGGTTAGGTCCTAATTTATTCAAACTATGTGGACTTTGATGTCGATTTCAGCTACGTAGGAGTCCCGGGATTATCTTGAAATTTGAGACCTCATTTTATTTATTTTAGTTTATTTTCATTCTTATATATCCTTACTCGCGTAGTTAATTTATTTATTTAGCAATCCCGTTGACATGCGTATTCACTTTTTCATAGTGAGTCACGTTCCGACACATCGCTCATAGTATAGCCAATTTTATTCATTTATTCATCTTTAGTGGTCCCGTTGACATGCGTATTCACTCTTTCATAGAGAGATGCGATCTTGTTGATTGCTCATATTTTGGCTATCTTTAAAATTTTCCTCTTTCTTTTAGTTTTACTCCTTAGCATGATTCATTCCCGTTTTTTCCATGACTTGGACATGATGATATTTCTCCTCACACACTATTTAAATATGTACACGTTTCCACCCCACACACATTATACATGTGATTACCTGTTATAAGAGAAGGAAAACATTTTGCTTCCCATGAGAGACCAAAAGCGAAAAATGGGTGCCTAACACCTTCTCATTCCGCAACATAGTCTCCAAACCCTTGATTTACTTGGTTTTGCATGCATCAGTAGCTTTCTTTTTAGGCCATCCCTTGAGAAAGGGCTACCTCTTTTCCTGTTTTGTGTAAAATAGGTTGGTGACTACAATCTCTATATATTTATACACTTCCCCTTCACGATGACCACTTCATGTCCCTTTATAGCCTACGAACGCCATGCGAACGGCTAAGAAGGAGGAACATTTCCCCTCATTCCAAGCTTTGGGGCACGAGGATGGCCAGAGTAGCGACTCCACTGGGTATTTATTTTAGAGAACTAGACTTTATTTACACGAACTTTGTTTTCCCCTTAATCCTTTCTCTATGTGTATATGTTTCTACTTGTACATATTTTTGCTCTCATGCTCACATGTTATATATGACATGATCATGTGTATTCTTTATCCACCATGCATGTCTTCTCAACACATTTATATACTACATTTTCAATCACATGCTTTATGTAACCTGTATATATCCATTCTCCATTTCATTTGTAAATATCTCATGTTTCGCATTCACTTACATATATATTCCATATTTCACTTCACTTGTCCACATTTGTCACATATTCCACTTGTATATATTCACATGCTTCATGCATCACGTACTTCATGTTACTTGTATATATCACATGCTACGGTCACACCCCGTGCAATCCGACAGATGGGTTGGCCATCCACAACCGCCGAACTATGTCGGGCGTGAACTAAATAAATATCATTCTTAATATGAGACAGATATGAGACATAAATAAATTAGTCCATAAGAAAAATAATTAAATCAATCTCAAATGATCATAAAAAACTAAGCGATAAAAGATCCATCACATGCTAACTCCGAAAAAATCCAATCTCCAATAATGATTAAATAAAATCTGAATAATCCCAATAGAAATCCTCTAAACAACTTTGGAACCGAATGGCCCAATAAAATTCAAATGAAGTCTCATAATTAAATACGGTTGAAAAGGAAAGTCTAAATAAACTATGCCATATAATGAATAACTCCAGTTGCACCTCCAAAAGATAACTCCGATAAACTTATGCAGCTTCTCCAATTCTAATCCTGAAAAAGATTAGTCAACGCATGGGTCAGAGCCAAAGCCCCGAGCAAGAATACGCACTATTCCCCTCAAATAGGATCCTTGAATCCAGACAGTAGCATAATACCCAATAAATATCACAATAGAATATTTTAATTAAACGAATAATTAACTGCGATAAATATAAATCACTAACTACCCGAGAGATCACCATTTTAGAATAACACACCAATATGATTTTAAATTCCCAAGCCCCACGGAGTTAATTTTATTTAATTAACCCAATTTTATTATTATTCTCACTTTTTATTAAAGTGTCACACTTCCCCTTGTCAATCGCTCTCTGACCCGTTTAAACTGTCGGCCTCGACATATGACAAGGTTCCACACACGGCACGACATAAATCACCCTCTGACCCTTTAAACTGTTGGTCCCGACACATTATGTCGCCACAAATTTTAATACCAGTTTTTATCTTAGGTATTAATTCTCAATTTCTCAATTTATAAATTACCCCACCCTTTTAATTGATGTGAGATCCTCAAAATACCCCTTAGTCCCATAACTAAGGGTCCCCAAATTATTAATCTATCCTACCCTATGTATAGGAAGAATTTCTAACCTAAACTTCGACCTAGTCTCATGCCTAGGCTAGCGTAACGACGAAAAAGTACCAAAAATCAGCCCACCACCAAGATGATAAAAACGCGATAATCTACCCTCACTAGTCCCATACCTAGAAGGAATAAATCATCAAGAGGCCTACCCACTAGTCCCATACCTAGAAGGCATCCTAAAATATAGGGAGAGAAAAATTACCCAACAACCCGTCGTCACAAAGGCAATATGATAATACCAAGAAGTTACACAAACAAGCATAATTAATCAGCGTATAAAACTACGCATGATAGTCCAATGCAAGTAAATCTTAATGTAATTATCACAATGTCAAAATCCCAAATTAATCTCATTTAATTATTTAAATTAAATATATCACTATTTCATCATTTAAAACATCAAAATTCTAATTTCATTGTTTCAACACAAATTACATGAGTTATACGCCCCCAAATCCATTTATTTTAAAACTAGGGTTTTTCTACATGCAACCTACACCAATAAAACCCAAAATCACTCATGAATACTACGTACCCAAAGGGTTATGAATATTATTCAGATTAAAAGATTTTATAAAAACAACCCTGTAGTTAGTGTCCACTTTCTCTAATTAAGTTATTAATTGTTTTTAAGAAAACATGTAATTAAGTGTTTACGCGACACTTAAAACGCATAATACTAAAGGAAAATAATAGACTATTCAGGCCTGAGATTAAGTTGAAGAAAATCTAGCACGATTGGATTCCTCTTGAAAAATTATCAAAGAAGTGTTCTTGAACAAACTTGATTAAACCCCAATTAAGCATCCCAAAACTTGTGACAAAAATTGATTATGTTGGAGGTTGATGATTATGGTTGAGAGGAAAATTATATGGAAGTGTTCTCTGGAGAAAAACTTGAGAAAAAGAGATTATAAGAAGTCCCCCACGATTAATCAAGCTTATATACTAATTAGGAGTCCTAAACTCATTCAAAGTCTATAAAGAAATCGACCCACCATCTCAAATCTGGGCAGAGTCGATCGATCGACTCCCTAGGTCGATAGATCGATCGAACAGGTACGTGACCACTGCCATTCTCCTTTGTTTAATACCATATAACTAAAAATCAATTTTTTTATTAGTTACGGCCTAAATCCGTGACAAATATTTTTTCCTTCTTTTTTTAAAGGGTAAACTTAAAACTCTCATAAAAAATTCATTTTAAATCCGATTTCGATTCCGCTTGAAGTTTTATTCTCCTAAAATCATAACCAACATATTTATTTAATAAAAATAATTAAATTCAAAATTTATTTTTCTCGAATATTCCAATTAATTAATTAAATTAAATAATAAAAACACGGGGTGTTACATACTTCCCCACTAGCAAAGAATTTCGTCCTTGAAATTAGAAGAAGCATACACATGAACGCGTATATCTCGCAAAAGGAAATAAGGATCACATATGCCTACTCGTAGAATGCCATAATTGGGCGCCCATACACCCAATCCTATGTGCACTTACCCCACAAACATCAAAATAATATATATATTGCCTATATGCATACGCATAACTATGAAAATAACGGCGTACCACACGCTCTCACAAATCCCCCACTCGATCCTATATCCGAAAGTCATCAAAATGCTAACGTCCTCAAATTAAATCTCAACATAAAAAATCGATACATACGATACCTAACATCTGTATTAAAATCTCTAAAATAATTATCGTCTCCAAAATTCATTTTAAGGATCCTCACATTAAGCTTACTAATTCTAAACTCAATACCTACGGCGTTCTTAGCACAAAGCTTCACATCTCCAAGAAACACATCTAACACATATACTAGACCCTCTACCTTAAGAAGTACGAATCAACAAAGGGAATCAAAGATCAGCAACGCGGAAGCTAAACAGACTCATAACCTACGAGACCTAAGACCATGCTCTGATACCATCTTTAACACATTAATAAAAAGTGAGAACTATAATAAAATTGGGTTAATTAAATAAAATTAACTCCGTGGGTATCATATTGGTGTGTTATTCTAAAATGGTGATCTCTCGGGTAGTTAGTGATTTATATTTATCGCGGTTAATTATTCGTTTAATCAAAATATTTTATTGTGATATTTATTGGGTATTATGCTACTGTATGGATTCAAGGATCCTATTTGAGGGGAATAGTGTGTATTCTTGCTCGGGGCTTTGGCTCTGACCCATGCGTTGACTAATCTTTTTCAGGATTAGAATTGAAGAAGCTACATAAGTTTATCGGAGTTATCTTTTGGAGGTGCAGCTGGAGTTATTCATTTTATGGCATAGTTTAGTTAGACTTTCCTTTTCAGTCGTTTTTAATTATGAGACCTCATTTGAGTTTTATAGGCCATTTGGTTCCAAAGTTGTTTAGAGGATTTCTATTGGGATTATTCGGATTTTATTTAATCATTATTGGAGATTGGATTTTTTCGGAGTTAGCATGTGATGGATCTTTTATCGCTTAGTTGTTTATGATCATTTGAGATTGATTCAATTATTTATCTTATGGACAGATTTATTTATGTCTCATATCTGTCTCATGCTAAGAATAGTATTTATTTAGTTCACGCCCGGCATAATTCGACGACGGTGGTTGGCCACCCCGTCTGTCGAATTGCGCGGGGTATGACAGCTACGTGAATATATTTCACATCATTTATATATAACTTCATATTTTCCTCACTTACACATATTCCGTGTTACTCCCACTCTGTACATACATACATCTCACTTATCTATATCCTCATATGTCACAACTTGTACATATTACCATGTTTTATTCAGTTGTACATACTCCATGCCTCGTGTTACTTGTACATATTTACTCACTTTAATCCACTTGTGTACTTAGATATTTTTAACATTCCACTCATGTATATTTCTATCATTTACTTCATTCTTAGTAATTGTACATATCCATCTTAGCATTTATAGAACTTTGCATAAAAAATATTAATTAAGACTCGTGCATTTTTCACACTAAACCACCTGAGCATTACATATTGACCCCATATTTGTGCCATACTCAGGAGTCACTTTGTGATGGTTTGGCGGCTCTGTAAGGCATGACTAACCTAAGAGATATGATTCCCACCTTCTATTGGCCAAGTATCCTTAACGTATATTGTTGATGTAAAAAATTAGATTGCTTCTAATTATTTAATCATAGATAAATGTAAATGAGACAAAGAATTTTAAAGTGGTTCAGCCTTATAAGAATGGCCTACGTCCACTGTTTCTGTTATTGCCAAGTGTTTTGGAGTTCTCGATATGTAATTCTATCAAGAAAATCCGGCCCCCTAGAATGAGGGTGATACAATGTATTTATAGCCCTTAGGTTGTACATGTGAAAGGGTAAACAATTAATGCCCTTTAAGAGTATAAGTCTGTATGATAAGCATTCAATGAATAGTTGAACTGTTGATTATCTGGCAATCAATGTTATGGTTGAGGTGCAGCTTTGGCAATCAATGCTGTGGTCGAGATGCAGCTCGGACCGCCTTAGTTGCTCGTCGTTCAGGAGTTCCTCGGAGTGTTGGAGTTCCTCAGAGTGTTGGAGTTCCTCGGAGTGAGTATGACTTGGTCGAGAAAATAGACTTCCTCGTTGTTATTGTGCCATGTAGATCGACACGTGTCTTCTTATGATTCGTCTATATCAGTATATTAATTTTGGTATCAACAGAATCCCCCAATGTGTCATATTTCGAAATTTGAGGAGTATGGAACATTCTTTCTCGGTATATGGAAATATTAAATGACCTTCTGGTTTTTAGGAGCATTTTCTCTGTGTTCGAATGTCTTCCAAATTCGCAGAATCTGCCTTTTTGAATTTTTGTAAGCGCTTCGATCTTCGTGCACTTTTTGTCCTTTTAGCCGCCGGTAGCGTAATAGTTTCTTTTTGTAATCATTTCTTTCGCCGTTTCCCAAGGCAAAGTATTTAAGCTTCATAGGCAATCCCATCGTCTTCTACCTTTTCCAATTTCTGCTTTCGAGTTTTCCATAATCTTTCTCTCTATTGTGCGTTCATCCCTTTCTTCATTTGTTGTCAACAGATCTCCTTTTTCCTGTAAGATCTTCTTCCTTCTTCTTCATTTCTTTTATTCACAATGGTTTATGTTATTGAATCTCTTGAGAAATTCCGTTCTGATTTTTCTATTCCATCTTGGGTAACTCTGGAGAATCTCTCTGAGCCTTTAGATTATTTTCGTTTGGCTGAAGGACACTAGTTTCCCAGCCTCTTTATTGCTGAATGTGGATTTTCTTTTCCACCAAACCCTTTATGCTTAGAGTTTTGTCAGTATTCGATGTTGTCCCTACAAAACTAGCCCCCAACACATGGAAAATAGTTAATGGGTTGTATAGGTTAAATCAAACTCATGGAACCCGCATAGGGATTCCTGAGATTATGTATTGTTATAGATGGGCTGTTCTAGACAATGTTTTTTATTTAAAAACTAGATTTTTGAATAGGGCCTTAGTAGTCAACCTCCCTGATGCAAATAGGGATTATTTTGAACATGGGGTAATTATCAAAAATTGGAAACATGCCCCTTTGATTGGAGATGAAGTATATCAAGGTCCCAGATGCCCTCCATATGGCAATGGGATAGGTTATTTTCATTTTATTTTATTTCTAAAATTATGATTTCATTATGTTTGAATAAATGTGTGACCGATATTTCACTATGTATTTGTTTGCAGCTGACAGTAAGAGAAAAACTCCGAAAGAAGCTGAAGTTAATATCAAGCATTTGAAACTTATCTGGAGCTTGCATCAGAAAGTTGCAGACGAGCACATCAGGTCTGCTTCATATTTGTTGCAGTATAGGAGCTATACAACATCCTTTACTGCTCGTCCTGTGGTCAGCACTAGTGATCCAGTGTCAGTTCCTGAGGACTCTTCTCCAGAATCTCACATTCTTCTAAGTCAGAAAATGGGCAAAAGAAGAGTTCCTGCTCTCTTTGAGGAGACTACCTCTGCTGGAGATGGAAAAAGGAACAAGGCTGGCGTCCCAAAGGGGACAAAGAAAGTAGATGCCGCCCCTTCTGTTGCTCCTCAGAAGGCTGACGAGAAGCCCCTAGTGGCTCCGAGCAAGAAAAGTGCTTCTGTGGAAGTGGTCACCATCTCCCCAACTAAAAGTTCTTCTTTGGTTGAAACTGCTGAAATGCCACCGAGGAGACTGAAGAAATCCTCCTCGGTCAATTTGGCTGAAAATATTTCCCAGCTCCAAGTTAGTGGAGCTGGTGTTCCAACTATCATTCCCCCGAGCTCTGCAATGAGCTCGGTGAAGACTTGGACTATTCCTGAAGTCCAAGGAATTGAAGAGAATATGTCTAGGGATATGCTTACATCCCTGGCTACTCGTCACATTGCTTCAGTAAGTTTCTCATATTCTGAATTTTCTTTCTTTCCATCAATACATGTATTTCTTTGCTGACTTATTGTTATCTCTTTTTTTTCAGCTGGTGATTTGCTTTAACACCATTGTGAAGAAGGATGAAGCGATCAAGGCTTCAATCTCCTCGTCTGGAGTGGAGGATGCTTTGTTGGGGTTAACCAAATATTTGAAGGATTCTCGTCAAAAGTATGACGAGGATAGGGATGAATGGGAGAAGAAGTTGGCTACAGTTGAAGCAGAAAAGGTGCAGCTGGAAAATAAAGTGAAAGGTTTGAAGGGAGAGAAAAAGAAGTATGACGAGAAGCTCAAGAGCTTTGGAGAACTTGAAGACAAGATGAGAATGGCAGAAGAAGAGTTGTCCATTCTGCGAGAGGTGAACCGCCAGAAGGAAGAGGTGGAAGCTAAGTTGAAGGCCACCGAGGATCTTCTATCCGAGAAGCTCTCCTCGGAGAAAATGAAAAGAAAGCTGGTGGGGAAACAATCTTTCCGTACCGGTTGGGATAAAGGATGGGACAGGGGGTAGCAGCAATGATGACTCAGGTGCAGTATGGGAGTTTGAAATACTTCCGAGATGGTTGGGTTGCTTCCCTGCAAGAATTGAAAGTTAATGAGGACTCAGAATTGTTTCAACAGCATCTCCCTGGTCCTCCCCCAGCTATTTAAGATGAAGAAGAGGATGAAGCTGCCTCCGAAGAATCTTCAATGGTAGTGGGTGATCCCATCCTTACCCAGCCTACTGACGAGGAGCTTTCATCTCTGCCTGCTCCTCCTGAACAAGTTCCAGCTCCAGCCGACCAACTCATTGTTCCAACCGAGCAACCGAGCTCCTCGTCCCAACCTCCCGAGAAAGTCTTAGGAGACAAGGAAAAGGTGTGAAGTTGTTCGGTATTCTCTTTATATTTTTCTTCTTTTTTAAGTGTATCCAATATCTTTGTAACTTTGCACTATGATCTAATAAAATTTGAGTTATTTTCTTCCATACGATTGTCTCTTTTCTATCTGTTCTCTGCCTTGATCTTCTTTTTTATGATTACTTTTTTCTTTCTTTGCTAATTTCTGGCCAGGATGGATCTTTTATCTGCTAACGATACAAAGCTGATGAAGCAATGTCATGAATATTATAAGGCTGGTCACACAGACCTGACTGCATCAGAAGTTGCCGACTCCTTGGTCATGGTGCTTCAGAACAGGCAGTCGAAGTTTATCAGTATCTAAAGGTCTTAATTGACCGAGCTATGTCCAATAATGTGGCTTACTAATAAATAATCGAGGATCTTCAATGTACCTTAGAAGACCTTCAAAATCAGTATAAAGAATCAACCGCCTTGTTGCATGAAGGATATGAGAAGAGATATCAGCAGCTTTCTTCCAAGAAGGGCTACAGAATCTCATCGCTGGATATGATGTTAGGGAGAGAACCCTAAAGGGTGAAGTTGAAGCATGTAGACAGATTGCCGAGCTGCTGGAGCAAGAGAATAACAATTTGCAGAAAGAGCTGGCACAGTATAAGTCTGTAGCTTCATCTTCCACTGCCTTGGTACCGGTCACCGATGAAGGATTCTCATTTTTAGAAGTGGAAAATGCTAAGTTGCGAGAAGAGTTAGAGGCTTTGAGAAGAGTTGGGCCTTCTACTGCTATTCGGGGACGAGGAAGAGGTTCTCATGGTCGAGGAAGAGTTGCTCAGAATGTTATCGAGGAACAAAATACTCAACCTGCTCGGGGATGACCAATAGCTCTTCGTCGTACTGTTGAAGAAGCTCGTACTCATTCAGCGTTGAAAACCAAGCATTCCAATTGATGGCAAAAAATCAAGCCTTGTCTAAATTGTCCAAGAAAGTTAGAGAACTGGAACAACAACTCTCTTCAAAGAAATCAATGTTGGAGACTAATGAACTTTTCATCCAGAGTCTTCACGAGAAGCTTGAAAGGTTAACATTTCAATTTCACAAACAGCCCAGGGAGTTCTGGATGGCTGGATACAACGAAGCACTATTCCATTTAGATGATCGTTTCCAGAATGCCAATAACGAGGGCTACAAGTAAGGTTGGCTAAATGCCTTGGGTGTGCTGAAGCTCGAACAGGGACACTACCTGTGGGACTATTATGATCCTGGGGTTCTTGACCTGCCTGTTCCACCATATAATTTGGACATGGAATGGATCCCAGCTCGTGCCATTCCTCGGAGCTTAATTGCAAAATACCTTGGTGATTACAATCTTCATTCTCAGATCGAGGTATCTCGTCCTGAGCATTTACTGGACACACCTTCAATAATGAACGTCAGAATGCTTCGAGATGTTAACTTCATTAATTCTCCCCTTTGCCTGGAAGATCCTCCTGCTGGCGAGGAGCCTATTTCAAAAGTAGAAGGGAAAAGACCAGTAGAATAGGAAATTTTGATGTAACAGTTAGTATACATATCCATGTAATTATCAATGTAACTTGTAATTTATTTTGAATTCAATGAAAGTCTTTCATTTTTGTTTGCAAATCTGTATTGCTATTGTCTTGTACTTGTCAAACACTTTATATTTGTGCTTGCATAACAATATTGTGTGGTTCATCGACCTACTTAGTAATAAAAAATTACAAGTATTAGTAATGTTGCTCGATCACTTAATAATGAAGTAATGAGTATAAAAATGTTTAAAATTTTTCCAACCACCCAAGGTTGTTAAATTATGCTCGTCGACCAACTACAGTTAGTGGATTTTTATCCCCGACCAGCTATACTTGGTACTATTTAGAATATTTTCTCCTCGTCGATCAACTACAGTTAGTGGGTTTTTATCCCCGACCAACCATACTTGATTCAGTTTGGAATATTTTGTTCTACGAGGAACTTTTTGTATTTTCTTACCTCCCGACCAACATAAGTTGGTATTTGAGAGCATATCTTGTTTCCTGACCAACCGAGATTGGCATTTTTAGGAGTATGGTTGTTCTCGCCCTTTTACCAACCGGAGTTGATCTGAGTTCGAACTATCATGTCCACTTGCCCTTTTACCAACCGGAGTTGGTCCGAGCTAGTGTACGCCTCCTAACCAAAAGAGTATGTTTGTTCTCGCCCTTTTACCAACCGGAGTTGATCTGAGTTCGAACTATCATGTCCACTTGCCCTTTTACCAACCGGAGTTGGTCCGAGCTAGTGTACACCTCCTAACCAAAGGAGTATGTTTGTTCTTGCCCTTTCACCAACCGGAGTTGGTCTGAGCTTGAACTATCATAGTTTGTAGTGTGTAACACTAGTATTCCCCGAAAAACTTTCAATAAAAAGAGAGAAGATGGTGAAATATCATCGTTTTATTCATATTGATGGAACTGCTTTACATTTTACATCACTGATAATACTTGCGTAGGTGTTCAGCATTCCATGCATTCTTGAATTCTTCTCCTTCTAGAGTTGCTATTCGGTAAGTTCCTGGTCGAACAACTTCAGTAACTCGGTAAGGTCCATGCCAGTTTGCTTCCAACTTATTGTGCTTCTGAATGACCTTCTTTAGCACGTAATCTCCTTCTTTTAAGTCGCATTTCTTCACCCTCTTGTTGTAGAACAGAGTTGTTCGTTGTTGGTAAGCAGCATTTCTAATGGCTGCCTCTTCTCTAACCTCCTCGAGCATGTCCAAATCTAATCTTCTCATTAAGTCGTTGACTGGGGAATTGAAATTCAGCACTCTGTGTGTTGGAAGACCCAACTCGGAAGGTATTACGGCCTCACTTCCAAACGCCAGCATATATGGTGATTCTCCAGTTGCTGCTCGGGGAGTTGTTCGGTAAGCCCACAATACTGACTGTAGCTCATTAATCTAATTGGCTTTAGCCTCACTTAGCCTCTTCTTCAAACCATTTAGTAATGTTATGTTCGTCACTTCAGTCTGTCCATTGCTTTGAGGATGGCCTGGTGCTGAATGAACCTTCAAAATGTTTAACTGATGACAATAGGTGGCAAACTCCTCGTTATCAAATTGTGTTCCATGGTCTGTGATGAAGGCATGAGGGAGACCATATCGGCAGATGATGTTCTTCCAAACGAATTGGTACACCTTCTCGTATGTCATATCAATAAGTGGCTCAGCTTCTACCCACTTAGTAAAATAATCCACTGCGACAACGAGGTACTTGAATCTTCCTCGGGTCGTCGGCAGTGGTCCAACCAAATCAATTCCCCACATGGCAAATGGCCAAGGGGAAGTTATGGGTGTTAACAATGCTTGTGGAGTTCGTCGGATGGAGGAAAAACGTTGGCATTTATCACATCTCTTAGCATAGGCTATACAATTAGCCCTCATCGTTGGCCAGTAGTATCCCTGCGTCATCACCCTTTGCAAAAGTGTCCGACCTGCTACATGGGCTCCACAGGACCCTTCATGGATCTCTTCAATCAATTCTTTCACCTCGAAGGGATGTACACATCTTTGCAAACCTACCATAATTCCTCGTCTATACAAAACACCATTAGTTAGTACATACCGAGCAGCTTTATACTTTAATTTCTTGGCAGCGAGCTTATCCTCCGGTAATTCTCCCTCCTCAATATATGCCCTAATGGGATCCATCCAAGATGGTCCTAAATCAAGGGTAATAATATTCATCGTCAGGTCTTCATCTATGCTCCGACTTTATAATACTTCAATTGGTATCGTTCT
Organism: Sambucus nigra; assembly: GCA_949130495.1. NCBI lineage: Eukaryota > Viridiplantae > Streptophyta > Magnoliopsida > Dipsacales > Adoxaceae > Sambucus > Sambucus nigra. The sequence continues at coordinate 250,076,042 of OX422218.1, read as the reverse complement.
TCGCAGCTCGGTGCGAGTAGCTGATGCTAGTCGGGCCAATGCGTCTGCTCGTGCAATCTCCATTCTTGGTATTCTGATCAACTGAATGGCATCAAATTCTGCCAACAACTCCATCACCTTTGCATGATACTTGACCATTAATTCTCCTTTAACTGCATATGTCCCCATCATCTGATTCACAATTAATTGAGAATCACTGAATACCATCACTTGTTGCGCTTCCATAATCTTTGCTAAATTAAGACCAGCTATCATGGCCTCATACTCAGCCTCATTATTGGAGGCTTTAAATCGGAATCGCAAGGCATATTCCATGTCAATCTCGTCTGGGGTGTTCAAAACAATCCCCGCTCCACAACCTATTGTGCAAGATGACCCATCTACATATAATCTCCATATAGGCAACTCGTCTTCAAATTTCTTATCTGACAGAGCTCCTCGGTGAAATATTTATTGTTTCCTTTCATCCTCCCCTGGTACTTCTCGCTCTTCGTCGACCATCTCTCCTCGCCCTTTTACCAACCGGAGTTGGTCTGAGTTTGAATTTGATGATCCTTCTACATCCACAATCCCTTTTACCAACCGGGGTTGGTCTGAACTTATGTCTGTTGATTCTTTAACATCCACTCGCCCTTTTACCAACCGGAGTTGGTCTGAGCTTGTGTTTGTTGATCCTGTAACATCCACAGGTTGATCAGCGAGCAACTTTTGCTCCTCGGGGGTATCAGGATAAGTAAATTCTGCTATAAAATCTGCTACAGCTTGCCCTTTTAGTGATGATCTGGGTTCATACACAATATCATATTCACCGAGCTCTATTGCGCAGTACATCAGTCTCCCTGATTTTTTTGGCTTATGAAGGGCTTGTCTCAAGGGCATGTCGGTATACACGACGATGGTATGGGCCTGGAATTATGGCCTCATTCTTCTACTTGCCTCTATTAATGCCAATGTCAATTTTTCCAGCTTTGGGTATCTGATCTCTGCACCTCGAAAAGCTTTACTTGTGTAATAAATTGGCTTCTGGACTCCATTCTCCACTCTGATCAATGCCGAGCTGACTGCATTCTCTGATACTGCCAGGTATAAGTACAACTTTTCTCCCATTACTGGTCTGGATAACAGTGGAGGTGTTCCCAAATATTTCTTCAAGTCTTGAAAGGCCTTCTCACATTCATCATTCCACTCGAAAGTTTTTCGAAGTGTTTTGACGAATGGGAGGCATCTATCAGTTGCTCGGGATACAAATCTGTTGAGCGCTGCAACTTCTGTAAGACTCTACACCTCTTTCTTCGTCGTTGGAGATCGCAACCCTAAAAGAGCTTTGATCTTTTCTGGATTCGCCTCAATGCCTCGCTGGTTGACAATGTACCCGAGGAACATTCCTTCTCGTACTCCAAAGGTGCACTTCGTTGGGTTGAGCTTCATTTGGTATTTATCCAGTTGATCAAAGGTCTGACCTAAGTCAACTAGATGATCAGCAGCTTTCTTGCTCTTTGTCAGCATATCATCGACATAGACTTCCATATTGGAACTGATTTGTTCGGTAAAAACCTTGTTCATCAGCCGCTGGTATGTCGCTCCTGCATTTTTCAAACCAAAAGGCATAACATTATAATAATAAGTTCCCCTAGGGGTAATAAAAGAAGTAGTTTCCTTGTCTTCAGGTTTCATTTTGATCTGGTTGTAGCCAGAGTAGGCATCCATGAAGCTGAGCAGCTCGTGTCCCGAGGTAGCATCCACTAGTTGATCAATTCTGGGCAATGGAAAATGATCCTTTGGGAATGCTTTGTTGAGATCGGTGAAATCAACGCACATTCTCCATTTATTGTTTTTCTTCTTTACCATCACCACATTTGCTAACCAGTCTGGATATTTCACATCTTCAATGAATTGGGCTTTCTGGAGCTTCTCGACCTCCTCTTATATAGCTTGATTCTTCTCGGGACTAAATACTCTTCTTCTCTGTTTTACATGCTTGATCTCCTTATTCACATTGAGCTCATGACATAAGAAGTTTGGATCTATTCCTGGTATATCTTCATGACTCCATGCAAAAAATTTCTTTCTGTTTCTCAAGAAAGTTATCAACTCCTGTTTTATCGAAGCATCCAATGTCGAACCTATCTGGGTTATTCGTTCAGGGTGTTCGTCGTCCAAAATAACATTTTCTGTAGAGTCCACCACCTGTCCTTTTACAAGTTGAGATTCGTCTCTGGGATCCAGTGTTTCAATTTATGTACCTTCATCCACCTGGTAGGTAGTAGTCTTTTTCCTTGTTTCTTCGAGCTCCTCTTGCTCGGCAGATGAATAATAGCATTCCCGAGCTACTTTTTGATCACCTTTCACAACTCCCACTCCAAAATTTGTTGGGAATTTTAAACACTGATGTACTGTAGATGGAACTGCTTCGAACTTCTTCAAACCAACTCTTCCCATGATGATGTTGTAAGCTGATTGCACATTCTTCTCCATCACAAAGAAGCGTATTCTTTCTGTTCGACAAGCAGGCCAAGTTTCAATGAATATATCCAACTTGATCATCCCAAGTGGAAAAACCTTCTCGCCCGCAAAACCCAGGAGAGGTCTGTGATAAGGCTCCAATTGAGATAATTTTAAATTTAAACTGTCAAAGCATGAGTAGAACATGATGTCTGCCGAACTACCATTATCTACCAGAACCCTTGAAATCATTACTTCTTTCATCCTCATTTTGATCACCAAAGGGTCGTCGTGAGGGTAAAGAACACCTGCAAGGTCGTTTTTTGAAAAACCAATGACCAGCTTCTCTTTGTTTATCTTCCTCGGGCGATCCTCTTCAGCCAAATTTATTCGCTGAATGTATGAGGAAGCCTGAGCCTCACCGAGGTAAGCTTTTCTTTCTGCAGTAAGATCTCCTCCTCCTGCATCTCCGCCTGTAATAACATTACAATCAAATGTTCCAAAACGTATTGAAAATACCTCGCGTTCTGGTTGCCTTGGCCTTTTGGGAAGATCGGGGTCATCCTCTGTATCATCTTCATGATCTCTTTTCCTATTTTCTTCTGTCCGACGAGGAGATCTAGATCTCTCTCTTGCTCGGTCTTCATTTCCTCTTTCACTTCTACAATCAACATACTTTGACAACTTTCCCCGTCTAATGAGCGTTTCAATCTCGTTCTGGAGGGCTATGCAATTTTTAGTCATATGACCATGATACTTATGAAACTCTCAATATTTATCTCTATTTCTTTTGTCAGGGTCCGACTTCAGTTTCTTTGGCCACCTTACTTCCTCGTTATTCTTTATTTCTTCCAAGACATGATTAATACCCATTTTCAAAGGAGTATAATTATCTAATTTCTTCAGGACTTCCCATGACGACTTATTATTTTTGGAATGCTTGTCACCGCCATTGCCCTTATGCTCTTTCTTCTTAGATTTGTCGATTTCCACCTTGGTTTCCTTATCCATATTCTTCTTCGCAGCCATAGCCTCCTCGGCATTCATGATTTTGGCCGCTTTTGCCTTCAACTCTGACATAGTTGTAGGTGGATCTTTCGCCAAAGTGTAATACAACTTGTTAGGCAACAACCCACTCATCAAGGCGGTGATTGCTGTCTTTTCTTCATAATCTATGACTTCCAGCTTCTCGTTATTGAAACGAGTTATGTAATCTCTAGTACTCTCACCAGATTTTTGTCTAACACTTATCAAGTGTGCTACTCGTTTTACTGGCTTTGCTCCAAAATAGAAATTACCGATGAACAACTCGGACAGTTGAAAGAAAGTTGAAATCTTACCCCGAGGAAGATTGTTGTACCATATCTGGGCAGATCCAGTAAGAGTTCCTGAGAATGCTCTGCATCTCATCTCGTCGGGGACAGCATAGATGTCGGCAGCAGCTTGATATTGCTCTATGTGAAGAACAGGATCTGTCTTTCCATCGTATTTGGGGGTCACCACAGGGGCTTTAAATTTCGACGGTGTAGGAAAATCCACAATGGCCTGTACAAAAGGAGTCCCTTGAACAAAATTTCGTTGTAGGGGATTCTTCGCCTTAGCCATTTCTCCCAATCTATCCTCCAACCGCTGAATGGAACCTTTCCACGCATCATTTCCTTCCTCGGGCTTATTAGTTCGAGCAATTGATTGTTCTGATGTGTCCTCCTGAGACCTATCTTGACGAGCAACTGGTCGTGATTGTGCTGATCCTTCTCTTAGATCTGATGGTTATCGAAAACTCCTCGACATGGTCCTAGGTGGACTCCTATTCCTCCTAGGGCCTAATCGGCTGAAAGGGGATACCCTGCTCAATCTTTCCAAGGCACTGGGTCTCTCTGGAGAGAGAGTGATACGTTGCTCAGTATCTGTAGCCCGTATTGACGAAGTTTGCCCAGGTTGGTAAGAGAAATCATCAGATTCCTCATTACGATACGCATCTGTACACCTGGATCGTGAAGAAAGTAAATAGGTTTGCCTCTGACCACTTCGTTGTCCCGAATGTGCAGGTGCACCGCCATGAAGGGTCTGTATGAGTTGCCGCATTGTCTCTTGCATGGCGGTTTGTCCTTGAGCCAGATTCGTCATAATTCCAGCCAGATCTGGAGGTGCAGAGGGATTTGGAGGATTTCCAGCATTTCCAGCGTTTCGATTACTGGATTCCGGATTATCTGCCATTGATGATGAATGATTTTTGGTGAAAAACGATAACAACAGTCGTTTCCCACAGACGGCGCCAATCTGTTGATGTAAAAAATTAGATTGCTTCTAATTATTTAATCACAGATAAATGTAAATGAGACAAAGAATTTTAAAGTGGTTCAGCCTCATAAGAATGGCCTACGTCCACTGTTTCTGTTATTGCCAAGTGTTTTGGAGTTCTCGATATGTAATTCTATCAAGAAAATACGGCCCCCTAGAATGAGGGTGATACAATGTATTTATAGCCCTTAGGCCGTACATGTGAAAGGGTAAACAATTAATGCCCTTTAAGAGTATACGTCTGTATGATAAGCATTCAATGAATAGTTGAACTGTTGATTATCTGGCAATCAATGCTGTGGTCGAGGTGCAGCTTTGGCAATCAATGCTGTGGTCGAGATGCAGCTCGGACCGCCATAGTTGCTCGTCGTTCAGGAGTTCCTCGGAGTGTTGGAGTTCCTCGGAGTGTTGGAGTTCCTCGGAGTGAGTATGACTTGGTCGGGGAAATAAACTTCCTCGCTGTTATTGTGCCATGTAGATCGACACGTGTCTTCTTATGATTCGTCTATATCAGCATATTAATTTTGGTATCAACATATATTGAAAGGTTCCACTGCATCATACCGCTTGATCAAACTCATAGTGAGAGGTACATAGCAGGAACTCGTTCATGTACGTCGGGTATATCAAATTCTCTCTCACACATACCGTCGCGATGAGGTATATTGTGAGGAAATTCACATACACTCAGGTATATCAAATGGTTTTCCACATGTACAAATCAATTATTTCCCTTATAAGCAAGAGGTATATTATAGAATTCATGCCAAAGGGGGGCACCCTTACATTAACCTCCCATGCATAAACTTCATATAGATGTATGCCTTGGAACATTCGTACCTAGATTTTCGGTTTTAATGCAAAACTCTACAAAATTTTGGGGCGCCTTACCATCCATATATTGCACTATTTCACCAATTTTTAAAACAAGACCATGCCCGTGAGTCTGGAAACCAATCAAACTGTGTCTTGTATTATGCACCCTATATTTCTCCAGACTCGGGTCATATCCGATATTACACTTACAACCTATGCATAACATAAATACAAGTGGAATTTAATAATAACAAATACACCAAGGTATTTTTCTCCCCCATTTTCTACCTATTTCAAAAATACCAAAAAATAAATAAAAAGAATACTCTTTCCCTCTGAGGGGTGACCATATTCTACTAGCTTAGCCTGGCTTCGTATTGGCTGAGATCCTTTATCAAACCATTTGTAGATCTACTCCATCATTAACCACTTCTGAATAAAACATAGTGGTCATACTGTATATTCCTCATGAAGAATTGGGTTCAGAATGTTAAGGCCCAGCCAAATCTGATGGCTATACTTGCATAGCTCATTACAAAGATTGACAGTCTATAATCAGATTTTCATGAGATGCAAATAAATAGGGGTAAAATCCTTTATACCGAATTCATAAGTAATTCTTAATGCTTATTTTTCCCGTGATATAGGACCATAAGTGGTTGAACCAATATAGGCTTCCAAAGAATATCAATAGGCTCTGCATACTACGATACCTCCATGTGTTCTGCCCATTAATGGGCCACCTACTGGACATTTATCGATGTCTAATATTTCTTAGTAAGGGGATAAATTGACCATTCCTACTCATAATGATCCTAAGGAAGAAGAACTCAACCGAGTGAACTAGGATATCAAAATGCTCTCAGTGAAATTTTATCAAGTTAATTTCTTAACGAACTACATGAATTACACTTCTTTATGTCCCTTTACTTGAAAGCTAAATTGCCTAAAAAGTCGAGATGTCCCACATCGAGAAATTAAAAGGGAGATTGCCTCCCATCGTGCATATCTGTAATTATCATTGCTCCATGAGTTTACTTGGGTCTACAGAAGAAATCACGGCCAAAATGTTTCAGGAAACCCTGAAAGAGAGTGCCCTTCGCAGATTCCTGTCATTGGAAGAATCACGGATTTATAACTGGGAAGATGTTACAAGAGAGTTCATAAATCAGTATAAATATAATGAAGAGTTGGAGGTGATGCACTGAGACCTATAGTTACTTAATCAAGGCTCTGAAAAGTATGTTAATAATTTCATAATAAAGTGGAGAGAGAAAGTTATCACAATAACCAACATCCTCTCCCAATAAGGGCAAGTAAGCATAATGAAGAAGAATTTTCTACTGCATATTTATACTTCTAAGGGTAGATAATATTACCCCCTCCCTCCCACTTCAGAGCCCTTTGGGAGGTTAGGGTTGAAATTGAAGAGAATAATGCGAGTCAGAAAACGAAATTCGAGTCAAAGAAGATAGTGGGTCAATTTACCCCTCAAAAGTACGACAAGACTCTTATTTCTGCCATAAATAATATCTTATCTCAACCTGCCACTTCATGAGCCCCAGAAGCCTATCCTACTATGATCAAAAAGAGTATACTGAAATTTATGATCCTTTCTACAAAGTGTATCAATCCCTCTTATCCCTCAATCTCATCAAACCCTTGGACCCTCATCCACTTCCTGACCTACTTCCTAATTATTCAAACATGAAGCCCATTACTATTTTTTTCCAAACCATCGGGCATACCACCGGTCAATGTCACCACATGAAAAATGTTATCCAAAACCTCATTAATAATGGCATCATTGACCCTCTAGTAAGCCCAAAACCAAACACTACTCAAAACCCTCTACCCATACATTAAGATAGTGAGAATGACATCCTTATTGATGAAGACCTTTTCTTTGATCCTTTAACGAAAATTAAACCCATCAATAAGTCTACCTCATCTATCAGCCCAGGAAAATCCGCAATTTCCTTCAAAGCCTACGCATCCTTCCTACTACATCCCTAAAGTGCTCTTGATAAATCTCTCTCTCTCTCTTATGATAAGGGCTTTCATTATTATCCAGACTCATTCAGAAATAGAAAGTATGGAGCTACCTATTTTCCTAGAACAACTAGGAAGCTTTGGGATGAAACTCCCATAAGAAATGACCCTCGGAGAAAGGTATTGTGAAAAAACCAATGACATTTACATGGAAGCCAAAAAATAAGCTCGTTAGTCTCATAATTGGTTTATACTACCAGAAGAATTCATCTTATATGAAATCGTTCAGATTTTAACATAAGAATATATCAAGAAGAAGAAAGAAGTATGTGAAGCTCCCAAGTTAGTCACAATAATTAAGCTTGAGGGAGACTTGGTCCCTTCCCCAAACATTTCGTCGATGCGTGGGGAGATTTGTATATTGAAGCAGTTAAAGTTGTGAAGTGTATTGATTTCTCCTGGAACATCCATATTCTCGCATCCAGATGAGGAGATGATCTTGATACCTCAGATAGCTCAAATAATGAATTTGATGGTGAATGGCCTCATTCGAAGGGGTAATCTCTTTTAAAGAACTTTTATCATAAATTAATGAGTTTTCTTATACTCCAAAAATAAAATAAGGGAATGGATTCATGTTCTTCCTAACATCCATGAACCACGTGACCCGATCAGGACTGTAGTACAAGTATCTAATTCTCCTATCATCAAGTGCACATGTGTACAAAGGGAATAGAGTTGCTAAAGAAATACTGATGCTTGAAATGACAATTAAGGAAAGAAAAATGATTAAATAGATAAAAAGACTCATGACAACATCACCTTATAGGGACTTTTCATGTCTCCCCAAATCTAGAAACTCTTTCATCAAACTCATTACTCAAGCTAAAATTCCTCCCTCTACTTCTCCAAATGAGGAGATCCACATAGTCAAAACTCTAACCTCCACGAGGCTCGTCACTTTTTCAGAAGAAGAAATTCCAAAGTTTAGTTCAGATCACAATTATGCCATTAACATCTTGGTGGAAGTCTTGGATAAAACGATTCCATTGGTGCTCATTGATAACGGCTTTACGTTAAATGTTTTACCATTGTAAACTCTAAGATACTAGGACTACAAGTCAGCAATCTCACCCCGACGTATGTCGTTGTACGTGCTTATGATAATACTCGGTGATAAGTCATATGTTCGATATTACTCACTAGGGGATTGGAAAATTTACCCCTATGTCAAATTTCAAGTCTCTGACATATCCAATTGCTTCAATTTGCTTCTTGGCCATCCGTGGCTTCATAACATTAGGGGGTGGTATCTTACCTCCACAAAAAACTATAGTTCCTTACAGATAATAAAGTCATTACTATTATCATAGATGATGACAACACTAATGGCATCAATACTATTAACCCATATCTTGAGATCCACGACATAGCAAATGACGTGTTTTTCTCTGATTTCAATTTTGATTTGCTCCCTCTTTTAACCAGAAATGACTTCAAAGAAAAAGTGAGTCCGAAATAAAGTTCGTATAAGGATGCCATTGTGATTAAGATGTTAAAAAATATGAACTTCATGCCAAAATGAAGTTGGGTTATAAATAATAATAAATCCTCGAGCTGATTATTCGAAAGATAATGTACCCTTCATGTGGTCCAATATATCATCCATATTTGACTGAGTTATGGCTCTCCGTAATACGTATTGAAAGAGAGTGTTGAAGAGGAAATAAGTTATCTTTGAAGACTCTCTAAATGGGTAATTTATTAAAGGGTGAAGACTTCACCCATTACAGCTTTCTTGAGCCAAAGTACGATGTAGTTGAGATGAAATTAAAGTCAGGATTTGAAATCTTCTTTAAAGACAAGGTCACTTGGATTAAAGGTTTCAAGCATGAGGTAAAGCCCTTAATAATCAAGTCGACTGACTCATGCTTCTTTAAAATAAAAAACACTGAAAGCATGGATAGTGTTGAATCATTTGACCTCCCTGATCTGGGAATGGACCTGTATATGATTCGTGTTAAGTCTAACTCGTCCGAACCTTCCATAAAGATATCTCATGTTGATAAGCTTCTCAATAACCAGTGGAGCATTTTAGTTAATATAACTTTGTCTATAGAGAACCCTATTTTTTATCATCTAGAATATGAACCCTCTTCCACTTTTTCTATTTCTGATACAAATGTAAATGTGGACTCCTTTGATGAGGTCCTCAATGTTGTTTTTCCTGAAAATGTTGTTAATGAAATTAACAAGATTTTGAGTATTTTGGTGTGCCTTATATTAATTGCATTGAATATACTCAAATAATTGTTGAGGATAACTTAATGAATGAATTTTTTTTAATTGATCTCAATAAGGAAAAGACCAAACAACATAACATCATTTAAATTAATGATAATAAAGACTATTGTTAATAAGCTTGGTCTAGTGGAACTTAGTGTGATATTAGGATAGGTTCAACCTTGACGGACATGAGCGATCATAATTCAAAAAGATTATAAAAGAATTCATATATATCTTCTCATGGTATTACAATGACACTCCTGACATTGATCTAGAAATCTTACAATACGAGATCCTAACTTATCTAGAAGTCAAATTTGTTAAGAAAAAGCTAAGGTAGAATTAGTCAGAATGGTACCTCGAAGTTAAAGATTAAATAGTCAAACAGTTAAACGTAGGTATTATCCATGTGGATGAATATCTAACTTGGCTTGCCAACGTTGTCCCTATGACAAAATCAAGAGAAAAGGTCCGTCTATGCATCGACTATCATGATTTGAACAAACCTTCTCTAAAAGATGATTACCCCTACCCAACATTAACATGATCATTGGCAACATAGCCAATCATCCCCTCAAGTTAATTATCAATGACTTCAAGGGGTATAATAAAATCAAGATGCATCTCGACATCCAAAAGAAGACTTCTTACCACCCCATGGGGCACCTTTGATATACTATCATGCCTTTTTAGTCTAAAAATGTTGAGGCTATATACCAAAGAGCAACCACACCCATCTTATATAATTTTATCTACAAAGAGGTCAAACTCTATGTTTACAAGATGATTATCAAATCTAAAACTCAAGAAGGTCATGTCCTTGCCTTGAGGAAGTTCTTTGAATGACTGTGGTAATATTCAATGCGTTTAAACTCTTAGAAGTGCATTTCTAGTGTCGCAAAGGGAAAAATGCTTGGCTTTATGGCTAGAGAAAGGGGAATTGAATCAGACCCTGCCAAACTCAAAGAAATTCTCAAAATGTCACCGTCTCAGATTAAGAAAGAGGTTCATAGTTTCTTAGGCAAACTCCAGTACATTAGAAGATTTATTAGTCAGCTCACTTACTTGTATGAACCTATATTTAAACTCCTTCGAAAAGATTTAGCCAAAGTTTAGATTGAGGCATGCCAAGAAGCCTTTAACAGAATCAACTAACCGTTAATGCTCGTGCCACCATAACCTGGTTTGCCTCTCTTTTTATGCCTAGCTATCATTGAAACTACAGTTAGTGATAACTTAGACCAATACATTGAATATTCATCCAAAGAAAGAGATATTTACTATGTCAGTCGAAAACTAACAGGGTATGAAGTAAACTACTCCGCATCGAAAAAGTCACGTATCGCCCAGGTTTTATTTACTTAAAAATTCTAATACTACATGCTTACATTTCCTACCAATCTAGTGTATCAGATGGATCCCATGAAATACTTACTAGAATCTCCTGGTGAAGCCGCATAATGCATTGGTTGCTTATCCTAATCGAATTAATCATCATATATGTCACGTAAAAATACATCAATGGAAGGGCCATCTATGATTACCTAGTCGATCATCCCATGGAGACAGCTGATGCATGGATCTTGGGGTTCCTAAAATATTCTCTGCACTTGGCACGAATGGATTCTTCGAAAAAAATTCTTTGATGGAGCGAATAATAAGAAAGGATATGGCATTGGGATACTCTCAATCGTGCTCGACGATTTTCATACTCTCATAACCATCAAGTTGTATTTCCCTTGCACTAATAATATGACGAAATATAAAGCATGCACTGTGGGCCTCAAGCTTTCCCTCAAGAAAGGAATCCGATGCCTTGATGTTTACAGGGATTATGCCCTCATTATAGGGCAAGTACTCCAAAAATTAAAAGTCAAAGATGATAAATTCATACCCATTCACGATCACCTTGAAGAGATCGCTTCCCAATTCAAATATGTCATATTCCACTATCTCACCCACTCAAGAAATAATTTCATCAACACATTGGAAACTTTTGCCTCCATGGTCGACATGCCTGAGGGAATAACAGTTACTCTCTTTCAAGATCATAAACAGTCAATGCCAACTAATTGCTATTATATCGATCTCACCACGGAAGAAGACTCGAAAGAAGTCGAATTATGGTATTATTCCATCTAGTGCCTCCTCAAGCATGGTTAGTATCCTCAAGGGGTTGACAAGAAATATCACATGATCCTCCGTAAACTTGCAACCCAATACATCATATGTGACAAGGCATTATTCAAAAGAAATTTTGATGCTACCTATTTGCAATGTATAGTATGGGCTGACACTGAGGATATAATATAGAAAATCCATAGTCGGAATGTGGACCTCGTATGAGTGTCCATATGTTTTATAAGAATATTACCCAATAAGGATATTATTGGACTACTATGGCCCAAGACCGCACTGCTTATGTCAAAAGATTCCTAAAATTCATTTAATTTGCCAATATCCAACATTTTCCCCTATATGAGTTGTATAACATGACTTCTCCCTGGACCTTTTCAAACTCGAGCATTGACATTATAAAGAAAACCACCCCCAAGGTGTATAATGGGCATAAATTAACCCTAATCATCATCGATTATATCACCAAATGGGTTGAAGTTGAGTCATATGTAATACTGAATGCAAAAAAAGTAGTCAAGTTCATCAAAGAATATCATTTGACGATACGGGTTCCCTAATGAGATGGTATCAGGAAATGACCTACATTTCATAGAAGTGGTCACAAAACTAGTTGAAGAATATGGTATTCAAAGACATGAGTCTTCTCCTTATAGATCATCGGACAATGGGATTATTGAAGTTGCTAAAAAAAGCCTCAAATCCTTAATTAGCAAGATGATCGGGTGTTGTAGATCTTAGGCCGACAAGATCTCATATGCCTTCTGGGTCTATCGTATATTTATCAGAATGCCCATTGGGGCTACCCCTTCTCCCTAGTTTATGGCGTGGAAGTTGTCTTTACTATCGAACTTAAAATATCTTCCCTGAGGGTCAAGCTCAAAATCTAAGTTAGGGAAGTTAATTGGCAGCAAAACTGTTATGACGAGCTCGTTCTATTAGATGAAAATAGACTGAAAGACCTATACCATATACAAGGGTATCATCCTCGCATTTCATGATCATTCAACCAAAAATTCAAAGACCACAACGTGCGAGAAGGATACCTGGATCGCAAAGACCGCAACGTGATGAAAATATTATCAGGTTGCATCGCTATGCTCACATATCTCAACGGAGAAGAGATAGCGCTCCCAACCACTTATACTGTCTCAAGAAATTCTACCCTCAACCTCGACTCTCATCGCACTATAAACTACTTACCCCCCTTCTATTCTTCAGAAAAAATCTCTCTTCAGTTCCCTCCACAAGAACTATGTAGGAACTGATTCTCTAAGAAATATCTTTCAAACATTACAAGCATTTTTATCCCTATAAAGGTGCGTAGGCAACCCATAAATGACTTTGGGTGCAGTCCTTTCTCTTTTACAAAGTACTATCCTTTTAACACCTTTCTTTATCTTTATTTTTAATCGACATAAGGATTATGCAAGCCTCAGCAATTTGTACATATAGTTTAAAGATAAAAAATTCTTCAAAAGACTCATCAATATACTTAAAAATCAACATTTATTTCAAGACTTATTTCATATACGAATCTTGCATGAAGTATCATCAATGGGAATTCCGAACACTTGCGAAAGCCCATAAACCATCTCCAAATGCATAAAAACATCTCCAAATACATAAACCATCCCCAAAGCCACACCAAAAAAACAATATACCAAACACCAAAACCTAAAATAAACACCAAATAATCTCCGAGATAACCCTAAAATCCTTCCTTAAGTACCAGAGGGTCCCGACTCATCATCATCATTACCATATACACCTCACCCTTCGGAGGTCCCCAATGTTCCCTAATTACGGGCATGTATACTCAAAGATACACCTTGAAGAGCTTGGATGGAACTATGACACCTCCTTCTAGACCTCAACCACTAAAAGCCACGTCTGACTAGACTCCCTAGTACAAATATTTAAAATCAAATCCTTCCACAACCATCTCAAATAGTCCTCAAACGCTACCCAATCTTCCCCTATGAATTAGGTTGGATGGTAAGATAACCTGCAATGTTATCACAAAGCCCCTAGGAACATCCTCAAAGATTCATTCCACTCCATGATGAGGTAGACATCTCTTATGTGCGGAAGAAAGATTTGCTCTTAACCCATTTGGCACAAAATTAGCCAAGGAAGATAAAAGTAAGTCTGATGGAAACCCAAAAGCCGAACATGACAAAAGTCATCCAAGTGAACAACAGGTACATACCAACGAAGGCAACTAGATCCACTTGACATCAACCTGTCTACCCATCCATTCGTAGACCAACCAAACCAATAATGATTTTGGAGAAATACAAGTACCAAGACTACAACAAGAGTGCAATAAAGGCTAAAAAAATGCAATTGAGTAGGTGTGTCGATTGGCAGACCAAAATGGATACCGATTACCATCCCTTATTTCGAAAATCCCATTTTTCCTTTTTCAAAATTATTATCCACTCATTTACAAATGAGCCCGTCACAAAGTTAACTTTTTACAAAAAAAGAGTTTTCTAGGCATTTATTTACTTAAACATCCAAAAATTATTCAAAAAAAATATACTTTCTTACTCTTTTTCAAAATAAAATCCTCAATGGAAAACGAAAGTTCTTATAGAATAAGTCATTAACTCAAAATTAATTAAGATGAAAAATGCATCATTTTATATATATTTTTACTTATTTTTACATTTTCGGTACATCAGAAAATGTAGAAAAGAACAAAAAGAGAAAAAAATTGTGGGGCAACCCGGACTTCTCACAAGCCTAATCTAACTATTCCCACTTAAGGGAGCTCTAGAGGAGAGAAGTGTATCCCCCCCCCCCCCCCCCCAACTCCCGAAACTCAAACTTGGCGAACGATCATCCACGATCACCAGAGGAGCAACAGAAGACCGAGCCATCGTCCGTACATACTCAACTATGGAAGTTATCCAGTCTATGACGTCGCACAAACAAGATGTCCACATACATAACCACGATCTGTAAGAGGAAGAATAGAGAGAATAAATCAAGTCAGCAACAGATGAAAATAAAGTTCAAAAAAGAGAGAAAAAAACCTTACTTCCAACTAGATGCCTGCCTCTAGAAATGGAGGAAAACACTCTAGCACTGTCTAGGGTTGGTGGGACACCTAGATGGAATGCCCCCTCCTACTGAACGTAGTATGAGGGTAATGGATAATATCAGAGTGAAAGAACCTCTGCAGCATCTGCACCGCCCCTAATTGCCTGAGTAGAAGACCCTGGAACACTACTACCACCTCCTGCCTTCGACAATGGGTGATGAACACTACCCACATGTTGGAGAATTTTTAAAATAAGTGAGTAAGAGATTTGGGAGTAAAAGCTTAAAAGTTTGTCTCACATTGGAAGTATGTGGAAAAAAGTAGGAAGCCAACCCAATATAAAAGGGAGAGTGTCCCACATTGGAAAATGAGTAAAGATAAGTGATACCCTCTAAGATATAAAAGGAGTGGGAAACCTTTGAGTCCCACATTGGAAAAATATTAAGAAAGTGTGCACTTAATAAGTAGAAATGGAAGATGAAGAGTTAATTCATCTAGCATTTAAGAGGCTATTCAAGAGACCTCTAATACGGTGCGAAGACCCGTACGCACACACACACACGCACGCGCGGGGCAGTGGGCTGTAGAGGCGCTAGTGGAGCACTTTACATTTTGCATGCCGCGGGTTGTCGGGTCGGATCGCGGTAGTTCGGGCGCGGTTACTTTTTGGTAGGTTCGTGTAAAACCATTTCGGTATTACTGTACATAGTTCACATACCCATAGGTCACACACATACCTATGCTCCCATGTTCAACTGACTTATCAACTCACAAATAAGTCATTCACAGTCCTATGTCCTTAAGGTACCAATCTAAATCCCCCCGAAGGCACACAAAGATAAGATGGTCCTTTTCCAAAAATCAACCTCCCGTGATAGCAAGTATGGTAGGTATGTCATACACATAATAATCCAGATACTAAGTAATCACACAACTTAGGTAATCATCACATTAATATAGGTATACACCAGCCCTATATCTTAAGTCTCATACGTATCATAGTTTCATCCCGAATATTCCACGTGATATGTTTAGCGCAACAATTCTCGTCGTATAAGTCTGAATACTTAAACCTACCTCTTAAGGTTACTAAATCACCCACTAGTATCTAAGGTTATCTCTGTAATTCCAAGTCCCCCTTCTACTGATCCTAAAGTTAAATTAACATTCGTCCACTTTAAATCCCAATATATATGAAACTTCTAATCGTACCTCACTCGGTAAACACTCGTAATTATTCCATTCGATCCCATAATGTATGACATATTTCGGGCACTAACTACGATCCTACTAACCTCAAACAATTCCCACAATCTTTTATAAGTCACACTAAAATTTCTTACAAGCTTGGGATTCGGAGAATCTTAAAGGGACCAATTTTACAAAAATCAGAAGGGGTCTATTGATCGATGGAAAGGGGTCGATCGATCGATCGAACAGTTATCTGCCCAGAATTTCCATTAACAGTTACGGGTTCTCTAGATTTTACACCCAAATCCTCCATTACAACGTCCCAAAATCCTGACCAAGTATTCTAATCATCAAACCAACATATAATCATAAGCTTTAATGTATTAGAATCATTAAATCAACAAGGATTAATAGTTTTGGGGATCAAATCACATATTTTTCATAAAAACCCTATTTCTCCTATTTTCTTCAAGATCTTCATATAACACAATAAAAATTCGTGATTCTTTACACATGGATCATAATTTCATGGATGCTATATTCCCAGAAGATAGACCACATGCAAAACCTACCCAGATTACGATTTTAAATTCCTCAAATCCATTCATTCATTATTTTTCAAGGTTATTCTTCAATCCTAAACTAACATGGATGATATATGCACTGAATTATCGCAAGTTAAATCACTTACCTGGTAATGAATATTCTGATCCTTTGAAGTATATGGTATGAGAATGATTCTCTCTTTTCGATCTATCCGGTGGTGGTAATGGTGGTGCAAAAGCCTCTAAGGGTGGTTTCTCCTTTGGGAACTTTCCTCTCTTCCTCTCTAACTGCCGTTGGTGGTTTTTGGTTGTGATAACACTAAGAGTTCTGGTGTTGGTTGATAATTCAAATCTAAAATTCGTGGGTTATAATTCCTCAAAAAGTCAAAATGACTAAAATACCCTCACGGGCTGCCGACTAGGCCTATAATGTCCCGAAACCCAAACTAAATCCCCGGTTAGTGTTTTCTGACTATCTCGACCCTTCAGGACACGTTGGCGCACTCAAAATGATCATACGGATGACATAAAAATAAATTACTTTTAAATCCATTAAATTGGGTCCTGACACGACTGACACACGCGTCCCAACTTAATTACCGAAATTACTGTATTTTCAACTCACGATAATTTTAATAAATTCAATAATCATATATTACCATAATCACTTAGTAATATTCAACATTATCATCATAATCAAATACTAACGCTCGTCTCGCTAGTTATTTAAATCCGAATTAATTTCCAATTAATTATCCCAATTTAATTTAATTAATCTCATAATTAAAAGCCTTAAAAATACGGGGTATTACATTTTGTTAATTTTTATATAAAATAAATTGGCATTTCTGAACAATAAATAACTCCTTGCACGAAGAATTTGACTTAGACTTAAATAGGGGTGTGCAAACCAATCTGGATATGGTGTCGAATAGCTTCGTGGGGCATAATTACAACAAACCCGACCTCAGGGGGAAACGTCAGACCGAAAGATAAGAACTCTCATATCCCCGTAGAAACCACACCAACATATGCACGTGAACCGGTGCACCACACCTCCTCTTGCACAAACAACATGACCGTTTCTCACTCTCCCTCGAGAGTCCCGTATGGGGCCTACAACACCATACTATCACGTGAATAGAGGTCCACTTAAGCACACATTAAATGTTAGAACTTTGTTTAAGCATCAAGTAATTTGATTCTCTTTTTCTCTAGTCATTTTTAATTACAAAAATCATATTTAGAATGTTGTGTAAAAAATATTTTTGTTAAAGTTTAGTGAATTTTTAAATCAATGCTTGATGAACACAATATATGTATATTAAATAATACATAGGATACAAATATTATCAAAATTCGAGAAATCCGAAAGGATGCGGATAAGGATACTTATGTGTACTATTCGAGTGAATACAAATACGATTAATAATACGAATAATGCACTTGTAAACGGATACGGATAATCGATACTATGGTATTTTCTCCATATCCGATCGTTTACACCCCTTTTCTTCATTCCCCAAAACACCCTCGACTGTCAAGTTTGGCCCAAAGTCCCCTTTCATAAATTCAAATCCTCAAATGAGCCATTTTCATAAAAACGAAACATAATTACCCGAATCATTAAAAAAAATTTACCACAACATGCTCAACATCTACAAATGACCACAATACCCTCAACATGGAAAATTACCAAATTTCTCCTCCGACTCCGACTCTTGGATGTAATATAAGATTATGGATGCAAGATGAACATAAATGTGACAATACACATAAAATTTCACATACACACACATCTTCAGTGAACCACAATTTTACATATGGAAGCAAGAAATTAGAATTTTCATTTAACAACCAATATTACATAATGTAACCGAACTATTGAATTCCAACACCATGAAACTAGTAGAGTAGGGGATATCCTTAAAGATTCATGGGAGCAAAAGGAATGCTTGTTATCGAATATCAAAGATCTAAAATTATATGGAAAAATGAAGATAGGGAAATATGAAAATTTTCCTATAAATTATGAAATGTAATTAAGAGATTTTAAAACTTGAAGAAAAATTATAAAATTTCAAAGATATGAATGTATGGGAATATATGCATTTCCACTGCTTTTAAGCACCCTTAAACTATGCCATCATAATTTTACAGTATATTCTGAACCTCTCGGATAAGTTCAAACTCCACATCTATAACCAAAGTATGATTTGTCAAGAACCCCTTTGATTGGTCTCCGACTTCACTCAACAACATGAACTTCTCAAAGCAATAGCCAAAAATTTAAAATTATTTAATTTGCCTTCGAACAATTGATTATCTGCACGCATGAGGAACAAATAAAAATTAAACCAACAGTTACATACCAAAAAGTCATACCATTTTGGAATTAAGTAAACACTGTTAAAACTTAACAGTCATGACCCCTGAGATGCAGCCTTTCATTTCCTATAAATAAAGGCATCCTATTTCGAAATTGCACATAACAAATATTACCCAGTTTCGAATTTCCTACCCTTGCTATTACTCTCTTACAATTTTCAGGAGATATAAATTATCTTAATCTATTTTGTTCACAAAAATAGAATAAGAACTTGATTGACTGTTCTTCATTGTTGCATCCAAAGGCTGTCTTCAAACATACAAGTTGCAGGCAGTGCAAGTGCTTCATTGTATCTTGAGTACGGCTTTGCGGATTCCCATTTGTATACCGAAGTTATTCGTGTGGGGAAAATACTGTATTTAGGAAAGTGACATCACGCCTTGAAGCTTTCTAGTATCTATTCAGAAGTTACATTATTGTATTGAAGTTGACATTACTGTGATATATAAAGAGTTCCATTTCTGTATTTGCATTCATATTATCCAACAATCTAAATACAGTATTATCAGAAATGGCCGAATCTTCCAAATCACTTCGACAAATAACATAAGGTTTTGTCAAGTTGGACCGTTTTGATGGTGGTAATTTTCTGCGTTGGAAGAAAAAGGTTCATTATCTTCTAACAACATTGAAGATTGTATATGTCTTGTCACAACCGAAACCAAATGAAGATGAAGATGAAACCGTGGAACAGACTAGGCAACGCACAAAATAGGAGACCGATGATTACTTCTGTCGTGGTCACATTCTCAATGCACTTGCTGACAATTTGTTCGACTTGTACCAAAATGTTGGGACTGCAAAAACTTTGTGGGAAACATTGGAGACCAAATATCTTACGGATGACGCTACAAGTAAAAAGTTCCTTATCGGTCAGTTTTTAAACTTTAAAATGAATGATAATAGGCCTGTGCTAGAATAATTTCATGACATCCAACACATCATAAATCATTGCAAACTGAAAAAATAAAATATGGATGATAATGTAATTGTTGCTGCCATAATTGAAAAACTTCCTCCTTCTTGGAAAGATTATAAGAAAGAACTCAAAAACAAAAAGGAGGAACTTTCACTTGAATAATTAGAGACTCATTTAAGAATTGAAAAAGGGTCTCGAATTCTAGATGGTAAAGAGGAACAAGAAAATTATGTTTCTAAGGTCCATGTGGTGGAGTAAGGAAAGAAGCAAAAATATTGCAATCATGGAAAAAATAACAAGCGGAAGAATTTTTCAAATAATTCTAAAGCAAACAAAAAGAAGAAAGGAAATTGTTTTCATTGCAACAAACCAGGTCACTTCAAGAAGGATTGTGGTGAGTTCAAGAAACTAAAGGAAAAAGGAGGGACATCAGACACAAAGCAAAAAATTTCCTCTATGATATTCGAGGTTAAATATACTTGGAGAAGACATCTCTTGGTGGGTTGATTCTGGTGCCACAAGGCATGTTTGTAAGGACCTCTGCTTATGAAACAGTGGAAGGAGATGTTCTCTACATGGAAAATTCTTCTACTGTTGCGGTTAATGGCAAAGGGACAGTGGATCTCGAATTCACTTCCGAAAAAATCCTTAGCCTCACCAATGTTTTTCATGTCCCTGATGTTAGGTAAAATTTAGTTTCTGGAACTCTTCTTAACAAATTTGGATTTAAGCTTGTATTTGAGTCAGACAAATTTATTCTGACTAAGAATGGTACCTTTGTAGGCAAAGGATATTTGTATGAGGTCATATTTAAGCTCAATATCAATGAAAAAGATTCTTCTGCTTATATCGTTGATTGTCTTTCATTATGGCATAGTCGTTTAGGACATGTTAATACAAAGAAAATGCATTTCATGGTTAATTTAAATTTAAATCCTAAATTTGAGAATGATAAGAATGAATAGTTTAAAATATGCATGCAAACAAAATAACAAGATTGCCTTTTCCAAAAATAGAAAAAACTACATCTTTGTTGCAATTAGTACATAGTGATGTTTGTGATTTGCATGGAACACCTACTAGAGGTGGTAGTAAATATTTTACTACATTTATCGATGACTTTTCAAAATATTGTTACGTATATCTTTTAAACTCTAAGGATGATGTGCTTAATAGATTTAAGACATATAAAAATGAAGTTGAAAATCAATGTGATACTAAAATAAAATGTCTTAGATCTGATAGAGGTGATGAATATCACTTTCCTCAATTTTGTGAAGATATGGGAATTATACATGAAGTTACTTCACCTTATACACCACAACAAAATGGAGTAGCAGAAAGAAAAAATAGGACACTAACTGAAATGGTTAACGCTATGCTTTCTTATTCTGGTTTAAGTAAAGGGTTTTAGGGAGAAGCACTTTTAACTGCGTGTCATATTCTGAATAGGATACATGTTAAAGATAATAAGAAAGCACCCTACGAATTATGGAATAGAAGGCCTAATTTAGGTTATCTTAAAGTTTGGGGTTGTAGAGCTATTGTAAGACTACCTGAAATTAAGAGGAAAAAATTAGGAAACAAAGGCGTTGAGTGTATTTTCATAGGTTATGCACAACATAGTAAAGCCTATAGATTTTTGGTTAGTGCACCTATTGATTCTGTTGAGGTAAATACAATAATTGAATCGAGAGATGCAATTTTTTATGAACAAAGGTTTTCTTCTATTCCTAGAATAAATAATGAAAAAGAAGTAAGCTCTCCTTCACATTTCACTGATACTCCACCAGTGGAACAAGTAGAGATTAGAAAAAGTAAGAGACCGAAGAAAAAAAAGCTTTGGTCCCGATTTTGTAGTCTATCTTGTTGAAGAAACTAGAGCCACATCTTGTAATCAATATGCTTTAACTCTTAGCGTTGAAACAGACCCACAAACTTATAGTGAGGCAATAAAGTCTGTAGATTCAGCATTTTGGAAAGAAGCTATAAATAATGAAATGGATTCAATCTTGGGAAATAAAACTTGGAAGTTAGTAGACTTACCTCCAGGATCTGAACCCATTAAGTGTAGATGGATTTTTAAAAAGAAAATGAAAATAGATGGAACAATTGATAAATTCAAGGCTATATTGGTTACTAAAGGTTTTACACAAAAAGAAGGAATTGATTATTTTGATACCTATGCACCTGTTGCTAGAACCTCCACTATTAGAATTGTAATTGCATTAGCATCGATATATAATTTTGAGATCCATCAAATGGATGTGAAAACTGCCTTTTTAAATGGTGAACAACCTGAAGGGTTTGTTATGCCTGGATAAGAAAATAAAGTATGTAAACTTATTAAGTCCTTATATGGCCTAAAACAAGTACCTAAACAATGGCATGAAAAATTTGATAAAGTCATTATTTCTTATGGTTTTAAATTCATGAATCTGATAAGTGTGTTTGTAGTAAATTTGCTAATGGTAAAGGTGTGATCATTTGTTTAAATGTAGATGATTTATTAATTCTTGGTACTGATTTAGAAAGCATTAATAATACAAAGAGTTTTTTGTCTTCTAAATTTGATATGAAAGATATGGGTGGAGCTGATGTCATATTAGGAATGAGAATAATAAGCAAAGATAAAAATATAATTCTCACTCAATCTCATTATGTTGAGAAAATTTTAAAGACACTTAATCAGTTTGATTGCACACCTGTTAGTACACCTTTTGAACCACAGCTAAAGATTATCCCTAATAATGGTAGAGATATTTCACAATTGGAATATGCACGAGTAATTGGTAGTTTAATGTATTCCATGACATGTACTCGACCTGATATTGCTTATGTTGTTGGTAAATTAAGTAGATATACTAGTAATCCAAGTTTATTGCATTGGCATGCTGTCAATAGAATATTAAAATATTTAAAAGGAACTATGGACTATGGTATATACTATACTAGATATCCTTCAGTATTATAAGGGTTTTGTGATGCCAGTTGGATAACTGAGCGGGAGGATTATTCCTCAATAGGTGGATGGATTTTCACTCTTGGTGGAGGAGCTGTTTCTTGGGGATCAAAGAAACAAACTTGTATAGTGGATTCTACTATGGCAGCTGAGTTTGTAGCATTAGCTGCAACTAGTAAAGAGGCAGAATGGTTAAGGAATTTATTGATTGAAATTCCAGTTTGGCCAAAACCAATGCCTCCAATATCGATACATTGTGATTGTGAGTCTACACTTTCCAGAGCTTATAGTAAAGTATACAATAGAAAATCTAGACATATTAGCCTGAGACATAGTTATGTTTGACAAATGATTACAGATAGTGTAATCACAGTGGATTACGTAAAATCAAGTTAAAATTTAGCTAATCCTTTTACAAAAGGTCTTGCAAGAGGACTGGTGTCTAAGACATCAATAAGGATGGGACTAAAGCCCATTAATACTAATCACTCTTGATGGAAACTCAACTTGAAACTTGATATATTCAAGTCTCAAGTTCAATGATTAAAGTACATCATACGACGTGATTGTAAGCACTATAAAATTTAACATCCCAAGGAAAAGTGCTTAGAACATGTAATGAATAATGAAAGAGGTTGAGTTTAACCTTAATAGATTTATGGTGTTTTAAGTTACATGGACACCTATGATAATCTACCTATATGAGTGTGGAAGTGGTGCCGCTTCCTATGAGAAACTGGGCTTGACTCTAAAGCACTCATGAAATCAAGGTACAGACACAAGGCCTAATATATGTGTCGGCTTATATGGATAATCAGTGACTAAAATATTTGTGTGTGAAGACAAATCCGGCAATCAATATCGATTGGTAGTTCAAAGAAAAGTCTACTATACTTTCATGGTTAGCCTTGACGAACCTTCACAAGGTATTGGTTCAAGTCGTGAGACACCAATTCTTATACACAATCAAAGATTTAAAAAACTTATTTTGAAAATGGTGGAGGAATGTTGGAGAATTTTCAAAATAAGTGAGTAAGAGCTTTGGGAGTAAAAGCTTAAAAGCTTGTCCCACATTGGAAGTATGTGGAGAAAAGTGGGAAGCTAACCCAATATAAAATGGAGAGTGTCCCACATTGGAAAATAAGTAAAGCTAAGTGATACCCACTAAGCTATAAAAGGAGTGGGCAACCTTTGAGTCCCACATTGGAAAAATATTAAGAAAGTGTGCACTTAATAAGTAGAAATGGAAGATGCAAAGTTAATTCATCTAGAATTTAAGAGGCTATTCAAGAGACCTCTAATATGGTGTGAAGCACCGTACGCACACCCATGCGTGTGCACGCGCGTGCGGGGCAGTGGGCTATAGAGGGGCTAGTGGCGCACTTTCCACTTCGCATGCCGCGTGTCCGCAGTGGTAGCGGGTTACCGGGATTCGTCTGGGTCGGATCTCGAGCGTGGTCACTTTTCGACAGGTCCGTGTAAAACCATTTCGGTATTACTGTACCTTTTCGAAAATGGTTTAAGACTGTTGGTAATTAATAGTCATACCATTTCGGAATTAAGTAAAGACTGTTAAAACTTAATAGTCATGAGCCCTGAGATGCAGCCTTTTATTTCCTATAAATAAAGGCATCATATTTCAAAATTACACATAACAAATATTACCCAGTTCCGAATTTCCAACCCTTGCTATTACTCTCTTATAATTTTGTGCACAAAAACAGAATAAGAACTTGATTGACTATTCTTCATTGTTGAATCCAAAGGCTATCTTCAAAAATACAAGTTACAGGCAGTGCAAGTTGCTTCATTGTATCTTGAGTACGGATTTGCGGATTCTCGTTTGTATACCGAAGTTATTCGTGTGGGGCAAAATACTGTATTTAGGAAAGTGACATCACACCTTGAAGCTTTCTAGTATCTATTCAGAAGTTACATTATTGTATTGAAGTTGACATTACTATGATATATAAAGAGTTCCATTTATGTATTTGCATTCATATTATCCAACAATCTAAATACAGTATTATCAGAAATGGCCGACTCTTCCAAATCACTTCGACAAATTACAGAAGGTTTTATCAAGTTGGACCGTTTTGATGGCGGTAATTTTCTGCGTTGGAAGAAAAAGGTTCATTTTCTTCTAACAACATTGCAGAATGTATATGTCTTGTCACAATCGAAACCAAATGAAGATGAAGATGAAACCGTGGAACAGACTAGGCCACGCACAAAATGGGAGACCGATGATTACTTATGTCGTGGTCACATTCTTAATGCACTTGCTGACAATTTGTTCGACTTATACCAAAATGTTGGGACTGCAAAAACTTTGTGGGAAACATTGGAGACCAAATATCTTACGGAAGACGCTACAAGTAAGAAGTTCCTTATGGGTCAGTTTGTAAGCTTTAAAATGCATGATAATAGGCCTGTGCTAGAACAATTTCATGACATCCAACGCATCATAAATCATTGCAAGCTGAAAAAATTAAATATGGATGATAATGTAATTGTTGCTACCATAATTGAAAAACTTCCTCCTTCTTGGAAAGATTATAAGAAAGAACTCAAACACAAAAAGGAGGTTCTTTCACTTGAAGAATTAGAGACTCATTTAAGAATTGAACAAGAGTCTCGAATTCTATATGGTAAAGAGGAATAAGAAAATTTTGTATCTAAGGTCCATGTGGTGGAGGAAGGAAAGGATAAAAAATATGGCAATCATGGAAAAAATAACAAGCGGAAGAATTTTTCAAATAATTCTAAAGCAAACAAAAAGAAGAAAGGAAATTATTTTCATTGCAACAAACCAGGTCACCTCAAGAAGGATTGTGGTGAGTTCAAGAAACTAAAGGAAAAAGGAAGGACATCAGACACAAAGCAAAAATTTGCGGCAAAGATATCCGAGGCTAATATGCTTGGAGAAGACAACTCTTGGTGGGTTGATTCTGGTGCCACAAGGCATGTTTGTAAGGACAAGAACTTGTTCTCTACTTATGAAACAGTGGAAGGAGATGTTCTCTATATGGGAAATTCTTCTACTGCTGCGATTAAATGCAAAGGGACAGTGGATCTCGAATTCACTTTCGGAAAAATCCTTAGCCTCACCAATGTTTTTCATGTCCCTGATGTTAGGTAAAATTTAGTTTCTGGAAGTCTTCTTAACAAATTTGGCTTTAAGCTTGTATTTGAGTCAGACAAATTTATTCTGACTAAGAATGGTACCTTTATAGGCAAAGGATATTTGTATGAGGGCATGTTTGAGCTCAGTATCAATGAAAAAGATTCTTCTGCTTATATCGTTGATTATCATACAAAGAAAATGCATTTCATGGTTAATTTAAATTTAATTCCTAAATATAAGAATGATATGAATGAAAAGTGTAAAATATGCATGCAAACAAAAATAACAAGATTGCCCTTTCCAAAAATAGAAAAAACTAAATCTTTGTTGCAATTAGTACATAGTGATGTTTGTGATTTGCATGGAACACCTACTAGAGGTGGGAGTAAATATTTTGCTACATTTATCGATGACTTTTCAAAATATTGTTACGTATATCTTTTAAACTCTAAGGATGATGTGCTTAATAGATTTAAGACATATAAAAATGAAGTTGAAAATCAATGTGCTACTAAAATAAAATGTCTTAGAACTGATAGAGGTGGTGAATATCACTTTCCTCAATTTTGTGAAGATATGGGAATTATACATGAAGTTACTGCACCTTATACACCACAACAAAATGGAGTAGCAGAAAGAAAAAATAGGACACTAACTGAAATGGTTGACGCTATGCTTTCTTATTCTGGTTTAAGTAAAGGGTTTTGGGGAGAAGCACTTTTAACTGCGTGTCATATTCTGAATAGGATACCTGTTAAAGATAATAAGAAAACTCCCTACGAATTATGGAAGAATAGAAAACCTAATTTAGATTATCTTAAAGTTTGGGGTTGTAGAGCTATTGTAAGACTACTTGAAACTAAGAGGAAGAAATTAGGAAACAAAGGCGTTGAGTGTATTTTCATAGGTTATGCACAATATAGTAAAGCCTATAGATTTTTGGTTAGTGAACCTAATGATTCTGTTGAGGTAAATACAATAATTGAATCAAGCGATGCAATTTATTTATGAACAAAGGTTTTCTTCTATTCCTAAAATAAATAATGAAAAATAAGTAAACACTCCTTCACATTTCTCTGATACTCCACCAGTGGAACAAGTAGAGATTAGAAAAGGTAAGAGACCTAGGAAAGAAAAAAGCTTTGGTCCCGATTTTGTAGTCTATCTTATTGAAGGAACTACAGAGACATCTTGTAATCAATATGCTTTAGCTCCTAGCATTGAAACAGACCCACAAACTTATAGTGAGGCAATTAAGTCTGTAAATTCAGCATTTTGGAAAGAAGCTATAAATGATTAAATGCATTCAATCTTGGGAAATAAAACTTGGAAGTTAGTAGACTTACCTCCAGGATCTAAACCCATCAAGTGTAGATGGATTTTTAAAAAGAAAATGAAAATAGATGGAACAATTGACAAATTCAAGGCTAGATTGGTTGCTAAAGGTTTTACACATAAAGAAGAAATTGATTATTTTGATACATATGCACCTGTTGCTAGAACCTCCACTATTAGAATTTTAATTGCATTAGTATCGATATATAATTTTGATATACATCAAATGGATGTTAAAACTGCCTTTTTAAATGGTGACTTAGAAGAAGAAATTTACATGGAACAACCTAAAGGGTTTGTTATGCCTGGACAAGAAAATAAAGTATGTAAACTTATTAAGTCCTTATATGGCCTAAAATAAGCACCTAAACAATGGCATGAAAAATTTGATAAAGTCATTATTTCTTATGGTTTTAAAATTCATGAATCTGATAAGTGTGTTTATAGTAAATTTGCTAATGGTAAAGGTGTGATCATTTGTTTATATGTAGATGACATGTTAATTCTTGGTACTGATTTAGAAAGCATTAATAATACAAAGAGTTTTATGTCTTCTAAATTTGATATGAAAGATATGGGTGTAACTGATGTCATATTAGAAATGAGAATAATAAGAAAAGATAAAAATATAATTCTCACTCAATCTCATTATGTTGAGAAAATTTTAAAGAAACTTAATCAGTTTGATTGCACACCTGTTAGTACACCTTTTGAACCACAGCTAAAGATGATCCCTAGGTAGAGCTATTTCACAATTGGAATATGCACGAGTAATTGGTAGTTTAATGTATGCCATGACATGTACTCGACCTGATATTGCTTATGTTGTTGGTAAATTAAGTAGATATACAAGTAATCTAAGTTTATTTCATTGGCATGCTGTCAATAGAATATTAAAATATTTAAAAGGAACTATGGAGTATGGTATATACTATAGTGGATATCCTTCAGTATTAGAAGGGTTTTATGATGCCAGTTGGATAACTGAGCGGGAGGATCATTCCTCAACCAGTGGATGGATTTTCACTCTTGGTGGAGGAGCTGTTTCTTGGGGATCAAAGAAACAAACTTGTATAGCTGATTCTACAATGGCAGCTGAGTTTGTAGCATTAGCTGCAACTAGTAAAGAGGCAGAATGGTTAAGGAATTTATTGATTGAAATTCCAGTTTGGCCAAAACCAATGTCTCCAATATCTATACATTGTGATAGTGAGTGTACACTTTCCAGAGCTTATAGTAAAGTATACAATGAAAAATCTAGACATACTGGCCTGAGACATAGTTATGTCAGACAAATGATTACAGATAGTGTAATCACAGTGGATTGTGTAAAATCAAGTTAAAATTTAGCTGATCCTTTTACAAAAGGTCTTGTAAGAGGACTGGTGTCTAAGACATCAATAGGGATGGGACTAAAGCCCATTAATAATAATCACTCTTGATGGAAACTCAACTTGAAACTTGATATATTCAAGTCTCAAGTTCAATGATTAAAGTACATCATACAATGTGATTGTAAGCACTATAAAATTTAACATCCCAAGGATAAGTGCTTAGAACATGTAATGAATAATGAAAAAGGATGAGTGTAACCTTAATAGATTTATGGTTTTTTAAGTTACGTGGACACCTATGATAATCTACCTATATGAGTTTGGAAGTGGTGCCACTTCCTATGAGAAACTTGGCTTGACTCTAAAGCACTCATGAAATCAAGGTACAGACACAAGGCCTAATACATGTGTCGGCTTATATGAATAATCAGTGACTAAAAGATTTATGTGTGAAGACAAATTCGGCTGATCAATATGGATTGATAGTTCAAAGACAAGTCTACTATACTTTCATAGTTAGCTTTGACGAACCTTCACAAGGTATTAGTTCAAGTCGTTAGATACCAATGCTTATACACAGCTTACAAACAATCAAAGATTTACAAAACTTATTTTGAAAATGGTGGAGGAATGTTGGAGAATTTTTAAAATAAGTGAGTAAGAGCTTTGGGAGTAAAAGGTTAAAAGCTTATCCCACATTGGAAGTATGTGGAGAAAAGTGGTAAGCTAACCCAATATGAAAGGGAGAGTGTCCCACATTGGAAAATGAGTAAAGCTAAGTGATACCCACTAAGCTATAAAAGGAGTGGGAAACCTTTGAGTCCCACATTGAAAAAATATTAAGAAAGTGTGCACTTAATATGTAGAAATGGAAGATGAAGAGTTAATTCATCTAACACTTAAGAGGCTATTCAAGAGACCTCTAATACGGTGCGAAGCACCGTACGCACACGCACGTGCGCGCGCGCGCGTACGCTCTCGAGGCAGTGGGTTGTAGAGGCGCTAGTGGCGCACTTTGCACTTCGCATGCCGCGTGTCCGCAGTGGTAGCGGGTTGTCGGGATTCATCCGGGTCGGATCTCGGGCGCGGTCACTTTTTGGTAGGTCCGTGTAAAACTGTTTCGGTATTACTGTAACTGTTTGGCAATGATTTAATACTGTTGGTAATTAACAGTCATACCATTTCAGAATTAAGTAAAGGCTGTTAAAACTTAACAGTCATGACCCCTGAGATGCAGCCTTTCATTACCTATAAAGAAAGGCATCATATTTCAAAATTGCACATAATAAATATTAACTAGTTCCGAATTTCCAACCCTTGCTATTACTCCCTTACAATTTTCAGGAGATATAAATTATCTTATTCTGTTTTGTGCACAAAAATAGAATAAGAACTTGATTGACTGTTCTTCGTTGTTGCATCCAAAGGTTGTCTTCAAATATACAAGGTGCAGGCAGTGCAAGTTGCTTCATTGTATCTTGAGTACGGATTTGCGAATTCCCGTTTGTATATCGAAGTTATTTGTGTGGGGCAAATATTGTATTTAGGAAAGTGACATCACGCCTTGAAGCTTTCTAGTATCTATTCAGAAGTTACATTATTGTACTGAAGTTGACATTACTGTGATATATAAAGAGTTCCATTTATGTATTTGCATTCATATTATCCAACACCACATCAT
Organism: Sambucus nigra; assembly: GCA_949130495.1. Taxonomy (NCBI): domain Eukaryota; kingdom Viridiplantae; phylum Streptophyta; class Magnoliopsida; order Dipsacales; family Adoxaceae; genus Sambucus; species Sambucus nigra. Next base: position 250,045,534 of record OX422218.1, on the reverse strand, counting down.
AGATCGACGACGACATCAACTAACTGGTCATGAAGTCCAAGTAGTCGTGTGGTGCCACTGTATCCATATAAAGGGATTAATTCTTCCCTGCTATCGCCATCACCAAATCCTCCTACGACATCTTTTCAGGGTTCCTCATATAGAGCGGAGGGTTCGCCAGATGAATGTCATCTCACTCTCCATCAACTGCCACACTACACTCTCGTTCAGATACCAGTTGTATCAAAACTTGTGCTCAACAGTCGCTGCGACTCAGTATGGAGACCGGTGACTCCCATCTCCCTCGAGAGCAATCCCCGGGGATAAAATGACACATTACCAAATAAATTCAGTCATAAGCATATAAATAAAAATAAGAATACAATAATCAGAAAAAAAAATCCAATAAAGGGTAACCTGGACACTCGTCAAAGTGTTTATCACGGCTTTCCGAGAGAAAAAAAACACCATTGTCAAGCGACACGTATCATCCCGTGCTCTTGCCAAATCATTAAACCCGGCAACATTCACTATAATCGTCACCTCCTTGGGAAGGAGGTACCAAATCTCTTTCATCTCTGTCAATCCTCGGGAGCGAACCCTCCTTAACACGATGTACATCTGCAAAAGGCATTCAATAAACATAAATCCTCAAGAAAAATTAACGAAGTTAACAAATGAATTCAAACTCCAAAGCAAAGCAGGAAACATAAATAAACAAATAAGCAAACAAAATACTCATATAACACTCAGGGTTTATCACCTTAGCTAAGCAATGAGTCCCACTTGTTGGAAAATATTGTGTTTTCATAGAAATTATTTTATGATCAAATTAATATATTGGTCAAAGTAAAACCAAGTACGTGCGTGTTCCTTGTATCATGACGAGTCACGCGATATATTTATTTGTTTAAAACGAATAAATGATGAATAAGAAATTTGGTATCAAAGTGCCCCATTTATGTATGAAGTTCATTGGGAAATTTTATTTATTTTCTGGGATGGATTTTCGTAACTGTCGCTAAAGGTTGTGGTTGTTCGCTATATAGTGACTGTTTTTCAGATCGTCCCTAAAGGTCGTGATTGTTCACCATAAGTTGTGACAGTTCATGAAAAACGTCCCTAAAGTGGCTGTTTCCTAAAGACATGTCTTTTTAAGAAAAAAACACATTGTTTTCTTTAAATACAAGACTTGTCTTCATTTTTTAAAGAGAAAAAATGAGAGAAAATATATTTTCAATAATTTCCATTCCCGGTCGAGTCGGATAGAGTATCAAACATAATTGGTTCGTGGGACACGCACATTGAAGTGCTTCTTGCACGTGTCGAGACCGTTTTATCCTGGGAGGCAAGCGTTCATTGTTCATTGCCGTAAGCACCGTAGCGGGAGCGCATTTTGTCTTAAGGAGAGAGTGTCAAACACTTGACTCGATCATCTTCTTCGTTTGTAAGTTTTCTAGTGGTATTAATTTTTATTGCATAAATATGATTTATTTCATATTTTAAATTTGATAAAACACAAAAGTATAAATTTGAATTAACAATCTTAAGACAAAATGAAATTGATAGATTTATAAAATTCTCTATTATTTGTGGGTTTTTTATTGATTCATTCTTTTGGAACCGCATGATTTTATAGTCGAAAACTAGTATTTATGAATCTATAAGCGGTCAATATAATGGTTTTGGGAATACTTTTTAATAATCCGTACATCTTTTATGCATTTGGAATGGTGAAGAACATGTGTCAATGCATAAATGGTAAAGTTAACCATATCATGAGATTGTATACTAGAATACAACTAGATAGATAGTGTTGCATATATTCATGCATAAAAGGGTCTGCTTGCATTTTCATATAGGAAAATGGTAAACCAAAAGGATTCATATGTGTCCCAAATTTATTGTTTTGGTCTCCTGTTCAGATACAGTTGATCTTGCAATCTACAATAATATTAATATATAATTTTAGTTATGTAATGATAACAATGATGATTTAGTTTTCATGTAAATGATGATTGTTCCCATCGGACATCATTTTGATAGATTGATGATTGGTAATTGGGTGCAACCTTTATTTAGGTTTAGGTACTAACAGTTATGTCTTTTGACAAACACGATGATAATTGGATATCTTTGTTAATAAATTATATTAGTATTACATGTCAGTTCAAATTGAAAGTCATTATTTTAAATGATGCAAGTGACTTGTATTTCATTAGACTTGATATTATATCACTAGTTTTTCATTACAGTACTTTTCCAGTAATGATATTCTTATGCACATGCACATGTATGTATTAATCTTTAACACATTGTGTTGTCAAAATTGTTCTTACTTTAATAATAAAAAAGTAGTTTACAAAAATTAATGAATTTGATAAGTAAAAATCATGTGTTTTGAACCAAAAATTTGAGCATGCATAAAACGTTGATTACTTTGTGAATAAAGTATTGTTAATTTTTTTTTTAAATGCATGGCTTGTGGTGATATTTTTTGTATCAAAATGATATTATTGGCAATTTTATATTAACATTCTTTTGAATGTCTAAACTGGAAATGTGCATCCCAAATAAAGTCATTTTGAATGCATTTATTCATGCAACTAAAATTATATTTGTCCAAATGTTCAAATGGACAATAAAAGTGTGTTTAAATTATCTCATTCGAATTAATAGTGATAATTTCACTTGGAAAGAGTCAAAATTAAATATCAATTTTGTTGTGCTCTTACATTGAAAATAAATAAGTAAATAATGATGTGTTGCTATATGTGTAATGACATGTATGTATGTTATCACATGATAATCGAGTGTCTAATTATGTGTTGAGATTTAGTCACATCTTTGATGATGTATTTATTCATATGTTTTAAGTGCACTTTATGCGAAGTAATGTGACAATGATATATGTGATGATATTGAGGTTGCTTGTGTGGTTACATGTATGTGTGATAATATTGTTTTAGTGTCATTACATAATTTTTTGCGTTATTCCATTAAAGCACATTTAGTGAAATATGGTGACACAATTAGTTATTCATTGATGTATTGTGCACTAAATTAAATTAGATTACATGAACGAAAATGTGATATATTTAGAAACATGATTTGAGTTGCATTCCATGTAGAATTACAATATTTAATTATTGTGATAATTCATGTAATCTTGATATTACATTTAAATTGGTTTTGATCTCCCGTGTCACGAAAAAGAGAAAAAGAAAATATAATGCATTGTCCATTATTGTTGGTATGTATGTTAAACATTGCAATGCATGCATTATATCTACTCTTAGAGATATGAATATGCACTATTGTTTAAAATGACGTGAACTAACATGTTAAAAATTTAAGAATATTAAATTTACGCATAATGAATTAAAAATTCCTATAGGTGAGGAATTTAATATATTTGTATAATTTTATATCGTTGATACCATGTTGTGGCATCTGATGACCTACTGTCCTGTAATGAAAATTGAGGTGTGTAATGACATACTATTCTCACGTGTAGAAGTCTATTGGATATTTGTGGCATGATTGTATATCATTAACCATATATTTAAATAGCATATTTATAATACGACTTTTAATTTTAGGGGTGACCCTTTCACTCTCAATTTTGTGAGACACTTTCATCAAAATATCATTGGAACATATTATGTTAAACATGATGTTTCATGAAGAATTACATTTTTATGTAACATTCAATTGATGTTAACATTGATAAAAATTAAATACAATTTGTATTGATATCGTGGTGCTCAATTTTCCATGACAAAAGATTTGAAAGAGTGGATATCATTAATTTCAATATATTAATCCACTTCATTTATATATGGAAAAATATGCGATAAATAAGAAACACCGTGAATGGGTAGGTCCTACATTCTCAATTAGTTGGACAATATATAGAATAATGCAAAGTCCAGGGAATATTGCAAAAGATATGAGTGTCTTTAGTTGATATAAAGTGATACATTCCTTTTTATAATGTATAAATTCAGTTTGGAAGAATTTTATACTTCCAATTAATGTGTTTATATATGTGACTATCAAACTTGCTCTTCAATGGAGAAAATTTAGTGTGGCATGATTACAGATCTATTTATTGGATTTATGATTCAAAATTTAGAACCGAGCGGTTTAACGACTGCTTTAAAGATGGTATAGAATTAAATCATAAATCAATATAAATGATCAAGGGATTCAGAACCGAGAAGTTTCACAACTGCTTTAAAGAAGGTAGAATCAAATTATGGTCTCATTGGAGACTTAGGCGTAATCTCAAGACTCCACAACTAGTAAACTCAAAGAAGGGCAAGTAACCAAATTGCATATCTTATATTATGATATTTTTAAAATCCATAATCATAGAATATGTTCAAATGGTTTTGAGGCATATATATTATGTGTGACACAACTTTAGTTTAATACTAAGAATTGTCACAAGTGCATTTATGGGCCTATGGAACAATAAGGAATATACCATTAAATGTCGAAATGACTAAAGTAGAGAAACTTATCTCAACTAAAATTTATTTAGAATGAAATAAAATGGACATATGTGTTGGTCCAAATAAACATTAATATCATTTCATTTTAAAGAAAAATAAAGCGTTTGGAGGTTGAGAATAAATGTATCAATTTTATATAATTTCAAATTTATGTTTGAAATTGTGGGGGAAGTATTGTGTTTTCTATGAGTTATATTCTCAACACATTAACTCACGATTAAAATTTTATGGGAATGGTTGAGAACCTTTGTATGAATTATGATAAATGTGGGGGTATTTATCTAAGACGATAATTTCTATCCAAAAATATAAACAAAAATGATTCCTATTGAAAATAGGATAAACACTACTGAAAGTGTAGTATTTGATTACATAAGTGCATTTAATGTACTATAGTATTTCCAATGTGCATTTTTCTAGAGAAGTGTATACTTCATTGATTGAACGATAATTAATACTTAAGTACTTTGATTATATTCCAAGGTTGGAAATGATTAAGCGTGTACACAAATATTTAGAATAAAGATAATGGATCAAAAAGTCTCAAGTACAAATGACTCATTCAGTATCGATACTAAGATATAAGTGACAAATGACATAAACACTAGGAAATTGTGAATATATTTTTAAACAATATATGACTCTCGAGACTCGTATTCTGAGTGATATATTAGCACGATTAGAGGTGTTAATGTTTGGAAATCCTCTTATCATGGAATATGAATATTATTTCCTAGAAAGAAAGGTACCTTGACAATTTTAAAGAGGATGATTTGAGATAACAATTCTAATGCATGTTATTGCAATTGGAAATCATTGCTTGAAAAGGCATAAAGTAATTTGGCAAGTCATGAATTATTAGTCATGACATAAGACCATAAAGAAATCTTTCTTTGTTAGTGATAACATTAGGCCTAATAAAATCATTGTGGATCCGCTAACGAGAGAGTAAGAGAAGTTCATCAAGGGGAATGGGCTTACAGCCGTTTAAAACCTAAAAGAATTGCCATAATGGAAACCCAACCTAAATGACTAGAGATCCCAAGAATTAGGTTCAACGGAACAACCTAATTATGTACGATTCAGTTAGCACTGAGAAGAAAATAAATTCTTCCTCCCATTCTTAGGATGAGTCAATACACTATCTGCCATGTGTAACAGGATAAATTTTATTTTAATGATTTCTATATCTTGAACATATGGGTCAAGTGGAGTATTAGCAGGATACTCTTTATAGAAATCACCTATGTGAGTGAGAAGGGTCCACTTCTATGAGAATAACAACGGCTACATTGTTAAATTATCTTACACGCTCATGAAACCAGGAGGTGTCCAAGGCCAAAGCGGACACAGCAGTGAGAACCAAGAATGTTTGGAGGAGGGCTGTGTGAATTCTATTGTCTTGGTTTACATAAAAAGGTTGATCAATTCAAGACATCGCGTTCATTGATTGGCCAGTAAACCCGATAGTCTCTCACTAGGAAAGATTCAAGGCCAAAAGCTATCTTTACCGATGCATCTCTTTTCCACCGATACTCTGTCTAATTTGTCTTCATGTTCATTTGATTATTCACCCAAATTTCATTCATATGGGGTATTGTTGGAAAACATTGTATTTTTACACAAATTATTTTATGACCAAATTAATATATTGGTCAAAGTAGGACCAAGTACGTCCGCGTTCCTTATAGCATGACGAGTCATGCGATATATTTATTTGTTTAAAACGGATAAATGATGAATAAAAAATTTGGTATCAAAGTGCCCCATTTATGTATGAAGTTTATTGGGAAATTTTATTTATTTTCTGGGACGAATTTTCGTAACTGTCGCTAAAGGTTGTGATTGTTCTCTATATAGTGACTGTTTTTCAGAACCGTCCTTAAAGGTCGTGACTGTTCACCATAAGTTGTGACAGTTCATGAAAAACGTCCCTAAAGTAGCTGTTTCCTAAAGGCATGTCTTTTCATGAAAAAACACATTGTTTTCTATAAATTCAAGACTTGTCTTCATTTTTTAAAGAGAGAAAAATGGAGAGAAAATATATTTTCAATACTTTCCATTCCCGATCGAGTCGGATAGAGTATCAAACATAATTATTTCGTGGGACACGCACGTTGAAGTGCTTCTTGCGCATGTCGAGACCGTATTATCCTGGGAGGCAAACGCTCATTGTTCATTTTCGTAAGCACCGTAGCGGGAGCGCATTTTTTTTTAAGGAGAGATTGTCAAACACTTGACTCGGTCAACTTCTTTGTTTGTAAGTTTTCTAGTGGTATTAATTTTTATTGCATAAATATGATTTATTTCATATTTCAAATTTGATAAAACACAAAAGTATAAATTTGAATTAACACCAGTTTCCAGCAATAAAATCCGATATCATCCGCTAAAGTCTTGGCATCGCTATACACATCTCTGTTCCCACTGACATCCCTCTAGGGCGGGCCCACAATTGTTGGCCCAATCATTGACATCCACGATGTTGACCATTTATTTGAAAAACTTAAAAAATCACTCGAGAGAATATTTTCTAGAGAGAGGGAGAGAGAGAAGTTATTTTGGTGTGAGAAATCTGAAGCCCTTATACTCTAGACTCACTTGAGTCTATATTTTATAAGTGTTCATCTAGTTTGGAAATTGTGACAAAATTATGTCAAACCTAGAAACCAAAGAACCTCACAGCTTGCATTACTATTTCATTTTTGATTGAAGAGACCTAGATTTAATTACCAACACTCACACACAGTAGAATGATTCATTTACATGTCATGTTGCATATTAGTGTGTGTGTATATATGTTGCGTGTGTTTAAATCCCTAAATTTGATTTTTAAATATTTTTTTGGGGATTTTTTAAAACATTTTAAAATAAGGTTTTATTAATAAAAATTGGTTTTAAAAAGTTATGGGGTAAATATGCTATTTTAGAAATATTGGTTTAACTCTCTAAAGTTGGTTTGGGTAGAAACCAAAAGCAACAGAGACTTCAAGGTTTGCTTTGTAAATTCTTTAGACGCGCGTTTTATCTCATGTTATTGACCAACATTTATCGCCCTCTGATTGGTTAGAAGTGTGTTTCTTTGAAGAGAGTAAAACTACTGCTTTCAACCCTTGGATCATATGTAATCAACAATCTGCATGTCTTCTATCATTATCCCTGTGATTACCTTTTGAACCAATCAGAAGCGTTTTAACCAACGCTTATCGTATGCCCTTGGATCTTAGTCAATACATCTTGACTCAATCTGGACCCTTGATTTTGGCCCTCGATCTCGAACCTTCTCAGCCTCCTATAAAAGGAGCCCTTTACTCAGCTTTCTGAGACTTTTGTTATTTCGTCATTTGAGAGAAAATAAAGAGAGAGTAGAGAGAAGAGAGAGAGAGAGGAACCAGAAGAGAGAGGAAGAGTTAGAAACCCTAACCCTAACCCTAAATCGTCTACACAGTTCAAACCAAATACAAACCTTCAAACCTCTATACTTTACCAAACACAACCTTGAGTGTTTGAGTGTTTTTTAAAGACGATTTGAGAGTTGGTTTATTATTGTAACCTCTTCTTCTTTGGATCTGGTTTCCAACTTAATCATTTTCTTAGATCTGGTGTTCTTATATATAAAAATTTTAAGATTTAAGTTTTTTCATGATATATTACACTTAGTTTGCATGTTTGTTTCTCATCTTGAGAAATATTTTGTTGATTCGTTTTCAGTAAATGTTTTTAACTTTGAAATCAACAAAAAATGTTTTATGTTTCTAGTTCTCTTGAAACAAGACCTTAGACCTAGTTTGGAATCACACTCGGAGGTTTTCAATCTCGAAAAACTTTTCAAAACTCTGAGATTGATTAATACCTTGACTGTCTTCTAAGCAAGGTATCCATGGATTCTGGGATTATTTTAAAGGTCAAAAGGTTAAGTTTTGTGAGAAGAGAGAAAAAGAAAACTCACAGCATAATAGACCTATTTGTAATTTGCTAGAACTGTTTGTATATGATAAGTGTGTGTGTGTGTGCATGCATGTGTTAGAAAGCACCTCCACAAACACTTTCACACTACAACATGAAAAGTGTTGCTAATAAGATCTTGAGAAAAAGAGTCGACGTAAAGAGCTTGAACAAATTGGAGTTAACAAACTGAGAGGACAACATCAACAATCAGAACTGTAGAGAAGTTATAAGGACACCAGAGGGTACATTCCTAAACTTATATAGGTCTGAGATGTATGCATGTTTGTTATATAGTTTGTAACTGTTAAATTTGTTTATAGTGGATTTTTGTTTTACTCCGTAGAGGGAGTCGTGGATGTTTCCTCAATTGGTGAGGTTTTACCACGTAAAAATCTTGTACTTAATCTTCCTACATCTTCTCATCTCATTCTTGATTTTGCTGGGTTTTAAAGTTTGTTTAAAACTGTTTTATAAACTTGTTAGTAAAATCTTGAATGGATCTCGTACATACTGTTTTGTTAAACACATCTTGTGTTCAAATAAGTTTTGGTTTTTCAAGAAAAGAGTTTCTCAAAAAAATAGATCGGAGTTACTTAAATAGTTTATTTTTAATAAACGGCTTTAGTAACAGAATTTCAATTGGTATCAGAGCGGGATATACTTCTTTTAAAGAGATCCTGTGTTTCTGAAATTGTTTTCTGAAAATCAAATATGGACGAGAAAAATGAAAGATTTGGTAACTTGACCAGACCTCCTATCTTTGATGGAACCAATTTTGCTTACTGGAAAGTAAGAATGATTGCTTTCATTCGAGGAACTCTGGGAGATGATGTCTGGGACATTGTTTAAAATGGTTACATTCTTCCTACAAAACCAGCCACTGAAGGAAGTAATGAGAGGGTTAAGAAAGTTTTAAGTGAGTTCACACAAGAAGAGAAACAAGTTTCTCGAAATAATAACAAAGGAAAGAATGCTATATTTATGTCTATAAATGAACATGAGTTCAAAAGAATCTCATCTTGTACCACTTCTAAGGAAGCTTGGGACACTTTAGTTACTGCTCATGAAGGTGACACTAGAGTTAAAGCTGCTAAAACTCAAATGCTCATTCAACAGTATAATTCCCTAATTATGTCTAAGACTGAGTCATTTGATGACTTCTATATGAACCTGGCTGATATTGTGACTAAACTGCATGCTAATGGGATAACTTATGACAGACAAGAAATTGTGTCTAAAATTCTGAGATCATTACCACAGAAATTTGATAACAAAAGATATGCTATTGAGGAAATATGTGATATTAATTTCACTCCTGAACTACTCAGTAGTAAGTTAAGAACTGTGGAAATGGAACTGGAATTTAAGAAACAATTAACCCAGTCCCATAGGAAATAGACTAGTTCCAATCTAAGCTTCTCTTCTAAATTTATTAAGCCTGAGTTTAATACTTCCAATGATGATTCTGATGAGGAATGCGATATAGAGAGTTTGGACAATCAGATTGCCTTAATGTCAAAACAGTTTAAGAAAATCATTAAATTTAGAAACAACATGGCAAATAAACAAGACAAGTCTAATTATCCAACTCCTTTCAATCACAGACCTCATGAGAAAAGCCATGATAAAAATCACAAGGACTCTCACACTAGACCTAACAGAGACCTTAAGAAGACTGAATGCTATAGATGTGGTAAACTAGGACACATTGCACAAGATTGTAGAGTTAACTTGAACACTCAAAACAAACACACTAGGGCCAACATTTGCAAGACATGGGATGATTCAAGTGAATCTGAAAATGAGGAACTTGAGTCATCTGATGTTTTTGACCCTTGCATGTCTTTCTTTGCCAAGATTATCTATAATGATGATATGCATGTGTTTGTTAATGAGGATGAATTTAGTAATTCTACTCTTGATGTTTTGAATACTTCTGTTACTGATTTAGATGCTTTGATTACTGAGAATATTGCTATTTGTTCTTCGGGGTGTGTGAGTCAAAGGGAAAGCGATAATGACGATGTCAATGGGTGTGTGAGTATACAGAATGAAGCCCTAGGGGTCACTTCACACACTACACTTAGTGACTCGGACAATGAAGACCTACCAGATATTCACACTCTCTATGCTAAAACTCTCAAGAAAAGCACTAGACTAGAAAATATTATGAAAGATCTCACTAAGAAGTTAGAAGATCTAAGCCTAATGGTTAAACTAAATGCTGAAGAGTATACTACCCAATGTTTGACTCATAAAAGCGAAATCAGAATGTTTGATGAAAATCTCAGAAATTTAAATGAAACAAATGAAACTCTGGAGAAAAAATACAAAGGGACATTGTTAGAATTGGAACAAACTAAAGAAAAGACAGCAACTGTTTTCAAAAATTTTACAAAATTTGAAAATAATTCAAAATGTTTTGATGAATTTGTTGCTGAATCAAAAATTAATTCTGATGATCGAACTGGAATAGGGTTTTGCCCCAATTTGAAAACACAAACAAAATCTTTTGAACCTATCAAGTTTGTGTCAGGAGGCAAAAGACCTATTGAAACATGCCCAGACTTTCATTCTCTAAAAACTGAGTTTGATTCAAAACATCAAAATTTTAACATTGGGGAATCAAGTTGCTCTAAACATGAAAGTTCATCTAAGGCTAAATATGTCTGCCCCTCTATTAGGAAGAGTGAGTCTGCATTCAAGATTGTCACACCTAGGAATAAAGCTCAACCTCAAAACTTCTCAAAACCTTTGTTTAGAGACTTTCCTAAGGAGACCCCAATCTTGAGCAATCTTTATTGCTCTTATTGTGATATATACGGTCACTCTTTTGATAGTTGCTATCCTAGGAGACTAATTACACATGTCTATAGTTCTCCTATTTATCAGAACTTTAACTATTCTAGAAGGAACCGAAACAATTATGTACTTCCTAGACAACCTGGCAAAAACTCTAATTATAGGAAGAGAAAGACCAAACCTAAGAGAACATTTCCTAGAAGGAATCCTAAGCACTTTCCTAAACCAAATGCTCATGTTTTTCATAAAACTCAAAATCATGCGCAAAACATTTTTCAATGAAAATCTAATGCTCGCAAATTTTATCAATTGAGAGCTAATAAGCGCAAAATGAAAACTAGAGCAATATGGGTTAGAAAAGATGATCTATTGCCTCAGATGAAGTGTAACATAGTTGTTACTGCTTTAAAAGCTGAACACACATCATCTGGTTGGTATTTAGACTCTGGATGTTCTAAGCACATGACTGGCGATGAAACTAAACTTTTAAACAAAACCAACTTTGCTGGTGGTAAAGTCATTTTTGGTGATGGAGTTTCATCTCAAATCATAGGAAAAGGAACTCTCCAAGAAAATGGACTTCCTGTTCTAGAAAATGTCCTTTTAGTTAAAGGTCTTAAGGCAAATCTACTTAGCATATCGCAATTTTGTGACTCAGATCATACTGTTACCTTTTCAAAGAACAATTGCAAAATTTTAAATGATAAAGGTGAATGCATAATTACAGGATTCAGAACTCCTGACAATTGCTATACTGTCATGAACAAATCTAAAATCTGTAATGTTGCCAGAATGGATGACAACGAGATATGGCATAACAGAATGGGTCATATAAATTACGATAACCTTAGTAGACTGACCTCTCATGAAATAGTTAGAGGAGTTACTAAAATCAAACCCATTCCTAACATAGTCTGTGGTTCCTGTCAGGAAGGTAAAATTGTTAAGGCACCTCATAAGAAAGTTAATGATATTCTTACCTCAAATCCCTTGGAGCTCATCCATATGGACCTAATGGGTCCCTCCCAAACTGTTAGTCTTTGTGGACACAGTTATATTTTAGTTATGGTTGATGACTTCACCAGATTTACTTGGGTAGCCTTTTTAAAACAAAAGTCTGACACTTTTCAAACTTTCTTAAAAATTCTTCTCCGGATTGAAAATGAAAAGGACACTCAAGTAAATAGAATCCGTAGTGACAGAGGTGGTGAATTCAAAGACACTGGTATTATTGAATACTGTGACTATAATGGTTACAAACATGAATTCAGTGCTCCTAAGACTCCTCAACAAAATGGTATTGCCGAAAGAAAGAATCTTACCCTTCAAGAGATGGCACGTGTTATGTTACATGCCAAGAATTTACCTAAGTATTTTTGGGTAGAATCTATTCGTACTGCTTATCACATCATAAATAGGGTCTATCTTAGAAAGAATTCCAAACAAACTCCTTACAAACTTTGGTACAAGAAAAAGCCCAATCTTAAGTATCTTAGAACTTTTGGTAGTACTTGTTATGTATGCAAAGATAGGGAACACTTATCCAAATTTGAGAGCCGAGGTGATAAAGCCATATTTTTAGGATACTCGCCTAACAGTAGAGCCTATCGAGTGTATGATCTTCGCACTAAAACCTTGATGGAAACCATAAATGTAATTGTGAGTGACACTACTGTAGAGAGTAAGACTGGTGAATCAACTATTGAGGAAGAGCCTACAAACATTTTAGAAAATAACTCTCCTTAAATAGTTGATTCATTACCAATTGAAACACCTGAAGTACCTAACTGGGTTTCTAAAGATCATCCCATAAATAACGTAGATGGTAACCCTAGTGAGCCAGTACGTACAAGATCCCAACTAAGAAACTATGCACATTATGCATGTTTTGTTTCCCTAGTGGAACCAAAGAATGTAAATGAGGCATTGAATAAATCTCACTGGATTTCTGCTATGCAGGAAGAACTTCTTTAATTTGTCATTCATGATGTTTGGTATCTTGTTCCTCGTCCTGATCACAAAAAGGTTATTGGCACGCGTTGGATTTTTAAAAATAAGTCTGGTGAAAATGGGATAATCATTAGAAATAAAGCTAGATTAGTTGCTCAAGGATACTCTCAAATTGAAGGAATAGATTTTAACGAGACCTTCGCACCTGTTACTCATTTATAATCTGTTCGTCTGCTCTTTGCTATAGCCTATCACATGCATTTTACACTTTACCAAATGGATGTCAAATCTGCATTCCTTAATGGAATATTGACTGAAGAGACCTATGTAGAACAATCTAAAGGGTTCATTGACCCTCAATATCCAAATCATGTATTTCGTCTCACCTTAAACAAGCACCTAGAGCTTGGTATGAGCGTCTTTCCAGTTTCCTCTTAGATAAAGGTTTCAAAAGAGGTGGAAATGATCAAACTATTTTTGTCAAACATTTTGACAAACACATTATTATTGCTCAAGTTTATGTTGACGATATTATCTTTGGATCAACTTCTCCCTCAGAAGTCAAATCCTTCTCTGAAACTATGCATAAGGAATTTCAAATGTCCCTTATGGGGGAGCTACAATTCTTCTTAGGCATCCAAGTCAAACAAAATTCAGAAGGATTATTTGTATCGCAATCCAAGTACGCTTTAGAAATAGTAAAGAAATTTGGCCTTGAGAGTGCTAAAGATGCTAAAACGCCCATGAGTACTACGCTAAAACTTTCTAAAGATGAAAATGGAAAATCCGTAGATCCTACTCTATATCGTAGTATGATAGGAACCTTACTATATCTTACTGCCTCGCATCCTGATATTATGTATTCTGTGTGTGTATGTGCTCGTTATCAAAATAACCCTAAAGAGAGCCATTTGAATGTTGTTAAACGTATCATTAAATATGTAAAAGGCACTCTAAATCTAGGACTTTGGTACACTAATGACACACCAAGCACTATAATTGGGTACACTGATGCTGACTGGGCTGGGTGTACTGATGATAGTAAAAGCACTTTAGGAGCATGCTATTATATAGGTAATAACTTGGTAGCCGAATCTGAATACATAGCCGTTGGCAGCGGTTGTGCTCAATTACTGTGGCTTAAATAAATGCTAAGTGATTATGGTATTCAAGAAAACCAATTGCATCTCTATTGTGATAATCAAAGTGAGATTAATATTTCTAAAAATCCTATTCAACACTCGCGAACAAAGCACATAAAAATTAGACATCACTTTATACGCGAATTGGTTGAAACTAAGGAATTAGAAATCAATTATCTTCCTACTGATTTGCAACTCGCAGATATGTTCACCAAACCTCTTGATTATAATAGATTCATTTCCTTGCGTAAATCTATTGGTATGGTTTGTGCTGAGTAATACCTTTGCTGTTTATCCAAGTTTTTTTTCCCTTTGTCCGTTTGAGACAAAATGGGGGAGAAATTTGAGTCTCTAATGATTGTTTATATATGCTAAACAGCTTGATCTTAGTGATTATTGCAGGTTTCTGTACATTATACTCAACTGTTGTAATAGGGTATTCAATTGTTAATAGTTGAGTTATGTACTTTTGCTTTCTAGGATTTGGGGAGATAGAATCTTTATAGGAATAGGTTTTTCTTATTCTTTTTGTTGCCCTACGAGTCCTAGTTGACTCAAAGGAGATTTTGTCTCATATTTCCAAAGGGGAAGATTGAAGCCCTTATACTCTTGACTCACTTGAGTCTATATTGTATAAGTGTTCATCTAGTTTGGAAATTGTGACAAAATTATGTCAAACCTAGAAACCAAAGAACCTCAGAGCTTGCATTACTATTTCATCTTTGATTGAAGAGACCTAGATTTAATTACCAACACTCACACATAGTAGAATGATTCATTTACATGTCATGTTGCATATTAGTGTGTGTATATATGTTGAGTGTGTTTAAATCCCTAAATTTGATTTTTAAATATTTTTTTGGGATTTTTTAAAACATTTTAAAATAAGGTTTTATTAATAAAAATTGGTTTTAAAAAGTTATGGGGTAAATATGCTATTTTAGAAATATTGGTTTAACTCTCTAAAGTTGGTTTGGGTAGAAACCAAAAGCGGCAGAGACTTCAGGGTTTGCTTTGTAAATTCTTTAGACGCGCATTTTATCTCGTGTTATTGACCAACATTTGTCGCCCTCTGATTGGTTAGAAGTGTGTTTCTTTGAAGAGAGTAAAACTACACCTGCTTTCAACCCTTGGATCACATGTAATCAACGATCTGCATGTCTTCTATCATTATCCCTGTGATTACCTTTTGAACCAATCAGAAGCGTTTTAACCATCGCTTATCGTATGCCCTTGGATCTTAGTCAATACATCTTGACTCAATCTGGACCTTTGATTTTGGCCCTCGATCTCGAACCTTCTCAGCCTCCTATAAAAGGAGCCATTTACTCAGCTTTCTGAGACTTTTGTTATTTCGTCATTTGAGAGAAAATAAAGAGAGAGTAGAGAGAAGAGAGAGAGAGAGAAACCAGAAGAGAGAGAAAGAGTTAGAAACACTAACCCTAACCCTAAATCGTCTACACAGTTCAAACCAAATATAAACCTTCAAACCTCTATACTTTACCAAACACAACCTTGAGTGTTTGAGTGTTTTTGAGAGATGATTTGAGAGTTGGTTTATTGCTGTAACCTCTTCTTCTTTGGATCTTGTTTCCAACTTAATCATTTTCTTAGATCTGGTGTTCTTATATATAGAAATTTTCAGATCTAAGTTTTTTCATGATATATTACACTTAGTTTGCATGTTTGTTTCTCATCTTGAGAAATATTTTGTTGATTCGTTTTCAGTAAATGTTTTTAACTTTGAAATCAACAAAAAATGTTTTCTGTTTCTAGTTCTCTTGAAACAAGACCTTAGACCTAGTTTGGAATCACACTTGGAGGTTTTCAATCTCGAAAAACTTTTCAAAACTCTGAGATTGATTAAGACCTTGACTGTCTTCTAAGCAAGGTATCCGTGGATTCTAGGATTATTTTGAAGGTCAAAAGGTTAAGTTTTGTGAGAAAAGAGAAAAAGAAAACTCACAGCATAATAGACCTATTTGTAATTTGCTAGGACTGTTTGTATATGATAAGTGTGTGTGTGTGCATGCATGTGTTAGAAAGCACCTCCACAAACACTTTCACACTACAAAACGAAAAGTGTTGATAATAAGATCTTGAGAAAAAGAGTCGATGTAAAGATCTTGAACAAATTGGAGTTAACAAACTGAGAGGACAACATCAACAATCAGAACTGCAGAGAAGTTATAAGGACACCAGAGGGTACATTCCTAAACTTATATTGGTCTGAGTTGTATGCATGTTTGTTATATAGTTTGTAACTATTAAATTTGTTTATATTGGATTTTTGTTTTACTCCGTAGAGGGAGTCGTGGATGTTTCCTCAATTGGTGAGGTTTTACCACGTAAAAATCTTGTACTTAATCTTCCTACATCTTCTCATCTCATTCTTGATTGTGCTAGGTTTTAAAGTTTGTTTAAAACTGTTTTATAAACTTGTTAGTAAAATCTTGAATAGATCTCGTACATACTGTTTTGTTAAACACATCTTGTGTTCAAATAAGTTTTGGTTTTTTAAGAAAAGAGTTTCTCAAAAAACAGATCGGAGTTACTTAAATAGTTTATTTTTAATAAACGGCTTTAGTAACAGAATTTCAAAATCAAGTTGCCTTCACCCTCTTTTTATATGGAGGCAAAGGGTATGTTGGTCGGCACACCTCTATGCCTGCCAGTCAACAGTGACCCTTGGGAACCCATGAAATACTCTCAATATTTGTTCCCCTTCTGGTTGGCACAAGTCAACCCCTGCCTATCGTTACCCTTTTTAATCTTTGTTATAAAAATTAAAAACAAAACTCAAAACTTGCAAAAAAATTGCACTCTTTTTCGTAAAAAGTTGTCAAGATTCAAAATGCAAAAATCATCAAAATTTTATACAACTCTCTAAAAAATCCAAAAATTACCACACCATTACGTTATCCTTGTCAAAACTATTAAATCACTCTTTAAGTGCCCATAATTGACCTTCTCACTCTTTAGCTCTCCAAAATTGACATTCTCGCTATTTAGGTCTTTAAAATTGACTCACTCTTTAGGTCCCTAAAATTGACCTTGTCACTCTTTAAGTCCTCAGAATTTACCTGCTGGCTATTTAGCTGCATAGAATTGACCTTCACACTCTTTATCTCCTCAAAATTAACCTTGTCCCTCATAATTAAGTCACGATCTTTTAAATTGGTTGCATACACTCTTTAGGTCCTCTGAATTGACCTTGACCCTTGGAATCGACCTTGACCCCTGAATTGGTTGCATACACTCTTTAGGTCATCTTCATTGACATTGGACCTTCAAATTGGCCTCGACCCCCTGATTCGGTTGTATACACCCTTGAGGTCCTTAAAATTGACATAGGCCCCAAAATTAGGTTGTGATCCCCATACTGGTCGCATATACTCTTTAGGTTCTCAAAATTGACCTAGGCCTACGAAATTAGGTCGCGATCCCCGTATTGATTGCATAAACTATTTAGGTCCTCTGAATTGTCCTTAGTCGTCAGAATCTGCCTCAACTCCCTGAATTGGTCGCATACACTCTTAACGTCCTCTTAATTAACCTTGGCCCTCAGAATTAGCCTCGACCCACTGAATCGATCGCATACACTCTTTAGGTCCTCTGAATTGACCTTCACCCTCAGAATAGGCCTTGACCCCCTGAATCGGTCATGCACACTCCTAGGTTCTTATAATGAAAACTTTATGCCTCATCATGATCGAAACCTATCATCACCAGAGTTTCGACACACAGGGACCTGACACTTACAAACCTCCAATGGGAGTCTATCTTTCGACAACCTTCGATTATCGTAAGTTCTCCCATTGAGGGGATCTAATACCACCCCCGACACCTCCACATGGTTCAAACAAAGTTCTTGCAAGCCCCAAAACCATGGTCCTTTTACAAACCCTAACCACGGGATGTTTGGAATCTTTTCGATCTCCATTTAACTTTGTTAAACTCTTAAACTCGAGAGTGTCTCAACTAACTTTCATATAGCTCTGAATCATATTTTTGATGGTTCTATCCATGCACGAATCAGACTTACAATTGTCATTTCCTAATTGGAGAATAATGGGATGCTTTTTGAGCTTTGTCTGACTTTGGTTTACTCTCGGACCTAAGAGTTACCCAACAAAATTTCATAGAGCTATGATACCTCTTGTCCTCACACGAATTGGACTTACGATTTACATTTTATGGTTATTTTATCGAAAATTTATTTGAGCCTGCCAATTGGGGACCCCCCCCCCCCCAGGGACTGGCAGGAGGGACATTACTTGGCCACTAAATCTGGAAGCCCTTCTGGATGTCAAACCAACACCTATGTTGAACGAGCCCCCCAGGGGCAGCCTAATCATTTTAACCTTTAGGGGTTCCTATGTAAAGAAACCCTAACCTTACTATTCAGGGTCTACAGCCTCGTAATTCGTGCGACAGCCCTATTACATCACTCCCAAAAACATTCTCTTACTTTTCCTTACATCACCACCCACCTCACCACTTTCCACCACCATCCAAAAATCATATTCCAAAACCTCTAAAATCATATTTCAAAGAAACTTAGAAACTCTTGTCTTCCCCATGACTAGCCACATTTTTTATTATTTATATACTCTCAAACTTATTTTCATAGATTCAAAAACCTAAAAAATATGGTTTATCATATAAACCTTAAATTAGAGTTTCTTCTAATTTTTATCACAATTTCACCACTTGTGCACACTTTTTCATAAACTAAAAAGGGAGACTCTTATTTCGAATTATGGGCTAGGCCACACTTAATTTATTCTTATAATTACATGGACTTTGATGCCGTATGTAGGCGTCCCGAGATTATCTTCATTTTATTTATTTCACTTTATTCTTCTTCTTATATATTCTTACTCCCATAGTTATTTTTATTTATTTAGCGATCCCATTGACATGCGTACTTACTTGTTTATAGTGAGTCATGACCCGTCGCATCGCTCATAGTTTATATGTTAATCTATTACTATTTATTTTCCCATTTTAGTGGTCTCATTAACATGCGTATTCATTTTTTCACACCGAGTCACAATCTAGTGCATCGCTCAAAGTTTAAACACTATTCATTTATTCGCCCTTTAACGGTCTCGTTGACATGCATATTCACTCTTTCATAGTGAGTCACGATCCGGTGCATCTCTCATATTAGGGTTATCTTTATATTTTTTCTCTTATTTTTAGTTTTACCTTTTAAATGATTCGTTCTCCTCTTTTACATGACACGAACATGATGCTTTCACTCCTCACATATTGTTCAAATATGTACACGTTTTCATCTTAAACACATTATACACATGATTATACATTTTAGGAGAAGGATAACATTTTGCGACCGATGAGAGATCGAAAAGGTAAAATGAGTGTCTGAAACCTTCCCATTCCGTAATATAGATTACGAGCCCGTGATTTACTTGGTCTCACATGCATCAGTAGCTTTTTTTATTTCATCTCTTAGGAAATGTCTACCTCGTTTGTATGTTTTGAGTAAAATAGGCTGACGGCTCCGATCTCTATACATACACACACTCTCACAACCTTAACGAGTCAGCTTCATGTATTTTTATGGTCCACGAACGTTGCGCGAGCGGCAGTGGAGGAGGACCTTTCCTCTCCTTTCCTACTTTGGGGCGTGCGTCTGGCCACAAATGTCATTTAAGAATGCATTCTTGACGTTGAAATAATCCCTATAGACTTTTGCATAGATATCAGTGAGAAGGTTTGCTCATAGTCAATCCTTTTTTTTAGTTAATACTTTTTCAACAAGCCTTGCCTTGAAGGTTTTCACATTCCCATCTATCCATCTTTTTACTTCTTTTAGATATGCTTGTACTTGATGGGTTTTATAGAATTAACAAGTCTACAAGATCCACAAAACTTATTTGAATACATAGAATACATCATAGTATGCATAGTTTTAATACAAAGCTAAAAGTCCTTATCTTGGAATGCCTTGTTGTAGTTCATAGGACCTCGTTTGTTTTTATGTGGGATCTCTCATAGAGAGGAATTTTGTCGCGGCGCAAGAGTCACCTACGCGTCGATCGTTTATTATATTCGGCTCACCAATCAATACAAAAACCTAAACTATGACTACACTCTTTTAAGGGAGTATAGCGGCCAGTCCGGGTATCGAAAATCCACTAAGACTGGTATTTAGGATTTAATCAATGTAATACTTCTCAATAAATGTGTAAAATGTGATTTTAACAAAAAGGAAAAGATAACTAGGCGAGTGTATTTAAACTAGATTAACAAAAGGAATAAAATTATAGGTTGCGACAGATATCCCTCACCTCAAGTTAATTAGTATTAATGGTCACATCGTTCTACAAATTTAGTAAGATTTAGTCTCATTTCAACAGTTAATTAAATCTAGAGTCGTCACCCCCTAAATTCGCATAAAAGCCTAATATAATTTTGTTGTCACCAAAATCCCCGAAAATTACACACGCAAGGTCGTAAATACGGAGAATACGTTATATACCCCGTTAAATCTCCTAGGTGTAATAACAAGGACAACCCAATTGAATTAAATGAATAAAATCAATCACCAAAGCAATTCAACTAAATCAACCCTAGGTGAGTTTAATCCAACACAACCTAATTTAAGTTAACCACTAAGCATGATAAAAATTATAAATTAAAGCAAACAATAAATAAATTAACTATAATTATTTATCTAGGCATAGAAATTAAATACAAAGATGAAAATAAAGGGAAAAGCATAAATAAACGGTAGAAGATAATGAAAAGTAAAGAAGCTTACATTAATGGGTGAAAACCCCAAAGAAAATGGAGGAGAGGGGAAAAACTCCACAAAATCCCCAAATGCTCTCTAGCCCTAGGTTCTAACCTAAAGAAGGAGATAAAATAAAGTCCCTTTGCAAAATAAACAAAACTTGCTTATATAGTAAGTTGTAAATAAAATAAAAGAAAAAGAAAACAAAAAAGAGGAAACAACAAAAGGCCGGACAAAAGACATGGTAGGTCGACCGCTGGGAGGGATCCAAACCTAATGCTTTCATTTTAGGCCAAAACCAGAATGGTCGATCGACCGGTGGTAGAAGCTCAAAACCTACTATTACGAAACAAGGCACAAATCAGAAAACCCGATTGACTGGGGGTAATGGTCGGTCGACCTCGCTTGGCAGTTCAAGTCCCAGACCTCCTTCTCTTTTTGTATAGCCTAAGACCTGATCAAGAACGTGTGTGTGTACCAAAGACCCGCTGCCATCTCTGACCTACAATTTGCAAATGAGAACCAGTACGCAAATGTCATTTATTAAATTATTTGTTGGGGAATTTCCTTTAATTTCTTCCTCAAATAAAAATCCGTAACTTCTTCGTTTGCATTCGGATTCGCGCACCGTTCATAGACACGCAAAGCTTGTTCTGAGGGCCTTTCGTGAAGACTTTGGGCAAAAATCCTAAAGTGTGAATTTACTAAATTTCCCCTAAACGTGCGATAGTCGACGAAACTTTACCAAAATGCAACCAAACTTCACACTAACCATCGTAACACCTACATAAACTCATTAATACCTCAAATAGCATGTTAACGTATAAAATGGAGGTTGTGTGATTATCGAGCATAATTATAGGAACTAAAGTACCCGAAGGGGCTAAAATACATAAGTATAGAGGGTATATATGTGCATGATTCGGGACGAATCACACCCCTAACTTACACATCACTACTCTCTAGTAATGGAATTCAAAGCAAGAAGAACTAAAAGAAAACCATGAGATATGATATGTATATATATATATATATATATATATATATATATATATATATATACAAAGGTGATAAAAGCCACTTTCGCGGGCAAATGATTGCATTTAGCGTATGCAATAAGCCGTTAAACCCTCAGGTTACCCTAGTGGACGAGTATTTTCAGGGATGAAACCCACAAACATCATATGGCTTCCTCAAAATGTATGCCCAATCACATGCGACACGCCCAATAATAATGAAAAAGATTTCAAACATGTTAATAGTAAAGTGAATGAATTCACACAAAAGCCCGTATTATTAACATTATAGAACGAACTTCGTAGAATTGAAACCTTAAAAAGTGGGAGGGGAATGAGCACATGCAAAATATGATTTGGAAAAAACTTAAACAAATAAGATAATAAACATTAAAGTATGCATAAAAGTTAATCCTCATCGGGCATTACCCTTAACAAATGAAATCGCTATGAATGAGAGATAATACACGGGATATGCGGGCATAAAGGGTAAATAGAAATGGAAACAAGACCGCGCACATGTCAAAATTGAAGATTGCTATATATAAAATGAAAAATTGTAATCTCAATGAAATATACCGTCATCAAAAGAGGCGAAATGTATTTTCATAGATTATCAAAACTATTTAAACTTTTGAATTGAATCACCCTAGGATCACATAGGGTTTTATAGGGGTGTAATGTAGGGTTGGGGTTAAGGTTATGAAATGAAGGAAATATATACGGATTCAAAGTGTTCGAGGATAAAAACTCGGGATAATGGAAAATGCGGGCAATTACAAAATTGGAATATGATTCCATAACAAGCATATAATATAACAATGGAGAGAGTAAACAAAGCTCATTAAACACTATACACAACATATACAAATTTCTCTTTCTTTTTTGGGCAATTATAAAATTGGAATATGATTCCATAACAAGCATAGAATATAACAATGGAGAGAGTAAACAAAGCTCATTAAACACTGTACACAACATATACAAATTTCTCTTTTTTTTCTCCTTTTTTTTCTCACTTTTTCTTTTCTTTTATTTTCTTTCTTCTCTTTTTCTTCTCCTTTTCACTTCTTTCTTTTCTTTACTTTTCTCACTCTCACATGCTTAATTGCAACCACATAATGCAAATATCATTCAATCCAAAGTACCATTCTAAATAGAGGTATGGAAAGTAATATGTATGGCTTATAACTCCAATGTGGAGTTGGTTATGGGATTTGGGGTTATGAAATGAAAGGCTATATTAAGGTTCAAAGGGGTTGATGAGGGAAAACATTTAAAGTGATGCCAAGGCTAATATGAGTGATATAACAAAGAGGGCTTATGATCGTTTCCTAAAGTTTACACAATTCTCGAGTCAAAACAAACTTTGAAAATCATGCTCAAGATATAAACTCAATTAATGAACGATCATTGAAAGAATGGTGATATTACCATTGACTGCAATGTTTTCACAGAGGAAAGAGAAGTGTATAACACTCACAAATGAAGAAAAGGCCAAAGCTCACAAGGTGTAAGTATATACAATGCAATAAAATATTACTAAGTTATAAAAATCTTAAACCAAATTAATAAAGCAAGAACATGTGCTCATGGGGTTAAAGTTTAATTCATGAAGTTATTCATGATATCAATAATTAAGGACTAAAGTCTAATAACTTCTAAAATCGAGGACATGCATCATTGAGTTGTGTATTGGATCGGGCAATTATTGAAATTTATCGCCAAAAATAAAGGAAAAATGGCCAACAAAGGAGAAAAAAGAAAGAAAATCTTTTTGAAATTTTTATTTTTTTACAAGAAAAGCATGCTTGGAAAGAACATATAATCAAATCAAAGAAACTACCAATGAATGGATAGAATATGCCACACCCCCTAACTTAAAACCCGACATTGTCTTCAATGTGAATTAAGAACCAAGTTAAAGAGAGGAAAATTGCGATATTACCCACAATGCAGAGATCACGTGAAAGAAAAAGTCCAATGTTTTTACAAAGCATGTTAGCGCCAAATATAGTAAAAATAAATAACAAAAACCTAACTAACTACACTAGACAATAAGTAAGAATAAAGAATAAAAACAAAAATAAAACAAAACTAACTATTTACAACCTATAATTTTAACTTCTAACTAACTATACACTAGATGTTAAAATTTTTTAGGGTCCACCCAAAATACGATTTGACTTTGGAGGGTCAATGGGGGACCCTCCCTTTCATGCATACCTTCCGAAAAATAGGAATTCCGTTCAAACAACGAAAGGCATGCACAAGGCGGATGAAATGTACCATCACCAATTAAAAATTTTGGAGGTATGATGGGGGATTTGGATTAAGCGGGTGACAAAAACATATGGGATAAAAAAAACAGAATTTCCTTACTAAAATTTTTCATTTGGAATGGGAGGTGGGGCACATGGAGGCAAAATTGCCTTCATGGAAAGCAATTCGAGCAAGTATTCCTCATCGGTGAAAGGGT
The DNA here is from genome assembly GCA_949130495.1 of Sambucus nigra. NCBI lineage: Eukaryota > Viridiplantae > Streptophyta > Magnoliopsida > Dipsacales > Adoxaceae > Sambucus > Sambucus nigra. The sequence continues at coordinate 250,020,932 of OX422218.1, read as the reverse complement.
TAAACGTTTTAAAGTTGGAACCGATCACCATGTACTTGTACCAGTTTGATAATGGAAAGTGAAAAGGGGGAGGGAATAAATTCAAACTCAAGATATGACTCATCATCGCTTGAAGATTGAGTTTCGAAGGAAATAAGATCATTTTCAATGAAATATTATTCTTTGGAGGGCAAATAAGAAATCATTTCACTGCAAATGGATACTACATCCATGTCTTTCTCATTTTCATTCTCCATTATACCACGGTCCAAGTCAAGAATGGGTTGTGATAAGCACCCAAAAGTGTATAATTTATTCCTCGAATATGTGCATTTTCGTCACTCGTTTTAATTAAAAATTGTCTTATGTTCGTATTTATTTATTTCTCAGGTCAATACACAGTTGCCGTAAAAATAGCGCTAAATGAGTGCAATTGCGATGCAGAAGCGGTCAAAAGTGTGCATCGAAGAAATCCAAAGAGACTGCGAAGTCAGAGTCCTCATTGAGCTTGCCCGAAGTGTTTCGATGTCCCAAAACAGTCCCTTAACCCAAACCAAAGCCTACACTGAGCCCAGACCATTCTCCGAGACCGTGTGTGTTTAGTTTGTACCTTTATTATTTTTCAAGATTTTTAATTTTAGTCATTTTATTTTTAGGATTTATTTAGATTTATTTAGAATTTTTTAGGATTTATTTTCTATTTTTTTTAATCCTTTATTTTGATTTTGATTTTTATTAGTTTTTAATTTTTAATCTTTATTTTATTTTATCATTTTTCTTAGGATTAGTTTTTAGATATTTACTTTATTTAGTTTTTAGTTTTAATTTATTTAGTAGGATTTTTAGTTTTTTTTAGTCTTTATAGAATTTTATTTATTTATTATTATTTATTTTTAATTTTTTTAGTCTCTTAGTAATAAATTAGAATTTTTTCTAGATTTTTATTTTATTTCTAGTTTTAATTTTTTTAGTGTGTCATTTTTTTAGGGGTACAAATTAAACATACACACACTCATAACCTACACTTATCCTAAACCCAACTAAATCAACCTACACCAAACACCCCCTACACTATTCATCATCTCCTACCTCCATCACACACCCTCAACTTCTCTCTCCTACCATAATCACCAAACAACACTACCTCACCCTCATACTACCATCCTACACCACATACACACAACCCCATCCCACTTTTTCTTCAACCTCACATCTTTCTCTCTCACCTAAACCACCAACACAAAACCCATCTCCTACTAAAAACTCCATAGCCAAAACCCAAAAAAAAAACCATCAGCCCCTTACCCGTACCTGCCATGGCCGACCCACCTTATACCCACCTGAAAACCCAGTTTTTGTCCAAAACCTAGACTCGGATTTGTAAGGACAATTTGTCCATCTTTATGTATATGTTATGTCATACGCCGTTACAAGATTGATGGTTGAAAATATCACATCGTCATCAACGAAATCCGAAGATCAAAAGAAGAAGGAAGTTGGGAATCAGACCTGGCCGGACCGATCCGGTTTCAGAAAAAGAACCGATCCGGCTTCTCGGATCGATCCGACAAACTACCGGACCGATCCGCTTGGTCAGACTCCAGTAGCCACCGGATCCATAGCGAACCGATGAAGCCTAAAGGACCGAACCGATCCGATGCCAACCGGATGGATCCGGTTTCAGAAAAAGAACCGATCCGGCTTACCGGACCGATCCGCCTAATAGACCGGACCGATCCGACGAGGATAGACTCTGCCAGATCGTGTAGCAGATTTTTAGGGCAAATGAATTCTTATTTATACCACGATCGGGGAGTTGGTTTTCTTAAGACTTTCCCACGATTATCAGAGCATATCAACCCTAAAAGTCTTCACCTATTGAGTCTTATGATTCTAGGTTTTTAGATTCACACATCTTCCATATCTATGTGAATCAAAGTTTGGTAACCCAAGAACACCATTGCTGTTGTTCAACCCTTGTGAAGTGGACCGCATCTTCCTCTTCATTGCTGCCCTACTGGACAGGGATAGTTCCAGCCGCCAACCCTACTGGAAAGGGATATTCCAGCCGCGACTACAGAATCCGATACCTGAGGGTAATTCTTAGTCAAAAACTTGTATTTCAGTGTAATCCGATTGTAAGCCGTTTCTCTTACAAATTATAGTGATATACAAATGGTTTTGCCCTTGTGGGGGATTTTTCCTTAAACTTTGTGTGTTGAATATCTTGTGCATGATTTCATATTGTTTCAATCACACCTAGTTGCATGCTTAGGGTTAATTTGGGTTAAAAATGGTATTTATTATATTATTTCTTAATTGAACGCAAGCGCCAACTCTTTCAAATTGGTATCAGAGCAGGTTACGCCATTCTATTGCGTATTCCTTTCTTTCGCAAAATTTTTCTAAAGATATCAATTTTTGAAATAAATTGATTTTTGAAAAGAGTCTGCCTGGGTTAGTAAAGAGAATTTGCGTAAAGAGAGAGAGAGCAGTTTTGAGAAAGAGAAAGCGGACTTGACTAAACAAGTGGCTAGTCTTACGAGTGAGCTCCATTCCTCCCTGGAGACTCGAAAGAAACTTGAAGCCCTTGTTGCCCAGCTTACTCATGACCTTGAGAGAGCTAGGAAAGTCAAGGTACAAATCGAGGACAGATCTGGAAAGATGGGAAAGATGCTCCTCGGTCCTGCTTTAGGTTTTGGTGACAGGTAAGGAATAGGTTTTGATGGTGCCTCCACATCCCAAATTGCACCCGGACCAATTCCTGAGTTTACTACGACTCCTTATGGCCGTCATAAAAAACCAAGAAGGAGAGTTCGACCAAGAAAAGCAAACCAAGGTCCTCCTAATACTGTGCCCTTTTGCTCCCATTGCAAAAGAAATGGACACCTTAGGGATGATTGCTATAAGTTGGGTCGGACACGACGTACGTTTGCTCCACCACATCAGACTGATGAGTTTGCCAGTCTGAGAGAGCGTGTTGAGTTTCTAACCGCCACATCTCAGAGTTTGATGGAGGAATTCCGACGGATGACCTTACCATCAATGAATGCGCCCCGCATTCCGGCTAAAACCAACAACAACAAGGGAATACAAAAAGGTACTTATTATTGGGTTCCTAAGAAAGAGAAAAAGGCCCTTGTTGTTCATGTTGCTCTCAAAGCACATAATACCTCTCAGTGGTATTTTGACAGTGGATGCTCCAGACACATGACAGGTGATGCCTCATATTTTACCCATCTTGAGGATTATAATGATGGGAGAGTCACCTTTGGAGATGGTAGCAAATCTAGCATAGTTGGACGAGGTACAGTAGAGTTACCAGGATTTCCAAAGCTAGAGAACGTGTTGTACGTCAAAGCTTTGAAAGCAAACCTTCTTAGCATCAGCCAGCTGTGCGACGATGACTTTGCAGTAAAGTTTGACCGGGAAGCTTGTAAGGTCTATAATCAAGCCGGTAAACTTTTAGTGCAAGGGGTGAGGACAGAGGATAACTGCTATGGGACTGAGCCCACATCCTCACTTATTTGCAACAGCGCCACGATCACTCATATGGATCTGTGGCACCAACGTCTAGGTCATGTGAACGTTAGAGACTTATCTCGTTTAGTCAAAAAGGACCTAGTACGTGGCTTACCATCACTTGGAAAGCCAACTGCCATGATTTGTGGACCCTGTCAGTTGGGGAAACAAATCCGTAGCCCTCATAGGAAGTTGAACTCAATTACCACCTCCCGTGTTCTTGAGTTGATTCACATGGATCTTATGGGTCCTACTCGCACGGAGAGTCTAGGTGGTAAGAGATACATTCTCGTGATGGTGGATGATTTCTCTAGATACTCTCTTGTCGGTTTTCTAAGAGAGAAATCAGATGCTGTTGAATTCCTAACGACCAAGTGCCGTGTATTGCAAAACCAACACGGTGTCACTATTAACAGAATACGTAGTGATAACGGCACTGAATTTAAGGAAGCAAAGGTGGATTTGTACTGTGATAGCCTTGGGATCAAACATGAGTTTTCTGCCATGAGAACTCCTCAGCAAAATGGGATTGTTGAGAGAAAGAATAGAACGATCCAAGAGATGGCTAGATCTATGCTTCAAGGTCGTAAGGTCTCTAGGAGATTTTGGGCAGAGGCAGTGTCTACTGCATGCCACACGGTGAATAGGGTCTATCTTCGTCCACACACACTTAAGACGCCTTATGAATTGTGGACTGGCAAGAAACCCAACTTGGCATATTTCCGTATTTTTGGGAGTAAATGCTACATTCTACGGGATAGAGAGAAATTAGGAAAGTTTGACTCCCGGAGCGGCGAGGGAATATTGCTAGGATATTCATCGAACAGTAGAGCGTACCGGGTTTTTAACCTGAAGAGCTCTAAGGTTATGGAATCAATAAACGTCACTGTGCAAGATGACGAACCTCCGACGGTTATTGATCCCAACCTTCAGTGTGAGGATGAGGATTGTTCTGACAGTGATTTTCCTGTTCCTCTCCCACACTCTGTGGACCCTATTCCTGTGGTAGGGGACACACCTGCTTGGGTTCGCAAGAGTCATGATCCTTCAGCCATTGTTGGCGATCCCACTCTAGGGGTCAAGACTCGTGCTCAACTAGAGAACGTTGTTAGTCATCATTGCTACACGTCCAAAGTCGAGCCCAAGAACCACAAAGAAGCACTCAAAGATGAACACTGGATATCTGCTATGCAGGATGAGTTGCTTCAGTTTAAGAAGAACAATGTCTGGGAACTTGTCCCCCGACCTAGTAATACTAATGTTATTGGTACCCGGTGGATTTTCAAGAATAAAATGGATGAAAATGGTACCATAATCAGAAATAAGGCTAGGTTGGTCGCTCAAGGCTACACACAGATAGAGGGTGTAGACTTTGGGGAGACATTTGCTCCTGTTGCGAGGCTTGAGTCCGTCCGTCTTCTGCTCGCCATCGCATGTCATCTGCGCTTCAAGGTATATCAGATGGATGTCAAGAGTGCCTTTCTGAATGGCATTCTACAGGAAGAGGTTTATGTGGAACAACCAAAAGGGTTTGAAGACCCTCAGCACCCTGAGCACGTCTACTATCTGAGGAAAGCCTTGTATGGTTTGAAGCAAGCACCCCGTGCTTGGTACGAGAGGCTTACTTCCTATCTCTTAGCTCGTGGCTTCAAGAGAGGGGGAGTAGATATGACGTTGTTCGTCAGGAGAGATGACAGTGCTATTTTGGTTGCCCAGGTCTATGTGGACGACATAGTCTTTGGATCCACTTGCTCCCAGCATGCTCACCACTTTGAGGAGGAGATGAAAAGTGAGTTTGAGATGAGCATGGTTGGTGAGCTTACATTCTTCCTTGGTCTCCAGGTTCGTCAGCTAGAGGATGGGATGTTCATCTCCCAATCCAAGTATGCTAGAGACCTAGTGAAGAAATTTGGTCTAGACTCCGCTAAGCATGCACGTACACCTATGAGTACAACTACCAAGCTTAGTAAGGACACTTCAGGAAAGGACGTAGAGCAAACCTTATATCGGAGTATGATAGGTAGTCTTCTCTACTTGACTGCCAGTCGTCCCGACATCGCCTTTAGTGTTGGAGTCTGTGCGCGATATCAGGCGTCTCCTAAAGAGTCACACTTACTTTCTCTAAAACGTATTATCAAATACGTGAGTGGGACTCTCTCATACGGTATTTGGTATTCCTTTGATACCGATGACCGTTTGTCCGCCTATTCGGATGCCGATTGGGCCGGGGACGTAGATGGATGTAAGAGCACTTCGGGTGGGTGTTTCTACTTTGGTTCTGCTCTTGTCTCTTGGTTAAGCAAGAAGCAAAACTTCATCTCTTTGTCCACTGCGGAGGCTGAGTACATCGCCGCCGGGAGTTGTTGCACGCAACTCATGTGGATGAAGCAAATGTTGGAGTATTATGGGATTTCACAGGACACCATGTTCATTTCCTGTGATAACACGAGCGCGATACACATATCTCGCAATCCTGTCCAACATTCGCGCACAAAGCACATCAGGTTACGCGAGCACTTTATACGTCAGTTAGTTGAGGAGAAGGTCGTAACCCTGAGTTTTGTTCCTACCGACCGTCAGTTAGTCGATATTTTCACGAAACCTTTAGATGCCCTTAGATTTGAGAGTCTTAGGAAATCTTTAGGGATTTGCACAGTTGACTGAAGGGTTGGTCTATGTCGATGCTTCTTCATGTTCATATCATATGCTTCCTATTGCTAGTCTGTTTATATGTACCATTGCTTTGTTGTACAGTTTTGTTTTATTCTAGGTGCCTTTTATATTTCTTTTGAAAAATACAAAAAGATTTTCCTTTAAGAAAAATTTTGAGAAAAAGCACAAAAAGATTTTGTTTTGATAAAATTTTTGAAAAATTCAAAAAGAGTTTTGCCGTTTATGGATGAGCATTTAAGATAGCCAAGTCACACCTTCATTTCATTTATCCATGTGACTGTTTGGTAGAGATTTGAGACGCTACATCATTTCATCCATGTGCTTAACATTGATTGGAGTCCTTGAGATGTAATTAGTGATATCTTCCTACATGTTTGACTCCTATATCCTTTAATGCACACATGCACGGCTATATTTGATTATTGCACTTATCTATCACATATTGGCCTGAGTGTTTCTATCTCAATCCTGTCTATACAATGTATAAAATGCGATAAAACTTGACAAGATTGGATTGCATGTAAAAACCGTTTTGGTGAGACTGTGTGATTATTTTCATAACGGGGAGGGGATGCAAAAGTTGATTCTTATCCTTTGCGCAAAAGCCACCGTTACAAAGGACCTAAAAAATGGAGGAATTTTAATATCCGAGGTCCTAAGAGGTTAAAAGAGCCCGAAAAAAATTTAAAGACAATAAAAAACAATTCATGCCAAATATGGGCCATTGTAGGTTTCACCATCAATTCTCCAAAGTTTGAAAATTTAGTATACCTCTATTCAAAATATAAATCTGAGGGAGTTTGGTTGGAGATTGAAAACGGGTTTGCACTTCCTTGAAAGTCCTGAAAAAGCATGAAAATCATTTTGGACGTTATTGGTGTAGAAATCACTTTGAGCTTTGATTTGTAGATTTGATATAGTCAATGTCTTATATTTTCAATCTTTTACACCAAAGGAAGCATTTGAGTTCATTCGTTAGGAATATCCAATATTCATCGTGCACATATGTCATGTTTGTATGCTTTGATTTTCCTATCCCATTTTGATCACACCCATTCATTTACGCCATCACCGACTTGGTTGTTTTATGTTCATTCATGGTGTGAGTTCATGCCTTGTGTCACCCCGGTACTTGATTGCTTGATTTATTTCTCTCATTTGTCTATTTGGGGACATCATAAAAAGGGGGAGAATGAATTATCTGATTATGGGGGAGTTTTGAAATTCTGAGAATATCATCTTAAATTGATATATATGCTTATGTTTATCTCATTTCAAACTCGATACGTCACTTGGTATTTGCTTTATCTCATGTGTGTAGGTACATCCTTGATAAATCCCATGTTGCACACCCTGATGAGAAAAGCGTGAAGATTCCTGAAAACTTGAAGAACAAACGATGCAGCCTTAGTCATTTATACCTCTTTCAGTTTTGGGTTCATGTAAGGGTAGATTTGTATAGGCATTGTTCATACTTGATAATTCGGTTTTTTTTATGTTTGTTCCGGCATAGACATAGGGGGAGATTTGTAAGGACAATTTGTCCATCTTTATGTATATGTTATGTCATACGCCGTTACAAGATTGATGGTTGAAAATATCACATCGTCATCAACGAAATCCGAAGATCAAAAGAAGAAGGAAGTTGGGAATCAGACCTGGCCGGACCGATTCGGTTTCAGAAAAAGAACCGATCCGGCTTCTCGGACCGATCCGCTTGGTCAGACTCCAGTAGCCACCGGATCCATAGCGAACCGATGAAGCCTAAAGGACCGAACCGATCCGATGCCAACCGGATGGATCCGGTTTCAGAAAAAGAACCGATCCGGTTTACCGGACCGATCCGCCTAATAGACCGGACCGATCCGACGAGGATAGACTCTGCCAGATCGTGTAGCAGATTTTTAGGGCAAATGAATTCTTATTTATACCACGATCGGGGAGTTGGTTTTCTTAAGACTTTCCCACGATTATCAGAGCATATCAACCCTAAAAGTCTTCACCTATTGAGTCTTATGATTCTAGGTTTTTAGATTCACACATCTTTCATATCTATATGAATCAAAGTTTGGTAACCCAAGAACACCATTGCTGTTGTTCAACCCTTGTGAAGTGGACCGCATCTTCCTCTTCATTGCTGCCCTACTGGACAGGGATAGTTCCAGCCGCCAACCCTACTGGAAAGGGATATTCCAGCCGCGACTACAGAATCCGATACCTGAGGGTAATTCTTAGTCAAAAACTTGTATTTCAGTGTAATCCGATTGTAAGCCGTTTCTCTTACAAATTATAGTGATATACAAATGGTTTTGCCCCTGTGGGGGATTTTTCCTTAAACTTTGTGTGTTGAATATCTTGTGCATGATTTCATATTGTTTCAATCACACCTAGTTGCATGCTTAGGGTTAATTTGGGTTAAAAATGGTATTTATTATATTATTTCTTAATTGAACGCAAGCGCCAACTCTTTCAGGATTCTCCATCCGAGACCACTCCGCCCTACCCGACCTGCCCCAACCCGAACTAGAGATAGGTTTTTCCTATATTTAAATATTAATTTGGTATTAAAATTTGAGGATTGATATGTTTTCGTTAAATTGATCCTAGCGGGTAATTTTCTGAAAATAGTATAAGTCCTAATTTTTCATTGTGTGACATTTTTAAATTAATTTTCTGAAAAATATTTTATTAAATTTATAATTTTAACGAGAGTTAGATTATCGATTTAATATTATCTCGAAATATTTCAAATTAATGAGAAATTAAAATAATTGAAAACGCAGTGTAATCCCATCTCTCGACCATTCTCACATATTTCACACTCGGTTGCACATTCTTTAGTCATTTTAGAATTTTTAGAATTTGTTAGTTAATTTTTCCCTTGAAATTGTTTTTAAAAATAAAAAAATATTTTAATAAAAAAAAATTGGAATTGCACGTTTTCACATTAATTGTTTCACCTTGAAAGTTGGATTGATACCCGTACTTACCGCAATACGAGTTATTTTTAGACAAGTTTTGCAGGTACTCAAGGGAATTTTGAGTTATCAAATGGCGTCGTTGCCGCTTTCTTGGCCTGGAGACATGATTGAAGACTTGTAATTTTATTTATCTTTTTTAGTGTAGTTCTTCCTCCTCCCTCCTCCTTAGACTGGTTGTATAGGATTTTTTTTTTATTTGGGGTGCATTTTGACACCGAATTTTGTAATAATTATTCCTAAAAAAAAAAAGCGAAAAGGGAAACCGGACAAGGTAGAGAGAGGGCGTCGAGGGCGAGGATTTTGAAGCCTCTCTACTTTGGGTCGGTAGGACTCCCGATGACGACTGAGATAGGCGAAATCTCCCCCCGATCGACTTAACTCGGTCTTCACCCCACGTGTGTAAAAACCGTGGGAGGTACAATTTTTTTATCCCTCGCGAATCTCCTGCTAGCGAGTTCATTTTTTGTGTGATTAATTGCTCCTATGTGCTTTTAATTTCTGCATCGCACTTAAATTGAATGGTTTGATGAATTAATTTACCTAAGACCTAGACCCTATCATTGAAACGAGAAAGGATTTCATCACCCGACTCACTCGCTTATCTATTGTGTGCTACCCTAGCTGTCATTATACTTAAAACCAATCAACTAGCTCGCCCCGTAGGAACACATTTTTGCAACAGGCGATCATAAAGATAACTTCCGTGCATTTTATTGCCCGCGGACTTAATTAAAATTTGACTACCCACTTCACATTTTTCGAAGATAATAATTGGCTACGTGCTCGTTAGGATTTTTTCTTGACTCGTGTGTGTCCAATTCCATTATTTCGGTAGTCGGTTTTAGTTAGTTCGATCACATCCAAAGAGTCCATTTTCTCCCCTTTTTCGAAAAAAATCCCAAAAATATTTTCCTTTCTTTTTAAAAATATTTTCAAAAATCCCGAAAAGATTTTCTTTTTTTTTCCATATTTAAAATACCAAAAATATTTTCCTTTTCTTATTTTCAAAAATCACAAAAAGATTTTCTTTTCTTTTGAAAAATATTTAAAACCCAAAAAAAAAAGATTCCTCTTGTCATGACCGAAGAGCGTCCTTTATGGGAATACTGTGGCCATTTCACCTTCTCTCGAAGTTTGTTTGATGATAAGCCCGAATCGAACCTTCATTCATTAATTGATGGCTTTAACTCTCAAACTCCCACCGTTGATATTCATGTGTTATCCACGCCCACATCTCCTATTTCACCGCCTCCGGTGATGAGTGTCAACCCATCCCATGCTTCGCCGTGCACACACTGCTTTCTTAGCGATCACTTGTCCCATGAGTGTCCATTTATATTCTCTCCATCTGAATCCACCTTGGAACATGTGCGTCCGTATGACACTGTTTTGGAACCACCCTCGACGTATAGTCAAGACATATCTAATGTCGAGGGGTATGAGTACCCGAGCTATTCATGGAGGCCTAATCATCCTTCCATGCAATATGAATCCCAACGCCATGTTGTGGATCCTTACGGTTTCCAACAGTTGTCATCGCCACCTTGTGCACCTCATACCTATCAGTCCCCTTCATATGCTCCTCATGCGGATCACACTTTTGTCCCTCACGGAGATGCTTCTCCCGTGAATGCTACACTTGACCCTGCTCCACACACTTTATATGAGTATTCTCCACACCCTTGTGTTTCTAGCGAGTTGTGTCCACCTCACCCACCACCTTGCACATCCGCTCTCGAGAGCCTCTTACACAAGTTCGCGCACACTCTTCAATCTCAAAATGAAGCCCTTCAACGGCTTGAACACTGGTTTACTGCATTTGACTGTGCGAACGAGGCGGATTTCACCCCAAGTCGACCATTTATTCCACCTACGTGGGATGAGGATGTGTCATCTTGTGCTACGAATTTTGAGTGTGACCAACCCTATCTTTCTGAGAATCTCGACGTTAAGACCACCCCGTGGTCCGAGCACCAAGTTGACAATTGTGTTGACGTCTCCATTGATTGTGCGACTGAAACCACACCGCCCTACCCTATCGACCCCACGATAGCGGTTTGCCTTTCCCCTTCAATAGAATCCTTATTTATGCCCGAGCCTACCCCTATTGATCCCACTGTGTGTGTTCTCGATGAACCACTTCATCCTAGGTTCGCTCCAGCTACGAGAGCTACCCACTGTCCTGAGATTTAATCTGAGATGGTTTCTACCTATCTGGATATGGATCCTATCCCACCATGCTTGGCTCCCGTTGAGTCAGATATTACTGTTGATTCATTTATCTCAGATTTGGAAGCCTAGGTAGATTCTACCACCACTGCTGGTGACACATTGGTGGATAAGTTGCTCACTCCCTCATTTATTTCCACACTTCCTCCCGCGAGTGCCCTTGAGGATCACTCCTCTCCTCATGAGGAATGTGTGTCTCCTACACGTGAGTTAGATCATCTCCACCCACGCTTTGTCCCACCCGACCCACCCACTGTCCCTTCCACCCCACCGCTTGGTTTGGACCTTGTTATTGCACCTCACTTGTTCACATCTATGCATTTAGGTCCTCACCTACACCCACCCTCCACCCTAGTATTCCACGCTCACATTTGTGCATTTTTTATTGACACCACTATCTATGAGAGTATTTGTGCTACTCTTATCCTTCGTGACACCGAGCTTGTTACTATATGCACACCACTTCCTTGTGGTGTTGAATTTTTTCATCTAGCGCTCCCTGGTGTGTCACGGCACGACCATTATCACCGTCCATTTATAGAACGGTCGTGCACTTTCTCTGAGGCCCACCCCATTACTATTCCTAATCCATTTTGCCTCCCCCACCAAATTGAGCACCATTCTCATAGGGCCCTTGTTGCCCTCACCTTTCGGCTCAATAAGGCCCGAGATCGGCGTCTCTTCCCCCTCTCCCTTACCCTTCACCTTACCCTCCTACCCACCCACCCCTGGTCCACCGATGCTTTGCATCGAGTGATGCACTTTGCTATACAAGTGCATTGACCATATTTTGCCTTTATCCTACAAGACTGACGCTTCAGTCTTATTTGGGGGTGATTCTCATCACCCAATTTTTCTGTCACCCCGTGCTTTCATAGCTCTTATCTTTATGGTGAAATTGGTTCGGTCTGGCTGAAGACGTTAAACTTAGCTCTACCGGGAGGCAGCCTGTCGTTCATTGTTTTTTAGTATGAGTCTTATCCTGTTTGGGGGTGGTGTTTTACACCACCCAATGCTTTTCACATGCTTTATAGACTTGTACGTCTTTTTGTATCACATCTGTTCTTCAAGTTTCATCTATGCTCCAGAGTGCGGTACTTTTTCACTAGTGGTTCATTATGGCAATATCTTTCCTCCCTTGTGCTTTTCATTTTTATATATGGTTTTAAACATTGAGGACGATGTTCTCTTTTGTTTGGAGGTGGGAAATTTATCAAATTTGTACCTCTTTTGAAAATTTTCATAAACAAGTGATTTTAAACTATTTGTGCAGATCATCCCTCTTTTAGAAATCTCAGAATACATGTGTTTGACCAAAAGCTTACGCTTTTTACACATAAAGTAATTAATATCTCTTAAAGCGTATTTGCACCATGAATTCCTAAACTCGGAAATTTGCACTATCACGTTTACAATCAAAAGTTGAAGAGTAACTATATTCTCAAGAGAGCCTTAAAAGATCACTAGTGGAGACTTAAAACCCGTGAGATTTGAGCTTTTCACCTTTTTGATGGTTTTTACGTATCTCCGAGTCATAAGTTGACTCAACTTTCTTTGGATACCACACTTAGTCGTTGCATGATCTCATTATTTTTTCAAATTTGACTTAATCTCTGAGAATGACATTACTTTCGAGTTGTAAGAAACATGTATCTTGTAGTTTGTCCCGAGCACTAAACCGATTTTTTCATACACTTACCATTTTCCTATCACATTATCATTCACCCATTATCATTTTCCATATTACCCTTATCCATATGTTCCAAATACCATCCATCATTTCCATCGTTTTTGAGAACGAGAGTGTTTGAAATTATCAATGTAAAATGTCTTCATTTGCGTTATGAAAAGAAAAATGTATCGCAATATAAAAAAAAGAAAAAGAAAAAAAAAGAAAAAAATCAAAGCAAGAAAAAAAAATAGAAAAGAAGAAAAAGAAAGCATGCGATCATAAATTCAAAAGATGAAGACATTAGTTATTCTTGTGTTTCACTCTTCTCAAAACACCCCATCATTCATCTTCTTCATTAGCCCCTCATACCTTTCATAAATGACATTTTTCACCCGTGGTAAAGTGTTCGGGCAAACGAAAAGATTATATGGTGAATAATTCTACATTCTCGACATAGTGATTAAGCATTCGTTCATGAGATCAAATTTCTTTCATGTATTCGTTCCTTCTTATAAAGTGTGTGAGACGTTTGAACTTGTTTACATTTACTCACATCCTCACACACTAGAGAGATACACTTACCCAATTCTCTGATAGTTCGATTCAGAGAGATATATCCAGTGAGAATTGAAGTCAAAACGTCGATTCCTAAAAGGCGATCTTAGAATTACTCTAATGATACTTAAGATTGTTTTACACTACACACGCTGAGTTTTATGAAGGATTACGCTTTTGGTATTAAGTAATTTCATATCTTATTTTTTAATACGGTGTTCCTTGATGTCCTTTTAAAGTTGGGTTGTATAGCGTTTCATCATCTACTCAAATACTGCATTTAAATAAGTTTTGAATTTTTTGGGTATATTCACTGCAAAACCTCACGAGACACCACTCGTCTTGTAAGGCAATCTATAGGTTTAACGGCTTGTTGCACATGCTAAGTGCAATCGTCAGTGCCTGCGAAAGTGGCAAACTTTTGGATACTTATCTCCGTTTTCTCTCTAATTTTTGCTCGAGGACTAGCAATGTTCTGTTTGGGGGTGGTGTGATAAGCACGCAAAAGTGTATAATTTATTCCTCGAATATGTGCATTTTACTCACTCGTTTTAATTAAAAATGGCCTTATGTTCGTATTTATTTATTTCTCAGGTCAATACGCAGTTGCCGTAAAAATAGCGCTAAATAAGTGCAATTGCGACGCAGAAGCGGTCAAAAGCGTGCATCGAAGAAATCCAAAGAGACCGCGAAGTCAGAGTCCTCATTGAGTTTGCCCCGATGTGATCCGATGCCTTGAAATAGTCCCGTAACCTAAACCTAAGATTACACCAAGCCCAGACCATTCCCCGAGCCTCGTATGTGTTGAGTTTGTACCGTTATTATTTTTCTAGATTTTTATTTTTAGTCATTTTATTTTTAGGATTTATTTAGAAATTTCTAGGATTTATTTTATATTTTTCTATTTCTTTATTTTGATTTTGATTCTTATTGGTTTTTAATTTTTAATCTTTATTTTATTTTATTTTTATTAGGATTAATTTTTAGGAATTTAGTTTTTTAGTTTTATTAGATTTCATTATATATATATATATATATATATATATATATATATATATATATATTAGTTTAGTTTAGTTTTATTTTATTAGGATTATATTTTTTAGGTTTAATAGAGTTTAATTTTATTTTAGTTTGAGATGTTAGTTTTTTTTAGTTTATTAGATTTTTTTTTTTAGTCTTAAGTTTTATTTTTATTTGATTTTTAGATTTTTAGTTTTTATTTCTTTTATTATTTGAGTTTTTTTAGGATGTTATTTTTTAGTTTTGTTAATTTTAATTTTTTTAACTAGAGTGTTTTAATTTTTTTAGGGGTGCAAATTAAACACACACACCCTCACACCACCCTCACACCCCCACACACTCATCTCACCCTCACCTCTTAACTTACACCCTCATACACCTAAACACACCCAACCAACCCCCTAACCCTCACCTAACTTATTCTACACCTCCTACCCACCTTCCTCTCCATCTTCCCCAACAAGCCAACACATTCTCTCTCTCTTCACCCATCTAAAAATCTCAACCCCATGCCAACTCCCTGCCACCACCATTCGGCCACCCCTGCCGACCACCTCTGGCATCTCTCCCTCACGCCACCGGTAACCAATTTCGGCACCGGCATCTCGAAAACCGGAACGGCGACCTCCATGGCGTCCACATCCGGCGCCCACGAACCCACCTCGCCGGCTGCCCCAACTCCGGCGTCATCTTTCCCCCCCTCCTTCCCACTTCGGACCTGCTCCTCACCCAGCCGCCGACGACCACCGAAACCGGCGCCGACCCGCGCTCCTGACCCGTTAACCTGCGATTCAACCCGATCGCGACAAACCACCAACCCAAGCGGCCCGATCCGAAACTCATCCAGACCCACGACCCATTCAACCAGCAAACCCGATCCACGAAAAATCGAAAACCCACCAAGCCAAAATCCCACCAAAATCGGATTCTCACCTCTTTGATTTGGTCATCTTCCAATCCCAACAAAATCTCTCATCAAGCCAAACAATGTCGTGGGTTACAAAGCAAAGAAAAGGGCACTTAAAAAGACTCTCATCAGGAAACAAGAGATACGGGTGGAGAGAGAAAAATATATAGTGTATATTATGTACAGTTTAGGTTCATAAAAAATTTCAAAAAATTCCAAAAAAATTATTTTAGTTTTAGAATAAATTTTAGGTTTGTTTTTTATTCTTTTTTGTACAAGAAAAAAATTGCGTATCGTATTTTTTCCCTCTTGTTTTAATTTTGATTAATGCTATTGTGATAGTTGTTTATTCTAATATGAGAATGTTTGGTTAAACACCTCGTTCAAGGGGTGGGGTGCACTGCGAATGATGTTACTTTAATTAGTTGATTCATTAATTTTATATTTCTAGGTAAATTAATCTTTAACTGTCGCCAATTAATTTATGTGACGAGAGTTAGTAAATTAATTGAGCAAATTAATCTTTGAATTTAGGAATCGAACTAGAGATAGGTTTTTCCTATATTTAAATATTAATTTGTTATTGAAATTTGAGGATTGATATTTGTTTTCGTTAAATTGATCCTAGCGGGTAATTTTCTGAAAATAGTATAAGTCCTAATTTTTCATTGTGTGACATTTTTAAATTAATTTTTTGAAAAAGATTTTATTAAATTTATAACTTTAACGAGAGTTAGATTATCGATTTAATATTATCTCGAAATATTTCAAATTAATGAGAAATTAAAATAATTGAAAATGCAGTGTAATCCCATCTCTTGACCATTCTCACATATTTCACACTCGGTTGCACATTCTTTAGTCATTTTATAATTTTTAGCATTTATTAGTTAATTTTTCTCTTGAAATTGTTTTTAAAAATAAAAAAATATTTTAATAAAAAAAAAATTGGAATTGCACGTTTTCACATTAATTGTTTCACCTTGAAAGTTGGATTGATACCCGTACTTATCGCAATACGAGTTATTTTTAGACAAGTTTTGTAGGTACTCAAGGGAATTTTGAGAGTAGCTTTTGCGCAAAAACGACACATACGCAAAAAGCTAATTACCAGGTTGTTCCAAAGTAGGCACAAAATCCTCATTTGGTTCAAAACATTCCTCAACTTCAAAAGTCTAAAAATAAAAATCGCCATTGGATTCAAATAATAAATCCAACTCATGCTCCTAACAACGATTTTCTTCCTGATAGTCAGTTTTAAGTTTCTAATTTTCAACAATACGCAAGCCCTCACCGAAAGTCAAAGGCGGAGGCGCAGATTCATGCCAATGAGAACTTTAAAGACTATCCTCGGAACGACAATCAAAATCATTATTATAAGAATTTTGAAAGCTAATGCACTTAGTTTCATCATTCTTATTATAAGGATTTTGTGGCCCAACATCGGAATGATCATTCCCAAAAATTTCGTAATCCATAACTTGACTTTCGTAATACTCACCCAAAGTCATTTTAGATGTTTCAATTTTTTGGGCTTATAAGTATTGAACATAGGTGTAGGGGAATTTTGAGAATTATCATTACGATTACCGAAAAAATTGGAATAAGATATACTTTCCCCAAAGAATGCTCGAGATGGATGTAACACCCCGTATTTTTATGCATTTAAAAATTTAATAATTTGGGTAAAAATTTAAATTACTTACGTGTCGTAATTTAATGAAATTAATTATTGATGTAAAAAATTAGATCACTCTAATTATTCAATCACAGATAAATAAATGAGACAAAGAATTTTAAAGTGGTTCAGCCTTATAAGAATGGCCTACGTCCACTGTTGTTTTATTGCTGAGTGTTTGGGAATTCTCGATTACAAGTTCTATCAAGAAATTCCGGTATGAATTCTTCGGGGTCCCCTACAATGAGGATTGTACAATGTATTTATAGCCCTGAGGCTGTAATGTGAAAGGGTAATACATTAAATGGGATACATATGAAAGGGTAATACATTTAATGCCCCTTAAGCGTGTGCGTCTGAATGATAAGCATTTAATGAATCAATTGAACTGTTGGTTATCCCGCTATTAATGCTTTGTTCGAGGTGCAGCTCGGACCACCTGAGTTGCTCGGACCGCCTAAGCTTCTTAGTACTTTAGAGTTCCTCGGTGAGGTCTTGTTCCTCGGAGCGTATGAGTTCCTCGGGGAAGCAGTGTTCCTCGGGGAAATAGTCTTCCTCGTTGTAATCTTGTACCTCGGAGCTTGTGGGTTCCTCGGAAGTGTTGTTGTTTCCATGTATATCACCACGTGTCTTCATTTAATTGGGCCATGTCAGCAGACTAAATTTGGTATCAACAGAAGCCCCCAATGTTTCATAGTTCGAATTTTGAGGAGTAGGGAACATTCTTTCTCGGAATATGGTAGCTTTAAATGGTCTTCCGGATTTTTAGGAGTGTTTCCTTCGTATTTATTTCTCCTTCCAAATTCGTAGAATCATACTTTTTTGAACTTTTCTGCTCGCTTCGATTTCCGCGCCACTTTTCGTCTTTTTAGCCGCCGTTGCCCGCTTTGATTCCCGCGTCCCTTTTCGTCTTTTTATCCTCTATTTCCCGCTTTGATTCCCGCGCCCCTTTTCATCTTTTTAGCCACCAGTAACGTAATCATACTTTTTTGTAATCATTACTTCACCATTTCCCAAGGCAAGGTATTTAAACTTCACAGACACTCCCATCATCTTCTACCTTTTCAAATTTCTATCTTCGAGTTTTCCGTCGTCTCTTTCTCTCCTGTGTATTCATCTCTTCCATCATTCGTTGTCATCAGATCCACTCTTTTCTGTAAGATCTTCTTCCTTCTTCTTCATTTCCTTTATTCACCATTGTTTACCCTGTTGAATCTCTTAATAAATTTCGCTCTGATTTTTCCATTCCCTCCTGGGTTGTTTTGGAAGAGCTTTCTGAGCCTTTTAATTATTTCCATTTGACTGAGGGACATTGGTTCCCCAGCCTCTTTATTGCTGAGTGTGGATTTTCTTTTTCACCAAATCCCTTGTGTGTGGAATTCTGTCATTACTTTGACGTTGTTCCTGCAAGAATAGCCCCCAACAAATGGAGAATAGTTAATGGGGTGCATAGATTAAATCAGATCCATGGAACTCGCATAGGAATTCCTGAGATTATGTTTTATTATAGATGGGCAGTTAATGATAACATTTTTTTATTTAAAAACTAGAATTTTGAATAGAGCCTTAGTAGTCAATCTCCCTTATGCCAATAGGTTATTTTTATTTCGTTTTATTTATTTTGAAATTATGTTTCCTTTATGTTTGATAAAATGTGTCACTGATGGCAATGTTTATTTATTTGCAGTTGATAACAAAAGAAAGTGTCCAAAGGAAGCAGATGTTAATATTAGACATCTGAAACTTATCTGGAGTCTGCATCAGAGTGTTGCCGACGAGCACATTAGATAAACCTCATATCTGCTACAATACAAGAGCTACACCACTTCTTTCACTGCTCGTCCAGTGATAAGTGAATTAGAGCCAGTACCTGCTTCCACCAGCTCTTCACCTGAATCTCACGTTCCTTTAAGCGAAAGATTGAAGAGAAGAAGACCTCCCACTCTATTCGAGAAACCTGCCTCTGGTTCTGGTGAGGCAAAAAGAAGTAAAGTTGATGTCCCAGGGGAGGGGACAAAGAAGAATGATGCGCCTTCCTCGACTGCTGCTGTTTGTAGAGAAGCCCGCAGTGGCTCCGAGCAGGTCAGCTGCTCCTGGAGAGGTGATTGTAATATCACCGACCAAGGGTTCTTCCTTGGTTGAACCTGTTCCTGTTCCCCCGAGGAGGCTGAAGAAGAGATCTTCGGTCAATTTGGCTGACACCATTGCTCAGCCCCAAGCTACTGAAACTGGAGTTCCCACTTTTGTTCCTCCGAGCTCTGCCATGAGCTCGAAAAAGTCCTGGATCATTCCCGAGGTCCAAGGTACTGAAGAAAACCTTACTCGGGACATGGTCACCTCGTTAGCTGCTCGTCACCTTGCCTCTGTAAGTCTTATTACTTTGAACTTTTCATATTTCCCTTGTCATTCCTGTTTCTGACATGCTTTCTTTTTACTTTCACAGTTGACGAGCTGCTTTAATATAATCCTGAAGAAGGATGAAGTAATTAAAGCTTCATGCTCCTCGTCCAGTGTGGAGGGAGCTCTGGCAGAAGCTATCAAGTCTTTGGACGATTCTCGCCAGACATATGCTACTGATAAGGCTGTCTGGGAGAAAAAGCTTGCCTCCACCGAGAAAGAGAAAGCTCGAGCTGTTGATGCCTCCAAAGAGTTGGAGAAGAGAATAAATGCCCTGGAGAAGGCAAATAAGGAGCTCGAAGAGAAGCTCAAAACTGCTGGGGAGCTTGAAAATAAGCTCAAGGTTGCTGAGGAGGAGCTGTCTCAACTTAGGGAAGTAGGTCGGCAGAAGGAGGAGATTGAAAAAAAATTAAAAGCTGCTGATAACCTGCTGTCCGAGAAGCTCTCCTCGAAAAAATTGAAGAGGAAGACAGCTGTGAAGAAGTCCTTCAGCGTTGGCTGGGACAAAGGGTGGAACAAGGGGTTGGCTTCCATGGTGTCGCAAGTGGACTATGGCAGCCTCAAATACTTTAGGGATGGCTGGGTTGATACTCTCCAGGAAATGAAAGTTGATGAATCTTCTGAGCTTTTCCAGCAACACATTCCTGGTCCCCCTCCAACCCCAGAAGATCTTGAAGAAAATGAAGCTGCCTCATAAGAGTCTTCTATGGTGATGGGAGATAATCCCCCAGCCATTCAGCCTGCTGTCGAGGAACTTCAGCAGATTGTTACTTCCTCCGAGCAACTGCTAGTGCTCCCCAAGCAACTATCCATTCCTTTCGAGCAACCTACTTCCTCGTCCCAGCCTCCCGAGAAGGTTTTGGGAGACAAGGAAAAGGTGTAGAGTTGTTCGGGTTTCTCTTTATCTTTTTCTTTTTCAAATGTAACCCACATATGTAACTCTGAACTTTATGATCTAATAAAACTTGGATTTTTTTGCATACTGTAGTTTATCTTCTATTCAAACTCTGCTTATATTTCTTATTGATGATTGCTCTTTCTTTCTCTGCTAGTTTCTGGCCATGATGGAATTACTATCTGCCCATGATACTAAGTTACTGCGACAATGCAACGAGTATTTTAAAGCTGGTCACACTGACCTAAGTGCAGCACAAGTCATCGACATCCTCGGCCAGGATGCTTCAGAACAGGCAGTTGAAGCATATCAATATCTGAAGTGTCTACTTGATCGAGCGGTGGCCAATAATGTGGCCTACTATGATATGATCGAGGATCTCCAAGGCACCCTTGAAAACCTTTAGCTTCAATACAGAGAATCAACTGCCCGGTTGCATAAGGGGTACGAGAAGAAGTACAAGCTTATCATTGCCGACAAGGGCTACGAGAAGCTTTTTGATGGGTATGATGTAAGGGAAAGAACCCTGAGGGGCGAGGTCGAGGAATGCAGACAGATTGCCGAGCTGCTAGAGCAAGAGAACAACAATTTGCAGAAAGAGCTATCACAGTTGAAGTCTGCAGCCTCTTCTTCGAAAGCTTTGATCCTAGTGACCGATGAGGGATTTTCATTCCTGGAAGTTGAGAACGCCAATTTGAGGGACGAGTTGGACACTTTGAAGAGGTCAGGCCCTTCCACATCTTCTCGGGGACGAGCAAGAGCACCTCGGGGACGAGCTAGAGCAGCTCAGATTCCTGTCGAGGAACAGAGGACTCAGTCTGCCCTAAAAAACCAATCCTTCCAGCTGATGGCGAAGAACCAGGCTTTGGCTAAAATGTCAAAGAAAATCAGGGACCTGGAAGAACATCTCTCTGCGCAGAAGTCAGTCTTAGAGCGTAAGGAACTCTTCATCAAGAATCTCCATGAGCAGCTGGAGAGGCTAACATATCAGTTCCACAAACAGCCCAGGGAGTTCTGGATGGCTGGTTACAACGAAGCGCTATGCCACTTGGACGATCGTATCCAGAATGCCAATAATGAGGGCTACAAGCAAGGTTGGTTGAATGCCTTAGGTGTGCTGCAGCTCGAACAGGGTCATTACCTGTGGGACTACCATGATCCTGGGTTGCTCGACTTACCTGTGCCACCATTCAAATTGGATATGAGTTAGATCCCTGCACGGGACATTCCTCGGAGCTTGATTTCAAAGTATCTCGGTGACTACAATCTTCATTCAAAAGCCGAGATATCTCGTCCCAAGCATCTCTTGGATCGACCATCCGTGATGAATGTCAGGATGTTGAAGGATCTCAACTTCATCAATCTCCTCTGGCTTTAAATGATCCGCCTGCTGGCGAGGAACCTGTGTCAAAAGCAGAGGGGAAAAGACCAGTAGAATAGGAATTTTTGATGTAATAGTTAGTATACATTTCAATATCAATATACTTTCCATTTTATTATCAATGTAATTTATTTTGAATTCAATGAAAGACTTTCATTTATGTTTGCAATCTTAATTGCTATTGTCTTGTAATTATCAAACACTTTATATTTGTGCATATCTGTAAAAAAAAAATAACGATATTGTGTTGTTTGTCAATCAACTCAGTAAAAAGTTACAAGTATCAATAATGTTGTTCGATCACTTAATAATAAAGTTTTGTTTCTCGACCAACTTAACAACAAAGTAACGAGTATAAAAAATGTTGCTCGATCACTAAAGTCACGAGTATATAAAAAATGTTTAAAATGTTTTCAACCAACAAAGGTCGTTAGATTCTTTATGTCGACCAACTATAGTTAGTAGGTTTTTATCCCCGACCAGCCATAATTAGTAAATTTTTCTCTTAAGTGTTTCCGACCAACCAAGGTCGGTAAATTTTCCTTGTCGACCAACTATAGTTGGTGGGTTTTTATCCCCGACCAGCCATAGTTAGTAGATTTTTCCTCTATGAGCAACTTTGGCGCTTTCTGAAATAATCTTACCTTCCGACCAACATAAGTTGGCATTTTCGAGAAAATATTTACCTCCCGACCAACATAAGTTGGCATTTTCGAGAATATATGTACTTCCTAACCAACATAAGTTGGCATTTTTAGGAATATTTTGTTTCCTAGCCAAACAGGTTGGCATTTTTAGGAATATTTTATTTCCTAGCCAAACAGGTTGGCATTTTTAGGAATTTTTTGTTTCCTAACCAACCGAGGTTGGCATTTTTAGGAATATTTTGTTTCCTAGCCAACCGAGGTTGGCATTTTTAGGAATATTTTGCTGAGTAGTCTGAGCTTTGCCGAGTAGTGTGTAGCACTAGTATTCCTCGAAAAAATTTTAATAAAAAGAGAGACTTGCAGAATATCTTCATTTTATTCATACCGATGGAACTGCGTTACATGGGAATATACATCACTGATAATACTTGCGCAGGTGCTCTGCGTTCCATGCATTCTTAAACTCCTCCCCCTCTAGAGTTGTTATTCGATAAGTTCCTGGTCGAACAACCTCTGTAACTCGATACGGTCCATGCCAGTTTGCCTCCAGTTTATTATGCTTTTGAATTACTTTCTTCAGCACATAATCTCCTTCTTTCAGGTCGCACTTCTTCACTCTTTTGTTGTAGAATAACGATGTTCGCTGCTGGTAAGCAGCATTTCTAATGGCTGCTTCTTCTCTAACTTCCTCGAGCATGTCTAAATCCAATCTTCTCATTAAGTCACTGACAGGGGAATTGAATTTCAGTACCCTGTGTGTTGGGAGGCCCAACTCGGCAGGTATAACGGCTTCACTTCCAAATGCCAGCATATATGGTGGTTCTCCAGTTGCTACTCGGGGAGTAGTTCGGTAAGCCCAGAGTACTGATCGTAGCTCGTTGATCCAATTCGATTTTGCATCATCCAGTCTTTTCTTCAAGCCATTTAGCAGCGTTCTGTTTGTCACTTCAGTTTGTCCATTGCTTTGAGGATGGCCTGGTGATGAGTGGACCTTCAAAATATTTGACTGATGACAATAGGCAGCGAACTCCTCGTTATCAAATTGTGTTCCATGGTCTGTGATGAAGGCATGAGGAAGACCATATCGACAAATGATGTTCTTCCAAACAAATTGGTACACCTTCTCGTATGTCGTGTTAATAAGTGGCTCAGCTTTTACCCACTTAGTAAAATAATCTACTGCGACGATGAGGTATTTAAACCTTCCTCGTGTTGTTTGCAGTGGTCCAACCAAATCAATTCCCCACATGGCAAATGGTCAAGGGGAAGTTATGGGTGTCAACAATGCTTGTGGAGTTCTTCAGATGGAGGAAAAGCGCTGGCACTTGTCACACTTATTGGCATAGGCGATACAATCAGCCCTCATCGTCGGCCAATAGTATCCCTGCATCATCACCCTTTGCAAAAGCGTCCGACCTGCTACATGTGCTCCACAGGACCCTCCATGGATCTCTTTAATTAATTCTTTCACCTCGGAGGGATGTACGCATCTCTGCAAACCTGCCATAATTCCTCGTCTATATAAAATACCATTAGTTAATACATACCGAGCAGCTTTAAACTTTAATTTCTTGGCTGCGAGCTTGTCAATTGGTAATTCTCCCTCCTCGATATACGCCCTGATGGGATCCATCCAAGATGGTCCTAAATCAAGGGTGATAAAGTTCATCGTCAGATCTTCATCTATACTCCGACCAGCCAACACTTCAATTGGGATTGTTCAATTGGGATTGTTCGTCGTAACTCGGTGCGAGTAGCTGATGCTAGTCGAGCTAGGGCGTCTACTTTTGCATTCTCCATTATTGGTATTCTGACCAGCTGAATAGCGGTAAATTCTGACACCAGCTCCTTTGCCTTTGCATGATATCTGATCATTAATTCTCTTCTAACTACATATACTCCCATCATTTGGTTTATGATCAATTGAGAATCACTGAAAACAATGACCTGTTGCGCCTCCATAATTTTTGCCAAACTAAGTCCTGCAATCATGGCCTCATACTCAGCCTCATTGTTGGAAGCTTTGAATTGGAAACGCAGGGCGTATTCCATGTCGATCTCGTCCGGAGTGCACAAAACTATCCCCGCGCCACATCCTGTAGTGCAAGATGAACCATCTACATATAGCCTCCATATAGGTAACTCGTCTTCAAATTTCTGCTCTGTTAGAGTTCCTCGATGAAATATTTGCTGCTTCCTTTCATCCTCCTCGGATTTTTCTTTCTCTTCGTCGATCATCTCTTCTTGCCTTTTTACCAATCGAAATTGGTCTGAGCTCGAATGTGATGATCTTGTAACATCCACTTGCCCTTTTACCAACCGGAGTTGGTCTGAGCTTGTGTTTGTTGATTCTGTAACATCCACAGGTTGATCAGTGAGCAACTTTTACTCCTCAGGGGTATCAGGATAGGTGAACTCTGCTATTAAAACTGCCACAGCTTGCCCTTTTAATGATGATCTGGGTTCATAAACTATATCATATTCACCGAGTTCTATTGCCCAGTACATCAGTCTCCCTAATTTTTCTGGTTTATGAAGGGCTTGCCTCAATGGCATATCGGTATATACTACTATGGTATGAGCCTGGAAGTATGGCCTCATTCTTCTACTTGCCTCAATCAGCGCCAGTGCCAATTTTTTCAGCCTTGGATATCTGATCTCTGCTCCTCAGAAGGCCTTACTTGTGTAGTAAATTGGTTTTTTCACTCCATTCTCCACTCTGATCAACGCCGAGCTAACTGCATTCTCAGACACTGCAAGATACAAGTACAATTTTTCTCCCATCACTGGCCTGGACAACAGTGGAGGTGCTCCCAAGTATTTCTTCAAGTCTTGAAAAGACTTCTCACATTCATCATTCCACTCAAAAGTCTTTCTGAGTGTCTTAAAGAATGGAAGACATCTATCAGTTGCTCGTGACACAAATTTGTTGAGTGCTGCTACTCGTCCTGTGAGACTCTGTACTTCCTTCTTCGTCGTTGGAGATCGTAGCCCTAGTAAAGCTTTGATCTTTTCAGGATTTGCTTCAATGCCTCGTTGATTGACAATATACCCAAGAAACATGCCTTCTCGTACTCCAAATATGTACTTCGTCGGGTTCAGCTTCATTTGATATTTATCCAGTTGATCAAAAGTCTGACTTAAGTCAACTAGATGATCGGTAGCTTTCTTACTTTTCATCAGCATATCGTCAACATAGACTTTCATATTGCAACTGATTTGTTCAGCAAAGACTTTGTTCATCAGCCGCTGATATGTCGCACCTGTATTTTTCAAACCAAAAGGCATAACATTATAACAATAAGTTCCCCTAGTGGTAATGAAAGAAGTACTCTCCCTGTCTTCAGGTTTCATTTTGATCTGATTGTAACCAGAATAAGCATCCATGAAGCTCAGCAACTCGTGTCTCGAGGTAGCATCCACCAGTTGATCAATCCGGGGCAATGGAAAGTGATCCTTTGGGCATGCTTTGTTGAGGTCGGTGAAGTCTACACACATCCTCCACTTGCTGTTTTTCTTCTTTACCATCACCACATTGTCTAACTAATCTGGATATTTTACATCTTCAATGAAACAAGATTTCTGGAGCTTCTCGACTTCCTCCTGAATAGCTTGATTCTTCTCGGGACTGAATACTCTTCTTCTCTGCTTCACAGGCTTGATGTCCTTATTCACATTGAGCTCGTGACATAAGAAGTTTGGGTCTATCCCAGGCATATCTTCATGACTCCATGAAAAAGTTTGTCTTCTGCTTCTTAGGAACGTTATCAATTCCTGTTTTAATGAGGCTTCCAACGATGAACCTATTTAAGTAGTTCGCTCAGGGTGCTCGTCATCCAAAATGATGTTTTCAGTAGCTTCCACCACTTGACCCTTCACGAGTTGCGACTCATCTCGAGGATCTAATGTTTCAATCTCTGCACCTTCATCGACTTGATAGGTAGTAGTCTTTTTCTTTGATTCCTCCAATTCTTCTTGCTCGGAGGATGAATAATAGCATTCCCGAGCTACTTTCTGATCACCTTTCACGACTCCTACTCCAAAGTTTGTTAGAAATTTTAGGCACTGATGCACTGTAGATGGTACAGCCTTGAACTTCTTCAATCCTACTCTTCCCATGATGATATTGTACGATGATTGAACATTCTTATCCATCATAAAGAAGCGTATTCTTTCTGTCCGACAAGCAGGCCACGTACCAATAAATATATCCAACTTGATTGTCACAAGTGGAAATACTTTCTCGCCAGCAAAACCGATAAGGGGTCTGTGGTAAGGCTCCAGTTGAGATAGCCTTAGATTTAAACTATCGAAGCACGAGTAGAACATGATGTCTGTCGAGCTACCATTGTCGACCAGTACTCTTGAAATCATAACCTCCTTCATTCTCATTTTGATCACCAATGGGTCATCATGAAGATATAGAACACCTGCCAGGTCATTCTTTGAGAACCCAATGACCAACTTTTCTTTGTTCACCTTTCTCGGGCGATCCTCCTCAGCTAGATTTATTCGTTGAATGTACGAGCAAGCTTGAGCCTCACCGAGGTAAGCTTTTCTCTCTGCAGTAAGGTTTCCTCCTCCTGCATCTCCTCCTGTAATAACATTACAATCAAATGACCCAAAGCGTATTGAAAATACCTCTCGTTATGGCTGCCTTGGTCTCTTGGGAAGATCGGGGTCATCCTCGGGATCATCTTCATGGTTTATTTTCTTGTTCTCCTCTGCTCGACGAGGAGATTTAGACCTCTCTCTTGTTCGGTCGATGTTTCTTCTTTTATTTTTACGATCAACGTACTTTGCCAGTTTTCCTCGTCTAATGAGTGTTTCGATCTCATTCTGAAGAGCTATGCAATTTTTGGTCATATGGCCATGATCTTTGTGAAACTCGCAATATTTTTCCCTATTCCTCGTGTCAGGGTCTGCCTTTATTTTCTTTGGCCAGTTTAACCCCTCGCTGTTCTTAATTTCTTCCAAGACGTGGTTGATATCTACCTTCAAAGGAGTGTAATTATCAAATTTCCTCAAGACCTCCCATGACGACTTATTTTTGGATTGTTTGTCACCACCATTATTCTTATGCTCTTTCTTCTTGGCTTTGTCTACTTCCACCTTGGTTTCTTTATCCATATTCTTCTTCGTAGCCATAGCTTCCTCGGCATTCATGATTTTGGCCGCTTTCGCCATCAATTCTGACATAATTGTGGGTGGATCTTTGGTCAAAGTGCAATACAACTTATTAGGCAACAGCCCACTCATCAAGGCAGTGATCGTTGTCTTCTCCTCATAATCAATGACTTCAAGTTTCTCGTTATTAAAACGAGTTATATAATCTCTGGTACTTTCACCAGCTTTTTGTCTAACACTTAACAAATGTGTTACTCGTTTAACTGGCTTTGCCCCAAAGCAAAAATTTCCAATGAATAACTCGCCAGTTGAAAGAAAGTTGAGATCTTACCCCGAGGAAGATTATTATACCATATTTGAGCAGATCCGGTAAGAGTTCCCGAAAATGCCATGCATCTCATCTCATCTGGGACAGCATAGATGTCGGCAGCAGCTTGATATTGTTCTATATGAAGAACAAGGTCAGTCTTTCCATCATATTTGGGGGTCACAACAGGTGATTTGAACTTTGATGGTGTTGGAAAATCTATAATGGCCTGGACAAAAGGTGTTTCTCGAACAAAGGTTCGTTGTAAAGGGTTCTTGGTTTTAACCATTTCCCCTAATCTATCCTCCAGCCTTTGAATAGAACCTTTCCATGCATCATTTCCTTATTCGGGCCTATTGGTTCGAGCAACTGATCGCGTTGAAGTGGCTTCTTGGGATCTATCTTGACGAGCAGCTGGTCGCGACTGGGCACATCCTTCCCTTAAGGCTATTGATCGTCGAAAGCTCCTCGACGCTGCATTAAGAGGACTTTTGTTCCTCCTAGGGCCTAATTGGTCGAAAGGAGAAACCCTACTTAATCTTTCCAATGCGCTGGTCCTTTCTGGGGAGAGAGTGACACATTGGTCAGTATCTGTGGCTCGCACTGACGAAATTCGCCCAGGTTGATAAGAAAAGTCTTCAGATTCTTCATTGCGATGTGAATTGGTACGCCTAGTACGTGAGGATGGTGCGCGGGTGTTTCTTTTAATACTTCGCGGTCCTGAATGGGCTGACGCACCGCCATGGAGAGTTTGGATGAGTTTTCGCATTGTTTCTTGCATGACGGTCTGGCCCTGCTCCATATTTGTCATTATTCCAGCCAGATCTGGAATATTAGGCGGAGCAGATGGATTTGGAGGGGTTCCAACGTTGCGATTGCTGGATTCAGGAATATCAGCCATTTGTGATGGATTGTTTTTGGTGAGAAAATGATATAACCAGTCGTTTCCACAGACGACGCCAATCTGTTGATGTAAAAAATTAGATCACTCTAATTATTCAATCACAGATAAATAAATGAGACAAAGAATTTTAAAGTGGTTCAGCCTTATAAGAATGGCCTACGTCCACTGTTGTTTTATTGCTGAGTGTTTGGGAATTCTCGATTACAAGTTCTATCAAGAAATTCCGGTATGAATTCTTCGGGGTCCCCTACAATGAGGATTGTACAATGTATTTATAGCCCTGAGGCTGTAATGTGAAAGGGTAATACATTAAATGGGATACATATGAAAGGGTAATACATTTAATGCCCCTTAAGCGTGTGCATCTGAATGATAAGCATTTAATGAATCAGTTGAACTATTGGTTATCCCGCTATTAATACTTTGTTCGAGGTGCAGCTCGGACCGCCTAAGCTTCTTGGTACTTAAGAGTTCCTCGGTGAGGTCTTGTTCCTCGGGGAAGCAGTGTTCCTCGGGGAAATAGTCATCCTCATTGTAATCTTGTACCTCGGAGCTTGTGGGTTCCTCGGAAGTGTTGTTGTTGCCATGTAGATCACCACGTGTCTTCATTTAATTGGGCTATGTCAGCAGACTAAATTTGGTATCAACATTAATTATGGAAATATTTATATAAATATTAATCAGGAGAATAAATGGTTAATATTTATGGAATTAAATTACTAAGTGAATAGTAATAATTATTTACTTTATAGGTGTATTAGTGACGTGGAATTTAATTATCTCAGTCGTGAGTCGGTTATAGACTAAGTTAGGTGTGAGATAACAAATTTTGTAAATTAATTCAGATACCAATTCTGAGTGCAAGATTGAGTCCGGATGGATCGAGATAGTCGAAAAAGAGTACCCGGGGATAGTAAATGGGTCTTGGGTTGTTTTTAGGCATAACCAGGCCAACACGGGGGTATTTAGGTCACTCGGGCTTGGCCCATTAGGCTAAAATGGGATTTAGCTTTAATACCTAATTGGGAGAAAAGGGAAACGACAGAAAATACAAATCTAAATCCTAAGTTTTGAGAGAAAGCTATAGGGAGCAGTTAGAGTGCATTGGGGATCCTTTTGGAGATAAGGCTATGGACGAATTTGTGACACCCTGCCTAATTAAATACCGGGTGATCAGTCTTATATCCAATCAAAACAGGTTTCTCATCTGGTTCATTCTTAGCATCACTGTCGAAAACTTTTTAAAACATTACTAACCACCTAGTATTCAAAAAGCTGATGTCAAAATTTTAATCTTTTTATTTAACAATCAACAACAAAACATTATTACATAAGTACATCCCATGCAATAGTAATATAAATCCATCCACAATATAAAAGACTAGAATGAAATAATACCGAATAAATCATCGGTTTACAAAATCCAATATAAAGTCCAACCTGAATAAAAGTCTGGATACAAGCTCTGACTGTCATAAATGAAATAACTGTGGGCAACATGCCCGAATAAAGTACTGCCCTGCACCCTACACTAGGAGTGAAGTAACTGAATCGTCTAAGTCCAAATCCTGCAAGCATCCACAAGTGCTGCAGCTACGCATCCCTAGAATAGATCATCCTGTTTGGCGTCCCTGTGGCTGGACACCTAAAACGTTTTGGAAAAAGGTTTTGCAAGTACGGGTCAGAGCCCAAGTAAAAATAATTTAAAAATATTTAGCAAGTAATTAAATAACAGTTTAAATGAACAGTTATTAGATACACATGTTAGGTTGCGAACACTCCCTTGAGTTCCTCACCTCTCATCTATAATGCGCACCTAACGTTTGCTACTCAACCCCACCTACTCAATTCTAGCCAATCTAACTAGGCAACCATTATCTAATAAACCCAAATCAATATAGCTCCTCCGTACCGCCCATACAGTATGCTATCGAATACCCTTAATAATTAACATCTCTCTTATGTTATTATTAAACCCCAGTTACCCTTACTACGTAGGTTATTGTTCAAACTTTACCATTTAAGTTTCTCTACTTAAACTGTATTGTAGATATTCACTAACTATCTTCCTACTATTCACACATTAGTAGCTTCATCATTATATAGATATACCCTATCTAAACTCCTTACTAATTACTCTTTAGTAGATTAATCGTTCTTTAGATGCATACTAACTCGTCTCTCTACTAGCACACATAAGTAGATTATTCGTGTTGTATATATATTTTACACACCATATATAATATAAGTACACACTCTGCTATTATATCCTTGTATCACACATTAAGGGTATTGGTTCGTAATGTTACCTCGACCCCAATAGTTATTCCATATATATTGGTTCGGAATGTTACCTCGACCCCAATATTCAGATTACTTTTAGTTTAGATAGTTTGAAATCATAAGTCTGCTACCCATAACTCATAGCGTCCACTCATATTTCCATGCAAATACATTTATTAAATAAATATCCATTTCTCTTTAATATGGACAAGGCTTTTCAAATTTTAGGATTAAGTGTTCACATTCTTAAGTCAAATAAGATTTCACTATCTTTCTCGTCCATTAATTTTACACAGTAGATAACATAACAAGTATATATATATATATATATATATATATATATATATATATATATATATATTCACACTTTTTAATATATATATATATATAACACGTCACCTCCCAGACCCAGCTGCGGTGCATACTGTAAAACATATCAAAGGTATATATATTTATCATCCATTATATCTATACTAGTACGGCACCCCTAGGCACAGCTGCGGTGCATGCATACTCTGCTATCATGTCCGGGTACATCTCTCGCTGTACAAAGGACTATTGGTTAGTCTTCTCTCACGAACCATATATATCAAATCACACATATTGGAGGCGAACATAGTTAACATATCCATGCGTCACGCACATACCTACGCTCCCACAGTCAGCAGACTTATCGACTCACAAATAAGTCCTTCACAGTCCTATGTTCTTGAGGTACCAAATTTAAAATCCCCCCGAAGGCAACACATGATAAGATTGTCCTATTTCGAACGCCAACCTCCCGTGATAGGAAGTATGGTAGGTATGTCATACACATAATAAACAATAATATATGTACACATTCCACCTATATAAATATAACATCAAAGAGGTATTCACACAACCATATAATAACGATAGGTATTCACTCCACCTATATACATATATAATAACAATAGGGCATACACACATCCCATATCACAAGCCTCATACATAGTATATTTATATCCTGAATATTCTACGTATTCCATAATTTATAACTTCGTTTATTACCGTACATTCCCGAGTATTTCTCACCACTCGAATGGTATCCTTTATTCCACATATAATATCATAAGGTAAACTCTCTACCCCCTACTGGTATAAGTCCTCGTTCCTCTCGAATTCTTTTAACTCGAATTATCCTTCAATTTATATTTTTTTCTCTCTATTAATCCAAATTAATTTAGCCCTTAAACTTCCCTCGTAGGCCACACCTAAAATCCAAACTAGGCCTACTGGTGTTTCAATATAATTCCATTATATTAGAAATTAAATCCCACAAATTAATTCCAAACGATTTCCAAAGGTCCTAAACAAAAAGGAAATTATTGGCCAAAACTGGGCAACCGAATCGATTAGAAAATTTTCTGGCAGATTAGACACCCTGTAGTAAAATATCGATTACTCCCTCTACAGAACTCCGATTGACCTAATTCAAAACTCATTTGAAAGATAAGACATAGATATTTCCAAGCATGTATGGATCTAACTCTAATTATAAGTAAAATTTAAATGGAATACGTTTAAAGTTACGTAAAAAATTCTGGTAGTTACTAAACTGGAAGATCAAATACCCTATAGTAAAACATCGATTTCTCCCTCTACGGAACTCCGATTGACCTGATTCAAATCTCATTAAAAAGACAAGACAAATATCTTTCCAAAAATGTATGGATCTCACTTTAATTCTAAGTATGATGAAAATGGCATACGTTAAAGTTACGTTAATAATTCTGGCAGATTGACATCTTGAGTTCATCAATTCAACCCTAAGTCATTCAAGATTCATGTTCTTCAATCAAGAACCCATCAAGATCCAATCTTAATCATTAAATATATCCTAATATCAGTTTATCTTCGTATAGAGATAAATTTCCAATGAAAATTTACACAAAAACATCAAAGATTCAACCCAAGAATCAAATTCTCCTTTAATTAACATAAAACCCTAATTTCTCATGTTCATCAACTTTATAAATCAAGAACTCGGATTTCTCTCTTATTAATCAAACCAAACCCACTAATTTCATATTATCATCATTAAGGAACATCTCTACATGCATTCCCACTTTAGTTTATGAATTAAACCCTCCCAAATTCATATAAAACTTCCAAAAGCATGAAATCAAACTCTAATCTACATGGGTAGTATAACATGCTTAATATAAATTGCCATTTAAATACTTGCCTCTCAATAGCAGGTCTGAATTTTATTAATATGATGGTGTGGTTGTTCTCCCCTCGCTCCGATCTCGATTCCGTTGCGTTCGGGGCGAAAAACTATGAAGGAAGCTTTGGCTTTCTCTTCCTCTTCCTCTTCAATGGCCTCTCTTCTATTGTGATTGTGGTAACCCTAGCCCCTTCTCTCTAATGGCAGATATACACTTAATATTTTCGGAGTTCTCTAAACCTCCAACTCCCGAATGACCGAAATACCCTTAAATGATGCCGGGTTGGTCCAAAATCATCCCGGGATCCAAACTGTACACCCGAGTACATTTTTTCGACTATTTTGACCCTTTCGAAACCAACCATAACCTCAAAATCACCATCCGAGTCACTTTATAAAATCCTCTTATTTTACCTTCAAATATGCCACGTGTGAAATTAAACTTAGAGTGAATTAATTTAATCTGAATCATCGAATTAAATAATTTCTCCTAATTAATTAAATTCTTAGGTCATCAATTTAATTAATTTCTATTTTCTCCAAAAATATGGGGTGTTACAGAATTTGGGGGGTTCATCATCAACCTTGTGAATCACACACTCAGATCAGACCCTACGAACCTTAAGGCAAGTGGTTAACTTGTTGTGATATTAATTGATGTTATTCAATTCATATTTTTGTGATGTGAAATCAGAAATTCATTTTGGGTACAAATGGGTACCAAACGGGGTTTTTATAAAAGGAACACTTAAATGAGATTTAATGTGGGAATTAATTTTGTGACATGGTTATGTGGTGATATTTTATTTACATGTGAAAACCCAGTATCAATTATGGACGAATTTGGGGTAAGTAGATGAAATGGGAACCTAACGAGTAAAAACCCGGGAATTTCCCCAAATTAGAAAGGTAGAAATTTGTGAGATTTAATTTATGTTTGAGGTTCTATGAGAGGCCCTCATCATGTTCTTATATAGTTATGATGTTGATTGTGCTTGGGTTAGACCAAGGGAGATGTTATAATTTGGAGAATTGTGTTAATGGAGGAAATAACAAGGCGGAGAAGACAACCACCTGTTCGATTGATCGATCGACAGTTGGGGGTCGATCGATCGACCCTTCAGTTTTTTCGACAGTTTGGCCTAGGGATTTATATAGGTAAAAATTCCTTAGCTGCAATTTCCCCTAGTATAATTAAGAGAGAAAAATTAATTATGGGAGTAAATTCTTAACAATTATAGAGGAATATAATTGGGAGTGGTGGGGAAATTAAAGGCGACACTTTTCGAATGAATTTTGAGAAATAAATTCTGAAAGAATAAAATAACGAACTGGGTGAATAAGTTCGGATATAGTAGTAGGGAGACACTATTTACTTGAGTTGATTATGGATAAAAACTAATTAATTTTGAGTCGGGGATTAGACTTGGGTATTATATTAATTTCGGGCCACGAGAGCGAGTCCGAGTATATTGGTTGGGTGACACCAAAAATAATTTAATTAATTAATGTGCAAATTAATTAATAATTAGAGCTGGACTATAAACTCGGAGTTTACATATAGGCTAGTGTTACGGACTTGGTACACAGTAAAGCCGGGATATTTCATAATTATATATACGGTGTGCGAGAGTATATATATGGTGTGTGCATATAAATATCAGTAATTGGATATTATTTAAATATATACTCTAGTGCTATCAAGGAAGGTTGCGCGTAGTGGGTGAATCCCCTAGCTTAAGGAGTAGGACGAGTATATCCCCAGGCCATAGTGTCCGTTATATGGGTGAGTGGCTTATCTCACTTTCAGGGAAGGAATATGATCGCCTCCATTAGGTTTATATTTTTGCCAAGTTAGTGAGTGATTCTAACTTGGGGTAACTAGGTTATGCGAGTATACCTAGTGGGTAGCACTTTAGAGAATACATCCGGTGAGTTATTACTTGAAGTATGGCTATAATTTATATTCAACATATGTGAGAATGTTGTAATATAATTATAATGAGATAAATAATTATATGCGGGTAGTTTAATACATGATGTGAATTATATTATTTGTATAACGGGTGTGAAAGTTATATACAATTTAAAAAGGGAAATGATTAATTAAGTTAGTGCTCATAATAACTTATAAATCATACTAAACATACTCGGTTAGAGTAAGCGTGGTTGAAAAGGGTTATATCTATTGTTGATGTAAAAAATTAGATCGCTCTAATTATTCAATCACAGATAAATAAAATGAGACAAAGATTTTTAAAGTGGTTCAGCCTTATATGAATGACCTACGTCCACTGTTATGTTATTGCTGAGTGTTTGGGAATTCTCGAGTATATGTTCTCTCAAGAAATTCCCCTCCCCTTGAATGAGGGTGATACAAGGTATTTATAGCCCTTAGGCTGCACATGAAAGGGTTGATACATTAAATGATATACATATGAAAGGGTAATACATTTAATGCAGCGTGTGCGTCAAAATGATAAACATTCAATGAATAGTTGAACTGTTGATTATCTGGTCATTTAATGCTACGGCCGAGATGCAGCTCGGACCGCCTTAGTTGCTCGTTGCTCAGGAGTTCCTCGGAGCGCTAGAGTACCTCGGAGTGCTAAAGTTCCTCGGTGTATCCTCGTTGCTCGGAGAGAACATGAGTTGGTCAGGGAAATGAACTTCCTCGTTGCTATTGTGCCACGTAGATTGACACGTGTCTTCGTATTATTCGTCCATATCAGCATATTAATTTTGGTATCAACAGAAGCCCCCAATGTTTCATATTTCGAACTTTGAGGAGTATGGAACATTCTTTCTCGGTATATGGCGATATTAAATAATTTTCCTGGGTTTTAGGAGCCTTTTCTTCATATTTGAATTTCCTTCCAAATTCGCAGAATCCGCCATTTTGCTTCGGTCTTCGTGCCCTTTTTATCCTTTTAGCCGTCGGAAGTTCGATAGTTTCTTTTTGTAATCATTTCTTTCGCCATTTCCCAAGGCACAGTATTTAAACTTCCCAAGCGATCATACCGTCCTCTACCTTTTCCAATTTTCTTGCTTTCGAATTCTCCATAGTCTTTCTTTCTCTTGTGCGTTCATCCTTGTTTTCGTTCGTTGTCAACAGATCTCCTTTCTTCCTGTAAGATCTTCTTCCTTCTTCTTTTATTCACCATGGTTTATATTATTGAATCTATTGAAAAATTCCGTTCTGATTATTCCATTCCGTCTTGGGTAACTCTAGAGAATCTTCTTGAGCCCTTTGATTATTTTCGTTTGGCTGAGGGACATTGGTTCCCCAGCCTCTTTATTGCTGAGTGTGGATTTTCTTTTCCACCCAACTCTTTATGCTTAGAATTCTGCCAACATTTCGATGTTGTTCCTGCAAAAGTAGCCCCCAATACATGGAGAATAGTTAATGGGGTGCATAAATTAAATCAAACTCATGGAACTCGCATAGGAATTCCTGAGATTATGTATTGCTATAGATGGGCTGTTTTAGATAACGTTTATTATTTAAAAACCAGATTTTTGAATAGAGCTTTAGTAGTCAATCTCCCTGATGCCAACAGGGATTATTTTGAACATGGGTTAGTTTTCAAAAATTGGCAACATGCTCCTTTAGTCGGAGACGAAGTGTATGAAGGTCCCAAATGCCCCCCATATGGCAATGGGATAGGTTATTCTCATTTTATTTTATTCTCGAAATTGTGACTTCATCATGTTTGAATAAATGCATGATTGACATTTCAAATTGTTTTTGTTTGCAGTTAATAGCAAGAGAAAGACTCCTAAAGAATCAGAAGTTAATATAAGGAAATTGAAACATATCTGGAGCTTGCATCAGAAAATTGCAGACGAGCACATCAGGTCTGCCTCATACTTGTTGCAGTACAGGAGTTATACGTCGTCTTTTACTGCTCGCCCTGTGGTCAGCTCCAGTGATCCAGTGCAAATTCCTGAAGACTCTGATCCGGAATCTCATATTCCTTTGAGCCAGAAAATGGGCAAGAGAAGAGTTCCCACTCTCTTCGAGGAGAGTTCCTCTGCTGGCGATGGGAAGAAAACCAAGGTTAATGTCCCAAAGGGGACAAAGAAAATTGATGATGCTCCTTCTGTTGCTGTTCAGAAGGTTGCCGAGAAGCCCCCAGTGGCTCCTGTGCAGAAGGATGCACCTGTTGAGGTAATCACTATCTCACCAACCAAAAGTTCCTCTTTGGTTGAGGTTGCTGAAAAGGCTCCGAGGAGATTGAGGAAATCCTCCTCGGTCAGTATTTCTGGAGCCATTCCCCAGCTCCCAGCTGGTGGAGATGGTGTTCCAATTATTGTTCCTCCAAGCTCTACGATGAGTTTGGCAAAATTTTCACCCATCCCCGAGGTGCAAGGTACTGAAGAAGACCTTACTCGGGATGTGGTTACTTCTCTGGCTGCTCGTCAATTGGCTTCAGTAAGTATCTCTACTCCGAGCTTTTTATATTTTCATTTGTTATTTCCCATATTTGTTTCTGATTTCATTTTCCTCTTTTGATTGCAGTTGACGAGCTGTTTCAATTTAATCCTTAAAAAGGATGAAGCAATCAAAGCTTCTTGCTCCTCGTCCACTGTGGAAGGAGCACTGAAGAAAGCTATTAAATCTGTGAGTGAGTCCCGTCAGAAGTATGACGATGATAAAACTGAATGGGAGAAGAAGTTGGCTGCGTCTGATGCAGAGAAAGTACAATTGGGTAATAAGGTGAAGGACTTGGAGAGAGAGAATAAAGACTATGCCGAGAAACTTTCAGGCTTTGGGGAGCTGGAGAATAAACTGAAGTCAGCTGAGGAAGAGTTGACACTTCTGCGCGAAGCAAATCGTCAGAAGGAGGAGTTGGAGGCCAAGCTGAAAGCCTCCGAGGACCTTCTATCCGAGAAGCTCTCCTCGGAGAAGATAAAGAGAAAAACGGTTGTGAAGAAATCCTTTCGGACTGGTTGGGATAAAGGATGGGATAGGGGGTAGCTGCAATGATGACCCAGGTGAATTATGGAAGTTTGAAATTCTTCCATGATGGTTGGGTTGCTGCCTTACAAGAATTGAAGGTGAGCAAGGACTCTGAGCTATTTCAACAACATCTCCCTGGTCCTCCTCCAGTTATTGAAGACGAAGATGAAGACGAGGCTGCATCTGAAGAATCTTCAATGACAGGGGGTGATCAAGTCCTTGCTCCAACACCCAACCAGACAGTCATCGAGGAGATTTCTTCGTTGCCTACTCCTCCAGAACAAGCCCCAACTTCTACCAATCAGATCAATGTTCCCACCGAGCAACCAAGCTCCTCGTCCCAGCCTCCCGAGAAAGTCTTGGGAGACAAGAAAAAGGTGTGAAGTTGTTCGGTACTATCTTTATGTTTTTCTTTTACTTATCCTCTGTATTCCAAACGATGTAATTTTGTTGACGATGTAATAAAATCACATCTTTTTGTTCCTCTTCATTGTTGATGCTCTGTCTGTTTTTATTTATTAACTCTTGCCTTCTCTTCTTTATTAGTTTGTGGCTAGAATGGAACTGATATCTGCACATGATACAAAGCTGATGCAGTAATGCCATGAATATTATAAGGCTGGTCATACAAATTTGAGCGTATCAGAAATTGCTGACATCCTTGGCCATGATGCTTCAGAACAAGCAATTGAGGCTTATCAATACCTAAAGGATTTACTTGACCGAGCTGTGGCCAACAACGTGGCCTACTATGACTTGATCGAGGAGCTTCATTATTCCCTAGAAGATCTTCAAAATCAGCACAATGAATCAACTGCCTTGTTGCACAAGGAGTATGAGAATAGGTATCAACAGCTTTCTTCCGAGATAGGCCACAAAAAGATCATTGCTGGATACGATGTCAGGGAGAGAACCCTAAAAGGTGAAGTTGAGGCCTGCAGACAGATCGCCGAGCTGCTGAAACAAGAGAACAACAATTTGCAGAAAAAGTTGGCACAATATGAATCTGCAGCTTCATCCTCCGCTGCCTTGGTACCGGTCACCGATGAAGGATTCTCATTCTTAGAGGTTGAGAATGCCAAATTAAGGCAAGAATTGGATACTCTGAGAAGGTCTGGTATCTCTACTACTGCTCGGGGACGAGAAAGAGGTTCTTGTGGGCGAGGAAGAGCTGCCCAAGATGTTAACGAGGAACGAAGTACTTCAGCTGCTCGGGGTCAATCAAGAACTCCTCGTAGTATTGAAGAAGCTCGTACTCTGTCAAAATTGGAGACTCAAGCGTACCAACTGAATGCCAAAGATCGGGCTTTATCTGAAATGTCCAAGAAAAACCTATCTTTGGAAGATCAACTTACTGCGACGAAGTCTGCTTTGAATAATAAAGATGTTTTTGCCAGGAGCCTTCACGAGCAACTAGAGAGAATAACTTCCCAATTCCACAAAAAACCTCGTGAGTTTTGGATGGCAGGCTACAATGAAGCCCTTTGTCACTTGGATGCTCGTCTCGAAAATGCCAATAATGAAGGTTATAAACAAGGATGGTTGAACGCCCTGGGTGTGTTAAAGCTAGAGCAGGGCCATTATTTATGGGATTATCATGCTCCTGGGCTACTAGACT
This sequence comes from Sambucus nigra, assembly GCA_949130495.1. Taxonomy (NCBI): domain Eukaryota; kingdom Viridiplantae; phylum Streptophyta; class Magnoliopsida; order Dipsacales; family Adoxaceae; genus Sambucus; species Sambucus nigra. Next base: position 249,981,000 of record OX422218.1, on the reverse strand, counting down.
TGCCTGTACCGCCTTATAAACTGGACATGGAATGGATCTCAGCTCGTGCCATTCCTCGGAGCTTAATTTCAAAATATCTTGGTGACTATAGTCTTCATTCTCAGATTGAATTATCTCGTCCCGAGCATCTCTTGGATACTCCTTCAGTAATGAATGTCAGAATGTTGAGGGACTTGAATTTTATCAATTCTCCCCAAACATTAAATGATCCTCCTACTGGCGAGGAACCTGTATCGAAGGCTGAGGGAAAAAAACCAATAGAATAGGATTTTCAATGTAATAGTTAGCACACATATGTAACTTGTAATTTATTTTGAATTTTAATGAAAGAATTTCATTTTCTGTTTGCAAATCTGTATTGCTATTCTTTTGTACTTGTCTAACACTTTTACATCTGTGCATATGTATCTGTTAAAAAGATAACAATTTTGTGCTGTTCATCAACCAACTTAGTAATAAACAGTTACAAGTGTTAAAAATGTTGTTCGATCACTTCATAATAAAGTAATGAATATAAAAATGTTTAAAATTTTTCCAACCAACTAAGGTTGTAAAATTGTACTCGTCGACCAAGTATAATTAGCGAGAGTTTTCATAAAATGTGTCCGACCAACCAGGTTGATGGACCCTCCTCGTCAATAAGTTCTCCTCGTTGACCAACTACAATTAGTGGGTTTTTATCCCAGACCAACTGTATTTTCTTGAATGGTTTTACCTTCCGACCAACTTGTTGGCATATTTTATTTCTTAACCAGCCAAAATTGGCATTTTTAAGAATGTTGTTCTTACCCTTTTACCATCCAAAGTTGGTTGTGGGTTTGAACTATTAGGTTCTTTCGAACTATCTTGTCCACAAGATCTTTTACCAACCGAAGTTGATCACGCAAGTGTACGCCTCCTAACCAAAGGAGTATAATTTGTTCTCGCTATTTTACCAACCGAAGTTGATCACGCTCGAACTATCAGGTTCTTTCGAATTATCTTGTCCACAAGCTCTTTTACCAACCGAAGTTGATCACGCAAGTGTACGCCTCCTAACCAAAGGAGTATAATTTGTTCTTGCTATTTTGCCAACCGAAGTTGATCACGCTCGAACTATCAGGTTCTTTCGAACTATCTTGTCCACAAGCTCTTTTACCAACCGAAGTTGATCACGCAAGTGTACGCCTCCTAACCAAAGGAGTATAATTTGTTCTTGCTATTTTACCAACCGAAGTTGATCACGCTCGAACTATCAGGTTCTTTCGAACTATCTTGTCCACAAGCTCTTTTACCAACCGAAGTTGATCACGCAAGTGTACGCCTCCTAACCAAAGGAGTATAATTTGTTCTCGCTATTTTACCAACCGAAGTTGATCACGCTCGAACTATCAGTGTAGTGTATCACACTAGTATTCCCCAAAAAACTTGTAATAAAAGGAAGAGGATGGTGAAACATCATCGTTTTATTCATAATGAAGAAATTGCTTTACATTTTACATTACTGATAGTACTTGCGTAGGTGTTCAGCATTCCATGCATTCTTAAATTCCTCTCCTTCTAGAGTTGCTATTCTGTAAATTCCTGGTCGAACAACTTCTGTAATTCGGTAAGGTCCATGCCAGTTGGCTTCAAGCTTATTGTGCTTCTGAATGACCTTCTTTAGCACATAATCCCCTTCTTTTAAGTCGCATTTCTTCACCCTCTTGTTGTAGAACAGAGCTGTACGTTGTTGGTAAGCAGCATTCCTAATGGCTGCCTCTTCTCTAACCTCCTCGAGCATGTCCAAATCCAATCTTCTCATCAAGTCACTGACTGGGGAATTGAAATTCAGTACTCTGTGTGTCGGAAGACCCAACTCGGCAGGTATTACTGCCTCACTTCCAAATGCTAGCATATATGGGGATTCTCCCGTTGCTGCCCGGGGAGTTGTTCGGTAAGCCCACGAGACTGACTGTAACTCGTTAATCCAATTAGCTTTAGCTTCACTTAGCCTCTTCTTCAAACCATTTAGTAGTGTTTTGTTTGCCACCTCAGTCTGCCCATTGCTTTGAGGATGACCTGGTGCTGAATGGGTCTTCAGGATGTTTGATTGTTGAAAATAGGCAGTAAACTCCTCGTTATCGAATTGTGTTCCATGGTCTGTGATGAAGGCATGAGGGAGACCATATCTACAGATGATATTCTTCCAAACAAACTGGTATACCTTCTCGTACGTCATATCGATAAGGGGTTCAGCTTCTACCCACTTAGTAAAATAATCTACTGCGACGACGAGGTACTTGAATCTTCCTCGGGTGGTCGGCAATGGTCCAACCAAATCAATTCCCCACATGGCAAATGGCCAAGGGGAAGTTATGGGTGTCAACAATGCTTGTGGAGTTCGTCGGATGGAGGGAAAACGTTGGCACTTGTCACATTTCTTAGCATAGGCTATACAATCAGCCCTCATCGTCGGCCAGTAGTATCCTTGAGTCATCATCCTCTGCAAAAGTGTCCGTCCTGCTACATGGGCTCCACATGACCCTTCATGGATCTCTTCAATCAATTCTTTTACCTCGGAGGGATGTACACATCTCTGCAAACCTACCATAATTCCTCGTCTATACAAAACGCCATTAGTTAGTACATACCGAGCAGCTTTAAATTTCAATTTCTTTGCAGCGAGTTTGTCCTCCGGCAATTCTCCCTCCTCAATGTATGCCTTGATGGGATCCATCCAAGATGGTCCTAAATCAAGGGTAATAACATTCATCGTCAGGTCTTCATCTATGCTCCGACTTTCCAGTACTTCAATTGGTATCGTTCTTCGCAGCTCGGTACGAGTAGCTGATGCTAGTCGGGCCAGTGCGTCTGCTTGTGCATTTTCTATTCTGGCTATCTGATCAACTGAATGGCATCAAATTCTGCCAACAATTCCATCACCTTTGCATGATACTTGACCATTAGTTCTTCTTTAACCGCATATGTTCCCATCACCTGATTCACAATTAATTGAGAATCACTGAATACCATCACTTGTTGTGCTTCCATAATCTTTGCTAAATTAAGACCTGCTATCATGGCCTCATACTCAGCCTCATTATTGGAGGTTTTGAATTGAAATCGCAAGGCATATTCTATATCAATCTCGTCTGGGGTTTTCAAAACAATCCCTGCTCCACAACCTGCTGTGCAAGATGACCCATCTAAATGCAATCTCCATGTAGGTAACTCGTCTTCAAATTTCTTATCCAATAGAGCTCCTCGGTGAAATATCTGCTGTTCTCTTCCATCCTCCCCTGTTAATTTTCGCTCCTCGTCGACCATCTCTTCTCGCCCTTTTACCAACTGGAGTTGGTCTGGGTTTGAATTTGATGATCTTTCTACATCCACAAGCCCTTTTACCAACCGGAGTTGGTCTGGACTTATGTCTGTTGATCCTGTAACCTCCACAGGTTGATCAGTGAGCAACTTTTGTTCCTCGGGGGTATCAGGATATGTAAACTCTGCTATAAAATCTGCTACAGCTTGCCCTTTCAATGATGATCTGGGTTCATACACAATATCATATTCACCGAGCTCTATTGCCCAGTACATCAGTCTCCCTGACTTTTCTGGCTTATGAAGGGCTTGTCTCAATGGCATGTCGGTATAAACGACGATGGTATGGGCCTGAAAATATGGCCTCATTCTTCTACTTGCTTCAATTAATGCCAATGCCAATTTTTCTAACTTTGGGTACCTCATCTCTGCACCTCGGAAAGCCTTACTTGTGTAATAAATTGGCTTCTGGACTCCATTCTCCAATCTGATCAATGCTGAGCTGACTGCATGCTCTGATACTACCAGGTATAAGTACAACTTTTCTCCCGTTATTGGCCTTGACAACAGTGGAGGTGTTCCCAGATATTTTTTCAAGTCTTGAAAGGCTTTTTCACATTCATCATTCCACTCGAAAGTTTTTCGAAGTGTTTTGAAGAATGGTAAGCATCTATCTGTTGCTCGAGATACAAATCTGTTGAGTGCTGCAACTCGTCCTGTAAGACTCTGCACTTCTTTCTTTGTTGCTGGAGATCGTAACCCTAAAAGAGCTTTGATCTTTTTTGAATTTGCCTCAATGCCTCACTGGTTGACAATGTACCCGAGAAACATTCCTTCTCGTACTCCAAATATGCACTTCGTCGGGTTGAGCTTCATCTGGTATTTATCCAGTTGATCAAAAGTCTGACTTAAATCAACTTGATGATCAGCAGCTTTCTTGCTTTTTGTCAGCATATCATCGACATAGACTTCCATATTGCAACTGATTTGTTCGGCAAAAACCTTATTAATCAGCCGCTGGTATGTCGCTCCTGCATTTTTCAAACCAAAAGGCATAACATTATAACAATAAGTACCCCTAGGGGTAATAAAAGAAGTACTCTCCCTATCTCCAGGTTTCATCTTGATCTGGTTGTAGCCTGAATAAGCGTTCATGAAGCTGAGCAGCTCGTGCCCAGAGGTAGCATCCACTAACTGATCAATTCTGGGTAATGGAAAGTGATCCTTTGGGCAGGCCTTGTTGAGATCAGTGAAATCAACACACATTCTCCATTTATTGTTTTTCTTCTTTACCATCACCACATTTGCCAACCAGTTCGGGTATTTCACATTTTCAATGAATTGAGCTTTCTGGAGCTTGTCGACATCCTCTTGAATAGCTTGATTCTTCTCGGGGCTAAATACCCTTCTTCTCTGCTTTACGGGCTTGATCTCCTTATTCACATTGAGCTCGTGACATAAGAAGTTTGGATCTATTCCTGGCATGTCCTCATGACTCCATGCGAAAGTTTTCTTCCTATTTCTCAAGAAAGTTATCAACTCCTGTTTTATTGAAGCATCCAACGATGAACCTATCTGGGATACTCGTTCAGGGTGCTCGTCGTCCAGAATAACATTTTCTGTAGATTCCACCACCTGTCCTTTTACAAGTTGGGATTCATCTCTGGGATCGAGAGTTTAAATCTTTGTATCTTCTTCCACCTGGTAGGTAGTAGTCTTTTTCCTTGATTCCTCAAGCTCCTCTTGCTCGGCAGATGAATAATAGCATTCCCGAGCTACTTTTTGATTACCTTTCACAACTCCTACTCCAAAGTTTGTTGGGAATTTTAAGCATTGATGCACTGTAGATGGAACTGCTTCAAACTTCTTCAAACCAACTCTTCCCATAATGATGTTGTAAGCTGACTACACATTCTTATCCATCACAAAGAAGCGTATTCTTTCTGTTCGACAAGCAGGCCAAGTTCCAATGAATATATCCAACTTGATCGTCCCAAGTGGAAAAACTTTCTCGCCAGCAAAAACCCAGGAGGGGTCTGTGATACGGTTCCAATTGAGATAATTTCAGATTCAAGCTGTCAAAGCATGAGTAGTACATGATGTCTGCCGAACTTCCATTGTCTACCAACACCCTTGAAATCACTACTTCCTTCATCCTCATTTTGATCACCAGAGGATCGTCGTGAGGATAAAGAACACCTGCTAGGTCGTTTTTTGAAAAGCCAATGACCAGCTTCTCTTTGTTTACCTTCCTCAGACGATCGTCCTCGGCCTTTATTCGCTGAATATATGAACAAGCTTGAGCCTCTCCAAGGTAAGCCTTTCTTTCTGCAGTAAGGTCTCCTCCTCCTGCATCTCCTCTTGTAATGACATTACAATCAAATGATCCAAAACGTATAGAAAATACCTCTCGTTCTGGCTGTCTTGGTTTCTTGGGAAGGTCGGGGTCATCATCTGGATCATCTTCATGGTTTCTCTTCTTTTTCTCTTCTGCTCGACGAGGAGATCTAGACCTCTCTCTAGCTCTGTCGTTATTTTTTCTTTCACCTCCCCGATCAACATATTTTGCTAGCTTTCCTCTTCGGATGAGTGTTTCAATCTCGTTCTGAAGAGCTATGCAATTTTTGGTCATGTGACCATGATCTTTATGAAACTCGCAATATTTATCCTTACTCCTCGAATCAGGGTCTGACCTCAGTTTCTTTGGCCATTTTACCTCCTCATTGTTCTTGATTTCTTCCAAGACATGATAAATACCCATTTTCAAAGAAGTATAATTGTCGTATTTCTTCAGGACTTCCCATGATGATTTATTATTTCTGGAACGTTTGTCACCGCCATTGCCCTTATGCTCTTTATTTTTAGACTTGTCGACGTCCACCTTGGTGTCTTTATCCATATTCTTCTTTGCAGCCATAGCTTCCTCGGCATTCATGATTTTGGCCGCTTTTGCCATCAACTCTGACATAGTTTTAGGTGGATCTTTCGCCAAGGTGTAATACAATTTATTAGGCAACAACCCACTCATCAAGGCGGTGATTGCTGTCTTTTCTTCGTAATCTATGACTTCCAGCTTCTCGTTATTGAAACGAGTTATGTAATCTCTAGTACTCTCACCAGATTTTTGTCTAACACTTAACAAGTGTGCTACTCGTTTTACTGGCTTTGCTCCAAAACAGAAATTGCCAATAAACAACTCGGCCAACTGAAAGAAAGTTGAAATCTTACCCCGAGGAAGATTGTTGTACCATATCTGGGCAGCTCCAGTAAGAGTTCCTGAGAACGCTCTGCATCTCATCTCGTCGGGGACGACATAGATGTCGGCAACAGCTTGATATTGCTCTATGTGAAGAACAGGATCTGTCTTTCCATCATATTTGGGGGTCACTACAGGTGCTTTGAACTTTGACGGTGTAGGAAAATTTACAATGGCCTGTACAAAAGGTGTTCCTCGAATAAAAGTTCATTGTAGGGGGTTCTTTGCCTTGGCCATTTCTCCCAATTTATCCTCCAACCGTTGAAGAGATCCTTTCCACGCTTCATTTCCTTCCTCGGGCCTATTGGTTCGAGCAATTGATCGTTCTGAGGTAGCTTCTTGAGATCCACCTTGACGAGCAGCTGGTCGTGATTGTACTAATCCTTCTCTTAGATCTGATGGTTGTCGAAAACTCCTCGACATGGTCTTAGGTGGACTCCTATTCCTCCTAGGGCCTAATCGACTGAAAGGAGACACCCTACTCAGTCTTTCTAAAGCACTGGGTCTTTCTGGAGAGAGGGTGATATGCTGATCAGTATCTGTAGCCCTTATTGACGAAGTTCGCCCGGGTTGATAAGAGAAATCATCAGACTCCTTATTACGACGTGACTCAGTACGCCTGGATCGTGAAGAAAGTAAATAAGTTTGCCTCTGACCACTTTGCTGTCCTGAACGTGCAGGTGCACCGCCATGAAGGGTTTGTATGAGTTGCCTCATTGTTTCTTGCATGGCGGTTTATCCTTGAGCCAGATTCGTCATAATCTCGGCTAGATCCGGAGGTGCAGAGGGATTCAGAGGATTTTCAGTATTTCCAGCGTTTCGATTGCTAGATTCTGGATTATCCGCCATTGATGATGAATGATTTTTGGTAAAAAACGATAGTAACAATCGTTCCCACAGACGGCGCCAATCTGTTGATGTAAAAAATTAGATCGCTCTAATTATTCAATCACAGATAAATAAAATGAGACAAAGATTTTTAAAGTGGTTCAGCCTTATATGAATGGCCTACGTCCACTGTTATGTTATTGCTGAGTGTTTGGAAATTCTCGAGTATATGTTCTCTCAAGAAATTCCCCTCCCCTTGAATGAGGGTGATACAAGGTATTTATAGCCCTTAGGCTGCACATGAAAGGGTTGATACATTAAATGATATACATATGAAAGGGTAATACATTTAATGCAGCGCATCCGTCAAAATGATAAACATTCAATGAATAGTTGAACTGTTGATTATCTGGTCAATTAATGCTACGGCCGAGATGCAGCTCGGACCGCCTTAGTTGCTCGTTGCTCAGGAGTTCCTCGGAGCGCTAGAGTACCTCGGAGTGCTAAAGTTCCTCGGTGTATCCTCGTTGCTCGGAGAGAACATGAGTTGGTCGGGGAAATGAACTTCCTCGTTGCTATTGCGCCACGTAGATTGACACGTGTTTTCGTATTATTCGTCCATATCAGCATATTAATTTTGGTATCAACATCTATTATCTAGTATAGATCAGAGAACTAGGGGAGATATAAATGGCGTTAGGTGTGCACATTAGAGGACGGGTGAGGATGTCCTCAAGGGAGTGCGACACTAACTAAAATATGAAGCGCATTCATGCATATTTTATTTCTGCAAGTTAATCATTTGCTAAATGTTTTCAAAACCTTTTAGGTGTCCAGCCACAGGGACGCCATGATTGATTCATTTTAGGGATTCGTTGTTGCAGCATATGTGGATGTTGAAGGATTTGGATAAGCGCCTCTATTCCTTCTATTCCTAGTATAGGGATTTTCTATCAGATATTCGAGCATGTTGCTCACGATTTTATTTAGTATTTATTTCAGATACTTGAGAGCTAATATTATTTGTCTTTACATTTGTATTGGATTTTAGCCGATTGTTTATTCGGCCAGTTTCTTATTTATATGTGATGGTTGAATTCAGTTTGCTTGTGATTGTTAATGATTTATTTCCGCGTGAGTATTTCATTATATTAATGAAAGATAAAACTTAGCACCAGTCTAATTTCATTTAGGTGGTTAGTAATTAAAAAGTTTCAACAGTAATGCAAAGAATGGACCAACTGAGAAACCTGTTCAAATTTAATTTAGGACTGATCACCCGGGGTTTAATTAGGCGGGGTGTCATAATGGAAAATTCCACAAAGTGATGTGCGTCCAAAAAATTCAAGCGTTTCTTGGTGCTCAAATGTAGAAGTCCTACATAAATAGTTAAAAAATAATACAAATAGAAAGAAAAGGTACTACGAAATACTAAATCAATTAAATTCTAAAACAATCAAGTCCCCGACAACGACGCCATTTTGACAGAGGGGGATTTTTTCGCGGCGCAAGAGTCACTATGCACTAGTCATTTATAATATTCGGCTCACCAACTCAATACAAAAACCTAAACTATGACTACACTTTTTTTAAGGGAGTATAGCGGCGAGTCCGGGTATTAAAAATTCACAGAGACTAGTTGTTAGGATTTAATCAATTTAATACTTCTCAATAAATGTGTAAAAGGTGATTTTAACAAAAAGAAAAGGATAACTAGGTGAGTATACTTAAACTAGATTAACAAAGGAATAAAAACTATATAGGTTGCGATATATATCCCTCGCCTCGAGTTAATTAGTATAAATGGTTACATGGTGTTACAAATTTAGTAAGATTGAGTCTCATTTCAACAGTTAATTAAATCTAGAGTCGTCAGCCCTCAAATTCGCATAAAATCCTAATATGATTTCGGAGTTAACAAATACCCCAAAAATTACACACGCGAGGTCATAAATACGGAGCATACATGATATACCCCGTTAAATCTCCTAGGCGTATTACCAAGTGCAACCCAAACGAATTAAATGAATAAAATCCATCAGGCAAAGTAAATAAATTAACCCTAGATGAGTTCAATTCAACACAACCTAATTTAAGTTAGCCACTAAGCATGATAAAAAACACAAATTAAAGCAACTAATTAATTAAAGCAAATAATAAATAAATTAACTACAACTATCTATCTAGGCATGGAAATTAAATACAAAGCATAAAAATAAAGGGAAAAAGCATAAATAAGAGGTAGAAGACAATGAATAGTAAATAAGCTTACATTAATGGTTGAAAACCCCAAAGAAAATGGAGGGGAGGGGAAAAACTCCACAAAAATCACCAAATGCTCTTTAAACCAAGGTTCTAAACTAAATAAGGAGATAAAATAAAGCCCCTTTGCAAAATAAACAAAACTTTCTTATATACTAAGTTGTAAACAAAATAAAAGAAAAAGAAAAGAAAAAAGGGGAAACAACAAAATGCTAAACAAAAGACAGGTCGTTCGATCGCGAGGGTGGCCGATCAATTGTTGGGAGGGATCCAAACCTACTGCTTTCGATTTATACCAAAAATAGAATGGCCGATTGATCGAGGGTCAGTGCCAGTCGATCGGTGATAGCAGCTCAAACCCCACTGTTACGGAACAAGGCACAAATTAAAAAACCTAATTCAAGTCCCAGACCTGCATCTCTTTTTTATAGCCCAAGACCTGATCAAGAACGTGCATGTGGCCCAAATATCCGTTGCCATCTCCAACCTGAAATTTGCAAAAGAGAACCAGGATACAAATGTCATTTATTAAATTATTTGTATTGGGAATTTCCTTTTATTTCTTCCCGGAATAAAAATCCGTAACTTCTTCGTTTGGACTCTAATTTGCGCACCATTAATGGCCACACAAAGCTTTTTCTAAGGCGCATCAACTTTCGTGAAGACTTTGGGCAAAAATTCCAAAATGTGAATTTACTAAATTGCCCCTTAACGTGCGATAGTCGATGAAACTTTGTCGGAACGCAACCAAACTTCACACTAAACACCATAACACCTACATAAACTCAATAATACCTCAAATAGCATGTTAACATATAAAATGAAAGTTGCCTGGTTATCGAGCATAATTATAGGAATTAAGGTACCCGAGGGGGCTAAAATGCATAAGTATAAAGGGTATGTATGTTCATGATTAGGGACGAATAAATCTCATATAAATGTTCACCCCAAAACACTAACCTATCAAGATGTCTCTCAACCCTTCCACTACAACGTGGCTCCACTTGTGATCAAGTATAAGTGACATGTGTTACATGATCATCGGTAATACTCCCACTATCATTTAGTAATGTATTATTGACATCAAGTTGTATTTTAACCTATATAGGTGGTCTAAAAACAATGGTAATATGATATTCCTTTGTAATTTCTTGTAATACTAGATCAACCATAGGCACATGGTTTATTATGTAATCCTCTTTCAAGAACTGGACATTAGTGTCGTTAATGACCTTCTTGTTCTTAGTAATATTTAATAAACCAACCTTCCGGATGACAAAAAAGATATATACCTTCATTCTTATAAGGACACAAATTTTCAATTGAGTCCATATGTAGTTTTGGCTTAATTCCGGACAATACCATTTGTGTCATAGGATAGATATTTGTTCCTATCAAGCCTATGATGTTTAAAGAGTTGAAGACGTAGTGGCCCAGATTTATAGTTTCATCCTTCCGAAGTTTTGTGTCATGTTTGTACGTCAACAATAATTGGATTCCAAGGCTCCAAAGGTATGAATGCTTTTTACATATATCGGAGCTTCGAAATTTTTATTAGGTGTATTTCATAAAATACTCTTTATGATTTTTTTATTTTCAAAAAATCTCTTTAGAATTCAAAAGTTTTTGGGCTTAAAATTGAAAAATAAAATTTTCTTAATTTGCGTTCGAATTGTCATCCGAACGAGAAATCGAACAAGTTTTCTAACAAGTTAAGCAATATTTCTCTGAATTATCGTTAGATACTCGTTCAAACGAAGTCGTTCAAACAAACTCGTTTGAACTAGATATCAAATGAGTTTTGCCTCGTATCTCTAAATTTTCGTTAGAAGATGTTCGAACGAAGTCGTTCGAATGAGGATTGTCGTTCGAACGACATATCGTTAGTTTTTGGGCAGTTTTTGTTTTCCATTAATTTTTACCCACTAATTTTCATCAGACTTTATGTGCGGGAAAATCATTTTGGAAACTAACTTTTGACACACATAATTCTAGTCTTTGGAGAGTAAAAAGTTTTCTATCAAAAGTTCTTATTTTTGTGTTTTTATTTTCATCGATTAAAATCTTGAAAACACAAATTACACACATGTTTGTTTAATTCCAAGTTCATATATATATATATATATCTTTGCTTAGAGTGTTTTGGCACCGAATTTTATCTACACCAACCAGAAGAGAAGTTTGGGTTCATTCTCTACCCATAAAGGAGAAGATTTGTTTGCTGCGGCTTTCTCACATAGTGAAAGGCACCATGTGTAGTTGAAGGTTGCTATGCTTCGATTGGTGGACTCCAAGACTGCAAGACAGAGGTATTTGCAAGAAGAAGCATCGGGGAATGAAGGGAGTCAAATTGAGTGTTGTAAGTCTTTTTGTCTTGTAATTGTAAAACTATATCTAGTGAATTTGTTAGGCTAGGGTCGTCCGAGGTTTTTCTCGTTGTGGGTTTTCCTCATACATCGTCGTATAGTGAGATTGTTTATTTTATCTTGTTTAACTCACCTAGAATGCATGCTTAGGCTAAAAAGATAAAAATTGGTTTAATTTGCAATCTTGCTTAATTTGGTGCTAAAATATGTTTGGGTGAATTTAAGTTAAATTAATTCAAATCGGCACAATTTAATTAGATAAAATTTGTGTTAATTTAGTTTGGCCTATATTGAAAAATGAATTAATTATTGTTAGGCAAATTTTAGGAGTTGTGTTGAATTAATTGTGTGTAAGTGAAAATTAATGTTTGAGTAGTTTTTATTTCACTTCTAGTTTAGTTTAATTTTAGTTTTGAACAAATTAAAATTTGAAGTTGTGTTTGTTTAAAATTTAATTGAAATTTTAATTGGAAATTAACATTTGAACCATCATATTCCACATTTGGAAATTTAGAAATTTAATTTTGGGACCTTGTGTTCCGACAAGTGGTATCAGAGCGGGAGCGCTAATTTATTGCGTTAAGATCATTAATTTAATTTTGTTTAAAAAATGAAAATTTTCCCATTTTTAAATTTTCCATTTTTTATGGTTCTAATTACGCGTACTGAAAAGTGCATATGAAGTCGGCACAAAAGTCCATAAATGAGAGGTTTGGCTATCTGTCGTTACCGGGTGGTCACCACCTACATGCTTAATAGAAAATGAACGTGTCCCCAAACCCGTAGAGAGATGGAGTGAGAATGAACTTAAATTAGCTAACTTTAATTATCGAGGCTTAAATGTTTTGTTTAGTGCGGTCACACAGGATGAATTTCGACGTATCATGTCATGTGAAACCACTAAAGAATATTGAGATATTTTACAACTCATTCACGAGGGAACTAGTGTTGTTAAAGCTGCTAAACTCCAAAACCTCACCACTCAATTTGAACCATTAGGATGTTGGAAAGTGATACTTTTGATGAATTTTATGATAGGCTTTCTAATATTGTAAACTCATCTTTTAATTTGGGAGAAAAGATACCCAATGACCAAGTTGTAAAGAAAATTTTAAGGTCCTTACCGGATAGATTTATTCCTAAAGTGACCGTTTTCAATTCTTTACTCACTTGAGCCTCTATGAAACTAGAAGAGCTCGTAGGTGATTTACAAACCTACGAACTCGACATGTTTTCCTCTAAGACCAAAAAGAAGAAAGATAAGGGCATCGCCTTAAAAGCTCGAAAGGAGGAAAAATAAGTTTCGAGTGATGAGAGTGATAGTGACTCGAAGGATAGGGCCTTGTTTGCTAGGAAGTTTCGAAATTTCTTAAGTTTAACAACGATAAGATTAGAAATAAATAAAAAAAAATTGATAAATCCAAGTATAACAAGCCCGAGAAGATCCATAAAATTCAAAATGAAGATCTTAATAGGGAAGAGTCAAATCGTTATTTTGGTTGCGAAGGGTATGGCCATAGGTCTTTTGAATGTACCACTAAGCTAAGGAGAGAGGGTAAGCAACCTATTTCATACAATGCCACCCTTAGCGGTAGTGATAAGGAAGAGGGACCTGAATTCCCCATTGAGCTCAACTTTATCGCGTTCATGGTAAGTCGTGTGAGCACTGATATTGAATCTTCCCATGAAGATATATATTTACATGACCCTTCCGAGGCCTTTGTTTGTGAATCCCAAAAATCTGATGGTAATGAGAGTGGAGTTGAAAGTGAGAATGAAAATGATGATGAGGTTGATGTGAGTGAACTTTAATTAACGTTTCAAGAGTTGTATGCTGACTCTATTAAAATAAAAAGGGATAATTTGAAATTAGAAGCTTTTTTGAGAGAGCGTGCCAAAGTCATTGATGAGAGTACTTTAGTGGAAGACCTTAGGACATGTGAAAGAGCTCTTTGAGACAAGCTTTAATAAGTTGAAGGAAAAAGAGATAGCCTTAGAGGTTTGATGGATATAATGAAGAAAGAGCTTCTCATATTTGACTAGAGGAAGGTTTTGCTAGAGTCTAGGATCTTAGAATTAGAAGAAAAATTGAGAGACTCTAGTAAGGTCAAATTTGATTTAGAATGTAGGTCCGCTAAATTAGATAAAATATTAGGAAATGTCCAAGTAAAAAATAACACTTGTGGTTTAGGCTTTGATTCTTATAATGATTCCGCTAATAAAGCTAAAACCACTATTTTGAGAGAATCACCTAGGAACATTTTCAAAGTTCGATCCTTAGGTTCTACCTTTCACCGTGTCTTTACATGCTCACATTATGGTCAAAAAGGTCATCTTAGAAAATTTTGTTTTAACCTAAAAAATGATCCTAGGAAATCCAAGGGTAGAGTCACCACGATTTCCAAATCCCGAGAGCATCACGTTTCACTAGTTTGGGTTAGGAAATCCGATTTGGCGGCTTTACAACATAGGATTTTTTATTCTCATTTGCCTGCACGTGATACCTCCCTTGTAAAATCTAAAGGTTGAATGTGTTCAGTTTTGTTTACACACTCTATCTTATGTGCATCATGATATATTCTTTTGCTAGTTGTATGTTGTGGTTTTTCATTAACTAGAATATACTCCATGCTTACTCAAATGTTAGAATTATGATTTGTGTATATCTTTTGTATTATTTTTATTTGTTTGTGTCTTATTGAGAAAAATAAAAAAGATTTTCTTTATTTTTTCTTTTGAGTTGTATTATTTTTTTGTGTTTGTTGAAATTTTTTAAAAAACTCAAAAAGATTTTTTTGTGTGTATTTTAGTTTTGAAACACTTTATGTGGCATATACTTGTGTTTGAATCCTTTCTCTTTCCGCTTCCACGTGGCTAGAACTTTTGGTTAAAATTTTCAATCCTTAAAATGTTCTATGTCATGCTTACATGAAGTAGTTAGATTTTGTGTTGCTTAATAGTTTTAATTTTTATATGTCTTCTTTCACACATCCACGAGCTCATTTGAAATTTAAACTTCACATGTATATTTGAGATAAGTGAGATGTTCTTCCATCAATTTAGTCATCTACAGTTTTCTATGACTATGGAGGATTTGTGCATGTAAGAACCGTTTCCCGGATATAAAAAATTGAAAAATGTATTTTTCCGGTGTAGGTGTTTATCAATGGAATCGGGCTGTGAAAGACAAAATTACTTTGTGTGAAAATCCACCATTGAATATTAGGCCTTAAAAAATGTGGCATTAAAAAGAATATTTGCCAAGGCCAAAAATAGTTTAGTTAATATGTTCAATAGAAAAGAAAAAGAAAAATTATGAGGAGTTTGGTTGGATGTATTAAGAGGTTTGCACAATGACTTTGTATCCTAGTTATGTTTTTATTGTCATGACTCTATTAGTTTATAAAATCAACGAAATTCTAGGCTTGTGTGCATTGTGTATGTTTGTTCATTGCTTTCAATCTATATTGTTACATGAGGCTATATCTAAATGTGATAAATTTTTGCAATCAAATGAGAACTTCGTGAACGTGTTTTAAATGATTGGGTCGATATTCCTTTAGTCTCTAGTTCACATCCCTACACTTTCGTTTACCATATGTATTTGGACACATTTTTTTCATATGAGTGTGAAAAGCTTAATGTATTTTATGTCGTGTGTGGTGTTTATACCTGTGTATATGTGCATGTGCGTTAGTGACATTCATTGTGTATATATATATGGTATAATTATTTTTGAGTCTTTGCCTCGCTTGCTAGTCCATATTTACTCTAAATTCATAATTGGTATCTAGCTTGTTGCGAATTTTGGTTGATATCCCATGCTTATGCTCAAAATATGTTAGTTAATATCATTTTTTTCTCGCATCAGAAATTGGTATATATTTATCCTTGTTGTGGATTAGTTACTTATTTTAGTTGCCCATATGCCTTATTGTTCTTATCACCTTATGCACCATTGCATGTTTTACTTGTTTTTCCTTAATTTGTATCCCTTGAGTAGATGTAGATTTGAGGGGTAGAAATGGTATTTGCTTTAAATTGAGAAAGAAATAAGTTAGTTTTTAATTATTTAGCCTTTGTCTATTCCAGAACAAAAAGGGAGAGAAATGGTATAAACCTTTATTTAGGAGATATCACTTTGGGGGAGAGTGTTATCTTCTTAGGCAGATCATGTTAGATAAAAGGGGAGAATTAATTAAGGGGGAGTATTTATTTTCTGCATTTAATATTATCATATTCCCTATGCGTTTAATGGTTTGCTTAGTGTGCATGAATTATCTTTCCAGCGGCAAAGAGGTTTATCCTTGGGTCGAGTCATAGCGGGTTTTTTTTTGTTTTGGGTAGGATGTTGTGTCTAAACGAGCTTGACGGCCCTTTAAGATTTTTGGTTGGGTTTTGTCCCAGAATAGCCAAATGGGGATATTTGTAATGACACAAATTTTCAATTGAGTCCATATGTATTTTTGGCTTAATTTCGGATAAAACCATTTGAGTCAAAGGATATATGTTTGTTCCTATCAAGCCTATGACGTTTGAAGAGTTGAAGACGTAGCAACCCAGATTTATAGTTTCATCCTTGCTGAGTTTTGTGCCATATTTCTACATCAACAACAATCAAGGTTCTAAAAAATGCGGGGCGTGATCGAGGCGTGGAGACCAAGTCTTAAGCCTTAGAAGCCTAGGCAGGCCTTAGGCGTAAAATGGCGTGAAAAGGCGTTTAGGCCTTCTTAATATATTTTATTATTTTTTAACCATAACAAGGCTATTAAAATACTAAAATTGTACATATCATAAAAATATGCTTGAATATATGAAAATTAAAATACTATTTAATTATTTTGGATGAGGTAATAGTCCGGTTAGTAAAAAAAATCTTTAAAAGGCGATATCATTTCACTAAAGCATTGTGATTTTTAGAAAAAAGTGTGCCTTCAGGGTTTTACAAAGAATAAGGCGTAAAAAACTTAAGGTGGGGCGTTTTTCCCCAAACCTTAACCCTAGGCGGGTTTTTTAGAACAGTGACAATAATTGGATTCCAAGGCTCCAAAGGTATGAATTCTTTATATATATATATATATAGGAGCGCTATATTTTTAGGTAGATCATCTTAGATAAAAGTGGAGAATTAATTAAGGGGGAGTATTTATTTTTTGTAATTAATATTGTCATATTCCCTATGTGTTTAATGGTCTGCTTAAATGTGCAGGAATTATCTTTCTAGCGGCATTTTTAAAATGGCAAAGCGGTTTATCCTTGGGTCGAGTCATAGCGTCTTTTTTTTGTTTTGGGTGGGATGTTGTGTCTAGACGAGCTTGACGGCCCTTTAGTATTTTTGGTTGGGTTTTGTCCTGGAATAGCCAAAGGGGGATATTTGTAAGGACACAAATTTCCAATTGAGTCCATATGTAGTTTTGTCTTAATTCGAGACAAAATAATTTGAGTCATAGGATAGATGTTTGTTCCTATCAAGCCTATGATGTTTAAAGAGTTGAAGACGTAGCCGTCCAGATTTATAGTTTCATCCTTGCCGAGTTTTGTGCCACGTTTCTATGTCAACAACAATTGGATTATAAGGCTCCAAAGGTATGAATGCTTTATACACATATATATATATATATATATATATATATATATATATATATATATATATATATATGAGCTTGGAAATTTTTGTTGGGTGTATTTCATAAAATACTTTTTATGAATTTTTATTTTCAGAAAATCTCTTTAGAACTTTTTTTCAAAACTTTTTGGGCTTAAAATTGAAAAATAAATTTTCTTAATTTTCGTTTGAATTGTCGTCCGAACGAGTTTTTTAATGAGTTAAGCAATATTTCTCCGAATTATCATTAGAAACTCGTTCGAACGAACTCATCCAAACGAACTCGTTCGGACGAGATATCAAATGAGTTTTGCCTCATATCTCTAAATTTTCGTTAGAAGATGTTCGAACGAAGTCGTTCGAATGAGGATTGTCGTACGAACGACATATCGTCAGTTTTTGGTCAGTTTTTGTTTTCCCTCCATTTTTACCCACTACCTTTCATCAGACTTTATGTGCGGGTAAATTATATTGGAAACTAACTTTTGACACACATAATTATAGTCTTTGGAGAGCAAAAAGTTTTTCTATCAAAAGTTCTTATTTTTGTGTTTTATATTTTCATGGATTAAAATCTTGAAAACACAAATTACACTCATGTTTGTTTAATTCCAAGTTCATATATATATATATATATATATATATATATATATATATATATATATATATATATATATATATATATATATCCTTGCTTGGAGTGTTTTGGCACCGAGTTTTATCTATACCAATAAGAAGAGAAGTTTGGGTTCATTCTCTACCCATAAAGGAGAAGATTTGTTTGTTTCGGCTTTTTCACATGGTGAAAGGCACCATGTGTGGTTGACGGTTGCTATGCTTCGATTGGTAGACTCCAAGACTGCGAGACGGAGATATTTGCAAGAAGAAGCGTCGGGGAATGAAGGGAGTCAAGTCGAGTGTTGTAAGTCTTTTTGTCTTGTAATTGTAAAACCATATCAGTGAATTTGTTAGGCTAGGGTCATCCGAGGTTTTTTTCGTTATGAGTTTTTCTCGTACATTGTCGTGTATGATATTGTCTCTTTTATGTTGTTTAACTCACCTAGAATGCATGCTTAAGTTAAAAAGATAAAAATTGGTTTAATTTGCAATCTTACTTAATTTGGTGCTAAAATATGTTTGGGTGAATTTAAGTTAATTTAATTCAAATCGGCACAATTTTAGTAGATAAAATTTTCGTTAATTTAGTTTGGCCTATATTGGAAAATGAATTGATTATTGTTGGGCAAATTTTAGGGCGTGTGTTTAATTAATTGTGTGTAAGTGAAAATTAATGTTTGAGTAGTTTTTCTTTCACTTCTAGTTTAGTTTAATTTTAGTTTTGAAAAAATTAAAATGTGAAGTTGTGTTTGTTTAAAATTTAATTTAAATTTTAGTTGGGAATTAACATTTGAACCATCCTATTACCCATTTGAAAATTTAAAATTTTAAATTTGGGTCCTAGTGTTCCAACAGTTCTTGATTCCAACTTCACTCGCTCCTTCTGTAATATAAGTGTTAAGCATCCCCATATCCAAACATGTCCAAGAATGAGCTTTAGCTCATCCCACAATTTCATAGAGTTTAAGAGATCGATTTAGATGGAACTAAATAAATTATTCCAGTCCTGAATTATTAACCAGAACCTTACCATATCTAATAAAAGGCTTTGAACTAATAACGGGCTTGTACACTTACTAATAAAAGGCTTCAAAATTGTGATGTATAAGGTTAACATATCCATCTCTTGTGTAATCATCAATGAAATCTATGAAGTACTCATAACCACGTCTTGCCTGGATAATCGTAGGACCACATAAATCGAAATCAACCAATTTTAACACATCTTTGACTCTATTGCCTTTAGATGTGAAGGGCCTCTTAGTCATTTTACTTTCTAAATAGGATTTAGGTATTGGAAGTTCTTCTACTTCCAATGAATTAAATTATCTATTTCTAGATTAAAATGATCTAAGCATAGGTGCCAAAATTATATTTTGTTCAATTGAGAATGAAACTATATCTTTAATGATTGTTTGTTAGAATTATTCCCTTTAGTCTTTAGCAATATAGGTGAGACAATATTTATAACGACTAAATTATTTTCTAATGTCCCATAATGGATAAAATATTTTCAATTTTAATAAAAACAAATATACTAAAATAATAAAATATTTGTTCAAAATCAACTTTAAAGCCCCAAACAACATTTATTTATAAAAATATGCACATAATATACCTTTCCAACATTATTCTCTTGTTTATACCAAAAAATATAAAAAAAGTTTTACGTTATTGCTAATATTGTCACTTTATTCTTATTTCCCTTTATTTGGAACATCTCTTTTATAAGTTATTTTTCGACATGCAATGAGTTGCATACTTGATTTGTGGCTCCCAAATCTACACATGAGGTTCCTGTATACTGGACCACAAACCATGATTCCACTTTGATGTTAAATAATCACTACCTTGTCTTTTTTTTCTTATAGTTCTAGGAAAATTGGAGACCATGGTATACATGTTCTAACTACTTGCAGTGAAAACACTTGCCTTTCGATTTTTCCTTGCTCACTAAGGATTATGAACTTTCATAACCACATACCGTTGCACTTGAGATTAGCCTTCTCATTCTTCATCCATTGCTGTAAAGAAGTCGAGTGTTTCTCAACAACTAACTGAGAAACCTCGCCTAATTAAATACCGGGTGATCAGTCCTTTATTAAATTATAATCAAGGTGAACGGTTGGTTCATTCTTAGCATCACTGTCGCAAAATAAACTTTCCAATTTAAACACCCTAAATAATTAAGCTAAGTGTCAAAACCATTTAAAACATTTTTTCATTTTATTAAATTCAATTATGAAAACCTTTAATAAGTAACAGTTTAAGAATCACACAATTATTAAGACTAGAAATAAACACCCATGAATTTAACCATTCAGATAAACCAATACCAACTTTAAACCACAAAGGAAAACCATCCTGACAGTAATCAAATCCCAAAGAGTAAAAATACTAAATATAAATGAACATAATCTCTGACAAATCCAACAGAATAAGGAAACGGACGACACATGCCCAACTAATTAGAACTGAAATAAGAATGGAATCAATAACGAGGTCGTCTAAGCAAATGGCCTGCAACACCCACATAAGCTACAGCAAGTCCAGTCCAAAGAACCTAAGCATGACGTCCCTGTGGATGGGAACCTGTAATATATATATATATATATATATATATATATATATATATATATATATATATATATATATATATATATATATATATATATATACAAGAGAGAAAAGATGACAAGAGACGGGTCAAAGCCCGATTGTAAAATAGTTTAAATTTAGTTTAGCAAGTATTTAAAATGCTTACCGGCTAATGCAACAATCATGTTAGTATGTGACACTCTCTTGAGAAATTCTCACCTCTCACCTAGTGTGCACGCCTACCGCACTGTTAACCCCGAAAATTCCTTCCATTGTAAATCTCCCATAAGGTTTCATGTTGACAATTTCTATGTCTAAGATAATTATTTTTTGAGAATAAGGTTCGCACAGCTATCTCATTTCATTTGAAAAATATACCAGTGTTATCACAAGATTTCCAAACACTTATGTTAAAGTCGGAGTATTGATTCGTTACTGAACTACTTTTTATACACAGATGAAAGTTCCCAGTTTCATGTATATATATATCGGCACCCCACATAAACTTTATGGTGCTGGCATACTCTGCTATCAAGTCCCCGTATCACTCGTACTAAGGGAAATACTAGTTCGGAATCACTCTCGAACTATATTAACACAAAACACATACAAATGGAGGCGAAGCATAGTTCCAAGTCTCTAAGAGGTCAGCACATACCCTCACATCTCTTAGGATAGTCTGACTATCAATCAGATAGCTTGTACCAAGGAATCCTATGATCTAGGGTACAAGTTAACATCCCCCATAAAGGCCCAATTGAGATAAGATTCTCCCGACGCGGTAACCTCCGTGATAGCAAGTAGCGCGGGCATGATTTTTCACATATATAATATACGCACAAACACACAGTCATATATATATATATTACTATCCCCATTTCTAAATTAGGTACACCCACGACCCATAATTATGATTATTCGTTCTTAGTACACTTTACTCGATTTTCCCGTATAACGGACTCGTGCTTTTTATTCTTATTTATAGGATATTCCAAACTTACTTCTTTTCTCTCGAAGTGTTCTATCTCCCTAAGTATAATTTTAGTAGGTACTCTCACTTACCCTCTAGGCTAGCTTCCTTATGAGTCTCAATCGTTTATTTGAACGTTCGCATAATTTCATAAAAATACTCCCCATTAACCCTTAAATTCATATTACATTAAGTACACTTATGGGTGTTTACTAAAAACCTACTGGTCCTATTTATGTCCCAAAATGTTCTAACAATAATGCTCAAGGGTTACCACGCATATTAACCAGAATAAGTTATAAGAAGAGGAATATGTAGTTTTCCAGGAGGGGTCGATCGATCGATGGGAGGGGGTCGATCGATCGATCGATGTTCTTTGGTCG
The DNA here is from genome assembly GCA_949130495.1 of Sambucus nigra. Classification (NCBI taxonomy): domain Eukaryota; kingdom Viridiplantae; phylum Streptophyta; class Magnoliopsida; order Dipsacales; family Adoxaceae; genus Sambucus; species Sambucus nigra. The sequence continues at coordinate 249,958,832 of OX422218.1, read as the reverse complement.
ATCGATCGATCGATCAAGCAGGTATGGAGAAACTACAGAAAATCCAGTTACGGGAATCCTCCTCCAACCTCCACCAAATCACCATTTTTAACTCCCAAACTCCCATATAATGATACTACCAGTACTATATACCCAAATACATAATTTTCTATATAAAACATGTGGGGTTTCATCAAGTATAACAATTTAAAGGACAAACTCTACATAACCTCAAGAACCCTAATCTTTTCTTTAAGTTTCAATTCTTTCAATTCTTTTCCCACATTTTCTACTTCTAAAATCATGAAATTTTGTGGTATATCCTCTACATGTGGATTGGATGTCCAGAATATGATTATTACCTCTACAACATGCGAATTCAAATCTCCAAAGTACACTTTCTTTCATGAAACTAGTTCTAATCAACCCTAGACTAACATAATTGAGGCATCAACTAAAAACAAAGCAAGATAGATACTTGGATGGAAATTTTGTTTCTGATTTGTGGGAGAAAGTGGTGTGGTTGTGTTCCTCGTCGCGCAATCTAAAATTTGGCGGTGAGGGCGGTGCAAACGACGAAATTTTTTGGCCTAGAACTCCTTGGAAAGCTTCTCCACTTCTTCTCCAATGGCCGTTCTTTGATTTTGCTTATGTTAACCCTAGATGAAAACCCCTAGCAGCTGATATAACCTTGGTAAATTCGTGGGTTTAATTGCCCAAAAATACGAAATGTCCAAAACGCCCTCCCAGGATGTTAATTAGACCTAAAAACGGCTCGAGATCCAAACTAAATCCCCGGGTATATTATTTTGACTATCTCGACCCTTCCGGACCCATTGGCGCACTCGAAATGACCATATGGGTGATTTATAATTTATTCACTTTTAATATTACTAATTTAATCCCGACATGACACAGGCGCGTCCCGATTAAATTTCCACAATTATCAAATTATATACTTGTGATAATTTTAATAAATTTGATTATAAATATTACTTTATCCATTAAGTAATATTCAACAAAATTCTAATAATTACTAACTCTTATCACGCTAGTAAATATTTAAAATAATTTTTGGATTAATATTAAATTAATATCGCCAATTAAATTTAATAAATACCCAAATTTAAAAGTCATAAAAATACGGGGTATTACACTAACACCATGCATTGGATTCCGATTATGCTCACTTTCGGCTTACAAAAAATATCCGAGTTTCCCCATCAATTTCTAATTTGAAGGATCCAATATGAAAACCATCTAAAGAACATGATTCCAAATGTAGCATCATCAAGCAACATCAGTGTTTATAAATTCCCATCGGTCCATTCTTTAAAATTAAGCATATTTATATAGAACTTTCCCGTTATGGGGATTGAACAATCTTATACTTAATTTTAAAGAATCACTAATTATGAAATTTAAAATACTGTGATACTTTGATTAATTCCTCTCATTGTGGAGGAAAGTAAAGTTAACACAAGGAATTAATCATATCACCTTTTAAAATATTAATGAAAATTGTTGGTTAAATAACTTTAATATCCTCCTTAGTTTGAACAATGTCCAATATTATTGTTAGTCCATAAAATTTATTCCAATTATAACTTTTTACTTTTAAGACTAAAACAAGCGATTGAAAAGTTGAGCTCATTTTTTATATTGAGAATCATCATTGAAAAAATTAATTTATAATTTAATCTGTGAAAATTGACTTTTGATTTAATTTTAATCTAGCTTCCCTTTACCATTAATTATAAGTAATCCTGCTAAGCATTTAATTTCCTTTTGAAATGAAATTTATCGTTTGGAGCTTAAATCACCTCACCGTAAATTAGACAAATATTACATTTTTTAATTATGCTATCCTAACAATCCAAGAAACTCTCTCCAACATAATCAAATATTCATCATCTTTTTATCCTATAATTGATGACAGTGACTCCATTGGGAATGATATCTTTAGTTGTGTTTAAGTGTATACCAACGGTTCATCTCCTTGATATTAGATCTGCTCGTATAGAAATTTTTCATTGTGGGATCTAACTCACTCACATTTAATTTCAAAGAACTGTCACCTAAGAATTTTTAAATCCAGTGATGTCATGATTAATTCCCTCTATTGTGGCTAAAAGTCAAAATAACACGAGGAATGAATCGTATTACATTTTGAAATCCTGATGGAGATCGTGGGATTTATTTTGAAACCCCCTCCCACTTATTTTGAATTTGAGGGTATTTGAAAAAAATATTTATTCTATTCTAAATCCCTGAATCAAATAAACGATAACATCCTAATTTCATATACAAATCAAATTACCAAGTCCATAATTTTAATTGTCAAAAATAAAAATTATATTTTAAATTAAAATAAAAATTCGGAGATAAAGATATAACTTATACATTAAATTGATTACATAATTTGATTTAATTTAGAAAAGAACAAATAAATTTTGATTTTAAAGAAAAAAACATGATCAATGTCGGTAAATAAATCCATATTGTCCATAATAATATGGTCCCTAATTAATTTGAAGACGAACGAGCTAAAGGAGAATCATCAGGGATAATGATAATATGTTTGAATGAAGTCGTGATGTAACTCAACAACTTAAGAGATAAGGCTGAAGATAAAAGCCGCTTAAATCAGGAAAGCTCAAGTCGATACTTAACATAGTTAGGATTGTTGTATCTATATTAAATAGGGTAACCCTGGTGTGAAATGGGTTATAACACTATATTGTACCCACAACTTGGACTCTCAACTAACATTCTCAAACACTCTAATTCGTCTTCTTCTCTTTGATTTAATACAATCATCTAAATCTTTTCTTCGTGGACATAAGTAGGTTGAACTGTCAAACCACATATATCTCTGTGTTCTCTATTGCTATTGCACTCATATTTGTGGACCAAATCGATATTTAGTATTATATTATTGTAGGATTGATATCCCTTATAGTTATAAAAATATTTCACTCTAGGAATTTACATATAGGATATACGAAACTGGACCAGAATTCACACTTGCAAGGTGCATGTTTAAAGAGTATTAACACATTATTGACACTAAATGAAATTGCTATCTCGTGAGGTTTCCGCATCAACTAGAAGTATTTGAAACATTTTGGTGAAGAGATAAAATTTTAGCCTGACCTTTTCTTTTTCTCGAGCTCCTAACAAAATCACTTCTCATGTATCACCTCACTCGATCTTTATCTTAAAATCCCACAATCTAACAACAACTACAATTCTATGATTCAGTTTATTCACACAAACCCCAATACCTACCGATCGATTATGGTATTGAAGGTGAATTCCATTATTTCTTCTTATGGTTTGTTTGTTTTGGGGTAAAAACATATTTAGAATTAAAAAAATTTCAATATTTTTGTTAAAGTACATGCTTATAGGGTGTGCACTTATTCACAATATCAAACCAACAAAAATATAGTTTTAAATATGTGAAAACAATTCACCATTTTACTTTTCACCACGGTTTAAATTATTTCACCCCGAACTAAACGGGACCTAAAGATCTTTCTCTCATTTAAACCAAAAAATATTTTGATGCAATCATATTAATTTAAGTTTCCGCTTAAAATTAAGGATTATTTAACATTTCACCTCGCTATATTACTTTAGTTACAAAAGTCTAATATATATATATTAAAAAACGGTGTCTTCAAGCCAAAATCTACCACATCTACAAATCATATTTACATTAAAGGCTTCTTTTCTACATTAAAATTTAACCACGTTAGCACCTCTGTTCCAACCCGACTGGTCTTCATATTGAGAAACCCAAACAATGTTCTTTCATATATAGAAAGCAATGGTTCTGTAACAACCCGCCTAATGGGATACCGGGCGATCACTCCTATATCAAATTAAAACATGAGTCACGTGTGGATCATCCTTAGCATCACTGTCGAAAATCCATTTTATTACTAATATCCTATTAGGCGAGCGTTAAAAACTTTTACTTAACTACTCTTTTTACGATTAAAATAAAACATCCACAATTTAATGCGTAAATGAAACTGAAATAAATTAAAATAACCGAACACTCGGTTCAAACATACAACCATATCGAATGCTGTACCGAAAGAATAAATAAATGCAATTGAGCCATTGGCTCGAATGTTTACACAGTACCTCCTATCTAGAGTACAACGATGGAAGCGGCTATCAAAAACCTGCACGCATCCACAGCTGCTGCAGCTGACGTCTGACTCGAAAGAATTTCCATTCAGGCGTCCCTGTGTCTGGACACCTATGTATATATATAATATAGCAAGAAAGGAAAAGTAGATAAACGGGTCAGAGCCCGAGTTTTTTGAAAATATTTTGCAAGTGCATAAATGCCTTATTATTTTGAAAAAGGTTTTATCTCATATTTAAGTTTGGTATCGCACTCCCATGAGATAACCCTCACCTCTCCGCTAATAGTGCACTCCTAGCGCATCTATCTAGAACATTCTAGTCAAGCTACCCTGCGAAACTAGTCTATCACCCCACCACTATCTACCCTAGATAGTCCAAGTAATGTACTAAGGGCTAAGATTCACCCCAGTCCCAACGCTATGCCATGTTCGTGCGTGGGGTGTCTCGCAAAGCGAAATCCAAACAAGGAACCCCCCCGATACACTACTACGCGGCACGGTCGATAGTCGAGATCCGTCAGTCCCTAAGTACAGAAAGATATATATAAATATATATATATACCATAAACATTTATAATATTAGGGCACTGAGGATTAAACTTCTCCCCAGTCTCAACACAATGCCATATTCGTGCGTGGGGTGTCTCGCAAAGCGAAATCCAAACAAGGAACCCCCCCGATACACTACTATGCGACAAGGTCGATCGTCGGGATCCATTAGACCCTCAGCACTCGATTCATCCATTTGTATTAATCATATTTTTACCATAACCATCCGGATGTATTTCTCGGACTGAGAGTTCATATATCAAGTATTTATCAATACTATTCATTTTCTCAAAACTTCCCATTTCCCTTTTTATACTTAGGAAATGTAAATATAAAAGCCAATTCATTATCATGAATTGCTTTAACAAATCATATACCTTTTAAAATCCAATTTTATTATCATAAAAATGCTTTTCCTTTATATCATCCCATTTCCCTTTTTATACTCAGGAAATGTACCCAAAGCCATTTCCATTATCATGAAAATGCTTTGATCAAATCATGCTTCCACATCCCTTCTTCCATCCGGGAGTGTTACCGAAGCCAAACCTTTATCCCATTTCCCTTTTTATACTCAGGAAATGTAAATTAAAGCCAATCCATTATCATGAATTGCTTTAATAAATCTAAGACCGCCCCTCCGGGTTTCCCCACTGGACGCGCCCCTAAATGGCTATCATCTTCCAGGGCCTATCTATACAAGACAACCTGGGAACCTACCAAAGTCGGGAAGCGGCCATATTGCCTGCGGGAAAGTCAGGACCACACCCGGAATCCCCTAACCAGCGCAGTAATACAAATGCCCATATGGCCTAGGGACTATATCCAACCTTCTCAACAGCCAGGAAGGCTTCACCACAACGTGCTCAACGTCCCTTATGATAGCGATTTAGGGAGGTGTGTAACCATAATTTATCAATTATGAAAATCATTTATCTTTCCATTTTGAAAATATTCATTTTTATATTTTCAAAATCATTTCCATCATATCATATATATATACTTTATTCACATAGTATAAATACATACCATATAGTCCTCCTAGAATATATAAACGGCCATAATGGCCTATATCATCTAGCGATGACCAATAATCCCAAAGATTCCCTCCAGGAATCATAATCATGCATTCATATAAGCATGATACTAAACCCAAAGTATTTTCTTACTTTAATAAGTAATATATACTTAAATCCCATCTACGGATTCATTTGGATATCTCCAATTATACCAATTCACTTTAAATGAATATACACATAAATAAATTCCCAATTCCTCAAGCCCTTTAGGACATAACCCTCCATAATCTCTAATTTGGAAGGCCCTTAAACATTAAACTCAAAAAGGAGAAATAATCCTAATCTCCAAAATCTTGGACTGAAAACAGGGCACCGGTCGACCGGTCCTAGACCCCCGGTGGCAAATAAGCCTACGAAACAAAGCAGTAAGCCCTTTCTCCTTGACGCGGTCGACCGACCATAGGGGCGCGGTCGACCGGTCACACCAGGTCTCCCAAAATTAAAATCTTTAAGTCCCTTATCCAACAACCCAAATTCATTTTCGAGGTTTCTAAACTACCCCAAAAATTATCCCGAACATCTACGACATAATTCTAGCCGTAATTTTTCCAATTCCCGATTTGATTTCCGAGTTGATGATTTCAACCCGGAGCTGTCATCTTATAAAAATCATATCAATTCGTATAAAAATAAAAAAAATACGAGGTCGGTTCCCACGCGACCGTATAAAAAAGATCTACAACTTTCGTGTTTTGGTCGAAAGCTAAATCAATTCTTTTCCTGGCCAAAAAGGCCCCCTAAGGTGACAGGTTTACTATTCATCACCTTCTTCAAGAAGGTTTCGGCCATTAAAGCTTCTCCCAAGCTTTTGTCACCTCACCCAACGTCCTACAACCTCAACCAACTACAAATACACATATATCAAGGGTTCTAAACATCCTAGAACCTAAAACCACCAATTAATTTAGATTAAAACCTAAGTTCCACAAATTGAAATATTATTTGGGGTTTAATTGTTTTAACTCCCAAAAACCCGTTTTATCCACGATAACCCACCCCAAAACCATTAGGGTTTGTTTATACCAAACTACGGTATGAGATATTTATGCAAAAAGATAAATAAAGCAAGTAAACACTTGCCTCGTGGATAAAATCCGACGACCTCGAGTCGAATCCGGCGGAGTTTGTCCGAGATCTCCATTTTCTCCTCCTCTTTCTCCTTCCTCTCTCTCTTCTCTCTCTTTTCTTTCTTTCTTTCTCTTTTCTCTTCTTTCCTTCTGTAACACCCCAAGACTTTTGAGACTGAGAAATTTAATTTTGGGAAAATTAAATTTAATTAAATTGGAGAATTTTAAAATTTGGGAATTTAAATCCAAAAATAGAGGATGTTTTAAAGTATTCCGGATGATGATTTTGAGTGTGCCATCGATCCCAGAAGGGTCGAGATAGTCAAAATGACTGTCATTGGGTCTTATTTCGGCTCCGAAATGTTTTTAAGTTGTTTTGACTTGAATTGGAGTCAACGAGTCATTTAAAGTGTGTATTAACATTTAAAACTGGGATTTTGTTTTAAAAGGAATTGGAGGCTTACGGATGAAGCCATTTCTCATTTGAGAGAAAGAGAGAAAAAGCCCTAGAGGGAGAAAGAGAAGGGAAGAAGAAGAAAGGAGAGAAAGAGGAAGAAAAGCTTGGAGATTTCCGGCCCTACCGCGACATCGAGGACGATTCAACCTCTACAAACCTGAGGCAAGTGTTTAATCTTGCTAAATAGCTATTTGTGTATTTCATTTCATAAATTGTGGGGTAAAGAAATGGTTTTTGGGTATTAATATCAAAACCTAGATTTTTAGGTTTAATCTTGAAATCAATGATTAGATATGGAATTAATGACATAGAAATGATTGGGATCAACTTTGGGTTGGTTAATGGGTTTAAAATCATGATCTGATGAAGGAATGAGGGTTAGAAATGGAAATTTAGGGTTTAGAATTCGTGGGTTTTGAAGAAACAGATGAACCCTTCAAAAATTGCAGGTCCGAATCAATTCGCCCCCTCAAGCGAATCGATTCGGTTTGGTAAAATTAGCAGGTCTGCATTGACCGAATCGATTCGGACCCCGAGCCGAATCGATTCGGCCTATTGCAGAAGCCCAGGTCTTTGGACCCGAATCGATTCGCCTGGGAGGCCGAATCGATTCGGAAACAGGGCATTTTGAGATTTTTCTCCATAGTGAATTCAAACCCTTTTTTGGTTGGGTCTATTGATTCGGGGCTTTCTCTTATGATGTAAGAGATATGTTCTTGGAGACACATAAGGAGTTTCTCACACATTAGAGTTTTGGGGACTCCTTAGGGTCATTTGGGAGAGATGTATCCATGTATGTATTTGGAGTTATGTATAGAGATTTTGGGGGAAAACCTTTGGGATTGGGAATCCTAATTGTAGATTAAAAGTAAGTGTAGATGTGATGGGAGGCTAAGAACTCTTAGAGGGATCTTAGATTAGGGTATTCACAAAAGTGATCGAACCATAGTCGAAACCGAGGGAAATAAGATTATTTGATGATTGAAAGAATGAGCTTGAGGCCGATAGACTATTAGTTATATGTATACCGATAGTCAAAATGATTACTAGATTCTTTAATGTACTCGGAGATATAGATGTTATGTGTAATGAAAGATCCCTACACAAACTCTTGGGTGATAGCCCTAATGTTGAATATATATAGGTATAGATATATATACATATGGTTTTGGGATACTATTCATCATAGGAAAATGATCGAATATGTTTCAAGTATGGGATTATATTCACGTATCGAGGTAAATTAAAGGAATTGTGGTGACGGCTTGTATATTGAGGACTATGTATACTTATAGCCAGGTATATATATATCTTATACATATGAACGAGAATTAGTTTATATATATAGATAAGGATATGTGAATATGTGTTGATATATATATATGTATGTATATAGATATATGGATATCTTTATGTTGTGGACATACATGGTATGGATATTTAAACCGTATATGATGGTTTATTACTTGATCATATGATTGGATCATATGGATTATATATTATGCATGTAAATGATATATACTTAATTGGTTAAGCATACCCCGCTCATGCTATCATTGGGAAGTTGCGCGCGTAGAGGGTGAGCATCCTGGCTAGAAAAGCAGGGTGTGGATATTCCCCAGGTCATAGTCGTCCCGTGTGTTACCATATGATATATATTTATTTTTGGGATGAGACGTGATGGGTATGTTTCGTCTCATTGCCGGTTTGGAGCTATGACCGCTTCCCGGGACGTCGTGTGCGTGAGTTTACCACGAGATGGGTGTCGTTTAGTCCCACCATGGTGGCCCCAGTTTTGCTACGTGAGCCGGGCACTGGGAAGATGATAGCATTGATGCAGTTTATCGGCGATATATATAGCCGGGTATATTATGTGCATGGCCTTGTACATCATATGTAGTATGTACACTTGGCTATTGGATTGATGATGGTATATATATACGGTTAGAAATAAATACCTATATATATATATATATATATATATCCTATAGACGAAAGGATATGGACTTTTATGAAAGTACATCTTAGATGATTATGGTGTACTAGATTGATGGGGGTTGATGTATCCCACATAAGGTATTATTCGGTTACATCATCGCAAGGATATTATTGGAGGTTCTTTTATTTTATTTTATTTGTTTTCTTTTTCTTTTCTTCTTTCTTTTTTTAGTAGTTATAGTTAGTAGTAATGGTAGTATTAACTTGTATGTTGAGGATTATGGATCTCTAGGATCGACATTGCCCAGGAGTAGTGTAACGAGGTGGTTCCTTGTTTGGATTTCACTTTGCGAGACACCTCACGCACGAAACGCAGTGCCATGTCGAGATTTGAGAGAAGTAATTCCATAGGTGGCATCTCGGATCTCTGGTCTTGACCTTGTGAGGAGTAGTGTAACGGGGCGGTTCCTTGTTTGGACTTCGCTTTGCGAGACTCCCCACGCACGAAACGTAGTACAATTTTGGGATTAGAGAGAAGTCTTGCCAATATTCCATGGGTATGTTATTAAGTATATTAATTCTTACGTTTTTAGCTATATAGGTATATATATATATATATATATATATATATATATATATATATATATATATATATATATATATATATATATATATATATATATATATATATATATATATATATGTATATGTATAGGGGAAATGTTTTAGGAATTATGATGATTATAATTCATAAGATTATTAATCGGAATTCATTAAGCCCTTTTATGGCAAAATTGTTGTAATCATAATCTAATAGGATTAGAAATGGGTGGATCCTTAGATTATGGCGGGAAGGTAGCTCTCGTGGATATAGGCTAGGCCCGATAAGTCAGGTTGTCCTAAAATCAATTGGGGTAATTTACCTAAAATTTGAGGACGCGAATAGGTGCGCGCCTTTAGATGAGAGGTGAGTTGGGGTTCCACGAGAGTGCGGTCTCACTTTAATTATGAAATTAAGTACACCGGTATTTATTATGCACGGTTAACACACTTGCTAAATATTTTACACATTCGGGGCTCTGACCCGTTTACTTCTCCCTCCTTCTTGTATATATATATATATATATATTTCCACAGGTATCCTACCGCATGGATGCCGGATTACCTTCTATCCAGAGTCTTGGGAGCCGTGACAGGTGCGGACTGTTGCGGGATGTTTCATGTAGCCGCTTCCTACTTCTCTAAAATTCTAGGTAGGATTCATGTTGTATATCGGGTTTGTATCATAGGGATATTTACATACATGTTTATATTTATTCCATTTCAGTTATTGTATTTGCTGTGACCCGACAGCTTATTCGGGTTTATTTATTTATGGCATATTCATGTTAGTGATTTCTTTCATTTCTTATAGTTCTTTCTTGCATCTCTCTTATTTATTAGAAATTTTGTAGTGTTGGGTTGTGTTATGTTGCAAGTTTTAAATTTTTATAACATCTCGCTTATATGATTTCGGGTAGTTAGTCCTATATTATGTAGTACCGTTAGTTGATGTTGAGACTGGACCATCTGGAATTCCTGATTTAATATAGTATAGGGCTGGCCACCCGTTATTATTTTAAGCGGGGTGTTACAGATGGTATCAGAGCATCAGGTTCTAGAGTCCTTAGGATCTGTGCGAGTTTCTGCATTCTTCCGTTAACGTTCTTGACATAAAGCCCTAAAAATAGGACTGTTGTGTTCACTGCGTTGTTTTCTTCTGTGAAGTATACTCACTTGATTGGCGTTCTGATAACAGTTGCTCTTGTTTCGTTTCAGACGTCGCCTAGATTTTGTCGTCTAGGAAAGAATAGGTTTAGAAGTACGGAACCCATAGTATATTTTGGGTACACTTTAATCGGGGGTATTTGTTTTTCCCCGATTTAGGAGGAAATATTGAGGATATTTCTAGCAGTGGTTCGAGGTGATTTATCGACGGTTGAGTAAGAAAGGAAAATTTACTCGAATGGTGGACCTTGGACTTAGTAAAGTAAGTCTGAGGAGAGGTTGTTGTAGTCTTTGGGAGGTTTGGATTTAGAAACCCGTCAACCTTCGTTAGGAAGGATTTTGAGGAAGATGTTTCTCTTGTGAAGAAATAGGCTTAGGGATAATGATTTTCCTGGAAGGAGTTGAGGACCCTGAGTTGAGATTCTAGGGTGAGGGGAACCATTAGGTTATGGAATTGTAAGGTAGAATACCTTTCTTTGGGTTTGAGTTACGTTTTGGGTAATAATTGGGAACATCGCGCTTAAGGCATGATGGGTAGTTAGCCGCTACACCGCTAGGGTGTATGGAATTTTCCTAGAGAAGGAAGTGAGCAAGTGTGGCCTTGGTATGGCGTCTTGGGAGATGATACACCTTTTCGTAACGAAGTAGTAGGGAAGTTTTAGAATCCCAATGAGGGAAGGATTTATTTTTATATAAAGGTGTTAATATGATGTATAGGAATTTCATAACTGAGAGGTTCAGAGTTTGGTAGATTCGTGAGGAACGGATAGTTTAGCTCATAGTTGTGCTAGTTTTGAGAACTAGATATTGGCTAGAGTATTGTATTGATTGAGGCCTTGTGTTTTAAACATAAGGTGTTTGTTTGGCGTGTCGAAAGACGCGGAATATATTTATATTGTATTATTGTATAGGCCCTCGGGCAATATCTAAAATATGAAAAATCTTTTTATAAAACCTTAACCCTGGTTCAACTAATCTCAATCCCCGACCTAGCTACACAGTAGTGTATTGGGAGGGTTCCTTGTTTGGATTTCGCTTGCGAGACCTCCCCCGCACGAAGGTGGCTAGCGTTAGGAATTGAGGAGAGTTCAACCAGTGGAAATTTTCAAACTTTTATATTTAGTATATTGTTATAGATTATATTACCGAGGGTTATCTTACAATTTTGAGGCGAATGGAGCCTGATTTAAAATTCTACGAGTAGAGACTCGGGTACGGGGTGTATGGGCGCCCTGGGTAGTAGTTGCTTTATAACTATATGGTTAGGCATGAGAACTAGAAAGGATCGGAATAGTGATCTTAGGGATTGATGTAGGGACTAGATGACATTGAGGTCCTAGGCTCATCTTAAATTTCGCGGACGAAATTTTTGTAAGGGGGGGAGATTGTAACACCCCAAGACTTTTGAGACTGAGAAATTTAATTTTGGGAAAATTAAATTTAATTAAATTGGAGAATTTTAAAATTTGGGAATTTAAATCCAAAAATAGAGGATGTTTTAAAGTATTTCGGATGATGATTTTGAGTGTGCCATCGATCCCAGAAGGGTCGAGATAGTCAAAATGACTGTCATTGGGTCTTATTTCGGCTCCGAAATGTTTTTAAGTTGTTTTGACTTGAATTGGAGTCAACGAGTCATTTAAAGTGTGTATTAACATTTAAAACTGGGATTTTGTTTTAAAAGGAATTGGAGGCTTACGGATGAAGCCATTTCTCATTTGAGAGAAAGAGAGAAAAAGCCCTAGAGGGAGAAAGAGAAGGGAAGAAGAAGAAAGGAGAGAAAGAGGAAGAAAAGCTTGGAGATTTCCGGCCCTACCGCGACATCGAGGACGATTCAACCTCTACAAACCTGAGGCAAGTGTTTAATCTTGCTAAATAGCTATTTGTGTATTTCATTTCATAAATTGTGGGGTAAAGAAATGGTTTTTGGGTATTAATATCAAAACCTAGATTTTTAGGTTTAATCTTGAAATCAATGATTAGATATGGAATTAATGACATAGAAATGATTGGGATCAACTTTGGGTTGGTTAATGGGTTTAAAATCATGATTTGATGAAGGAATGAGGGTTAGAAATGGAAATTTAGGGTTTAGAATTCGTGGGTTTTGAAGAAACAGATGAACCCTTCAAAAATTGCAGGTCCGAATCGATTCGCCCCCTCAAGCGAATCGATTCGGTTTGGTAAAATTAGCAGGTCTGCATTGACCGAATCGATTCGGACCCCAAGCCGAATCGATTCGGCCTATTGCAGAAGCCCAGGTCTTTGGACCCGAATCGATTCGCCTGGGAGGCCGAATCGATTCGGAAACAGGGCATTTTGAGATTTTTCTCCATAGTGAATTCAAACCCTTTTTTGGTTGGGTCTATTGATTCGGGGCTTTCTCTTATGATGTAAGAGATATGTTCTTGGAGACACATAAGGAGTTTCTCACACATTAGAGTTTTGGGGACTCCTTAGGGTCATTTGGGAGAGATGTATCCATGTATGTATTTGGAGTTATGTATAGAGATTTTGGGGGAAAACCTTTGGGATTGGGAATCCTAATTGTAGATTAAAAGTAAGTGTAGATGTGATGGGAGGCTAAGAACTCTTAGAGGGATCTTAGATTAGGGTATTCACAAAAGTGATCGAACCATAGTCGAAACCGAGGGAAATGAGATTATTTGATGATTGAAAGAATGAGCTTGAGGCCGATAGACTATTAGTTATATGTATACCGATAGTCAAAATGATTACTAAATTCTTTAATGTACTCGGAGATATAGATGTTATGTGTAATGAAAGATCCCTACACAAACTCTTGGGTGATAGCCCTAATGTTGAATATATATAGGTATAGATATATATACATATGGTTTTGGGAGACTATTCATCATAGGAAAATGATCGAATATGTTTCAAGTATGGGATTATATTCACGTATCGAGGTAAATTAAAGGAATTGTGGTGACGGCTTGTATATTGAGGACTATGTATACTTATAGCCAGGTATATATATATCTTATACATATGAACGAGAATTAGTTTATATATATAGATAAGGATATGTGAATATGTGTTGATATATATATATGTATGTATATAGATATATGGATATCTTTATGTTGTGGACATACATGGTATGGATATTTAAACCGTATATGATGGTTTATTACTTGATCATATGATTGGATCATATGGATTATATATTATGCATGTAAATGATATATACTTAATTGGTTAAGCATACCCCGCTCATGCTATCATTGGGAAGTTGCGCGCGTAGAGGGTGAGCATCCTGGCTAGAAAAGCAGGGTGTGGATATTCCCCAGGTCATAGTCGTCCCGTGTGTTACCATATGATATATATTTATTTTTGGGATGAGACGTGATGGGTATGTTTCGTCTCATTGCCGGTTTGGAGCTATGACCGCTTCCCGGGACGTCGTGTGCGTGAGTTTACCACGAGATGGGTGTCGTTTAGTCCCACCATGGTGGCCCCAGTTTTGCTACGTGAGCCGGGCACTGGGAAGATGATAGCATTGATGCAGTTTATCGGCGATATATATAGCCGGGTATATTATGTGCATGGCCTTGTACATCATATGTAGTATGTACACTTGGCTATTGGATTGATGATGGTATATATATACGGTTAGAAATAAATACCTATATATATATATATATATATATCCTATAGACGAAAGGATATGGACTTTTATGAAAGTACATCTTAGATGATTATGGTGTACTAGATTGATGGGGGTTGATGTATCGCACATAAGGTATTATTCGGTTACATCATCGCAAGGATATTATTGGAGGTTCTTTTATTTTATTTTATTTGTTTTCTTTTTCTTTTCTTCTTTCTTTTTTTAGTAGTTATAGTTAGTAGTAATGGTAGTATTAACTTGTATGTTGAGGATTATGGATCTCTAGGATCGACATTGCCCAGGAGTAGTGTAACGAGGTGGTTCCTTGTTTGGATTTCGCTTTGCGAGACACCTCACGCACGAAACGCAGTGCCATGTCGAGATTTGAGAGAAGTAATTCCATAGGTGGCATCTCGGATCTCTGGTCTTGACCTTGTCAGGAGTAGTGTAACGGGGCGGTTCCTTGTTTGGATTTCGCTTTGCGAGACTCCCCACGCACGAAACGTAGTACAATTTTGGGATTAGAGAGAAGTCTTGCCAATATTCCATGGGTATGTTATTAAGTATATTAATTCTTACGTTTTTAGCTATATAGGTGTATATATATATATATATATATATATATATATATATATATATATATATATATATATATATATATATATGTATATGTATAGGGGAAATGTTTTAGGAATTATGATGATTATAATTCATAAGATTATTAATCGGAATTCATTAAGCCCTTTTATGGCAAAATTGTTGTAATCATAATCTAATAGGATTAGAAATGGGTGGATCCTTAGATTATGGCGGGAAGGTAGCTCTCGTGGATATAGGCTAGGCCTGATAAGTCAGGTTGTCCTAAAATCAATTGGGGTAATTTAACTAAAATTTGAGGACGCGAATAGGTGCGCGCCTTTAGATGAGAGGTGAGTTGGGGTTCCACGAGAGTGCGGTCTCACTTTAATTATGAAATTAAGTACACCGGTATTTATTATGCACGGTTAACACACTTGCTAAATATTTTACACATTCGGGGCTCTGACCCGTTTACTTCTCCCTCCTTCTTGTATATATATATATATATTTCCACAGGTATCCTACCGCATGGATGCCGGATGACCTTCTATCCAGAGTCTTGGGAGCCGTGACAGGTGCGGACTGTTGCGGGATGTTTCATGTAGCCGCTTCCTACTTCTCTAAAATTCTAGGTAGGATTCATGTTGTATATCGGGTTTGTATCATAGGGATATTTACATACATGTTTATATTTATTCCATTTCAGTTATTGTATTTGCTGTGACCCGACAGCTTATTCGGGTTTATTTATTTATGGCATATTCATGTTAGTGATTTATTTCATTTCTTATAGTTCTTTCTTGCATCTCTCTTATTTATTAGAAATTTTGTAGTGTTGGGTTGTGTTATGTTGCAAGTTTTAAATTTTTATAACATCTCGCTTATATGATTTCGGGTAGTTAGTCCTATATTATGTAGTACCGTTAGTTGATGTTGAGACTGGACCATCTGGAATTCCTGATTTAATATAGTATAGGGCTGGCCACCCGTTATTATTTTAAGCGGGGTGTTACACCTTCCCCTTTCTCCCTCTTTAAATAAGAAGAAAGGGGTTATACCCCTTAAAACCCAAAAACGACTCGTTTACCCAATTACGAGTTACTTTTACCTCTAAAATTACCCGAAACTCATTTTCGACAATCGGACACTCTTTTCCGACTATCTCGGACATTCCGAGACTCGTGGCGCAATCGAAATTTCCATCCGAGGTACTTGACCGCAAATCACTATTCCAACCCAAAATAAATAAATGCGGGTTTTCCAATTAAAAATCTTACCTCGTGTCGCTTTACTCAACGACGACATATAATTAAAATATTCCGACCTATATAGTCCCAAAAATAATTACAGCACCCATCGAAAATCATTCAATCCTCGAAAATCCCAAAAATTACTATTTAGGAAAATTCCCCAAATTCCAATTTATATCCAATTATGGAATTTAATGGTCTCCAAAAAGGACGGGTTGTTACAGGTTCTCTTCGACTTTTCCCTGTTCAGAAAACTAAACAGAAATCTCTCACATTAAAAATTGAGGCGCCTCTCTCTCTCTCTCTCTCTCTCTCTCAATATATATATACATAAAGGAAGCATTAACTGTCTAAGGATGCATGGTGCAGAAGAGTATGAAAAGGACACCTGCTAAATTATTCTACCCAAGGTGAAATGTTCTACCCACGGATATAAATTTTACCAATTTGCAGACATATTACACAAGGCCCAATAAATTTTAATAGATAGCTGCTACTAAGTTGTCAATTGCCTTAATACGATCCAAGGAGAGAGAGGGGCCAAAGCTGACATTTATGTATTAATAGTTTGTATGTATAACTGTCAACCTATGCGTGGGTATGATTACATAATCTTTATCTTTATTCAATATATCTAATCTATTATACCTATTTAGAAATAGTGTCTCCATATATCTCTCTCTCTCAATATATCTCAAGTGAAGCAACCATTATAACTCATGTATCTCTCTATTCATCATATACCCCTTCAAATAGTTGCATCTTAAGAGCATCACCAACAAACTATTTTCCTTAATCATAAAATCAACTCCTAAAAAATTAATACTCGGGGCACTTAAGGTTCTCATTTTTTCATTCTTCTAATTTTTTCATTGAAATCATTTGTATATTACAAATTTATTGGTTTATGAAATAACATCTTTAGTTGTTCTGTATTTTTTTTACTTTTTACAATTAAGTTCCTTTTTTTATTATTTTTTTAATTTTCCTTTCAATATTTTCCTCAAGTTGGCATGTGGGTTTGGGGTTTCTAAGGAAATATCTTTACCATAGTAATCTAATTTAGTTCATTTTATTATGATTTTTAGTTGATGTCATTAGTCCCTATTTTATATTGTATTTTTTGTAGAAAAGATGATACGGATGCAACTGCAAATATGGATGCTTTATGTATATCTTCAATGGACAATTGATATCATCAAAAAGGTTTTTTGGTGTATGTTTCTTTAGAGAACATTCAAAATCGGTTAGAAATTTGCTATTTATTCATTAATTTTTGTGTATTTATAATTTGATTTGTAGTTGAAGTTTGTTGATCTTACACAAATATATATTTTTAGAAAATTTTGGATAATTATGTATGACTACTTGAACACCACTTCCTTATGAAGATGTCTGCATCCATGAATAAAATCTATCTAGATGATGTTATTTTTTTCTTATTTGTCTTAATTTATGTTATTATATATCCGTTGATTATTTTTTTTGTTACTTTTTATTAATTTATGATCGTTAGTTTTGAATTTGTTTAAGACAACCATTTCAAAAAAAATAAAATAGGGGGAAGTTTTGGATCTGAGATATTGTTTGTTTTTCGTTTGAGTAGTATTGTTGTTACACACTCTAAATGCCTCTTTCTCATTCATATAAATAAATAGCCATATCAATTTTTCCATGCGTGCTAAATAAAAAAAGAAATACAATGTCAAAAATAAAAATCACAAAATAAAGAGAATGATGGATGAAATGAATTTTTAACAAAAAATAATATGGACTCACAACTTAAAGATTAAAAATAATGTCAATTTTTTCAATTATGAGATTAAGCGTGAATTTTTTTTTGTCAATGCGTCTGAAATACTTTGTAAAAATTATAAAACTTTCAGAGTTTACTCTTTCAAAATGATTTATTTATTTATAAAAATGACTTTAATGTTGTGTATCAACTTATATTCTTATACTAGGTGTAAACCCGCGTGATGCGCGAGCGAATTTATGGTGAAAGATGATGTACTTTTGACTTTAGTAAGTGTTCAATAGTAATTGACGTGCCAATATAGTATACCTTATTTCCACATATAAGGAAAAGCTAACAAATTATAAGGACATGAAACTTTTACAGATTTCATGAAAAAATGCATTATCATAAAAAAGGTAAATGACTACCATTGAAACTAAAGCTATTTATTAATCTCAATCCCCCAAACCCATCAACAACTTATGCTTGATTGAATAAGAAAGATAATACGACTTGAACAAAAAAAGGGATAAATTTTCCAATTACAAACTACGTCAAATTCATACCAATGAAAAATCAAAATGGTGGGTGTATATTAAATCAAACTGTAATATTCATTAAACTATCAGAAATAGCAGTCCATTGAGAGTTAAACTAAAAAATGAAGATTCAAAAAAGGAAAAAAAATACTCCTCTCATAAGTGAAATTTCAAATCCTCAACATGGTTTCCAATCTGATTTTCCTCTTCGTTAAGAACCAACTGGACAAAGCTTGAAAATATAATTCACTACTAAAATATATTCATACGTGTATACAAAAAATTATATATTTAAACATAAAATCCATATTAAACATTTTTGTGCTCATTGATTACTATTCTTAAATAAAATAACAATGAAGTAAAAGGTAACATTAATAAATATATAAAAAAAGAAGCAAAAATCTACTTTATTTCCCAAGTATCTTTGAGGCATTTCATCCACCAATTTACACAAATCAACCACAAAGTAAAAGAACCAAGTCAACATTAAGGAACCAAATGCTTTAGCATACTAAAATATAGAGCAAACCAAACATGTGCAGTTACCACCCGAATTTGAAGAATAAATTTTGGATCGTCATTACATAGTGCCGAAGAATACATAAAAATTCTAAACACTTGACATCCAACTAATTTTGAGCTAAAAAACGTCCAACTATGAAAATTTGAATATAATATATATATATATATATATATATATATATATATATATATATATGGAGAGAGAGAGAGAGAGAGAGAGAGAGAGAGAATATACCTTTTACTTGAACTAGAATTAGCATCGAATTTGAAAATCCTGAATCCCCAGGTGTGAAAGTCTAAATCTAAAATCGAAAGATAAGAATTTTAGGACATAAAAATATAATTTGAGAAACATAATTTCAGATCACCCATATTTGTTTATTTTTGCAAAAATCTTAATAGCGGTTATCCATTCTAAACAAAATAACTGTTAAGAAATACAAAAACAGAAAATAGAAAACAGGATTCGTTTGTATCTTTAAGAAAAATCATTTTCTCATATTCAAATAACACCAATATTTAAATCATAAATATGGGATTGTTTGTATATAACAAACGTATTTCTTGTCTCAATATTCTTAACAGCAATTGGTAGTGGAGAAAAAAATAAGAATAAGTGGGTATGATTTCCCCTGCTAATACACGTTGATTTTCAAACGTTCAAAAACACTCCCCAACAAAACAACCCATACATAGATATACAACAATAGAGAGAGAGAGAGAGAGAGAAAAGCAAAACAAAAAATAAAAAAAAGATATTTCCAATGTATCAGAGTTCAAACAAAACGATTTTCAATCCATTGCTCTGGTTTAAGATTTTACCAACGAAACAAAACTTAACAAATACTCCCAACTTCCAAACACTCTCCGGTTTAACCTCCGCGAGATGGCATCGACTAGGGTTTTATTTCTCATACCATTTGATATCTCTAATAAACCGATATATATTACACTGAATTTTAAATCGAAAGAACGCTGAAAAACATTTGATAATTTTTTAATATTCCGGCCACGGAGGGGAGATATTTTGTATGGCCGCTGACAAAGGAGGGTTGGAGAAGTTACAAATATTTGTGCGGACACTATATTTCATGGTAGTTATGGTGGCATCACTTCTGGTTTTATTGCTTCCACTTTTGGTAGCTGTGACACCCCGCTTATTAAAATAAGAGGTGGCCAGCCAAATACTCCAATAAATACAGGAATCATAGATGGTCCATTCTTAGCATCGCTGCCATGATAATAATAATATGAGATAACCACCAATTATTTTAGAAAATGGATGTCACTTAAATATGTAAGTTTAAATAAATCCATTTAAACAATCCAAATTTGAAAAATTGGTGGATAAGCATGTAAAGACATATTACAACTTAGCAACTAAACCACAAAAATAATAACCGAATAAGCTACCAGTTAACAGACTAGTACAAACTGGTTACACCGAGTATTACAGTTACATACAAGCAATATAAGTACAATTATAAGACTGGGGCAACACGCCCGAATGTATAGACTCATCATAACTAGAATATACAAAAGATGGATGCGTCTATAACAAAAATCCTACAACATACGCAAAAATAGTGTAGCTCCCCGACACTGAGAATGAGAGATTAACACGGACATATAACGATTCTAAGACCATCCTTCTGGGAGTCACCCCACTGGATGCGCCCATAAATAACTGTCATCTTCTAGGGCCTATAACCAAGACCACTTGGCACCCTAAATCGCGTCGCATGGGAAGTGTCCATATACCTTCGACAGTGAGTCATAACCATACCCAGAATTATCTCACTTCGAATAAAATAACATCACAATATAACCACCGGTCCTATGGCGGATGACTATATTCACCTTGCATTCACTAGCCAGGGGACTTCACCTCATTCACATAACTTCCCTTATAATAACATTTAGAGAGGTATGTATAAACAAGTCACAATTCACAAGATGTGCCAATTCAAAATGTACATTTCATTATATCCGAAACCACACGTGTTTAACGATATAATTCACAACGTTTAGTTATCTCCATATTAGTCTCCATGGGTTAATGACAACCCCATAAGCCATCAAGTGTAATTTACCTCATCCTACTCTCGAAAAGTCCAAAATCATATAACCCTACCTTCCCCTAGTCCTAGACTAGCTTACTAAATGAAAATGACACTTACCTCCTTTTAATAGTTAATTAATTAATTCCCGACCTAAGCCCGAACACTCTTTCTCTAACCTAGGTTCTTAATTCCCTTAATACAAGACTCTAATACTCTATTTTTACTTCATGTAATAAGGTTCCTAGGACTAAACCTTAAAAGAAAGGAACGGAAAGAAAACTAGATTTCGGGGTTAAAAACAGGGGACCGGTCGACCGGCCCCTGACCCCCGATCGACCGCGCTTTTAGAAATTGCCTAGTAAGAAAAGTAGTAAGTCCATTCCTTAAGGCCCGATCGACCGGTCTTGGGACCGCGCTATAAAATTAAGCCTTTCGAGAGAAGCAGTGGGCTTTTCTCTTTAGGTCCGGTCGACCGGGCTCTGGACCGTGGTCGATCGGCCTCACCAGATCTCATGGCCAACCCCTTTTCTAACATACAAAACCTAAATCTCTAACCCTAGTTTCCTCCACTACTTCCAACCTCATCCTCTAATAACTTTTCCCCAACATTCTACACAATAACAAGCTAATGTAATCAACTCAAATCATATATACATCAAAATCTAAGGGTTTAAAAACTACAAATCATCAAAACCCATAAATGGTTCAATTCTCCAAATACACAACTATCAATACAAATTATCCACACAAAATCATACATAAGCAAGTTAGAAACTTGCCTTAAGATTGTAGTCTCGGATTATCTTCCGGTAGCAACAATTCCAAGCTCAAATCTTCAATTCTCTCTCTTTTCTCTTCAATTCTCTCTCTTTTCTCTTCTTTTCTCCCAAATCTCTCTCTCTCTCTCTCTCTCTCTCTCTCTCTCTCTCTCTCTCTCTCTCTCTCTCTCTCTCTTATGTTTAAGAATAAATGAGAAATAAATACTCTAGGATGACTAAAATGCCCAATAACATTAAGTCCAACATTAAATGCTACTACACAATTAAAATGACTCGTAACCACATAATTAAGTCATTACCGGTCAAAAGTACCAGGAACCCAAAAACATAAGATGGTACTTATTTTGACTCTTTCAACCATTTTTGGACTAACTACGACCTCTAAATTGGCATTCAGAGTATCATAAATTATTTTATGTTCCAACATCATTTTAAATCATAGCCGTCGCTTAAAACACAATGACGTAATAAAACATAATGCGATGCTATTTACATTCACTTAACAGTAAATATGCAAAACGCAGTAAATATTATCTCTTAAATCACTTAAAGTAATATTTACTTCAACTTCCTTTATTATATATAATTAACCTGCATGGCAAATTAATTTAAAAATACTTACTCGTAAATAAGGGGTATTACATACTCCCCCCTTACAAGGGAATTTTGCCCTTAAAATTCAGGTGTACCTTGTAAAAAGAGATGTGGATACTTCTCCCGAATATCGTCCTCATGATCCTAAGTCGATTCCTCGGCGTTGTGGTGTCCCCATTGGACTCGAACCATGGGCACCACACTCGACCTTAGATTACGCTCTCCGTGATCTAAAATAGCAACCAGTTGTTTCTCATATAAAATATCGGGTTGTAATTCGATATCATCCAAAGTAATGTGCCAATAAGCTCCCTCGCACCTTTTGTACCTCTTTAAGGATGAAAAGTGGAACACGTCGTGAATTTGTTGTAGGCGTTCCGGTAAAGCAAGTTGATATGCTACGGGAACTACTTTTGCAATAACGGTAAAAGGGCCTACATAGCGCGACGCAAGCTTGCCTTTCTTCTCGAATCTCATTATACCCTTCATTAGGGATACCCGCACTAAAACTTGGTCTCCAACCTCCAATTACACATGCCTTCTGTTCGCATCGGCATAACTTTTCTGACGGTCTTGTGCAATTCGGACGCGGTTTCGAATAAGCTCAATCTTCGAAGAGGTATCTTGGATCATTTCAGGTCCAAAAAGCGTATTATCTCCTACTTCCAACCAACAAGTAGGTGATCTATATGGCCAGCCATACAATGCCACGAACGGTGCCATACCTATTGTGAATTGATACGAATTATTATAAGCAAATTCGACCAATGGAAGGTATTGCTCCCATCCTCCTCTGAAGTCAAGTACACACATCCTAAGCATATCCTCCAACATTTGATTAACTCTCTCCGTTTGTCCGTCCGTTTGCAGGTGGTAGGAGGTACTCAATTTCAATTCGGTCCCCATTGCTTCTTGGAAACTTCGCTAGAAATGGGATACAAAAATCTTATCTCGATCGGAGACTATATTGATGGGCACCCCATAGAGTTTCATAATTTCTGCGATAAAGAGTCGGGCGTATCGTACCGTATTATAATATGTTCGCACCGGTAAGAAATGTGTCGATTTGGTCAGACAATCGACAATAACCCAAATGGAATCATGACCGCTTTATGACGTCGGCAACCCAGTGATGAAATCCATCGAGATACTCTCCTACTTCTATACCAGTATTTCTAACGGTTGTAATAATCCCGTTGGTCGCTGGTGGTCTACTTTCACCAATTGACAGGTGGTGCATTGAGAAACAAATTCAGAGATGTCCTTTTTCATACCTACCCATCAATATTGATGGCGCATGTCTTGGTACATTTTGTCTCCACCTGGATATACCGCAAACCTAGACCCATGAGATTCTGCCATGACGACATATCTCAAATCTCCTTCATCGGGGACTACGAGCCTCCCGTGGAAATGTAACCCACCCTCAGAACTTATAGAGTAGGACTCCGCTCCCTCGATTAACAATTGGTGCCCCCGGTTTTGGTAGTCTTTGTCCCTTACTTGCGCTTCCACTACTCTCATCACAATAACGGTCAACACTGACATAAATGTCCTTGCTACAATATCCTCCTGGATAAGCTCTTTCTATTTAGCCTTTCATACCTTTGCTAGCTCCCCCGCGGGTTTTCGACTCAACGCATTCGCTACAACATTGGCCTTTCCTGGGTGATAATTAATATTGAATTGATAGTCTTTCATGAACTCCAACCATCGAAGTTGCCTCATATTCAGATCTTTTTATGAGAACAAATATTGCAATGATTTATGGTTTGCAAAAAGACGAAACTTCTTCCCTAGGAGGTAATGTCTCCATATCTTCAAGGCGAACACTACCGCAGTAAGTTATAAATTATGTATGGGATAATTCTTCTCATGGGGCTTTAGCTTGCGAGATGCATAAGCAATATCCCGATGCTACTATTGAAACACACCTCCCAATCCTTGTAGAGACGCGTCAGTAAAGCCTAAATAGTCCACTCCCGATCTTGGCAACGCGAGCATAGGAGCAGAAGTCAACTTGCCCTTCAACTCATCGAATTCTAGTTGACAGGAATAATCCCAAACAAACTTCACACCCTTTCGAGTCAGATTCGTCAAAGGGCTAGCAATCTTAGAAAAACCCTTGATGAAACGGAGATAATAACCCGCCAGACCCAGAAACCTATGAATCTCAGTGGGCGTCGTGGGCTGACCCCATTCTCTTACCGCGGTAACTTTACTCGGATGTACCGATATACCCTTCGCTAACACAATGTGACCTAAAAACTGCACTTCCTGCAACCATAAACCACACTTCTCGAATTTAGCATATAGTTTATGATCACATAGTGTTTGCATGACCAATCGTAGGTGTTTGGCATGCTCGGCTTCAGTCCGAGAATAAACTAGAATGTCGTCAATAAACACTATGACAAACTGGTCTAGGAAGTCCCGAAATACTCTATTCATAAGGTCCATAAATACGGCAGGGGCATTGGTTAGCCCAAAAGGCATGACCAAAAATTCATAGGACCCGTATCTAGTTAAGAAGGCAGTCTTCGACACGTTCTGCTCTCAAATTTGTAGCTGATGATACCCAGTCCTCAAATCTATCTTAGAGAAGTACAATGCTCCCCTTAGTTGATCAAACAAATCATCGATTCGAGGTAATGGGTATTTGTTCTTGATGGTAACCTTACTCAATTCCCGATAATCAACGTATAATCGGAGGGAACCATCTCTCTTCTTCATAAACAACATAAGAGAATCCTATGGCGATGTACTATGCTAAATAAACCCATGCTCTAACAGTTGTTGAATTTGATCCCTTAGCTCCCTCATTTTTAAAGGAGCCATACGGTATGGAGCTCTCGTAATCGACCGAGTTCTCGACGCTAAATCAATTACAAACTCAATCTCATGACTGGGTGGTAAGCCCGAAATCTCCTGAAATGCATCCTCAAATTCTCTAACAACGGGAATCGAGTCTAGGGAAATAAATATTCCACGTGAAGTCTCCTCCTCTATACAATATAAATACGTTCTCTAACCTCCCTCTGAAAGAGGCATAGCCACTAAAAACATTTCTTACCCCGGAATGGCAAAGATTATACTCCTCCCGTAATAGTTTACCATGGCTCGGTATTTCACTAACCAGTCCATACCCAAAATAACGTCATACCCGACCATATCCAGGACGAGTAAATCGACCTCAAAATGTAAATTACCAAGGTCTATTCCTTCCTTTTTACAAACAAAGAATATAAGTGAACCATCGCCCATGGAAGATTCCACACTAGTGAAAGTAATCTTAGCAGACTGAATCAACCCCGTCGAATGAGCAAAATGCCTAGCAATAAATGAGTGCGTTGCTCCCGTATCAAATAACACTCGACCCACATACCCGTGAATAGGAAACTTACCCTCAATAGCTGGAGGTGCGGGCGGGGCGGGAGGAAGTAAAGCATCCTGAATATGGTACACTCACCCGTACTGAAGTTGCCCCTGTTGTAGAGGGATGACAGGAATAGGCGTTGTAGGTTGTAACTGCGCCTGCTGATGGGGAGGACCCCTAGGCAACTATACCCCTATTAACTGTGGATAAGCTTTCTTAAAGTGACTCGATTCACTACACTGAAAACAGTGGCCATCAAAATTTTTTGGATAATGACCCCGATTATTATTCCGAAATTATCCCATGCCTTAGTCTTGATGGCCCCGGCCTCCATTATTACCTCGGCTTGCCTAGACCTGTTGGCCCACCTGCTGTTGCTGCGGAGCACCCTGAGCGTGCCTAAAACCACTTCCGTTAAAATTAAAAACCCCAAAATGTTGTCTCTTGGACGAATCCCCCTACTGGGTGTCCCTCTTTTTCTGCTTACTTCCCGACTGTTGTGGTGAGGATAGTGCTCCACCGGCATCGTTACCTACTTTCTTACTATCTTGACCCGAATTTGAAATCTTCTTACTCCCTTTTACATAAAGACGGTGATCTTGATAATGGAGCAAGGCTGCATTCATCACGTCCCCAAATGTTTGTAAAGCTGGATTTCCCAACAAGTGCTGCCTGATTCGCCAATTTAAACCCCCAATATACTTTGATATCCTCCTTTCTTCTGAAATTACTTCATCCGACATAAAATTTTCTAGACGAGTAAATTCCTCTTCATATTCTGCAACTGACCGTTCCCCTTGAACAACATCCTGCAGTTTCCTCCTCATCTCCTTCTGGACTGCGGGAGGGAAATATTTTCGATCGAATAAAACCCAAAAGTCTGATATAGACATAGTATCCCTCTGATCCGGAGTTGTCACCAACTCCCACCAATGTAAAGCTGCTCCCACCAGTTTGAAAGTGCCAAGAATCTGTTTCCATTCCCCGCTACACTCCACCATTTGGAGATGACGTTGTATATCTTTCTTCCACTGGTTTGCCACAATCACATCGGCGCCACCCTGAAATTCAGGAGGGTGACCTTTTAAGAAAGATTCTCTGACTCTCTCCCATCGGGAAGGTCCCGTATGGGCTTGAAACTCTTGTACTACCGGCTACTGGGCTTGGGAGCAGTCATGGCAGCGTTGATTGCCTGAGCAACAATATTAGCCACCTCCGCCGCATTTATGGTTCCTTGCGATGGTGAAGGCTCTACGTTTTCTGCAACTCGATTTACTTTCGCTGGGCAACCTCTTCTAGGCGGCATCTGAGACGAATAAACAACTGGATTAGAATATAATCTAAAATAATTTATCTTTGCAGAAGATTGCAAGCATGCACAAACAAAACAGTCCTAACAATAGGGCTCTATATCAAAGAACGCTATGGTAGAACGTGATAAGTCCGCATAGATCTTAAGGACTCTAGAACCTGATGCTCTGATACCATCTGTGACACCCCGCTTATTAAAATAAGAGGTGGCCAGCCAAATACTCCAATAAATACAGGAATCATAGATGGTCCTTTATTAGCATCCATGTCGTGATAATAATAATACGAGATAACCACCAATTATTTTAAAAAATGGATGTCACTTAAATATGCAAGTTTAAATAAAACCATTTAGACAATCCAAATTTGAAAAAGTGGTGGATAAGCATGTAAAGACATATTATAACTTAGCAACTAATCCACAAAAATAATAACCAGATAAGCTACCGATTAACAGGCTAGTACAAACTGGTTACACCAAGTATTACAGTTACATACAAGCAATATAAGTACAATTACAAGACTGGGGCAACACGCCCGGATGTACAGACTAATCATAACTAGAATATACAAAGATGGATGCATCTATAACAAAAATCCTACAACATCCGCAAAAATGTTGTAGCTCCCCGACACTGAGAATGAGAGCTTAACACGGGCGTCCTTGCGGCGGAGCACCTGGGCATAAATAAGAACCACACAGAACAGAGAAATATAAACGGGTTAGGGCCCAGTTTGATATGATATACGTGTGAATAAAATGCATGACAATTATGAATTGCTAACATCATAAACAAATTTAAATCGTTCTTCATGATAAGAATATTCCTCACCTCTCATCTAAGTGCACATCCTAACGAAATGCCAGTTAATATTAACAATTTATCAACGCAAGAGAATTAACTAAAATCCATTTTAATAAGATTAAACTGCAGTTTGATAAATACAACTTCACAAATCCATTCCTCAATAGTAAACTCAGTTCGTACAATTGATTTATAAATGAATTAGCCATTTATGAAATGCCCCGATAGAGAGAATATTTACAATCAACATATAACGATTCTAAGACCATCCTTTCGGGAGTCACCCCACTGGATGCGCCCCTAAATAGCTATCATCTTCCAGGGCTTATAACCAAGACCACCTGGGCACCCTAAATCGCGTCGCGTGGGAAACGGCCATATACCTTCGACAGTGAGTCATAACCATACCCGAAATTATCTCACTTCGAATAAAATAACATCACAATATAACCACCGGTCCTATGGCCGATGACTATATTCACCCTACATTCACTAGTCAGGGGACTTCACCTCATTCACGTACCTTTTAACATTTAGAGAGGTATGTATAAACAATTCACAATTCACAAGATGTCCCAATTCAAAATGTACATTTCATTATATCCGTAACCACATGTGTTTAACGACATAATTCACAACGTTTAGTTATCTTCATATTACTCTCCATGGGTTAACGACAACCCCATAAGCCATCAAGTGTAATTTACCTCATCCTACTCTCGAAAAGTCCAAAATCATATAACCCTACCTTCCCCTAGTCCTAGACTAGCTTACTAAATGAAAATGACACTTACCTCCTTCTAATAGTTAATTAATTAATTCCCGACCTAAGACCGAACACTCTTTCTCTAACCTAGGTTCTTAATTACCTTAATACAAGACTCTAATACTCTATTTTTACTTCATGCAAGAAGCTTCTTAGGACTAAACCTTAAAAGAAAAGAACAGAAAGAAAACTAGATTTCGGGGTTAAAAACAGGGGACCGGTCGACCGGCCCCTGACCCCCGATCGACCGCGCTTTTAGAAATTGCCTAGTAAGAAAAGTAGTAAGTCCATTCCTTAAGGCCCGATCGACCGGTCTTGGGACCGCGATATAAAATTAAGCCTTTCGAGAGAAGCAGTGGGCTTTTCTCTTTAGGTCCGGTCGACCGGGCTCTGGACCGTGGTCGATCGGCCTCACCAGATCTCATGGCCAACCCCTTTTCTAACATACAAAACCTAAATCTCTAACCCTAGTTTCCTCCACTACTTCCAACCTCATCCTCTAATAACTTTTCCCCAACATTCTACACAATAACAAGCTAATGTAATCAACTCAAATCATATATACATCAAAATCTAAGGGTTTAAAAACTACAAATCATCAAAACCCATAAATGGTTCAATTCTCCAAATACACAACTATCAATACAAATTATCCACACAAAATCATACATAAGCAAGTTAGAAACTTGCCTTAAGATTGTAGTCTCGGATTATCTTCCGGTAGCAACAATTCCAAGCTCAAATCTTCAATTCTCTCTCTTTTCTCTTCTTTTCTCCCAAGTTCTCTCTCTCTCTCTCTCTCTCTCTCTCTCTCTCTCTCTCTCTCTCTCTCTCTCTCTCTCTCTCTTATGTTTAAGAATAAATGAGAAATAAATACTCTAGGATGACTAAAATGCCCAATAACATTAAGTCCAACATTAAATGCTACTACACAATTAAAATGACTCGTAACCACATAATTAAGTCATTACCGGTCAAAAGTCCCCGGAACCCAAAAACACAAGTTGATACTTATTTTGACTATTTCAACTATTTTTGGAGTAACTTCGCCCTCTAAATTGGCATTTAGAGTATCATAAATTATTTCATGCTCCAACATTATTTTAAATCATAACCGTCGCTTAAAACAAAACGACGTAATAAAACATAATGCGATGCTATTTACATTCACTTGACAGTAAATATGCAAAACTCAGTAAATATTATCTCTTAAATCACTTAAAGTAATATTTACTTCAACTTTCTTTATTATATATAATTAACTCGCATGGCAAATTAATATAAAAATACTTACTCGTAAATAAGGGGTATTACAGTAGCCATGAGGGATATTTTGGTGCCCTGATAAAATAAAAAGAACAGGGGTAAGAGAAGTTGTAGAAATAAAGTGAGATTTGAAGAGATAGGGGATATAAATCGAGACATACAAAGACATTGGGGGAGACATAAGGGTGGGAATTTAATTGAGAGTTTGAAGGAGATGGGCTGTCTAGATTAGAGAGATGCGTGGGAAATCGAGTGAGAGATAAGGGGTTATGTAGGTATGAGGGAAATGGAAAGACTTTGGGGAATTAAAAGAGAGAGATGCGTGAAAAAAAGATGTATGCGATGGAAGCAGCCACGTGAGTGTCTCAATGACAAAGAGAATTAAAGTCCTGTTAAGCATTTTATAATAAATAATAAATTTCTTACGATTCTTCGAGCCCCCGCCCATTACGTAAGCTTAAAATCTAATTTCTTACGATGCTTCGAGCCCCCGCCCATTACGTAAGCTTAAAATCTAATTTAATATAAAATCACTTTGAACAATCTTTATACCCTTTGTTGTGACGTTTTTCACAAGACGTGTAACTTTTTGATACCCAAATTATATATACTAAAGGTCAAATGAACATAATATTAAAAATCAAGTAATTGACATTTCTTTAAAAACAAATACACGTGGCAAGAACAGTGACAAAAGACTAGAATAATCAATTTGAGGTTTTGAGAGAGAAAGACAGAGCTCACCACAGAAGAAAAAAGAAGCCATGGGTGGAGATAGTGTTTCCCCTCTCAATACTTGTACTGGTACTCTGTCTCACTAAATTGTATATGACATGCTTTTAGTGACAATTATATATATATATATATAAATTATATGGGCTTTGAACTTGCAGACCAAGAATCTTCGTTAGAGCAAGAATTACCACAACACCCACTTGGGTCACCCACTTATTCCGGGTACTTAAAATGATTTTATTTACAAATTTATTGTAAAAATTATATAGCTTGGTAGCTAGACATTTATACTTGTGTCATGTAGTTTAAAAGGCAAGATAGAGGATTTTGGGGAATCTGGTGAGGCGGGTCTTGGAAATTGTTCACACCCTTTGGATTTAGAGACAAATCAGAGGAGGATACACAGTGTTTATACTGAAGTTTTGAAGAGCTATGATGATTCGAGGCGTCGGAGTGAGAGCTTAGAGGAGGCCAAAGCTAAAATATTGAGGTATATCTTTAGCTATATAAACTAACGGAGCCGTTCAGGAGCGGACTCAAAGAACGGGTTTACTAACGGACCACCCCCAAACGACGTAGTTTTGGGGGTGAAATTACAAGAAAACCCTCACTTCCCCCGGTTTTTATGTAATTTCACCCTCAAAACTACGTCGTTTGGGGGTGGTCCGTTAGTAAACCCGTTGTTTAGGTCCGCTCCTGATCCGCTCCGTATAAACTAAATGTTTTGAATTGGGCATTGTTTAGTTTTAATATAAGTATCAAAGCTTTTGGAGGTGATGGTGATTATAATTATCAACAGATACTTATTAAAGCTTTGCTAAGACATGAAACTTATGTGAAAAAAGTAATATTAGGGAGATGAATTTAAATTTGTTGACCCTCTTCAATCAAATTAGAGGGTACTAGTGGCAAAATGTGGACCAAATACTAAAACAACTCATATTAGCCCAACCATTTAAATACGGGACCCATATTTAAAAGCTACGAGTCAAATATGGAGTCCATATTTAAATGCTACGAAATAAATATGGGGCTTCTATTTGAAAGTTATGAATCAAATATGAAGCCCAATTTTAAAAGCTATGAGTCAAATATAAATCTCATTTTTAAAAGTTACGAGTAAAATATGAGTTTTTATTTACATATAGCTGGAATTATAATACTTACTTTAGTAGAAAAAAAAGGCCCAACCCATATTTGGTCCCTCTATTTATGGCCCAACTCACATTTAGCCCAATCCATATTTGATCTGCGACCCAACCCATAGTTTTGCCACTACTATTGGAGGCTCATGTAGTCCATCAGATCGAAAACTGGACCGTTGAGTTGGCAAGCATTGGTTGGATGTCGTTTTAAATTCACCCCATGTGGACCCCACACTAACAAATGCATGGTTGACAACCATGGTTCAAAGTCTTGGTATCGGCCACTCGATTTTCAACTCGGTCGCGGTATCGATCACGGTATCGGGCGATATGAAAAGATACGCTATTTAGAGAGCTCAAAAAATTCCGAAAAAAATCTAGAAATTTTAAAAAAAATACGATTAACAATGTGGACCAATCATATAAGTTTAAAACTATCCTTTAATATGCATAACATTGTACAATTGATTATATTGACGTGCTGCGAACTTGTCAGATTCAATGTTCCATGATAAATCAATGTTTTTTTTCACGGAGGAAAAAAAAACAAATGTTACTTTTTTAGTAAGAGGATAATTTTTTTTTTTTAACAAAGAGGATACAACTATTATATTCTTAGTATTATTTTTAATAAGATGATACAAATGTGTTTTTTAAGTATGTTATATTTTTCTAAAAAGGATAGAAGTGTTTCTTTTTAGTATTGTTATTTTTTTACAAAGAGGATACAAATAGTGATTTTGACAAAACACTACATTTTTTTTACAATCGTTTTTTACAGAAATGATGCAAATGTTATTTTCTTGCAAAAAAGGATGCAAATGTTATTTTTTTATAAAGGGAATGTAAATGTTATTTTTTTTTTGTTGGGTTGCAAATATTTTTTTTTAAATTGATGCAAATGTTATTTTTTTTAGAAAGAGGATGCAAATATTTTTTTTTAACTTGCGTTGTAAATGTTATTTTTACATAAAGGATGTAGATATTATTTTTACAAATGTTTATAGGATACAAATATTATTTTTACAATAATTACAGTTGTATATTTGTTTGTAAAAGAATAGCATTTACGTTTTTTTATAAATAATAACATATTAAAATATAACATTGAGAACATTATTATAAAAAATAATAACAAATAACATTTGGATCATTTGCATTCTTTAAAAAAAAAACTGGCACATACACAACGCACTAAATTAAACCCCCACACACGATGACCAAATAACCCACACACGCAGCACACTAAATTAAAAAAACAATTAGCATTTCGTAACCCCCCAAAAAACCACGCTTGCCGACACAACACTAGAGAGAGAGAGAGAGAGAGAGAGAGATTGATTCTTAGTAATTTATACCATCTCGGCCGATATATCACCGATATGGGTCGATTCCACCGCGATATCGCCGATATGGGCCGATTCCATCTCGATATCGCCGATATGGACCGATTCTACTGCGATATCGTTAATATCGGCCGATTATACCGCTATATCATCGATACTACCGAGAAATCACCAATATAAGGTCTATTCACATCAATAATTGAAAACTCAACTCGTAACTCGGAATCGGATCGGTGGACACCGATACCTATTCAACTCGGCCGTATCGTCGCGATATCGGCCTTGACTTTGAACCATGTTAACAACTCATCGGGTCTAGTTTTTTAATCCAATTTGAGGGTCTCCCTGATATTACTAAAAAAAATCATGCTTTTAATATACTATCTATATACTAGTAAAATATCTATAATCACACACACACAGAAGTGGGAGTTGTAAAATATCTTCACAGGGTACAATATCTTCACCGACTGTAAAATACCATTAGGGTGTGTTTGATTGACATGGAAATTTTTGCCATGAAAAATAGCTGTTTTGACTCATGTTTTGCCTTTGTAGTACCTTAATTGCAAATTCTTTATAGAAGAACAACACTCGTTCACATAATAATTGCTCCATCTCAAACCTCATTTTTAGTGGAAAATATTTCTTATCCACCACCAAAGAATAGGTTTCCATGGAAAATAGAAAAAGTAAGACCAAAAAGTCGTATCTTTTTCCATTCGTTTTTCAACTTCTCATCCAAATGAACTATTTTCCACATATTTTCCATGTTTGCAATCAAACGTACCCTTAATGTTAATAGTAGGGACCACACATTAACTGTGTAAAAAATGTGTGAGTTTTCAATAAAATATTTTCACATCAAGGCCGAGGACCTATGCCCATTATAGTTACTTGGGGTATGTGAAAAACTACTTATAGGATACTCTCTTTACAGCGGTTTTGCAAAAACTAAAAATAAGATACTTTTGCGTATTCATTTGTAAATAAATGAATCTTATATTACCCTCATGAGTTAGAGGGATAAAGTAGATTTGAAAAGGTAAATAGTGATATAATTTTGATTTCATTAAAAGTTGGACCGTTTATCAATGTAAGATAACTTAAAGGACTGTTACAGTTATAAGATAGTAATGCTAATACTCTCTTTGTCACAAATTAAGAGTTCATTATTCCTTTTTTGGCCGTTCCAAATTGATAGTCCACTTTCCTTTTTTGGACATAATCAACGATTCAAATTTTTCGATATTAAACATGTGTTGATCTTGGCCATTGATTAAAGATATTCTTGATCTATACAAAAAGTGAATAGGAACTCTTAATTTGGGACGAAGGGAGTATGCTTTAGGAACAGATTCCCAAGGATGATAAGTAATGAAGTTGTAATATTGTAGTAATTTATGTCATCTCTTCGGAAAATTAAAGAATATAGACAAAAGATGATGTATCTCCCTAAAACGGCACCCCATGGTGCAACTCACTCAATTGAGCCCTAGGATCCGGGATTGCACTAACTGCCGAGAGAGAGAGAGAGAGAGAGAAGGGTTGTTCTGTTTTTAACTCTTCTGTTGATTACTTAGATCTTTTATTAGTTTTATTAGACAATCTCCAGATCATTGGGCCCAAAATGTCCCAATGCTATTTTGCTCAACCAAAAACAAGTGCAACTGTATAGCATTAAACAAGATAAATAGGAGAATATAATAAAAAATCTCCCTTGCCACATGATGGGTGAAAAATATATAATTAACAAATGCTAAATAACATTGAAAGACGAAGAATATTATCTCGCGCAACAATGCGACAGTCTCCTGGATTGACTAATCTTAGGGCACTTTGATCTCAAATTTGCCAATTTTCTTTACAAAATGCTATTTTCTTTCCATCGCCTCGTAGATGGCCTTCGATTAAGTTATTAATTAGTAATATTTTTCTTCTTTCCAAGTAATTTCCTTTTTAGATTTAAGTACGAGCCTCGATGAGTAAGTATTATCAAACCTATTAATTAAAGGCTCCTCGCTACAATAAATATGCAACATTTATAATAAAGGAGAGAGAGAGAGAGAGCTCAATCATGAAGCTTCTTAAGCCCCTCAAATTCCCATTGGTAACGTTAGTGGCCGTGCGTGTGTTTGTAAAGCGCTTCGACCCTAACATACATCAAAAGACAAAAATAAGAATTCATCTTAGCAGGTTTGAAATGTCAGGATGAATAAGGGCAATCGTTTGATTTTTTTTCCTATGCCAACTAGGGGTGGAAATGTGGTGTATGATGTTGTGTTATGACAATTTGCAAGCTTAGAGTTAAGTATTAGGAGCCTAAATGTTTAGTCTTAGACCATCTCTAAGTGTCTGGCAAAACACATATTGTCTATTTCCTAATTTTCACAGATGAACCAAGTCGTCCACCATTTTTCAACCCACATTTTGGCCCGTTTTGGTAAAACAATTAAATGTGGATGGGAGAACATTTTTACCTCGAGCAACATCATGGTTATCTCATGTACAAGATGTACACGAGGTCTTGAGTATTTTATTGTATTTTTATTTACGTGTTTCCTTTAGGGTATTCCTTATTTTAGTTATATTTTTGTTAGTATTATAGGTGTAGGGTAATATTACCTTGAAATATTCTTAATATGTCCTCTTTAGTCTTTCGACATTTTTGGGTTACCATGGTTGTCAAGATAATTTTACTAATAAATCCACGACAATTTAAACTGCCAATATCATTACTGATTGCCCAAATTCAAATGACAGACACAAAAATATATGTGGTTCAACATGTCAGCCTTGTGTACGCACATGAGGAAAGAAAGATGATTTTTTGATAAGGAAACTTGGGTGCTAGAATGATAGCTGAGAGCCAAGCCCTTAAGGTTACAAACATGTATTCAATGATACCTTTTTTGTAAGGGTCTTGATAACATGTGCTCTAAGGGCACACATTTGGAATCCAAAAATAGTAGGGGCAAAGTTCCGATATACCTATTTTGAGGCTCAAAACATGTGCACCACTAAGAGTCTTGCTGAGGTTATCCTTTCCTTCTTTTTAGGTATTCTCCATGATGATGCTTATCTTTTGTTTAGGGTGAACCATTCACGGCTCAACAGTAATCATGGGATCATCCTTGACCTGGGTACGGTCGGTTAAACCTTCACATCGTGCTGCATCATTTTAGTCGGTGGTCGACTTGGTCATAGGCTTTTAGTTTTTAAGGACACATGTCAGGATCCCAGAATAAAGGTTAGTCCCCCTTTCAATAGCTAAGTTTATACATAGGACCTTTTACCATTTTACTCACTTTTACTTATAAGGATGAATGAGTGAGGAAAACTCTATTTTTAAAAAATATATTGTTGTTGCGCTTACATCAAATTGGTATTAGAGCCGCATTCATTCTTTGAGGTGGGTTACGACGTCGTGGAGCATGTGTAAGGCTTAGAGGAATTGGTGGGACCACTCCTTCAAGCCATGCACCCGCTGTTCGTGGTATAGGGGCACCGCCTTCATTTTCTCCTTTTTCTTCGTGTAATCAACCCCCACCGGTGTTATTCAGCCCCAACAATACGCGACTAACTCTCATTGCCCTGCTTCTGTCCATTCCCTAAAATCCCCAAAAGGCCAAACCTACTATGACATGCAACAATCTAACAAAGCTACTAACTCGAGCACTATATCTTAAACAAACAGAATCCAAAACCAGGGTCCGCTGCAAATCACCCCTAAACACATCTCACCCATTGCGAATCCAAGATTGATGAGTCTCTAATCTTCATCAGCGCTTGACGATCATCGCCAATGTTTAATAACGTCTATTGGTGCGTTCGACGATGGAACCCCAGAGGCGGAAAGTAATCATGAGCCCTAGTTGTAGGGCTGCTTGAATTCGCCGATCATGTCCTCCCTTTCGCTAACCACTAATGAGCCCCTTCTGGTTGATGATCTAACAATCTCGAACGACTCCCCTCAACCTCCCTTTCGCTAGTGGTTGAGGTTCTTAGGGTTGCAAACGACGGGTAAGAGGGAAGGCATGGGTTACTCACATAAACTCCGACTCAATTGGATCCAAGGTCATAATCGTGGCCCACAACCTTTAGAACAACACTGTGGTGACAATAAATCTCAACACAAATGATAAGCAATGCAATCACCAGAATAAATAAAGAACAAAAAATATCTGCAATCACACACAACACAGGATATACGTCCACGGTGGTCTACGTCCACGGTGGTGCTCTCTCTATTGTATTTCTCTTTACTCCAGGGGAGCGTTTACAAAATTGCGAGCCCTTTGTCTCGGGCTGAGGGTTTAATATGTACATGTTATTTCTTGGAGAGTGGGGGTGTTGGACTCCTCCACGTTAGCTCATAACCCCTAGAATATCTCTTGAGAGATTTTAGGAGTTGAATGGGTCACCACTGAATCAGCTATGCACGAGGCCTTTTAAACTTTGGACCGGACTTAATCGGGATACTCATCTGGGCCGGAATAATTAGTCGAGGTACCCACAATTGCCCCAAAAGTTTTTGGGTCACAATTTGGGCCCAATAATTTTAAATAATAGCCTTAATGGCATTTTTGTGAATTGCGTAGCACCTTGGGATCGAAGCGCCTTTCTCGAGTAGATTTAGGCGGCAGATTTGCTTCGTTTCTTGTGCGTTATGATTGAGAGGGTTTAAACTAGTTTGGAGAGGCCATTCCCTGACATCGCTTCAAATCTCTTTGCGTTCTCTAGATTTCTCCAACTTCTCACGGTGCTTTCTCACTTCCAGGTCTTGTATTTCATCTTCAAGCGTCTTTGTTATCCTCCCATCTTCTTTGCTTGTGGCTTTGCATTGTCTCAAGCTGATTCTTCCTTCGTAAGTTCTTCACACTCCATCTCTTTTCTTTTTTTGTTGGAATTTCTTCATTATCGATACTAGGGTTTCTCTTTTTTTATGGCGAAAATAGGCAATAGGTCGATAACTGAGTTTAAGAAGTTTTACAATATTCCAAACTGGGTAGACATTGAATGTGCCCCTATTCCTCGTAATGTGAGAGATATTGAGGACGGTCACCGAATACATGTTCTTCTGTTATCCCGGGGGGGTCTTACTTTTCCCCCAAATCGCTTGTTTTTGCATCTTTTTAGTTACTTCTTTATAGTACCTGCACAGTGCTCGCTAAATGTTTGGAAAATTGTCAATGGTGTACATAGAATTAATCAGCTCTATGGCACCAATCTAGGTCTTGCTGAAATTTTCTATTATTATTCTTTTTTCCGAACAAGCTCTGGTCTCCTTTATCTCAAAGCTAGGAGTCGGGTATTGGTAGTAAATCTACCTGATTCACACAAGGACTACTGGCACGAGGGGTTCATTGTCAGAAACTGGCAGTTCCCTCCCCAAACTGAAGGGGCGAGGTACAGGGACCTGAGATTCCCTTTTATGGGGAGGAATATATAGGTAAACATAGCCCTTGTTCTGCTCGTGGATTTTCTATTATTGTACCGTTTTTCTCATATTTCCATCTTCATCTTTTTTAACGAAGTCAAAGAACACAGAGCCTGCTCTTCGCGAGACTCGAGCTACTGAGCTAGTCAAGACTTGAAAGATCAGGGAATACTTGGCTGACGGTGAGCATCGGCGATCAGCCGCATTCCTTTTGGAGTATAAGAACATTAGGTCCAGCTTCATTGCCCGTCCGGTGGATAGTGTTCCTCAGCTAGATATCACAGAAGAGGTTGTTGCTGACCCCATTTAATTGGACGAGGAGGAAAGCAGTTATGGTGAAGAGAGTGAGGCAGCTGACAGGGCGAGCTGAAGGTGATTATAGTGAGGAGAGTTCAAGCGGCGAAATATCTTCCAGTTCGGAGGAGGGTTCTGAGGACTTAGAAAGCTCGAGCGAGGAAGACATAACTCCCCCTAGGAAAAATCTGATCCATGATGATGATGAAGACAATGTGCTGCTCGCACGCAGGTTGAAGAAGCAAAAATCTGGGAGTGGGGATGTTGCCACTGGCTCCCAGACTGCGGCTCACGAGCAGGAAATGGAAGAAGAAAGAGGAGGCGGTGGTGAAAGAGAGGGAGAGAAAGAAAGTAGAAGAGAGGAAGAAGAAGGAGAGAGAGGAGGAGAGGAGGAGAGAAGGAGAGAAGAAGTGAGGACCAGGGGGGTTCTGTTGCCCTTTCCCCTCAACTAGCTCCGGCGGTGCTTGAGAGAGCAGTTTTGCCCGCTGATCGCCAGAGGTCGTCTAGCATAGGGACCGACCAGTTAGCCCTGAAGGCAAGTCAAGGGCTAGCCTTTGGTGAGTTTTTTCTAACTCCTATTTTCGCAATTCTCCTTTTACTGTCTCTCTTGCTAATGTTCTTTTTCTTTCTGCAGTTTGTTTCCGACTTCACCGTCCTCTATCGCAGCCGCGATGAGTTGGCGAGGAAGAATGCTGAGTTGGAGGCGAATCGGAAGGCTGCTACTACTGCTCATAAGTCTTCCAACCTCGCCTTAGCCAAGGCGAACAAGGCAAAGGAGGCAACGACTAAGGAGCTCGAGGAGCGCAGTCCTATGACTTGGTCTGCACGAGCAAGCTGGCGGTGATGGAGGAGAACAAGGTGCTTGCTGTGAAGGTGAAAAAGGCGGAGTCTGAGGTTGCTACTCTCAAGGAGAGTTCGTATAATGTTGGATGGGCTGCAGCGTACGAGGATGCTGAGGGCCAGATTGGCTATATTAGCCGTCTCAACTTTAAGAAGGGTTGGGATAAGGCCTTGCTCGCTGCCGAGGTGGACGTTGATTACCCCCTCTTTGATGAGCACGACTATGGCCCAAAGTCTGTTGTGGATGAGATGCCCCCTCCTGCTGCCAATGATGGTGCTCCAGCTGTTCAGACTACTTCTGCTGGTGCTCCCCTTGATCAGGGGACGGTGACTGCTCCGCCTGAGGGGGGGCGCGCCTGGGAGTGCCGCAGATGAGGCGAAACAACCAGCGTCCTCAGAGCAGACTTTTTGTATTTTTTCTTTGTATTTCAGTTGTTCTTTCCTTTTGCTGATGTACTTGAACTTTGTTTTAATGAAATGAAATTCTGCTCCCTTTCGCGTACTGATTTATTTGTTCTTAACTGCTTATATGGTTTGTAGCTCATTGATATTGAGGAATATATTCCTGCTACCTCTCAACTAGGACAAATTCTTGGTCCTGAAGCGAGCAATCGAGTTCGTCGTGCTTTTGTAAGAATTTGCAAGTCACTTAGGTCGAGGAACCAAGAGTATAAGGATCAGTCGGAGCTCGTTGCTAAGCTGAAGGACAGGCTCCAAGAGATGGAAGAGGTCGTCGCTTCTGTTCAAGAAGAAGTAGATGCTCTGAAGGCCAAGCTTCTGGATGCCTCCGAAGTTAATCAAGTTGGAGAGGTACTTCAACAAGAGAATGATGCTTTATGGAGAGAGGTCTCGCGATTAAGGGAGAATGCGCGGAGCATTGCCCCTCGAGTTCTGCGTGGTACCTCTTCATCGGTTGGTTCGCGAGCTGGTACTAATGACAGTGGCTCAACTAGGGGGATTGCCGAGCTTCGGGGTGATGTTCGTAGGGCGTATGTGATAGCTGCCGGTCTTCAAAGAGATGTTACCTCGCTGAGGCACCTGTTCAAGAAAGGTCCTCGACAGGTGTGGGCTGATGGTTATGATCAGGGTTGGATCGACGCTCCGACGAAGTTGAGGGAGGTCGAGGAGCTATCTTTCATTAGAGGATGGTTGAGTGCTCTTAGGGAGTTGCAGGTCCCTAGGAACTCTGTCCTCTGGTATCGTCATGAGATCTCCCCCTCAACTTAGATGCCGAACCCATTCAGGAGGGATGATCGATGGGTTCCTATAGATGCCATCCCAAGGCAGCTCGTGGAACCAGATTCAGATGAAGTCGAGGAGGAATTAACTCCTCACCCAGATGATGGTCGAAGAGCGCAAGTGGCTGACTTTCTTGGTCAGCAACCTAATCCTCATTAGGGTTTACTTTACTCAGCATATGTAACTTTCTGTAATGATGTAATAAAATAGTTATGTTTTGGGCAATTTTGCCGACTAAACATGTGTTGTGTATTTTTTACTTCATTGTTTTCTTGTTCGACTATCTTGGGCTTTTTTAGCCGACTAGACTTGACATAGGTAGAGTTGGTTTGTTGAGTGAGTATCCCCCCAGTCCAGTATGCTTTCATTATACCATTCTGCCTTACTTTACCTTTTATGTTGTGTCGTCACACTTCCTTAGGCCTAAGTATGGCAATAGCGAGGACACACCTGGTGTTTGGTATTCCACCCGAGCAGAATTTTCGAGCCAAACAATGTTGGCAACTAGCCTGGGTTGGTCATGTTACCTAAGGGCCCCCTGTAGGGCTTCATATATTGCCAGGGGCAATGCTAGGAGGTCATTCATGTCTGATGACGAAAGCCTGAGGAGGTTCATTACATACTGACCATGCTTTAAAACGAGTTAAGGGGGGAGCCTGTAACTTGGAAAAGGTGCATGAATCATAACGTATTTGAGAAAAATCAACACTTCATAGGGTGCTACTGCCAAGCAAATCTTTATTAATCATAAATGAATTGAAACTTTCGACATTGAGTTAAAAAAGATAAAGAAAAACTAGAAGTAAAATTTCTTCAAGTTGGCTGCATTCTAAGCTCTAGGTATCTCCCCGCCCTCCAGCGTTTCTAATTGATAGGCTCCTTGTAGGTCGTCTCTTATCACCTTGAATGGCCCCTCCCAGTTTGTCCCTAGCTTGCCATCCGATGATTTTACAGCGCT
Source organism: Sambucus nigra (assembly GCA_949130495.1). Taxonomy (NCBI): domain Eukaryota; kingdom Viridiplantae; phylum Streptophyta; class Magnoliopsida; order Dipsacales; family Adoxaceae; genus Sambucus; species Sambucus nigra. The sequence continues at coordinate 249,916,607 of OX422218.1, read as the reverse complement.
GCGAAGAACTTTCCTTAGGACGTAGTCCCCAACTTGGAATGTTCTTGGATTGACCTTCTTGTTGTAGTGCCTTGCTAGCTGCTGCTGATAACTTGCTAGTTTCACTAGAGCCAGCTCTCTTCGTTCTTCAGCTAGGTCAGGTTCAGCGAGCAATGCTGCATCGTTCTGGCCTTGCTCGACCAGGGTGGACCTCATGGTAGGGAGGTCAGCTTCCAAGGGGATGATTGCTTCCATACCATATGTTAGTGCGAATGGGGTTTCCCCAGTTGCTCGCCGTGGGGTAGTGTGGTAAGCCCACAGGATGTGGGGTAGTTCGTTTACCCATGCCCCTTTGGCTCGCTCCAAGCGCTTCTTCAATCCATCGATCACTGTTTTGTTGGAAGCTTCGGCTTATCCATTGCTTTGAGGGTATGCCACAGAACTGAAGTGGTGCCTGATCCCGTGGTCGCTACAGAAACCCTGAAAGAGGCCGCTTTCAAATTGGGTTCCGTTATCGGTGATGATGGTCTTGGGGATCCCAAAACGAGTGACGATGTTCCTCTATATGAACCTTATCATGTCTGCGTCTCTAATGTTTGCCAGCGGCTTTGCCACTATCCATTTGGTGAAGTAGTCTGTTGCGACTAACAGATACTTGCGATTACCGGCTGCGGTAGGAAGATTGCCTACGATGTCCATTCCCCATTGGGCGAAAGGCCTTGGGCTGGTAAGTGACTTCAGGTCGCTGGCTGGCTGGTGGACCATAGGAGCGTGAAGTTGGCATTTTTTGCATTTGCGAGCATAAACTCCAGCGTCTTTTTGCATAAACGGCCACCACCAGTAGCCTTCTTTCATTGCTCGGAAAGCTAGCGACCTGCCCCCAATGTGACTCCCACAGAAGAACTTGCTCGACGTCCTTCGGGTGAACGCACTGGAGGTAGGGCCCAGTGAAAGATCTCCTGTACAGTTTTCCCTCAGAAGATAAGTGAAAGCGAGCAGCTTTGACTCTTATCTGATGAGCTTTTATCGTCTGGTAGCGCACCGTCCTTCAAATAATCCCTTAAGGGGTCAATCCAACTGGGGGCGGTCTCAATCTGAAGGACATGTCCTACGTTTGACAGTTCGTCGATCTTGTTGAGGCTTGGCTGGGCGAGAAAGTCAATCAGAATTGTTCTCTTCAAGTCGGAATTGATCGCCGAGCTTAAGGCTGCTAAGGCGTCAGCATGGCTGTTCTGTCCTCTAGGGAACTGTTGGACGGTGACTTGTTCGAAGTTGGCCATCAATTTTTTGGCTGTGGCGAGGTAGGCTGCCATCCTTTCATCCATAGCATTAAAATCGCCACTTATCTGGTTGGAGCGCAACTGTGAGTTGCCTAACACTTGGAGCTGCTTTGCTCCCAGCGCGTGTGCCTTCTATAGGCCTGCTATTCGTGCTTCATATTCTGCTTCGTTGTTGGAGGCTTTAAATCTAAGCTTGATCCCTTGCTTGAGGATTGCATCTTCAAGGGTAATCAGCACGATGCCTACTCCTGCCCCCTTAGAATTGGAGGCACTGTCAACGAATAGTCTCTAGATGCCTAATGCCGAGGGAACTTCCTGCTGATGAATAGTTAGAGGTTGGTCACAAGGATGTTCTATAAATTCCACGATGAAGTCGGCGAGGACCTGTCCCTTGATGGCATTCCTTGGCTGGAACTGGATGTCAAATTGCCCGAGCTCGACTGACCACTTTGAAAGTCTACCGGACAGATCTGCTTTTCTCAGGACTGCTTTACGAGGGTGGGATGTAAGGACGACGATGGAGTGGGCTTCGAAGTAATGTTTCAATTTCCTTGAGGCTACCACTAGCGCAAAGCCGAGCTTTTCTAGTGGTAGGTATCGCTGTTCGGCATCCAGGAGGGTCTTGCTCGCGTAATAGACTAGGTGCTGGATCCCCGTTCTTTCGCATACCAATGCAGAACTCACAGCATGGATGGAAACTGCGAGGTATAGGTACAGAGAATCATTCTCTTGAGGTATTACGAGCAAGGGTGGTGTGCTGAGGTAAGCTTTGAGCTCCTCTAATGCCTTCTACCAATCCTCGTTCCACTCCACATTTTTGCTCTTCTTTTACAACTGGAAGAATGGCTGGCACCTCTCGGATGACTTCGAGATGAACCGATTTAGGGCGGCGAGCATCCCCGTGAGCTTCTGCATGTCTCGTATCGTACGGGAGGGGCTGTACCCTACTGATGGCGTCAATCTGGTCTGGGTTAGCTTCAATGCCTCTCTTGCTAACCAAGTACCTAAGAAATTTTCCTGACTGGACACCAAAGGAACACTTGCTTGCGTTACGTTTCATTCGGTATTTCCTGAGGATTTCGAAGGCCCTTGATAGGTCAGAGAGGTGATCTTTTTTAAGCTTGCTCTTGACGAGCATATCATCGATGTAGACCTCCATGGTGCTCTCCATTTGGTCTTTGAACATTTTGGTGACCAACCGCTGGTAAGTTGCTCCTGCGTTTTTGAGCCCAACGGGCATGACCTTGTAGCAATATAACCCAATTGTGGTTCTGAATGCTGTCTTGTCTTGATCTGGCTCGTGTAGGGGGATTTGGTGATACCCGGAGTATGCGTCTAGGAAACTCATTCTTTCATGAGCCGCTGTGGCATCCACCAACTGGTCAATTTTCGGGAGAGGGAAACTGTCTTTAGGGCAAGCTCGGTTAAGATCGGTGAAGTCAATGCAAATTCTCCACTTTCCGTTGCTTTTCGGGACTACTACTGGGTTGGACAACCACTTAGGGAATTGAACTTTCCGTATGGATCCTGCATCCAGCAGCTTTTGCACTTCCTTCTCCACAGCCTTGGCTTTCTCGAGTGCAGTTCGCCGTGCCTTTTGTGCGATCGGCTTGAAAGCCGGGTCAACGTGCAGCCGATGACAAACCACACTGGGATCAATCCCTGGCAGCTCGTAGGGTTCCCACGCAAAAATGTCCAAGTTATTCCGCAAAAGTACCGTCAGTTCTTTCTTCTTTCGATCTGTGAGAGAGGCTCCGATCAAGAACATTCTATCTTTCTTGTCGCCGCCGGCTGCAACTTCCTCCAGGTTTTCAACGACCCTTTCATAGGGGAGGAGCCAGGTCTCCTCCACTCCAGGTCTTCCATATCTTGGCTGCTATTTGGAAGGTATCAAACCTTCCTGTTCTTCAACCTTCTCCTTAGCTTTCTCGACCTTCTTCTCTAGTTTGGGGCGGATGGCTGCTATAAAGAACTTCCTCGCCATCTCCTGATCTCCATGGATCTCCATCACTCCTCGCTCAGTCACATATTTGAGTTTCTGATGGTAGGTAGAGGGAACGACCTTCATTGCATGTAGCCATCCTCTACCAAGGATCGCCTGGTACGGTGAGTCAATATCGACCACCAAAAATTCGATCATCTTGGAGATATTTCCTTCCCTCACTGGCAGTACAATCTTTCCCAAAGGGATGGTTACTGTCACACCCCAAACCCAATTCAGTGCTAATGATTTATTTCATGGTAATTAAATCGTAATCTTAAACCACTCAAAATATAATTCGTTTCAAGATTTCATATATGATGTATACAATTAATGTAATTATGTTCCCTGTATCATAACGTAATTAATATCAGAGTCATAATTAAGCGAACCTACCATACTATGATTAACTAGTACCCTCATCAAATTAAACTATGTTATCTCAGTATATCCAGTGTATGAGTGTAGTAAAATCCTCAGTGTGACAATAATAAAATTTCCATATTTAAACCCCATCTCTCTCTAACGATGCAACTCTCCAAATTACTGATCATAGGGTGTCCTAGCTGGCAGTATACAAACCTGAAAATGTAAACATATAAAACCATGAGTTAAAAAAACTCAGTGAATGTACTACATATCTACTCAGTGAATGTACTACATATCTATATAGTAAAAGTACTATATTAACATCTTAATTATATTAACACCTCTTGGCTGTTGATAAGCCATAACATCTCTTGGCTATAAATAAGCCATAACATCTTTTGGCTATAATAAGCCATAACATCACTACAGAATACATACATATCATATTTATAATCAACTCAGTAACTATATCCATATCCAACTCAGTAACCACACATGTCATGTCCAAATTCAACTCGATAACCACACATATTATATCTATATTCAACTCAATAACCACCCATATCATATCCATATTCAACTCAGTAGGTACAACATATCGTATCTATAATCAACTCAGTAACTATATCCATATCTAACTCAGTAACCACACATATCATGTCCATATTCAACTCGGTAACCACACATTATATCTATATTCGACTCAATAACCACCCATATCATATCTATAATCAACTCAGTAGGTACAACATATCATATCTATAATCAACTCAGTAACCATATCCATATCCATATCCAATTCAGTAACCACACATATCATATTCGTATTCAACTCGGTAACCACACATATTATATCTATATTCAACTCAATAACCGCACATATCATATCCATATCCAACTCAGTAACCACTCATATCATATCCATATTCAACTCAATAACCACACATATCATATCTATATTCAACTCAGTAACCACTCATATCATATCCATATTCAACTCAGTAAGTATATCATATCTATACCCTATCCATATTCAACTTATTAAGTACTAAATATCGTATCTATAATCAACTCAGTAACCATATCCATATCCAACTCAGTAACCACACATATCATATCTATATTCAACTCAGTAAGCACTCATATCATATCCATATTCAACTCAGTAAGTATATCATATCTATACCCTATCCATATTCAACCCAGTAAGTACCACATATCAAATCTATAATCAACTTAGTAACCATATGCATATCCAACTCAGTAACCACACATATCATATTCACATTCAATTCAGTAACCACCCATATCATATCTATATTCAACTCAGTAACGACTCATATCATATTCGTATTCAACTCAGTAAGTATATCATATCTATACCCTATCCACATTCAACCTAGTAAGTACCACATATCATATCTATAATCAACTTGGTAACCATATGCATATCCAACTAAGTAACCACACATATCATATTCACATTCAACTCAGTAACCATACATATCATATTTATATTAAATTCAATAACCACCCATATCATATCTATATTCAACTCAATAAGTATATCATATATCTATACCCTATCCATATTCAACTTATTAAGTAACACATATTATATCTATAATCAACTCAGTAACCATATCCATATTCAACTTAGTAGCTACACATATCATATCCATAATCAACTCAGTAAGTACTACATATCATATTTATGATCATGTATAAATACATCTTACCAGTGAGTACACTCACCTTGACAACTTAATGGGATTTTTCCTTTGCCTTTGTCTGGCACATGTTCAACGAGTTCTTCTTCCCTTCCTATCATTCTTACAATATCAATAATGTCATAAGAATATAAAAAATCCAAAGAGTAACTTAAACGTAACTCAATTCATAAGCATCATATGATCCCATTCACATCATTTATCATAGATAAAGTTCCATCTAAATTCATGTCAATATAGTTAACGTATCCAAATCATATACTAAACATGCTTTTATTTCTTATTGGTAATCCAATTATTATCATATTAGGTTTCCAATACAACAGACGAAACATCATTTCAGGTTCCTAGACCAAGTTATTCTTCAGTACATAGCAAATCTTCCCTATAGGCTCATCCATCGTTCAGTCAACTTCCAGGAATTTTTTATAATTTCTCTACATAAATTTCCATGATATTCCATCCAATATCAGTAAACATATTGAATAATACAAAATTAAAGTTTCATAATTTTTAGAGTTCATTTGCTATGTCAAACCAAACATCGAACACATGGTATGCGTACTTACACTTTTGGAGCAGATTTTTGACTACACAAGGTTCCTAATCGAAACAATTTTAAGGGTTTACACGTTCAATATTTTGCGTAAACTTGCATCTATTCATGCCTATAAACCAAGGCATGAAAGTTATATATACAATATATGATTTATACAATTTCAATAAGTAACATAAGAAAAATAACAAGAATTACATATAGAATTACCTTAAGGACTTTTTCGTAATTTCCCACAAATTTTTCTCCAATTTTTCTCCTCTATTTTTCTTCTCCGACTTCCCACTTCTCTTCCTCTCAAGCCAAAATCTTTAATGGATGAGTTTTGGCTGAAGGAGGAGGTAATCTAAAGGTTTTAAAGTCGGTCAAACTCACCTCCTTCCTTAACCAATCAAAATCCACCATTTGTTATACTAATAAGACGAAATATCATTTAACGAATGGACAAATTTGCCCCTGCTTCGTAATTCCAACATAACTTCTTGCTCGAACCTCCGTTTAACACACCGTTTGTTTTGTTACAAACCAAACTCATATATCTATAACTATGTAGTTTTCACCTCAAGTCAAGTATTATATTATAAGGGTCAAAACTAGTCTCCAACATGAGCATTCCTACCTAAAACTTCAAAATTTTGTGTTTGTAAATAATTCGATATTTCATGATTTATGAAGGTAGGATTAGACTAAACAAAATAACCTAGTATTATATATTAATACACATTATCCATGTCCCCAATTATATCTGGGTTGTCACACTTACTTTTCTAGCGAAGCCAACTAGAGGAACGGTGGCTTCCTTTAAGTTGGCGATGCTTAACTTTAACTTTCTGAATAGGTCGAGATACATTACTTCGGATGAGCTACCTTGGTCGGCGAGCAACTTGTCTACGTCATAGTTAGCTATCCTGAGTGTAATGATCAAGGCATCATGATGTGGGGTCCTCACCCCCACTAGGTCTTCATCCGTGAACACAATATGCTTGCTGTAGTCGACGTCCACTGCTCGCCAACGCTTTCCTGCTTGCGTTTTGGCTGGATCGATTTGAAAAGCTTGCATTACTGTCGTAAGCTTTTTGACTTCCATCCGAGCCGAGTTTCCTTGAATCTGCTTTAGATCGAAAGCCCCATGAATCACTGCGAACTCATGGCCAACGTCCTCCTCGAGTAGGTTGTCAGGCCTTTGATCTCCATTGGCAGCGACCTTCTCTGCCTTCTTTTCTACAAATTCGTTCAAGTGTCCAGTTTGAGCTAACTCTTCAAGGTGAGACTTGAGGGCTTTGCAGTGCTCGGTTTTGTGCCCACCCTCTTTGTGGAAAGCACATCTCAGTTCATTGTTCCTTTTTGAGGGGTTTCCTCTCATCTTCCTGGGCCACTTAACGAACGGCTCGTCCTTGATAATTGCTAGAATCTTGTAGATTGGTTCTTTAAAAACTGTGTTCACTGCCTGAAATGCTTTTGAGGCATCACTTTTGTTCCCATTCTTGGGGCCGCTCTTGCCCCCATTTTTACTTCCTTTCTTTTTTGTTGCTCAGTTTTGTCGCTGCCCATGCTGGCGAACTTGGCGCGACCATTCTCCCCTGCACTGAGACGGGTCACATCTTCAACTTTGGCGTATTTTGCAATACGAGCCATTAGGTCGTCGATGGTCGTGGCCTCCTTCGTGAGGGACTGGTGCAAGAGACAGGAGCTGGGTAAACCAATCTTAAAGGATGCCACGGCGACCTACTCCGAGCAGTCCTTGACCTCGTTGAATAACTCCCAATATCTCTTCGCGTAGTCTCTAAGGCTCTCCTGGGGCGTTTTCTTCATTGTCAACAAAGCATCCATCCTCTTCGGATGGGAGCTGCTGGTAATGAAGCGAGCTGTGAAGAGTTCTGCCAGGGACTCAGAACTTCTGATGGATCTGTGAGGGAGTTTTTCGAACCACTTTTAAGCTATGTCATGCAAGCTCGATGGAAAGATCCAGCACATCAGCGCGTCCTTATGGTTCCAGAGGTCATGGCCTGCCTGTACTGCCTAACATGGTCAATAGGATCAGTCTTTCCATCATAGATCTTGAATCGGGGCATTGCGAACTTCTTGGGGACTTCTTCTTCTTCTATCTCCCTTGAGAAAGGGGATTTCATCTGAGTCCTGAGAGCTCGCCTGGCTAGCTCTCTGGTCGACCTGGCACCCCGATGTGCGGGGTGTTGCTCCATTTCTCTCCGGACCAGATTTCGTATGTTGTCGTTTCCTCGGCCTGGGCTCTTATAACGGCGAGCTGATTGTTGTTGCTCGGGCAAGTCGTCATCTGACCTGTGTCCCTCAAATCTTTGAGATCCACGTCTGGGGCTCCTTCCTCGGCTGCGAGACCTGCTCGCCTGAGGGCTAGGAGTGCGATAATGACGTTGCCTCGTGCTGCGATGGAGTTCTCTTTTCATCTTCTCCAGTCTTCTCTTGAGGCGAGCGCTCTCGGCCTCCTGCTTGCGAGTGGCTTCCTCCTGCTCTTGGAGCCTGGCCTCATAGACGTCGATCAGCCTGGAGAGTCTGCGTGGACCTGGCTGGTCCCTGACTTTCTTCTGAAGCTTGCCATTCTAGGCGAGGCCTAGGATTTGAGCGTCGAACTTCAGATCTAACCCTACGAGGGGCTGGTTGCTCTTGAATATCCCATGCTTGAGGGGCATTGCTGCTGTGACCAGACATTCTAGGTTCTTGTTGGTGAAGGCTTTCTTAAAGGAAAACAATCGATTCCCACAGACGGCGCCAATTGTTGTGACAATAAAGCTCAACACAAATGATAAGCAAATGCAATCACCAGAATAAATAAACAACAAAAAATAACTGCAATCACACACAAAACAGGATATACGTGGTTCGATAAAATGACCGACGTCCATGGTGGTGCTCTCTCTATTGTATATCTCTTTACTCCAGGGGGAGTGTTTACAAAATTGCGTGCCCTTTGCCCCGGGCTGAGGGTTTAATATATACATGTTATTTCTCGGAGAGTGGGGGTGTTGAACTCCTCCACGTTAGCCCATAACCCCTAGAATATCTCTTGAGAGATTTTAGGAGTTGAATGGGTCACCTCACCACTGAATCAGCTATGCACGAGGCCTCTAAACTTTGGTCCGGACTTAATCGGGCTACTCATCTGGGCCGGAATAATTAATCGAGATACCCACAAACGCCATTTTGAAAACTTATATTTTCCTCATCTTCCGTAAGAGAACACCCATTTTTCTCCCATTCTTCTTTGTGATCTTTCATCACATTGTTTGTGGTTTCAACTTCCTTCTTAAGTGACGGCACCCTCACCTCATGGTAGCTAAGTGCTTTCAAATTGGGACCATATTGCCTGAACGCTTCAATAAAGGCTTGAAAGCTATCATATTTAACGACACTAAATGCAAGCGTCATACATCCTAGAAAATTGGGTGCATGCACTAGCTCTTCACTCCTTTTCGACGGGTATTTTCATCAAACCTCATTTGTTTCCCCTTCCATTATTGCACCACAACCTCAGGATTGGGAGTGAAATACAAAATGGTTGGACCTTTTTGTTTTGGTTGCTTTCTTGCCATGAATTTTGGGGGGTTATTATTTGCCCGATGAGAACCATCAATGGGATGTCGCCTCTCACTAGTAACCTCCACAACATCATCCGCATCCTCTTTTCTCTAATGCCACCAAATTCATCAAAGTCTGGTGGTGCCAAATTAATTTGCTCTCTTGTTTTCTTTTAACCTATACTCCTAAAATTTCTTCTCTTACATGCACAAGACATGCTTGGCAAGCTGCAGCGATTCTATACCCACCTGTTTAGCTTAGAATATCCCCCCTTTGGTAACTTTCTTACAATATTTTAATGTTACTGCATTTGTGTCTTTAAGGTTAGCCAACAAAACATGCGGATCCTTCTTTAACGGCCCTTCACTTGCCGTTTATAAATCTAAAGACAACAAATGCAATAGAAAAATTCAATTAATTGAGAAAAAAACAACAAACTATATAGAAAAATAACAAAGCACTGGTTGAAACAAAAACAAACAAAAGTAGGGCTCATTTGGAACATATTCCCATTTGACATCAACTAGAGCAGGCAAAGAAAACAGAGAAAAGGCTGTTTGTCAATATTTTTTGCTACATAAAATAACTCTGTTTGAAACAAAACCAACAAAAGTATTCATTTGAAACATGTTTTTCCATTACACATCAATTTGAGAGGGAAAATAACAGAAAATTGGCTGTTTGTCATTTTATTTTGCTACAAAAGTTAACTCTGTTTGAAACAAAACCATTTGAAAAATAACCGTGTTTGCCAATATTTTTTGCTACAAAAAATGACGTCACTCTATTTCTACAAACTAAATCAATGCATTGCTATTTATCATTTGAATAAAAGAAACACATTTGAAAACAGAAAACAGGGTATTTTGCTAATAACCATTCTTTGATTACAAAAACAGAGCTTACGAAACAGAAAATAGATGAAAAAATAAAGGAAAATATGTTAACAAAAGAGCACAAAATAGCAGAAGAAAAAAAGGAAAATAAAAAAGGGAGAGAAGTTCGACGAAGTTCAAAGAAGAGGAAAAAAGAAAAAAGCAAAGAAAAAGAGTGAGGAGAAGAAGACGGATGAGTGAGGAAGAAGAACATAAGAAATAAATATCTTCAGGAACAAGGGCGCCATCTGGAATCGTAGCTGATGGAGGTGGTTGCCAGCTGCAATCATTGCGGTAGAGAAGAAGAAAAGGGTTGCCGGCTGGTCTCAGTGGAGTCCGTGTTCTCTTCTGCCTTTTTTCCAACTTGTTTGCTATGAAATTGAAAAGTAACAAAGAACTAGGGCAAAAAGTATCCCAGTGACTTTTATGAACCAAACAGAAGAACCTTTTCATTTCTTATTTGGACTAGTCAACATATATTATAAAAAAAGAAAAAGAACAGCTTGGGCCTTGTTTCATCAAGTCGTGGCTAGGCGCGCGCGCCTAGGGGACAGGCGCGCGCCTTATTCAAACAGCCCCGCCCAGCCATATTTGAGGCACAACTGTGAGCTCGAGTGCGCCTCACGCATGGGCGTGCCTTTGTCAACTATGGGCCCAACAATGCCAAACGAGCGCCATGTCACCCACGATGACCCGCCTCGATGCTAGGCGTTGAAATCAATCTCTGAACGTGTGTCGAATGCATCCCAAAATGGGTCCACATACCCATAAGCAACCACATCATCCCACAACAATGAATCATTCTCGGAACCATCGGAAGATACCATCCCAGCAAAATATTCTTCCTTTTCAAAGGGTGGAAAGAAGTTAGCAACACTGTACAACTCTACCTCGCTGAATCGAGTGCGGGTCATCCACATATCCTCAACAAAAATATCGAAGAAATCCCCGATAAGCAACCACATCATCCCGAATCAATCTAGGAATCACCGGAAGCTACCATCCCAGCAAAATATTCTTCCTTTTCAAAGGGTGGAAAGAAGTTAGCAACACTATACAACTCTACCTCGCTGAATTGAGTGCGTGTCATCCACATATCCTCAACAAAAATATCGAAGAAATTCCCGATAAAAAACCCAACCCCTTATTCCCCTAAAATGGAAAACACCAAATATTGGTACCGGACCTAAGTAATCAAACGCTAGAGAGTATCCATGTGGCACACCATCCACAAGCATTCTGGTTTAGATAGAGGCTACGAGACTTTGAGGCGTCCTCAACGAAAATGTCGAAGAAATCTACAATATAATCCTCGTGGGGGTCATCTGCAACCACTAGCCCGGTAATGGAACCACTGGAAATAGCTCCTCCATAGCTTGCCCGTTGGCGGCGGATGCAATGACATCACGATAGTTAGGCCAACCCGATTCCAATCTCTCTTCTCCAATTGTGGGTCTTTGGTGCATTACTCGATTTGTAGACAATACTCCTCATACCGAGAACGAGTGATGAGTCCCAACTGACACCATATGGCCTTGGAGTATAAGGAAGAGTGACATCTTTCAAGTTTCTCAACACCATCTACATCTTCTTCGGGAGAGATTCTGGATAGGATCCTTCAAACACCCTAAATTGTTCCTTGTTTGGCTCAACATGTTTCAACCCATTGTGCGTGAATAGGGTGAACGGTAAATGAATGACTGCCCGAGAGAAGTTAGGAGGGGCTTTTCAAGAATCCCAAAAGGTTGATGGTGCGAATTGGATATTTGGGAAAGATGTGGGGCTGTCTCATAATGTTTAGAAGGTGCGGGAGCTTAAATGAAAATTTTGAGAAGCTGTTTGGGAAGATTTGAGGGTGGGGTGGAGGTGTAAACACTTTTCAAAAGTAGAGGGGGGTTGTTTTTGAGGTTTATCAAATGTTGGGGTAGGGCTGAAATTTTCAGCCGTATAATAACAATTAAAAATAGGAGTAGAGTTGGAAATACCCCCAGAAATTTGAAGTAGAAATTGTACGGCCTCCACCCTAAATTAAGAGTTATTTTTCTTTTTAGGCTATCCTAAATTAAAAGTCCACTTTAAAATTCAGTACACCAAATTTTATGATGTTCAAGAAGTTTTAGTTTTGTCCATTGACTATGTCAAAGTTAAAGTTCAGGTTTTCTTAAAAAAATTGACTTTCACATAATGACCATGGAGGAAGTAATATCTTTTCTGATAGTTGAAAACTAGGACAATGCTTCTATCAACTGACACCAGTTTTTTGTTTTCACAGCTATACCCCTGGAGCATGGATTGAAAATGTTGGTGGCATGAAATTGAATGACTATAATGTCCCAAAAACGACGTCTCTCTTATTGGTCGGTCCAAAAGGATCCGGGAAAAGCAGTCTTGTTAATAGAATTTCGAGGGTGTTTGAAGTAGACAAGTTTGCATCAGAAAGGGCACAAATATCATGTACCTACTATCTCTTTTTTTTCTTTCTTGTTTTTTCCCCTACTTTAATACTTTGCAATTTTGTTTATTATATTTTAGTACTTACTGCTCAAGACTTTTTATTGCCTTTGCCCCAATTCTGTTAATGTGCAATCAAACTTGACCTTTCTAAAATCATAACAATTAAAAAAATGAAATTTATCCAAAATATCATATAAAACCAAAGACCAATATGAAAAACAAGACAATCTATTAGGAAAAGAAGAAAGAAAACTTATCTGCAGATCCACTCTCATCAACAATACTCTTGCCCCAACTCAACGTCTCTCTCTCACCCCCCCCCACCCCCACCCCCCTTTGCAAACACCAGAACCCTGCCACCTGGAAAAACAATAGCACCACTGTAGACCCACCACCGACGCCACAACCCCACCACAGAACACAAAAAACTGCTGCCAAAATGTCAAAAATTACGACAAAAACCTCAACTCGAGACAAATTAAGAACTTATACATGGACATTAACTAAAATCTCGAGGGAAAAAGGATCTGATAAATGAATTCAAGAGGAAAAGAATTAGGGTTTTGATTGTAACGTCAAATCAAGGTGAAAAAAGATATAGGGTTCTGATTGTGCGTAGTCATGGGTTTATAGTGAGCGAAAGGTGATTATGGAGGGTGAGTGGAGCTGTGACGAGGTTCCGACGGTGGTTGTGGTTTTGATAGGGTGGAAAGGCAGAGGGTCTTGGGGTTCGGTGGTGGACAGTCTCTCTAGCAAAGTTTGCAGGCAATTGGGTGGCAGGGTGAGTGGGAGAGGGGGTGGGGAAGGTTTTTGTAATGGGGGTGGTGGAGTTGTACTACTTCCGTACCAAATTAATGAGTAATATTTCCGTACCAATTTAATCGTCATTTGAAGACAACGGTTTTAAAGGATTTACTCAATTAATGGTCAAGATCAAGACTTGTTCACTTTCATTGAATTTGGTACGTTGATTACATCCAAAAAAGGAAGGTGACTATTAATTTGGTACTTTCCAAAAAGGAAAGCAGGACTATATATTTGGGATGGAGGGAGTAGTACTGAATCAAATAATCAAAATTAACGACATACTAGAATAAAAACAGATTTTTTTGATCTTGCTTTTCTTTGATTCATTGCGGTTGCTGTCTTAAATAGTGTGCAGCTAAATTCACTCATTTTCATTTCCCCTTGCCACAGCTTTCTTGACCTTAATAATTTATTTGTGACAGATAATTCCTTTGGGGGAGATGGGACCTACTTCCTACAGGAGTATATGATCCCAAGAGGCTCGACTTCTTTCTGCCTGTATGACACACGCAGTTTGTCTGATGATTCATCTGAGAATATGACAATGCTTAAGAGGTGGATGACAAAGGGTGTTCGTCATGGAGAACTTGGTGTCAGGTCGGTGTTATAACTTCATACTTTCGTTTTGGTTACAATCTTCTGGGTATCTTGAATTGTGCTGTTTGTGTGTTTTCTTATCAGGGATTCTGATAGTTCGAATTTAAAGGCTAGAATGAGCTGTAAAGCTCGCCAAAATGGTCACTGCCACAAAGATATCAGGATGGTTAATTTTGTCATATTTGTTGTGAACGGAATTTCTGTTTTGAAATCCATGGAGGGTTCTGTTCTGAATTCCACTCAGAGAAATGATGAAGCAGGCACACCGTATACTCAGATGATTGCTACCATGTTCAACTGCCCATTCTTGTCATTTAAAGGTACTGTGATGTTCTTAATATTTTATTAATTTTTTTTTAATAAATGGTTAATATTTCTTCATTGATTTCATGAAAATGCTTCAAGATAGGCGTGTAGTTCACGTCATTTACATGTTCTGACAAATCTATTGGCTTTTTTAGTTACTATATGCTGAATTTCTAGTTGTCTCGCCTGCTTGTATTAGATCTTTGTTCTGTTAATTCACTGGCTTGTTGAAAACTAAATTCCGAAAAGAAAGTTGTGTTGGCTGTGTATGCTAGAGGGCAAGTACCAGTAGTGTTGTAAATAGGGCTGTAAACGGATATTCGAAAATCCGCATCCGTCCGATATCCAAATTTGCGGATATTTATCCGGAAAAATGGAAACGGATACAAATATGGATACTCTATAAAAATATCTGAGAAAACGGATACGGATACGGATAGTACTAGTATCCGAAACGGATAATTCGTATCCGATGCGAAGTATCCATTTTACCGGATATCCGTATCCGTCTAACATACATTTAAAATATTTGTTATATAATATTTTAGATGTAAAGTAAAACTTAAAACAAAAGTTGGGCATAAGTTTAATTATGAAAACTTTAAAAATCTAACCTAATTCCTAATAAACACAAGCAACACACGGCCATTTTCATTTCACCCATTTCATTTGCCAAAAACTCTCTCCAATGAAACCCTCCCTCATAAAACCCAGTCGCCGCTTTCTGCCCTGCCGCCGGTCGCTAAAAACATCTCCAACACACGGTCTTTTTCTGCCCTGTCGCCGATCCCTCTTCCATCCAAGCTGTTCCGGTCCAACAGGTTTGTTCCATCCAACTTATTTTTTGTTCCCTCTTTTATTCAACCTATTTTTTGTTCCATCTTCCATCCAATGAAACCCTTATTTTTTGTTCAATCCAAGCTGCTCCGGCCGTGTGTTGTAATAGGAACAAATCGTAGGAATTGACCGTGTTCCATCCAAACTGTAAAAGATACTACATGGGTTATTACCGTAAAATTTTTTATTCGACATAATAGGAACAAATTACTGTAAAAGATACTATATTAATTACAAATTGTAAAAGATTATTACTATAAAAAATAAGATTATTACTGAAAAAGATTTTATTTATTCAACATAATAGGAACAAATTAATGTTATTCTTGATTACATGGATTTTTTTTGTACATGGATATTACAAGGTCACAAGGGATATTGAATGACGACTACCGAGACGTTGCAAACTTTTTGTTTATGGAGCGATGTTTTTTTTTTGGCAAAAATAATCTTTATTGTTATTTCAATTCTTAGTATGTTTTAACTTTTTGTTTACGGATACGGATATTATCCGAATCCGAGGTATCCGAGCGGATATGGATATGGATAGTTGTTTTAATTATCCGGGCAGATACGGATACGAATACGGATACGGATAGTGCATCCACGTAGCGGATACGGATATGGAAAACATGGTATCCGATCCGTATCCGTCCGTTTACCATCCCTAGTTGTAAACAATAGAGTTTAGGATAGCTCTTAAAATGAAGACACGTGTTGAAATATAAAATGGCCATGTAGTTGACATTTGTGTATCCTGACAAATTAGTATAGTGAGGTGTTATTACTAACTTAAGGTAAGATCAGTATGCTGTTTCATGTACATGTACTTACTATATATACGCCTGGAGGCAATTTATTTTGAAGCTCAATATACCATTTGGGGCAACTCAACTTCATCCTATTATCAGAATAAAAATGGTTTAACTGCTCTCTGAGATAGTATTGGCATGTTTCCTTATTATGGAACAGATTCTCTGCAACAAATGGGTTTGACTATGAAAAGACTATCAGTGCTCTTTACATGTACCGTAAACATTACGGGCCTGTTTGCTTGTCCCCCAAATTGTGAATTAGCCCATTTAAAATGGACTCATTTATAAATTGCCTTATTATTAGTGTTTGGTTATAAGAATGAATAAATTCGAAAATGGATCAGTTCATGTTGATTCACAAAAAGTTAAATTAGTTCATTTCACCAAAAGCTTGAAATTGCACAATTTATAATTGTAACATGAATCTTAAATACACCACTCCTGTAGAATACTCTCACGATACTACTCTCTCTCTCTCTCTCTCTCTCTATATATATATATATATATATATATATCAAAAGTAAATAACTCTATTTTTCTTTTCCAAACACACCACAAATTAAATTTAAATCTAATTAAAATGAATACATTGACAATCTATTCATTCCAAATTGATCAATTTATAAAATTAAACAATTTACGCAACCACATGGGCCCTACATGTATTCTATCATTTTTCTTTGTACAATTGTTATGTTGATAACCTTATGTGTCTGGGTTTGAGCCCAATTTTAGTTTTACATTTATTTCCTATTTAGTTTAAACACGAGGCAACGTATCATTTGCATAAAGTTAATATTGAGGAAACATAAATATGTGCAACCAACAAATTGTATTGTATTTTGTTTTTCCAAAAAATTGAAGTGAGCAAAACTCAGATTTATGTGCATTCTCCGATTTTGTAAATATGTATGTGATTGTTGTGGGGGGTGGGGGATACTTCATTTTCTCATTATATTCCTTTTGGGACAGACGATAAGCCTGTAGTTGTTGTCACGCATGGAGATCTACTTTCCCTTTCTGATCGTGCACGCATCCGTGTTCATTTGGGAGAGCTGCTGGATATTCCACCAAATAAACAAATTTTTGACATACCAGGTGATCAAGTTCACAAGTCCCAATCTCTTCTCTCGAAGTTGTTTAGAATTCTGAGATGATCAAATGAAATCTCGCGGTAGATTAACTGTGAGTAATTGTGCTTGCAGACTGCTATGATGCAGCAACTGAGCTGACAATAGTTGACATGTTGCGTTATTCCCTTGAGCATGCCGATAGAAATCTTCCTGGCAAAGGCTCGTTTATGTACAAGGTTTGATTTTTCTTGCAAGATTTTTATTTTTGTTTTCATCTATTTTCTTACAATTCCATTTCTGAGAGTGAACATTTTGAAACTGTTACTTCATTGTCAGTGGTATGAATTTCTTACTCATTTTCATCTGCCAAAGATGTCACACATAATTTTTTTTTGAATGACATGCAGCCTCTTTGAAACCTATGGACCTTACTTTAGTAACTTACTACAGTACTATACAACATAATTGAGTAATTCAGTGTTCTAGGTTAGTTTCTGAACTATTTTCCAAATTCTCTGAGTATTCCACATTATATTATCATTACAGCTTTCGATGTTTATATAATTATTTCATGGATCGTTTGGCTTTTGGACCCAGTGTTTAGGTCGGAATTGATTTTAGCCTCCATACTTTTCAGTTATTGAGTTTTGATTCCTACAGATTGTAACAAATGACTAAGATATTTTCACTCTAGTTTCACTTTCTTATATATAATTAGACTTGAGCCCCATTGTTCATATATAATTAGATATAAATCAGGGATATATTGGCCATTTGTTATGATATGTGTAACAGTTAAAAATGGGGCCTTGGTTCGATTAATGTTAAACTTCATGAGCTCAAATCAGTTTCAGTGTAAACTTTGGAGGCCAAAAATCAGATGTCCCTTTTTTCTTTTCTACTCAATATTCGATCTTGATCTTGTGCTATACTTTGCTAGTTCCTTCAAGCCATAGGTTTTTATTTATGGATATTGAGTATTTTTGACATATTGAATGTTTTCTCTTTTCATGTTCTACACACAACTGCATAAGCTTGAATAATACATTAATGTAAGTATGATATATCACATGATACAAATGGTGAAATGGGTGAACCAACCCTATGAACACATTGGGATTAGATATATTATGCCCAACATATCCATTTCCATAGCGAGGAATGCTGACCATCATAAGAGGTACATTGCATGCAGGTTTGTACAATCTCTCTACCAGCATGTCTACTGTTAATAATCCTGGGCATCGCAATCATCTCAGCTCATGTTCATGGTGCTTATTCCTATCGTGCTCGTCGGCCAACTACTCGTATCCATGCTGCTCGCCGGCCAACTGCTCCTATGGAGTGGCATAAAATCCGACACCTGTGGTTGGGCTCCGAATATGATTAGTTTTGGTGTTTAGTTCTTAATATGCCGTTAGTTGTACAGCCCAAAACATATAAAGATGAACAAATATTTGTGTTATAACTTATAAGTATCATCATGTATATTTAGCATGCTACAAAACAAGGAAACTTGATCTTCGTGGAATTGATATGTTTTGTATACCAAGGTGATATGCACATGTAAATGTAACTCGATTCAAACTGGGAAACTGTGGGATTGGCATGTTAACATAAATGTCTACTGATAGGTGATGAAACACATGCTGCTCTCTAAAATAGGTACGTGGAAAGTTACATATATGCTCATAGTGCCTCAAAATAATTGTATTGTGTTTAAAATATAGCATGTGTGGGTGTTTGATGAGATTTTCACTTAGCAATCTTGTTGAAATAGTGTTGTCTATGTTAAAGAATAAGCGCATAATCAAGGAGAAAATAACCATGCAATCACAAAGAACACGCAAAAAAAAAAAAAAATATGTTCGGTAGAATTGCTACCTATGTTCACATAGTGCACCGCTTTTCACGAACTTCTAGAATTTTTGTATTACATATGTTGTTTACAAGACAAATATCCCCTTTTTGTAGAACTAAATGTTTGAAATAAATATGATGAAGTATATATGAAAAATTCAAAATTCATAAGCACATAAAATTGGAAGGACAATCGATTGAGGATTGTGTTTGACCTAAAGTCTTAAAGGTGAAATTGTCCGTTGATATTGATGTTGGCTTTTTGAGATTACTCCACTAATAACAATAGATAATCTTAAAACTCTCACGATACTCCATACCCAAACAAAAAATCAATGAAAATCATAAAAGAGATATTGTAGAGAAAAACAATACTTTTTTGTAAAAAAGAGCATGAGAGAGAATGATGCTTTCTCGAGTTTTTTAAAAGTTGGATACCCAAATTTATATAAAATAATTAAAAACGTTGGCAACAATTTTAACCCACTATCCCACCTTTTTCAATGTGTTTAAAAGTTAATTAAAAAGATGTTAACTCTTGAGGCAAGTTAGAGGGATTGAAACCTTGACCTCAAGCTTAAACCCTCACAAAGTTACCTCTAGACCATTTATTTCATTCAAAACAAATATATATACTATTTATACCCAACACTAAAGAGGTTACCTATCCTCGTAAATAAGGTAACAATGGAAAAGAATAAGGAAAATATTGGTGGCAAGAGATTCTTAAGTAGTTTAAGCATTACTTAGATGCAAAACGAATTATCCAATTGTCTGTATTGGGTGTAACTCAGAATAAATATGTAGTAGACACTTTAGATATACTTGAGCCAATGATG
Source organism: Sambucus nigra (assembly GCA_949130495.1). Classification (NCBI taxonomy): domain Eukaryota; kingdom Viridiplantae; phylum Streptophyta; class Magnoliopsida; order Dipsacales; family Adoxaceae; genus Sambucus; species Sambucus nigra. The sequence continues at coordinate 249,896,697 of OX422218.1, read as the reverse complement.
CGAAGAAGAATAAGAATAAGAAGAGAAGCAGCAAAAAAAAAGGGCGACAGAGCAATACACTCCGACCCCTTAAAAGAAAGCATTGCGCGACCTGATTCGTTTTTGGGCAGCAAAAATTACAGTAGAAAAGTAAAAAAAAAAATTACTTTCTTTTGATCCCCACAAAGTGGGGAACTACCCATTCAATCCATATCACCAAATTTCGGCCCAACACTTTCACGGGCTCCCAAACCTCACTTTAAACTCCATTTTGATCAATTTAAAATTCAAAACTCCCTTCATTATACCCCAACAACAAATACCTATAAATAAAGGATCACCCCCACGATTTGAAGGATGATTTTTTTAGTAAAAAATTGTTGTCAATATTAAATTTTAGAGAGAGAGTTATAGAGAATATTGTGACGCTTTATTATTGAAGAGAATTTGTGGAGTTTAGACCAATTTTCTTGTAAGTTTATTCATTTATCAATAAAATGATGATGTATTCTTGCTATTTTGTTCCAATATGATGACACCAGCTTAAATATTTCGCTAGGACTTGGTGAAATTTATCATGCTTAGTTAACTTTGTATGTTGATTAATTCCGGTGTAATTCCCAACATGTTTTAATTGTAATAAAAATCCGGTATTCATTAAAATATTACAAAAGTAATGTTTTAACCTTTAAAATTAATTATTGATTCAGATTTTATGTTTATGTGTGGGCACATTTTGATAAGCTATACTTTTAATTAGTTAATTGATATCTCATGCTAAAATATGACATTTAGTGCTTACAATTGATATTTTTAAGGGAATGTGGATTTAATCCGTCTAAACAGAGATGTAAAAAAAATCATGAACGTTGAATGTTATATTTTTCGGAATGGATGCAGCGAGAGCCGATGCATTTTGAGTTATAAAATTGCAAATACGGAATTAAATTAATGTGTGACGCTCATTAAAAGTGATAAACTGATCCAAGGTCATAGTACCTTCTCATGTTTTATTCAACTCTTGATTTTGCTTGAGTTATTTTAGTTAGTTTAAGTTAGCTGAATGATGATACGAGAAATCAGACATACATCCTTCTCAATAATCATATCAAGTGCAAAGTAGATATAAAGCAAGCAAGAAGGAAAAAGACACAAAATATAGAGTGGTTCGACTATAATAATGAGCCTACGTCCACTTTGGTGCACTACTCTCATTATATACGCTGTATAATACATGATTGTGATGCCATTAGAGGTGTACAAGAGAGAGAAAAGAGGAGAATACATGATTTTGGCTAAGTTAGTCAGCTAGGGATGTGGCCTGTGAAGGTTGATTTGGCGCAACTGCGACTGGGGGTGAGCCCCCAGGCATGGTGATCTCTAGAGAGAGAGAGAGAGAGAGAGAGAGAGTTGAGATTTTGGCAAAGCTTCACCAAAGGTTTCTCTCTCCCCAAATAGTGAGGTGAGCAGTTCTATTTATAGAAGTCATAAAGGCGGCGTCATGTGCATGGAGAACGTGATATATGGATAAGCTGAATGATTATGGAATCCTTCTAGAAGCTGGACAATTGTCAAGTGTAATACCCCGTACTTTTATGGCTTCTATTTATTTATTATGGGATTTTTATTAAATTAAATTGGTATATAATTTAATTAATATTAATCCAGAATTTAAAATAAATATTTACTAGCGTGACGAGAGTTAGTAATTATTTGGTGAAAATTACTTAATGAGTAAAGTAATATATAGAATTGATTTTATTAAAAATTGTCACGAGTGAATAACACGACAATTACAGAATTTAAAGTCGGGACGCACTTGTGTCGTGTCAGGACTAAATTAATGCAATATATAGTAAATAAATTATAAGTCGCCCGTATGGTCATTTCGAGTGCGCTAATGTTTTCGAAAGGGTCGAGATAGTCAGAAAAGTGTACCCAGGGGTTTAGTTTCGGTCCCGAAACATTTTTAGGCCTAACCGAACCGACAACCCGAGGGGGCGTTTTAGTAACTAACCATTTTTAGGCTTAATTATGGACAAAAATTTTAGGGTTAAATCTGATGGAAATTAGAGTCCTCCAGGGTTAGGAGTGATAGAATTATCGAGAGGCTAAGTTAGAGAGAAGAGAGAAACCTTCCAAGGAGGAGAACCACCAACTCACACCACCTTTGCCAGATTTCACCACCATCGCGTAGATCGGAAAACGAGGGACGCAACCATACCCATCAACACCTGAGAATCAGACTTTCATCTTTGAGGCAAGTATCTTTCTTGCTACAAATTTGGTTGATATCACATCCATGATAGTGTAGTAAATAATATTTAAGTTTCATGAAAGAATTTTGATATTTGGGATGAATTGTTGAATCTTGTAGAAAATATGATATGTTAGGATGATCCCTTGCTGAAACTGAATTGCTGAAAATGAAATTATACATAGTAGAGATAAACATCTGTTATTAAATTAAATTCTTGAAGAAGTTAAAGAAAACAAGGGTTAAGGATTATATTTTGAGTTTTGATTTAGTTGAGAATGATTACAGATGAATTTAGAGGAAATTTACTTTAAGAATTATCCATTAAGGTTGATGTAACACTCCTTATTATTGTTTGGGAGTTTCGGATACGTTAATGGTGTTTTGGGTGAAGTTTGTAGAGGAAACCCGTAGGTTATAGTTGCAGAATCTGGGCAATAACTGTTCGATCGATCGACCGACTCAAGAATGTCGATCGATCGACCCCTCCTGAAAATTGAATAATTTTTCTCTTTAGAATTAATTCGAGAAAAAGGCGTAGGAACCTTGGATATTATTTATAGATAATATGGATCATGGGGAGGACCAGTAGGGTCTAAGTGAGTTCCAGTAAATGTAATTTATACGTGAGATATCCGTGGGATAACGGGGACATAAAATTTAATAGAAATCATGCAGACGTTAAATGTGGTATCGGGAGACTCGAGAGACTTAAACCAGTATGATGGTGAGGGTACGCCTACTGAATTTACATCCAGTAAAAGGAAACACTTCTAGGGACGAGAAGAAGTTATAAAAGGGTGATAATTGAGAATAAAATGAACTGGTTAATTATACGTAGGACTTGGGTGATATGGGCCACGTATGGTTATGATATTTATTATAGGTCATGGGCAAACCAAATTAACATATGTGAAGGTATATATATATATATATATATATATATATATATATATATTAGGGGTGCACAACGAAACCGAAAATCCGATAAACCGAACCAAACCGACTGCATTGGTTCGGTTTGGATCGGTTTTTTTGCTCAATGGTTCGGTTCCGGTTAAAAAAAAAACCGATACTTCGGTTCGGTTCTCGGTTCCAGGGGAAAAAACCCAATTCGATCCTAAAATCGATCCGATCCCAACCAATCCGGAACCGAACCAATTTATAATTACATATATATTTATTTTATACATTTAACACTTATAATTTATATTTTTGTGATTACCTGATTTATTAACTTATGTTATTGAGGATCAAAATTAATTTTGAACTTAAAAAAATTATTTATGAAATACATTAATTTTAATATTTTACTAAGTTTGAAATAGGACTTTGGAACCGAAAACCGATCCGATCCGATCCGAGAACCGTTGATTCGGTTTGGTTCGGTTCTGCATAATTATCGGTTCGGTTCCGGTTCCAAAAATTCGGAACCGACCCAACTCGGTTCGGTTCTCGGATTAGTACCAAAACCGATCCAAACCGAACCGTGTGCACCCCTAATATATATAACAGTGTGCATGTGCATGTGTATATGTATATATATTATTATCTATATGTGTATAATCATACCTGAGCTACTTGCTATCACGGGAGTTTCCGCGCCGAGACGGTCTTATCTCGATTGGACCTTTATGGGGGATATTGACTTGTACCCTAGAAGATAGTATCCTTGATACAGGCTATCTGAGAATGATAGTCAGATGGTCCTAAGAAATGTGAGGGGTATGTGCTGAACTTTTAGGACTGGGAACTATGCTTCGCCTCCAATATGTGTGTTTATGTTAATACGGTTCGAGAGTGGATCCGAACTAGTATTTTCCTTATTGTATGAGAAGTACATGGACTGGATAGCAGAGTATGCCAGTACCATTGATTTTATGTGGGGTGCTCTGTTGTATATATATATGGTGTGCAATATATACCTATACATAAAATTCTTCTACTATGTGTGTAAGTAGATAAATATTGAATAGGTGTTCCAAATTGTAGTATGTGCATGAGATTTCACATCAATACTGAGATACACATAATTGGCTTAAATAATTCTTAAGAAGATGTTAACTTAAATAAATTGTAATCATACGGTCTCGCGTACTAGAACTTATGGGAGGAGAATTTGGGTTAGACTTATGATATTTTAGTAGTACGATAGGCGTGCACACTAGATGAGAGGTGAGAATTCTCAAGAGAGTGTTGCGTACTAACATGTATGCCTTATCAACTAGTAAGCATTTTAAATACTTGCTAAACCATTTTTAAAAGCTATTTTTACACTCGGGCTCTGACCCATTTCCTGTCATTTTCTTTCTTTTCTTGTATATATATATATATATTACAGGTGACTAGCCACAGGGGAGTCAGGCATAGACTCTTTGGTTTGGACGTGCTGCAGCTTATGTGGGAGTTGCAGGTCTTTGCAGTACACGATTTCTCCATTGATTTAGCTTATGATCAAGTCTCTTCTTAGATAGGTCATATGTCGCCTATTTCCTGTTTCAATTTAGACCTATTAGAGATTTTGTATTTATTTATGTTCCCAGTATTTAGTGCTCATTTGGGATTTATTCTTCTGTCACATGGATTACATTTGTGGATATTTATTTGGGTTGAGATTTCTAGTTGGCATTTCATTTAAATGGATTATTTTATTTATCTCTCGCGTTAGTCATAATTTTTATGATTTAAAAGGTTTTCATTATGGAATCTAATAAATGAAATATTATTCTAAAATGTTTTGACACTTAGCTTAATTATTTATAGGGTGATTAAAATGAAAAATTATTGTCGACAGTGATGCTAAGAATGAACCACACCATTCACCTTGATTTTAATTTAATAAAGGACTGATCACCCAGTATTTAATTAGGCGAGGTGTTACATCAAGTCTGTGAGAGTAAGTGTCGCGGCTTGTTTGAACCCAGACAGCGACCTATGCTTGGTTGGGTGCCGCAGCCTGTTTGACTTCCAGGCAGCGACTGGTTTTGACCATAGCCTGTTTGGTACCAGGGCTGAGGTAAAATGTATATGGTCGCGTCTTGTCTGTTACCAGCCAGTGGCCTGTTACTGATTACTCGGCGGCTATGTGACTATATTGGGCATATCAATAAGCCCCTAAGCCGTAGTGCCAAGAGGTGGCGAGTTGGTGTTGCGACTGTATTCTAAGACCTTTCCGTGGTGTATTTGATCATGGTTTGCAAGTTTATGATGTGGATACAATCCGCGGCAGTTGTGATGCGACGCTTTACCTTCCAACGCCCTCTTATATAAATGGGATCGAGTCGTGGCCGAACAAATCGAGAGATAATTCTTATCAATTTTCCCTTTTCATTTTTTGACGACTTTTGAGGCATTCCAAGGAGGTTTAAGCAGTGGTTTGAGGTTGAGCAAGGTTGTTATTTAGAGATTTTTTCTTTTTCCAGGTAACCCACTTTTCTGACTTTTCATTTTCTGTAAATTCATGCTTCTGTAAATCCGTTCTGCATATCTTCTTTTATTTGGATTGAGAGTAGTAATTTGTAGGGTTTGAATAAGTTGGTGTTTTATGGAATTTAGAGTAGGAATTTTGGGCTTTCGATACATATGTTTGGATGGATTTGGGATTTTTATTGGATTTTTGGCACTTAGCTACAAATTGGGTTTGGAACTGGAAATTGTTCTAGGTTAAGATTGGTATTTTTGTTTTTTTCTGGGTTGAATTATTACCTGACCCCATTATATATCTTGATTTTGGCCAAGAACACAAAGAACACGTTCATGGTGTTCTTGGCCAAAACCCTTAGGTTTTGGGTTTTCAATCTTTGAGAATTTGCAATCCAATCGTTTACTTGTTTGTGTATTTGGCCACGACTGGTAATATAACTTATGCTATTTGGTTGCATTCTTTTCTCGATCCTTTGTTAAAATCAAAATTCCTATGTTTGCAGTCTTTAGTTCTTGAATTGATTGAATGGGACCTCAAAATTACTTCATGCTGCAACTTGTTAATTACGTTTGATGGTTGCAGCCAGCATATTGCTGAGGCCATTAATTTGAAGTTAGGAAATTCTCCCTGGTTGTAGGGATTGATTGATTGCAACTTTTGACTCCATATTTTTGTCTTTATTATATTGCTTGTATCTCTCGCGGCCTCTAAGAGGATTTTATGATCATAGTGGCTGCGATACCTAACTGCGGAGCCCTTTTGCTTTTAAGGTATTACTGCGACCCAATGAGTTGGAACCCTTCGGAGTTCCTAGAGGACTTTTGGAAAAATCACTTCGGCGTCCCTCTTCTTGAAATTACCTTTATAAAGCCTTTGAAGGCTAGTGGGCTCTGCCAACTTAAGGACTGCCCACATTGTGTCATAATTGATTCTGACTCTGCAAACTCCTCTAATTGTAGGGACACTAGGGAGGCTGCGGACATAATGGAGGAAGATACCCACTCCAGCAACAATCCCCCTGCCGAAGTGACGATTCACTATACCAATACTGGCGATTCGTTATGGCCAAAATCCTTGACCAAGACTGTGGGTTGCGGACTTGGGCCGTGATCATTTCAGGCGTGACCAATTTCGTGGGTCGCGGCCCAAGTCTGTGACCAAAAAATGGTCACGACCCGCAGTGGGTTATGGCAGATGGTCGCGAACTTGAGCCGTGACCCATACTGCGACGGGGGAAAAAATGGTCGCGGCCTTCGTCCGTGACCCACAACCGTGACAAAATTGGTCGCGGCCTTCGTCCGTGACCCACACCGTGACGAAAAAAAAGGAAAAAAATGGTCGCGGCCCAAGTTCGTGACCCACAATCGTGACAAAAATTGGTCGCGGCCAAAGTTCGTGACCCACACTGCGATGCAAAAAAAAAAGGGAAAAATTGGTCGTGGACTTTGGTCATGACCCACAACCGTGACAAAAATTGGTCGCGGCCAAAGTTCGTGACCCACGTTAGGACGGAAAAAAAAGGAAAAAAATGGTCGCGAACTTTGGCGGCGACATTTTTCCTCACGGTTGGGGGTCATGGACTTTGGTTGCGACCATTTTTATGCACGACGGAAAAAATAAAAATGGTCATGGATAAAGTCCATGGCCATATTTAACTATAATTTTTAAAAAAAGGTCCTTTTTTGGTCCAATCCTAAAATCGGGGGTCCTGTGACTGCACGGTTGCGAATATTTATTATTGGCAAAACAATAAAAAAAATCACAAATTGCGAATCGGGAACGTTGTTAATAAACAAATATATATACAAATTTAAAAATATTACACGTCTTAATAATTCACAAACTAAAAAAAATTGGGCAGAGTTTCCTCTATTTTTTGGACATTCCAAACCCTGTAAATATAAAACCTGCTTATTATAAAGCCCGCACGACCATAAAATTTAACAATCAAATTGTAAAAGCCCGCACAGCTATAAAACAAAACAATAAAAGCCCGCACGACAGTAACACATAAAAACATAATCCTGAATGCCCACAACATTATATAAACAATCTTCATGTCGTAAACCATTTCCTTCTTCATTTGTTCCATGTGCAAAAATCCTACAAATGATAGGATACAAAAATAAAAAAATGATACCAGTAACCAAGTAGCATTACAAAAATTTTATTCAAGCTGAAAAATTGCATATATGAGTTATAATTATCAACATATGAATGTTTTTATGCCTAAGTCTAGAAATATGCAAATTATCGTCATATTCTCAAACCGGGAGTCCCGTGATCGCGCGGTTAGTTCCTACGAGTTTCATTGGTCCCGCGCGAGGTGTTGGTATCATTCATGGGGCAGTTCGGGGGCTGTTTCGGATTTTCACCCACTAACGCCATGTTTTGCCTCAGTCCTGATATTTTTAATTTAACGTCGTATTCTCAAATCGGGAATCTCATGATCGTGCGGTCAGTTCCTACGAGTTACATTGGTCTCGTGCGAGGTGTTGGTGCCACTCACGGGGCCGTTCGGGGGCTGTTTTGGGTTTTTCCCCACTAACGCCATGCTTTTATGCCTAAGTCTAGAAATATGCAAATTATCATCGTATTCTCAAACCGGGAGTCCTGTGATTGCACGGTCAGTTCCTACGAGTTATATTGGTCCCGTGCGAGGTGTTGGTGCCACTCACGGGGCCGTTTAGGGGCTGTTTCAATTTTTCAACCACCAACGCCAAGGTTTTAAGCCTAAGTCTAGAAATATGAAAATTATCATCGTATTCTCAAACCTAGAGTCCCGTGATCGCGCGGCCAGTTCCTACAAGTTACATTAGTCCCGTGCGAGGTGTTGGTGCCACTCATAGGGCCGTTTGGGGGGCTATTTTGGGTTTTCACCCGCTAACGCCATGTTTTAAAGCCTAAGTCTAGAAATATGCAAATTATCATCGTATTCTCAAATCGGGAGTCTCGTGATCACGTAGTCAGTTCCTACGAGTTACATTGGTCCCATGAGAGAAGTTGGTACCACTCACGGGGCCGTTCGGGGTCTGTGTCGGGTTTTTTCCTTCTAACACCATATTTTTAAGCCTAAGTCCAAAAATATACAAATTATCATCGTATTCTCAAACTGGGAGTCCCGTGATCGCGCGGTAAGTTCTTATGTGTTAAAGTGGTCCCGTGCGAGGTGTTGGTGCCACTCACGGGACCGTTCGGGGGCTGTTTCGAGTTTTCACCCACTAACGCCATGTTTTTATGCCTAAGTCTATAAATATGAAAATTATCATTGTATTCTTGAACCGAGAGTCTTGTGATCACGCGGTCAGTTCCTACGAGTTATATTGGTCCCGTGCGAGGTGTTGGTGCCACTCATGGGGCCGTTCGGGTGCTGTATCGAATTTTCACCCACTAACGCCATGTTTTTCTTAAGTCCTGATATTTTTAAATTATCGTCATATTCTCAAACCGCGAGTCCCGTGATCGCGCAATAAGTTCCTACGAATTACATTGGTCCCGTGTGAGGTGTCGGTGCCACTAACGGGGCTGTTTCGGGTTTTCACCCACTAAAGCCATGTTTTTATGCCTAAGTCTAGAAATATGTAAATTATCATCGTATTCTCAAACCAAGAGTCCCGAGATCACGCGATCAGTTCATACAAGTTACATTGGTCCCGTGTGTGGTGTTGGTGCCACTCACAGGGCCGTTCGGGTTTTCACCCACTAATGCCAAGTTTTTCTTAAGTCCTGCTATTTTTAAATTATTGTCGTTTTCTCAAATCGAGAGTCCCGTGATCGCGCGGGGTAAGTTCCTACGAGTTACATTAGTCCCTTTCGAGGTGTTGGTGCCACTCACGGGGCCGTTCGAGGGCTTTTTCGGGTTTTCACTCACTAATGCCATGTTTTTAAGCCTAAGTCTAGAAATATTCAAATAATCATCGTATTCTCAAACCGGTAGTGTCGTGATCGCGGGGTCAGTTCCTATGAGTTACATTGGTTCGGTGCGAGGTGTTGGTGCCACTCATGGGGCCGTTCGGGGGCTATTTCGGGTTTTCATCCACTAATGCCATATTTTTCTTAAGTCCTGATATTTTTAAATTATCATCGTATTCTCAAATCGGGATTCTCGAGATCGCGCGGTAAGTTCCTACGAGTTATATTGGTCCTGTGCGAGGTGTTGGTGCCACTCCGAGGCGATTTGGGGGTTGTTTCGAGTTTTCACCCACTAACGCCATGTTTTTAAGCCTAAGTCTAGAAATATACAAATTATCATCGTATTCTCAAATCGGGAGTCCCGTGATCGCGTGGTAAGTTACTACGAGTTACATTGGTCCTGTGCGATGTTTTGGTGCCACTCCCGGGGCCGTTCGGGGACTGTTTTGGGTTTTCACCCGCTAACGCCATGTTTTGTAGCTTAAGTCTAGAAATATGCAAATTATCGTCATATTCTCAAACTGGGAGTCCCATGATTGTGCGGTCAGTTCCTACGAGTTACATTGGTCCCGTGCGAGGTGTTGGTGCCACTCACGGGGTCGTTTGGGGGCTGTTTCGAGTTTTCCCCTACTAACGCCATGTTTTTATACCTAAGTCTCGAAATATGCAAATTATCGTCGTATTCTCAGACCGGGAATCTCGTAATCGCTCGATCAGTTCCCATGAGTTACATCGGTCCCGTGCGAGGTATTGGTGCCACTCACGGGGACGTTCGGGGTCTATTTAGGGTTTTCACCCACTAAAGCCATGTTTTTATGCCTAAGTCTAGAAATATGCAAATTATCGTCGTATTCTCGTGATCGCGCAATCAGTTCCTACGAGTTACATTGGTCTCGTGTGGGGTGTTGATGCCACTCATGGGGCCGTTCGGGGGCTATTTCCGATTTTTACCCACAAACGCCATGTTTTTAATCCTAAGTCTATATATTTTCAAATTACCATCGTATCTCAAATCGGGGGTCCCCTGATCGCGAGGTCAGTTCGTACGAGGTGTTTGTGCCTCTAACGGGACCGTTTGAGGGCTATTTCGGATTTTTGTCCACTAACGCCATGTTTTTAAACCTAAGCCTAGAAATATGTAAATTATCACCGTATTCTCAATTTGGGAGTCCCGTGATCGTGCAGTAAGTTCCTATGAGTTACTTTGCTCCCGTGTGAGGTGTCGATGTCACTCACGGGGCCGTTCGGGGGATTTTTTGGGTTTTCACCCGCTAACGCCATGTTTTAAAGTCTAAGTCTAGGAATATGTAAATTATCATCGTATTCTCAAACCGGGAGTCCCATGATCACGCACTTAGTTCCTAAGAGTTACATTGGTCCCGTGAGAGGAGTTGGTGCCACTCACGGGGCCGTTCGGGGGCTGTGTTGGGTTTTTGCCTTCTAGCTCCATGTTTTTAAGCCTAAGCCCATAAATATTCAAATTATCTTCATATTCTCAAATCGGTAGTCCCGTGATCACGCGGTAAGTTCTTATGAGTTAAAGTTGCGAGGTGTTGGTGCCACTCACGGGGTCGGTCGGGGGCTCTTTCTGCTTTTCATTCACTAACGCCATGTTTTTATGCCTAAGTCTAGAGATATGCAAATTAATGTAGTATTCTCAAATCGGGAGTCCCGTGATCATGCGATCAGTTCGTACGAGTTGTATTGGTCCCGTGCGAGGTGTTAGTACCACTCATGGGGCCGTTCGGGGATATTTCGGGTTTTCAACCACAAACCCCATGTTTGGCTTAAGTCCTGATATTTTTAAATTATTATTTTATTCTCAAACCGAGAGTCCCATGATTTCACGATAAGTTCCTACGAGTTACATTGGTCCTGTGCGAGTGGTTGGTGCCACTAACGGGGCCGTTCGGGGGCTATTTCGAGTTTTCACCCACTAACGCCATGTTTTTAAGCCTAAGTTTAGAAATATGCAAATTATCATCGTATTCTCAAATAAGGAGTCCCATGATCACGCGGTCAGTTCCTACGAGTTACATTGGTCCCATGCGAGGTGTTGGTGCCACTCACGGGGCTGTTCAAGGGCTGTTTCGAATTTTCACTCACTAACGCCATATTTTGCTTAAGTCCTGATATTTTTAAATTATTGTCGTATTCTCAAATCTAGAGTCCCGTGATCGCGTGGGGTAAGTTCCTACGAGTTATATTGGTCCCTTGCGAGGTGTTGGTGCCACTCACGGGGCCGTTGGGGGCTGTTTTGGATTTTCACCCATTAACACCATGATTTTAAGCCTAAGTCTAGAAATATGCAAATTATCGTTGTATTCTCAAATCGGGAGTTTCGTGATCAAGTGGTCAATTCCTATGAGTCATATTGGTCCGGTGCGAGGTGTTGGTGCCATTCATGGGGCCGTTCGGGGGCTATTTTGGGTTTTCCCCACTAACGCCATGCTTTGGTTAAGTCCTGATATTTTCAAATTGTCATCATATTCTCAAACCGGGAGTCCCGTGATCGTGTGGTAAGTTCCTACGAGTTACATTGGTCCCGTGCGAGGTGTTGGTGCCACTCACAGTGCCGTTCGAGGGTTTTTTCGGGTTTCACCCACTAACGCCATGTTTTTTAGCCTAAGTCTAGAAATATGCAAATTATCGTCGTATTCTCAAACCGGGAGTCCCGTGATCACGCGGTAAGTTCCTAAGAGTTACATTTGTCCCGTGCGAGGTGTTAGTGCCACTCACGGGGCCGTTCGGGGGCTATTTCGGGTTTTCACCCGTTATCGCCATGTTTTGCTTAAGTCCTAATAATTTTAAATTATTATCGTATTCTAAAACTGGGAGTCTCGTGATCGTGCGGTAAGTTCCTACGAGTTACATATGTCCCATATGAGGTGTTGGTGCCACTCACGGGGCCTTCAGGGCTGTTTTGAGTTTTCAATCGCTAACGCCATGTTTTTATGCCTAAGTTTAGAAATATGCAAATTGTTATCGTATTCTCAAACTGGGAGTCCCGTGATTGAGTGGTCAGTTCCTACGAGTTACATTGGTTCCGTGCGAGGAGTTGGTTCCACTCGCGGGGCCGTTCGGGGGTTGTGTCAAGTTTTTGCCTTCTAACGCCATGTTTTTAAGCCTAAGTCCAGAAATATGCAAATTATCATCATATTCTCAAACTGGGAGTCCCGTGATCGCGCGGTAAGTTCCTACGAGTTAAATTGGTCCCGTGCGAGGTGTTGGTGCCTCTCACGAGATTGTTCGTGGGCTGTTTTGGGTTTTCACCCTCTAACGCCATATTTTAAGCCTAAATCCTCATATTGTCAAATTATCGTTGTATTCTCATATTTTAAACCTAAGCCTAACGCCATGTATATATATATATATATATATATATATATATATATATATAGATAGATAGAGAGAGAGAGAGAGAGAGATGTACTAGAATGTGTGTAGAGAGAGAGATGATCGATGGAATATGTGAGGACGAGGAAAGGGGGTCGCCGTTGCTGCAATTAGAGAGAGAAACCAATTACCAATTCATACCGATTTCATTATACAAATACTAATTTTAGAATACCAATTTCAATAAACAAATACCAATTTCAATAAACAAATACCAATTTTAGAATTGAATAACACAGAGAGAATGTAAAGTTGCATCGAGATTTAATGGAACTTTGAGAAATGATCAATAGATGTACATTACATAAATACACACACGCAATGTACAAATACATACACAAAAAATAGAAGATAGAGGAGGTACCTTAGATCAAAGAGAGTTGTAAGTGACTAAAAACTTGAGAGATATATAGAGAGAGTCAAATTCCAAATTTAGTCAAACCGTGGAACCCATGATACCTGTTGATCCAAATTCTTAATGCATAGATGATTGGACAAACAGTAAGATTTGCAAAGATTAAATAGCTTATAAAAATTCAATTCAAATTAAAAAATTGGCGGCAACCTCAAACTATTTGTCATACTTTAATCACTAATTGATAATAAAAATCTAACTTGTATTTTACGTATTCATTGTGGTGCCACTGAGGTGTGGAAGGATACTTAGTTCCACTAAGATTCTTCCCTATAACATGACTAAAAATTTCAAGAACCTCTTATATCTATTTTCATTTTAGATTGAATATATACGACCCATTTTCCTATCTGATATCTCACATGTTCAAATCATCAAAGCTTACAAAGAATTTCAAACCAAATCATAATCAATAATCGTTCTTCATCATACAAACGAATCTTCTAAATAAATTGTTTAAGATGATCTATAATCAATAATCATTCTTCATATCATGAATTCCCAAATCAATTTGAAGTATTTTAAAATATACATTATGTATGATCATTAGTTTAAATCTATATTTATCAAATATGAAACCATAATAATTGCATAATGAAGACACTATATGTAGTTAAATGTGTCTATAAATGAGTAGGTAGTTAACTGTGTATCTAAATTAATGTGTAGTAAAATATTTATCTAAATCAATTGGAAACTGACATAAACATAATTTGTAAAGATACACATTTAAATACTGAAACATCCCATTACAGTTGGTAATTTGTAAACATATCAGTACATATTTGTGACACCCCGACTAATTAAATACCGGGTAGCTACTCCTTTATTAAATTAATACAAAATGCCAAGTTGGTTCAGTTCGTAGCATCACTGTCGAAAACATTTTAATGCTTCTAACCACCTAGTATTTAAAAAGTAGGTTGTCCAATTTAATTAAAACCGATTAACATGCAATAAATGACTTATGAAAAGTTAACATAACCAACAATATAGTCACAATAGAATAACCATCCAATAATAATGAGTCTGGAGGAAAACTCCTCACAACTAACCGAATTCCGAAATAAATAAATACAAAGTTCGCATCACTAAAATTTATTACAACCCAAAGTCTGAAATAACTGAATAAGTAAAATGTCTCTAAAAGGAATGGGCGACATGCCCAACAAATGATAAAAACTGATAATGGAGTCAAGATCAGAAATGGAGGCGTCTACTGTTAAGGTCCTGTAACTTCCACAGCAGCTACAGCACGTCACCTGAATAAAACTCCTATGCATGGTGTCCTTATGGCTGGGCACCTAAAAAGGTTTTTAAAAAAATGGATTTGAAAGCAAGCGGGTCAGAGCCCGAATGTGAAAATAATTTTAAAATATGCAAGTGTTTAATATCATTAAACAGTGAATATAAAGTACATGATAGTGTGTACACTCACATGAGTTCCTCACCTCTCAACTAATTGTGCACTCTTAACGTACCCATACCCATTTCTAGTTGCTCCCATATCTATCTAGTTCAATGCTAAATCTAACATTTCTATATGATATCCAACTCAAATCTCAACATCTTCTATTTAACAGAGTATTGTACCTTATTACACAGTTTCCCCACTTTAGCACTACAATTTATAATAAATCTTACATTTTCACTTTACAAATCGTTGCTATTACTTATACTCACAATTATTCACAACAATTCATTTCAAACAACAGTATATTATTCTCACAAAAAATATACAATACTAGCACCCCGAGGCTAAGCTGCGGTGCTCACATACTCTGCTATCAAATCCCGGTACATCACGTACATGAGGACCACATATTCTGAATCTCTCAGGAAACGTTTCATTAACAACAATCACAAATAGTGGAGGCGAACATAGTTCACATCACATGGGTCACGCACATACCTACGCTCCCATGATCAGCAGACTTATTAACTTCTCAATAAGTCCTTATCCGACCTATGTCCTCGAGGTACCAATCTAAATCCCCCCGTAGGCACACACAGATTAGATGGCCCTAAAAGAACGCCAACCTCCCATGATAGCAAGTACGGTATGTATGTCATACACATATAACTACATATACTAAGCATTCTCACATATTAGATATTAAAATATTTTGTTAGTGGTATACTTCTCGTTCTTATACCAACACTTAGTGTTATACAAATCACATGTCCCCGGTTTATATGTATTTAATTTATCAATAAATCTCACTACGTGATTAGTTACTCACTTCCCAATCCACAAATGATATCCGGTTTAAGACTCTATGCTAAGTTTTACTCCTCATTGTACCCCAATCTCCCAACTATACCCTACTAGTTAATAAGGAAAGGTTATCTCACCATTTAAATAAGTCTACAGGATACTAGAAATCAATTCAGGCCAAAAAGTCCGTTCTGTCAACTCGTTAGAAATCTCGTTCGAACGAGTTCGTTCGAACAAAGGACTTCGAACGAAATACCAACTCGTTAGAAGTTCTTTCGAACGAGGTCGTTCGAACGACCTCGGCAGGTCTTCTAACGAGATGGCTGTTTCAGCCCAGAAATTCCCAAATCCATTTTTCTCAATTCTTCTCTTCTCTAAATCCACCCTAAGTCCATCCAAATTATGTTTTAACTTATATAAACCATTTATAATCACCTTAGATCATTCCTTAACACATTTAAGGGGTCAAATCTTACAAATTATCACGTAATTACTATGAATCTTCAAATATATCTCCAAACTCTATGAACATGAACTCCTAATTTTCTTATGTCTAATTACTCATCATAAATCCGTTTTTAAATCATTATATATAACTATTCAAGCATTAGATCAGTCCATTATCAAACTACATGCAAATCCTAACCCAAATTCAAGGTTTCTCCAACAAATTTCATGGGTTTTCTTCCAAAAAGTTCAATAAAAGATAATTCCTACACTAAGC